>OU015767.1:15843773-15955159 GCA_907173295.1 Fagus sylvatica
GAGTTCCTCCGATATGAGAAGAAGACTCTTAGAAGAACATGAATGGGTTTTTTAGAAGCTTCCGTGTTTTCCGATACTACAAGTAAGATATACAAACAAAACAATCCTCCTTGGAGAAGCACTGAATTAAGAGATCCACTATTAACAAAAATTCCCGAAATACATTCTCAAGAAAATGCTACATTTTGGGAATCACAGCTCTAAGCTTAACACCCTAATTTCATATACTTTTTTAGCATAGTACACGAGAACACAAGCTTGTAATATTATAGTGAATATTTTTGTTTAAATGAACTGGAGAAATTCAAGACATGATAAGAGACTAATAACATGCAAAACTCAGGAAAATTTTAAATCACATGAGATATAATAAAATAATAGTCAGCTCATACTTGCGAAATTCTGACGGAGGTACCAGTTTCCGTAATAAAGAAACCATGATAATGGTAGATGTCAGGTTGTCTAGGATCGAACTAAGGAAAAAAGTCACAATTCCAACCTGCAATTTCATGACAATACCATTTTTTTTAGATCGATGTACAATAAAAACTGGAGTTTGGCCTACAGTGAACAGACAGCAATGTAATTTTGGTTTGCCAAGGTTTTTATCAATCTATCCCTTTTTTTTTTTGTAATTTTCCAAGGCTTTTGTTGACCACCCACCAAACAGAAGACCAATACCGTGGGTGGTCAAAACCTTGGACCATGGGAATAAGAAAGGTTAATTCATATGGCAAGAATAAATTTGAAATATTAAAACTTCCACAGAAGTTAATATGGCCATGACAGCAAAACTAGACCACTCACCACCCAAAGGAGAGTCCGTGGCTTTCGAGTGGTTATATTGTCAGTAACCAGCTTAAAACCTTGATGAGCATCAACTATCTCCACAATGGTCATTGCACCAAGCAAGAAAAACACTATTTCACTGACTTCTGCAGATGCATGTGTTAGCTCTAAAACAGCTATATCAGTTGAAGGAGCCTACACAAGTCAAACACCAAAGAATTCTACACAAAGTAATTAAGATTGAAAAATAAAATATAAAAAACCCCACATTGCAACCAATATAGATTTTAAAGATATAGCCACATCAATGTAGTAAGAGGCATTAAGACCTTCAAAGTTTGTATCAAAGGATAAGGAACGAAGCTTGTACTAAACACATTAGCATTAACATTGAATATATACAATAATTATATTTAAGATGACAACTTAAGATAAAAAAATATTACTTTCACCATACCAAACATATAAAAAGGAAAATTTGATAAGAATCATCAGACATAGACGTCAAACATAAATAATTCTTGTTTCTCTTGTTCGTAGGGGCTTCCTTGTTGGGAAAAAAAATCCTTTTTGCTATAACAAATAATTCCATCTACAGATAAATAATAATACGAAAAAGTGTTCCCTACACACATCTAAGAATGGAACATAGATGAGATGGTCCCGATACACTGTAACTAACAAAGAATAAGAAATAGAACTGGTATAAGGCTCAGCCAATGCATCCAGCCAGCAAGGATGATCTGAACAAAAAATGTTCATGAATTTTCTTTTTGATTGGTAAGTTACACACATATCCAGTGGGTCTTCAACCCACGACCTCACCCTCCAACCAATTATAACAGGGGAAGGAAGTGCCAATTGAGGTATAGGTCATTGGAAAATATGTTCATGAATTAGATTACGTAAAGTAGCATCATTGTAGGGATATTCTTAAATGATTCAAATTTGACTGGCAAGAGTAGAAATAAGTATTTGACTTCAAGAAAGCCTTGTCCTAACCTCTATTACATTAGAAGAAAAAAAATATTTTTAGGATCATCGGAATATAAACTAGATGAACAACCACTTTAAACTCACAAAAGAACAACACTCTGCACATACTGTTCTAGAAGAAAAATCATTTCAGCACCTGTCATATCTAAAGCTGAAGATTAATAGTAGTGTTCAAAAGTTTGATATCATTTCACATCATAAGTAACCATATTTTTTGTCATGGTCTGGTATAAGAATTAGTCAGCCCCATAAGCAACTTTGATGTATTAATCCTAATATCAAATGAAGTAACAAACTCATCAATGATAACTCCATACAAAAGCTCATCATGGACACTATAAATTCTGCTGAAAATTATAAAATCCAGATACGGAAAATAGCCAAAAATCATACGCATCATTTCATCCTAAAATTTACATTACTATGCCCAAGAACTCAGAAGAATTTAGAAAATGATATATCAACTAAAAGCAAGCCCATACTAATGCCTATTTGGATATATGAAGCCTTCATTGCCAGCAAAACTTATATCATAGGAGAAGGAATCTCAAACAGGTTGTGGCTAGATGATATGCCAATGGTAATTTCAAGTAGTGAGAAAGAATCTTACCCCAATGCTACGCACTACCCATAAGCTCACAGCCATCAGTAATCCTACTCCACTTTTATTGAAGGCTAAAGATTCTTCAAAAATGATGCCTGCATATCCTATTCCAAATAGCAATGCCATCGCAACATCCTATATCACACGATATGATGAAATCAACCAAGGTTACAACTCAAGATCCACTAGTCCACATTTTTCCTCAAAGGCAAATACTTATCATGGGAAACCCACACAAAATCGAGGTAAAAGACAAAAATGGACCTGATTGGCAGCAACCCATGAGTGGTTAATTGCCACTGCCCCTGTTCCAGCTGCTGCAAATATTGCAAGAGCTTTCATAAAATCCGTCTTGGGCTGGTAAGTGGCTTCAAAATCGCGTGAACTCGTTTCGTCTAGTGAACATAAAGGATCACATGATCCAGATTTTTGTGTCAGCTCCTGGTGACATGCTAAACGGTCAATTTTGAAGTGCAAGTATTAGCAGAAAAGATAAAACCTCTACATTTATGATAACAATATTGAAACACATTAAATTGAAATCCTCGCATTATAATTTGAAATTGTTTCTTCTTAGATGTTCATAATGCGCAACAGCAACTCATGGGCAATCTTGGAATGGAATGCAGCACATCTAACTTAAGCAAAACCTCATTGTCATGACTATCTAATATGCAATTTGAAATCCCATCATCCAGGCTTTTAACCAAATATATATGATAAAAATATAGGTAAAATCCTTTAAAAAAAAAAAAAAAAAGTCATAAAAAAATTCAAATTTCCATCACTTTCCCGAAACCCATCAATTCAAATCACCAAACTTCTCCAAAATCACTCATCCCAATTCATAATCTAGCAATACCGCCAAATGGGTACTCTAAAAAATGAAATTTAGAAATTTTCGGTAGTAAGGTTGATCAAGAATAACCTCTAGCTGCTTCTCAGAGTTTGGTTGAGGCTGAAAAGAAGAAGAAGAAGAAGATGAAGAGCCTCTGGTCTTGTCTTCAGCTCTAGCAAGAAGCCCATTGCGAAGCAATCTTAGACCCTTGGTTGAACACAAAGACGAGCCAAAGCAATGATGGGAAGGAACTGAGGGTTGGGTCTGAGGAAAAGATAGAGAAAGCTTTGAATAGTTGTTGAAATGGTGGGTCCCAATTGAGATTGAGAGAAAAGCCATCGGAGATAGGGGTTTTCAAGGTGAAGAAGAAGAAGATTGTGGTTTTTGTATTGTTATTCCAAGTTGCATGGGAGGAATGGAATAGGATTGGTTATGAGCAGGGTGGAAGAGTGTGGAAGGAATGGAAATGGGAGTGGAAGAAGTGGTTTTTTCTGTTAAATTTGTGGGTCAACCTTAGATATGGTCATGCTCATGGGAAAGTGGAAGAGCTTGGCTTTTGCTTATACTCGCTTGTCTATGAGTGTCTGAAACTCTTGCAGAGGGACAGTCGCTGATGATGGGCTAATTTTTGTATTTAAAACATTATCAAAACGTTTTATTTTTTATTTTTATTTTTTTCCTTCATACCAAAAAAAGTAAAAAATAAATAAAACAAAATATCTTAATACTTCTATATAATATATATATATATATTATATATATATATATATATATATATATATATATATATATATATATATATATATATAATTTAGCAAAAAAAAAAAAAACTGGTGTGAAATAAAAGAGATAGTAAGAGAAATGAAAAGGATAAATTTTTTAAGAACTTTCTTATTAGATGCTTATCCATTCCAGAGAGAATTCTCTCATAGAATTCTAAGTTTTTCTTATATCTTACAAAACTGAAATCACATATATATAGTGATTCAAGTGTATTATTAATATAATAATTTATGTTACTATGTAAATACTATTCACTTAATTATTAAAGTGTTGGCAGCTTCAATCATTCGTGAGTGAATTCATCTATCGGCAGCTGCAATCATTCATAACACTCCTCCTTGGATAAACACTCACAAAGAATAAGCCTCGTTAAAACCTTGCTAAGGAAAAACCCAGTGGGATAAAAACTAGTAGCGAAGGAAAAAGAATATAGTATTCTTGTGAATCTTTAAGTGCCTTTGAATTGTCTCATTAAAACCTTACAAAGAAAAATCCAATGGAAAAAAACCTGAGCGAAGGAAAAAGAGTATAATCAGCACATATCCTTCGGAGTATTTACTCCCCCTCATGAGTACATAGATCTTCAATTGTCAATAAAAAAAAATCCTTGACGCATGCTAATATTATGAACAATCTTCTTAAATGTTGTAGTTGGCTAAGTTGTAACTTGATCGTATCTACTTGATATCAATATCACCGCTCTTCTGGAGCTTATGATTTAAATAATATATCGAGATCTCATAATTTCAGGTACCTTTTCTCTTCTGGAGATTTATTTTCAGGAGATATTATGCACAATTTTGGATAGATTAATTACCTTGTTGCCTATTTCATGGGTATAACCTCTTCAGGGACTGCGACTTGCTTTTCTTGTGTTTTCCTCTTCTGGGAAATCTTATCTTTAGCACTGACAAATACTTCACTCTCCAAGCGTGTTTTAGATACAATTACTGCTATATTAATTAATTTACTTTTAGGGAATTCAATTCCTACTGGGGTATTAGTAGTTAGAAAATAGGATTTCAAATTTTTTTATTGTCAGTGGACACATGTAATAATTGATTTGCAATACTTTACAAACAAATAATTCTTTGAACTTACAATTCACATTGATTTGTGTAAGGATCAAAATAAGATAGTTTTTTCATGCTTTTGGCAACGAGTTTTCTCCCCCTAATGGTGGGGAAACTATTTCAAAATTATCATGATTATATATAATGAAATTCATATCAAAATATAATCAACCAAGTACATAAATTCGAAGCATGTAAACACATTATTAAAATACAATTATTACTATTATTACAACAAGGAAATTAGATCAATTTGAAATATGATGTCCCTTACCGTGTTCCTGAAGTGCAGATTAATTAAGCAATGAGGAAAAGATATGGGAGGACACTCATATATAAGTAACTTTCTCTCTTCTGTCATACAAAGTTGTAGGAGTATTAAGAATGTATGCCAGAAATCTTTCTATTGACTTGGAGGATGAGAAAGATACTTCACATAAGAAACATAATCAAAGATAATCTTGCTTCATAGGAATTTGATAAAAAATAATCTTGTTTTTGTCTGAGAATATTAAATTGTTGATTTTCTCAATTAGTTTGTGATACAGTATCCTTTTAGAGTATAATTAGAAGAATGGATGAGAGAGTAAGATTTGAGAGGTGCGATATGCAATAGAGAAGAGAAGCAAACTTATAGAATAAACACGTGGATGAATGAACGATTCAGAACACGCTACGTATCTGGCTTATCGAATCACACACGCTAGAGACATTTCCCTCTTTTCACATCTTAACAATTACCACCACACATCTATGTATGCAGAGTAAGTTGAGGTAATTCCAACCCAAATAAGAGTATGATAAGCTTTTTATATTAAAAGTCCTATTAATAATAGCTTTACCGTTTCCCCACAACAATTACCACCACACATCTATCAATCTATTTATGCAGGGCAACACGTGGTCACATTCCCCACTCCCAAATTGAAGATCAACTAGTGAAGAGCCTTTCCAGTGGCGCCACGCCCAAACTACACAACACAACACAACACAACACAGCTCCACTCTCCCATCTCAATGGCCTTAACTCAAATTTCAGCCTCTCTGTCCCTTTCCTTCCGCGGTACCCTCTTCTCTATCTCAATGAGTTTTACAGTTCCTTGTTTTTTTCTTGTTATATAATAATGAAGATTATGTAATGTTGCAGATGTTTGTGCCATTACCTCACCCAAACCCTCTGCCGCAACTCCTCGGCTTCATCTTTCCAAGTTTTCACCAACTGCCTCCGTTTTCGCCACCGGTTCTCCGCTCAGTAAGCACAAACTTCCAATTTCATTTCTTCTATTTTATTTTATTTCTAACAACTTCGACCTTATCACTAAACTAGATTACACCTTTCAATATTATGTGAATACTTAATAACTAAATTATATTATTTGGGTTAGTTAGATAGAATTTTTTTTTTTTTTTCATGAACTTATACAAATTACATTCACCAACCTCGTATTGGTAAAAATTATAAAATGGACTATTTATATTATTTTATAAAATTATTTATAAACTTACAAAATCAAATTTCAAGTCTGTATAAGTGTAATTTTGTAGAGATGTATAAACATATAATATTATATATACTTAAATCGAGCCTCATAATCACGAGCTTTTTCACAAACACATTATTATGTTTGAACTCAGTTTATTTAATGATCAAGCCAAAACTTAAGCTTGAATTTGGTTCATTTGCTAAATAAACAAACATAAACAAGCTTTCTTCACGAGTCGAGCCTGAGCTGTAATAGTTTTATTCATTTATAGCCCTAGCTTTTTATTAGGTCTCTTACCATCTTGTTTATGTTCTTAAGCTACCTTGGTGGGAAACCAGATGGGTTTTGAAATGAAAGAAAGTACTATAAAAATAAGCAACTTAAAATGGGTTGAATTATTGTTATCTTAAAGCAAAATGAATGCCACGATTTTCCATTGTTTACGAAATTGTACGCTACCAAGGCTGTTTCTGCGAGTTGTTGTTACAAGCTGTTCAGAAGAAGAAAATTGTTGCAAGGTTTTTAGTTCCTTACTCATGAAGCAGTGAGCCAGTAACTAATCCCCATCTCTCTCCACAATTACCTTTGTGAAAGGAAGTTGCAGTTAAGAGTAGAAATTACTTAAATTCTGACATTATTTACATTTCATACGTCTGGTTATGACTTTGCTAACAAAAATTATCAAGGCAGTGCCTTGAAAATTGTTCTACATCATTTCCCTTTCAAGTTGATTGCTTTTGTGTTTGTCCCTCATTGAGCTTCCTTAAAATCCCATGATTTTTATATGTGACGAGTTTTTTTGTATTGTTTTTTTTGCATCCTTTATATTTGGAAGATCAAGAAAGTGCACCCAAATGCATAGCACATGCTCCCTTCTAATTGTCTTGCTAAGCAAGGAAGCATTTTGGCCATTCCATTCCACTAACTGCAATAGATGTTTCAATGCTAAAGTAACATCTTATGCAAGTAGTGCAGCACATTATCTTCGGTGACTTCTAAAAGAGAAATTAACAAGGCTTTATCTACGCATAAGTGTATAACAGTATAAGAGCCTTGTTCAGACATTTATGTGATAAGCAACTACTGAATTTTTTAAGTAACTGTCAATCATATTGGTTCCAATTTTGAAAGTATGTCAATATTTTGCAAGTCATGCTTCACACACCTCCCAGCTTATTTCCTACATGCCTACATGCTTGGATGGCCACACACACACCTCCTCTTAACTTTTGGATTTTGTTCTTGCTTTAGTCTATTTTTCCTTTTCTCTGTTTTTTTTTTTTTTGACTGATGTGGTTCTGTCTTGCAGACTTCTTGTGTACTTGGTAACTTTGGTTATGCCCCCTTGCCTTCTTTTTCTTTTTGGTTAAATTTACTTATAAAAGGCATCCATATAATCTCTTTGTTTTTGTTTTTATCATCTTAGCTAGATTGTGATACTGATTTGTGGCTGTGATGGTACACAGAGTGAATAACCTAATTGCTTTCACAGCCATCTTACAATAACTGTTTTAGTGATGGTCTATTTATAGTTCTCATCTAATTTCTATTTACTATAACATGACCTTAGGCATAACTTGTTTATTTTGAACAATTTTTCTGAGTCATTTTCTCTCTTTAATAATTCACTAGATTTAGAAAATTTCTTATAAATTTGTGATCATCTCAGATTTTAACATATGTATGTAAGTAACCATGTTGCCAATATCTTTGCTTACTCAGGCTAACAACTGCCATGTTTGCTGGCAAGACATGCATTGATTGTGAGCTCATGAGCTTTGACTCTTGAAAGCTTACTTGACAAGACCTCTACAGATGTGCTTTTTTATATATTAGTTTTTCATTGCTCTGAAGTTCGGACTGCATGTCTGTCATCAAAATTCTTGTCTGGTCATTGTTCCCTTTTTTATTTTCTTTCTCTCTTTTTCTTTGCCTCAAATGGTCTGGCTTTTCTTTTCCCCATTTACCTTGTATTTTCTATATAATTGCGAAGAGAACAAACAAAAAGAAAAGAAAGTTTGAATTATTTTTTTAAAGTTTCTAAAATTTCCTCAAAATTCATGGCAACCAAAGGATCACTGAATCAGGTTCTAGCTGATGCTTGCTTTCTTTTTTTAGTGATACAGAGAACTTGTCGCCAAAAGAAGCCTGCAAGAAAAGCAATGTCAGTTTCCATAAGATCTGAGCAAAGCACCGAGAGCAACAGTTTGGACGTATGGCTAGGCCGGCTTGCAATGATTGGCTTTGCAGTGGCTATTAGTGTTGAGATAACAACAGGAAAGGGACTTTTGGAGGTATGTCACATGTTATGGGTTTTAGATCCAAGCAAAAGCTATTTACTTTCAGTTTCAAGCATGGTTTTCAGTTTCAGCAATGGTTGCTGTGATAATGAGCTGGGATAGAATTTGCAGTTTTATACAAACCACAATTGACCCAAAAAAAAGTATTATATTTATCAGGAAATTAAAACAAGTAAAATGTTCTAGAGCTATTATCATTAATGATTTCAGTGTTTCATAAGTTAAAAGAGTTTACTAAATGTGCTTTGCTGTTGCTTATTTCATAAGCTATACAATTCGATGTTGCTCTGAAATGTCAATACCTAATGTGAAACACTATTGAGATCTTTTGCTCTATTGGAAGCATCATTTGTGGAATTCTTTCTCAAATTTATAGCTACAGAAAATCATCTTGGTTTAATCATTTGAGTGAAGCCTCCTTAATCAAACAAACCTACCCCCTGGCCCTCTTCCCCCCCGACACAAACAACTCATCCCTCAGAAAGGAAGATATGTATGACATCACTAAAGGAAATCTCATTAATGAGGATTTCCTTAGACACTAGATGATGTCTGAGTCAACTGTCCTGTAGTCCATTTTTCAACAGTCTTGGGAACCTTCAAGCCAGGGGCTTTGGTGTGGAGATCCTAGAAACTCTTGGCTATTGTCGTGTTTTAATACCTGTTGAAACATAAGATTCTTTTTGGATGATTAGTAGTTTATTGTTTCCTGTTGAGCATTTGATGCCTGTTTCTAATGTTGGAAAGTCAAAAGTTGATGGGAATTTTATATATATATATATTCTTTCTTACCAAAAAGGAAGTAGTATATCTAATCCATCACAACCCACCACAAGAGAAAAGGGGGAATTCCTAGGCTAAGAAGTACGGATGCCCCAAAACTTGACATGTCCGTGTTGGACATGTGTCAAATATGAACACGTCGAGGACACTTTGCATGCGTGTCCATGGTGTGTCGGGAGGAAAAAATTAATTTTTTTATTATTTTAAATAAACATTTCCTTTGATTTTATATATGATTTTAAAGATTCACAGTTGTTATTTATTTTGAAATTTTAAAAATAAACTTAAAATATGCCTAAAAATAAATAAAATATACTGACAATACATGAATTAATTAATTAATTGTCTGTGTCCTAATTTTTTAAGAATTGTCATGTCGCCTTGTCCCATGTTGTTCCTTGTCCGACGTCCGTGTTTGTGCTTGTGTCTATGCTTCTTAGTTCCTAGGTTCACTCCTTGATAGTGGTTGATGCCATCCGATGATTGTTTTGCAACCACAAATTCAAGCTTTCATAAATCCCTTTTCATGTTTGGTTTCCTCCAGCTTGGAAGTTTGGACATGTCAAATCATTTTGGGAAAGCCAAGTTTATTACTTTCGATTGTTTTTCTTTTCTCTAAAATGGAAACCCTCTACACGTCTCTCTCTCTCTCTCTTCACACACAAAGAAACACAAGCCACACAACCAAATATTACAAGAGCAACATCACACTCATGAACAATTATTTACAAAATGCTTGTTCATTTTAACTTTTGCAGAATTTTGGGCTCACAAGTCCCCTGCCTACAGTAGCCTTGGCAGTTACAGCATTGGTGGGCGTTTTAACAGCAGTTTTTATCTTCCAGTCTGCTTCAAAAGATTGATCACATTTTAGGTCACTTCATATTTGTAAAGTTTGTAATTCTGAAAAATCTACTAGATTATTTTTTGTTCGTATGTTATTGTAATTTTGTATCAATGCTAACATTGGCATTAAGATGACTCATCGCCTAGTTCTCCCATGGAGAAAACCTGGGTTCAAATATTCTCTCACCCTCTTGTTGTAAGCAAAAAAACATTAGCATTAAGATTTGAGATTGTACCAGATACATAAACCCAAATTTATGTAAAGTCTTTTCTCTGTGGTGTTACTTTTTCACTTGTTTTTCAGTGCTACAGTGGAGCTTTTCCTTAACCTAAGGATATTTGTAGAAAATATTTCTCAAAATAATGCATTTATCATTTTATCTTGAAATATAATACTTTAATGTCATAAAACCCTATTTTGCATTTATTATTGTTTGTGTTTAAATGACAACTTCAAATGTACCATGTTAGGTTTGAAAGGTGGGGTGTATTTTTCCATGGCCATAGGATTGAAAGGTGTTGAAGGTAGATATATAGTTTGCATTTGGAAAAAGGAAGTGAGTGCCTCAGATGTTTGTGTGTAGAAGCGGGATGGAACTGTGCGTTTGGCATGCCAGTACGATTAGTAATTTAGGCCATTCCAGGTTGAACGACCATAGCTGTATTAACCTCCACTCTTGTTGACACAAGAAGTCTCCAAATTTCCTCTTTACAATTTGCTTGGTTATCCATTTGGGGTGAATTTTTTTATTTTTTTTAATTACTCCCATTTAAAGTTAGATTTACACGATATCAAATGGTCCAATGTGATTTATCTACTTTATTAACATCTTATTGGAAAGCATATTAGGTACAAAGATAATATTCAAACAGATTTAAACGTTTGCCGTAAGAACTATATGCATTCTAATGAGTAATGATACACAAATTAAATATATTGAAAAAAAGGTTTAAAAAAAAAACACAAAAATGCAAAAAGTGAGGGCTTAAAAAATATTTCACTTTAAACACCACATCAAATACTTACAAAACTGCATGCGGGATGCCACCCTTGACCCTCACCTTCCCCTGGAGAAATTATTTATTCCTTACAAAAACTGCATGCTCCCGCCACCTTTGGCCCTCACCTTTCCCTGGAAAAATTATTCATTCCTCTTGTTGTAATGAATTTCTTCTTACCCTGGCATCTATGCGATGTAAATGAAGTTAATTATTTAATCTAGCTTAATGATGATGCTGGGAATATTTGCTTCTAGCCTTCGACGCTTTTGGACAGGCTCTTGAGAAAAGCGTATGATCAGCAGTGTGAAGAAAAAGACTCTATTATTAAGAGTTATGATTATTTTAAATAGATTGGATTCCAGGAAAGAACATTAATGATCTGGACCATCTGGTAGTGATCAGCTCTTGTTGGGGCATCATTCCAAGTGCTTATTGAGAAGGATCTTTTGTTTCAGCTTTGTTAGGCACAAAGACGTGTGTGTAGCTTTTTAAAAAAAGTCCAATACAAACTACTGTTTAACTCCAGCGCAACCATCAGAATTTTGGCCATCTAGTACATCAACATTTTTGGGAGGTTCCCATATGATGGCAACTACTATTGAAGTTGAATAAAACAATCTAACTTTGTTCCTCACCTCTAAAATTAGAATTTATTCTCCTTTCTCTTTCCACCCATCAATGTCCCATTTGGAGTTTACTTCAAACACAAGAGACATCTTTTTCCTATATTTCTCCTTAAATTTGTTTCCTCTTTCATAAGTTCTCATATTTGTGAAACAATCCATTATCCTTGTCTTCCAATATTTCTCAGTCGCTGAGGTTTTTGTTTAAAATTTTACATCCTTCTTGATCTTTTTTCTGTTTATACTGCGGCATGGGTGCTATCATATCTAGACTAGCAAAGAGGTTTCTTCCAAAATGTGAGATGAGGATTCTGATGCTGGGTCTTGATGCCTCAGGAAAGACCACCATCTTGTACAAGCTAAAACTGGGACAGGTTGTTACAACCATACCCACAATTGGTAACTCTTAGCTTAGAAACTCTTGCAATTTAAATAAGATGATTATGTTTAATATTCTCACTATAGAACTACCTTCTTTATGTTGCTTAAGTACAAGATATTTCAAAGTTTAGCTAGAATTTATTTGTTTATGCATTTTTTTTTTCATTGGCTAGATGTGATGGTTTAAAACTTTGAGCGTATAGCATTAGAAAATTTTGAAATCTTTTATATGTGATAAGTCCATGTTCTGATTTATTGTTTCATACATAATGATCTATTGCCTCATGGAACAGGTTTTAATGTGGAGAATGTAAAGTACAAAAATATCAGCTTCTATGTCTGGGATGTAGGAGGACAAGATAAGGTACCAGCTTGATGTCTTCTATCAAATTGAGGGGTAGAAACCAATGTTATGTTAGTGACTTGCACATAAATTTCTGCCTCCTCTCTCCTGGACTTAGAAAAATAAAAATGGATTTCTGCATGATGAGAGAGTAAAAAGAACAAATATTTATCACTAATAATGCCGCGTGGTTGCAGTATGACTACTGATGAATTTAGTTAATTGAGCTCATCTGATAATTTAATGTCATCAAAATGTCCTAATCCATTAACCTAATCATAAGTATTTATAATTTTCCAAGGTTATTTCTCTCAAATCTCTACCCTTCAAACATTGATGAGACACATGTGGCAGAATTAATCTCATATACCTTCCATTGCCTCCAATACTGCATAAAATTAGTAATGCCATTTCAATTTTGAACAATTGAAAGGTGTATTTTTTTTAACACAAGAAATCGCGGGTTATTCGAACCCAAGTTTTGCATATATTTTTTTTTTTTTTTTTTTTTGATATATGATAGAAATCCTAATCTAAACTCACACACATGTATATTTTGGAGATCCCGGAGATTGAATCCACGCCTTCATAGAGGGGTGAGACTTTTTGAGGAGAGAGATTACCACTGGACCGAATGCCCAAGTGGCGCATATAGTTACAACATAAAGAAAAACTTTTTATTATCTTTATAGTAGAAAAGAAAGGGTGAAGGGTACCTCATTTGTAATTAGTACAAGAATTCATCATTATTCATGAAAAATAATGACAAAATCATCATTATTAAACAGATTCGACCTTTATGGAGACATTACTTTAATAATACACAAGCACTAGTCTTTGTGGTGGACAGCACTGACAGAGAGAGAGTTGCAGAAGCCCGGAATGAGCTACATCGTATTCTTGGTGAGGTTAGTAAGGGCGATGTGTTGGAATTGGACTTTACCTTCTTAGTATATATATGGAAACTACAATAACTTAAGGCTTCCAAATCTCCAATATGATTATATCTCGAATTTCTTTTAGTGCAATTAAACCTATGTTTAGAGAATTCTTCACCCCAAGTGAGCAAAAGAACAAAAAAAAGAAGTGCTTGTAGAAGTAGTGCATTGATGAGTAACTATAATCATGTAACAGAAGGATTCACTTTTTATCACTTTTTGCAGCTTTTACAACAAAATACCAAGCTTCTTGTCTTTGCCAATAAGCAGGACCTTCCAAATTCTATGAGTGCTTCTGAGGTTGCTGATAAACTTGGCCTATACTCACTCAATCAGCATTGCTGGTAAGAATTTGGTGTCATAAAAAAGAAAAAGAAACAAATCTTATATGTTATTCCTTTTATTTTATTTTTGGCTGAGCTATCAGTCATGTTATTATTCAATGATCTGTAATAGATTCTTTGTTTCTTCCCTTCCATCTCTGCTTTATTTGGTGTGCATTTTCACATTTTCACTCTTCAAGGTAAACCCTTTAATTGACAGAAATATAGTTACAAGAAGAATGCCAAAAGAAACAACTTTTGATATAACTTTTGTTTTTGTGTTGTCTTTTAAAAAAAAAAAAAAAAACTGATCTAAATATAAACTAAAAGACTTTCCTTTTTTAAATCTTTCTAAGATGGGATTGCCCCCAATACATGTAGTCTGAATAGTGGTATTGGTTAATTGACTTAATTCTTTGTGCAGGTACATCCAGTGTACTTCTGCCGCCTCTGGCGAAGGACTATATGAAGGTCTTGATTGGCTATCAAGCAACATTTTTGACAAAGCTGCATGATTTGAGCTCTTCCCCATTGTCTCTTACAACAACTAAGACTTGGAAATTTCTACCAATCCAATTTGGCCTTGGTATAATCAGTGGAATCAAATTTGATAAGTACTAAAAAGAGAATAGAAGTTTTGTGATAACCCAACGTAAATGGAGCGTTAGTGGAGAATTTCTCCTGCGCAGGCCAGCAAACATGTACTTTGAATTTAAATTTAGATATCTCAAGCGGCAGAATGGTAAGTTATAATCGTTGTTACATCAAAAATGAAGTTATAATCGTTGTATGGATCTTTATCCAATTGAGAAAGTTAGTGCAATCTCTCTCTCTCTCTCTCTATATATATATATATATCTTGCTGATCGAGAAAGTTGCTGTAATCAGTTGGGAATTGATCAATCTTGAGTGGGCATAGGATGGACGATTTAGAAAAGCTGAATGCACATTATCCTCATCTTCTTCAGTTATGAATGAACTGCTTGTATTGGTGTACAAGAAGATAACAGCCATTGCAAAGCATCTTCCAGCTATTAGGCAGGGTTTAGCTAGGTGTTTCTCACATTGACAGGTAGATGATGGTCCTCAGATAAAGAAAATGTGCATGCAGATTCTTTTTCTTTAGAGGGCTGAAAAAAATGTCATGAGTAATATGTATATATAATTGATTATTTATCCAGAAACCAATATATAGAATAACTGATGGAAAGAGAACTAAACTTAAGGCACATTTAAAAAGAGATTCTTTCTTCACCTTTTATGTTTCAATGTAAAAGAACTAAATCCGTGCTCAAAGCCTGAAATGACCATAGTTCTGCTCCTTTAACTTTTTAACTCCAAGCAACTCGACTTCATTTATAGCTTTTGGGTCTCAAATTTAGATTGTGTTAATTGAATATACAGCTTTAGGAGGGATTTTGCTCAATAACCTATTTTTTAAGACTATTTTGTAAAAGAACACTATTTTAAAACTATTTCAACCCTTCCAATTCCAACCCTTCCGTCGGCCTCCTCCCCGCCAACAACTCCGAATGCATCGAGAATCGTCATATGGGTTTTTGCTTCGACCTAACCCTAACCCTTCCCTCCATCTCCTCCATCTTCATCGGCGAGGCAAAGCCTCTGCAAAACAGCGGGGAAGAAACCCATGAAGGGCAGCGATGAAACCCACGGCATGGGTCTCGGATCTTCCCTTCATGGGTCTTTGCTGTTGGTTTTGTTTCTTAGATTTTGCTTGGTTTTTTGTTTATTAGATCTTGGTTTTGTTGTTGTTGTTGGTGGTGGTGGTGGTGGTGGTGGTGGTGTTGATGGTGGTGATGGCTGTGATGAGAGATGAGAGAGAAGCTGAGAGCCTGAGATGAGAAAGAGAGAGAAGCTGAGAAAGAGAGAGAAGCCGAGTGAGAGACTGAGTACAGATGAGAGAGAAAAAAAAAATAGTAACGCCGTTTAACTTAAAACGTTAAGTAGCCACGTGTTATAATTTTATTGAGGGTACCTAATGCACAGAACATAAAGTACTGTATCTAAGTTTTGCCCTTAAGGAAAATAGCTTTTTTTGTAGAACTTGTCTCTTGTAGAGTTAAGTTCCATGGAAAAATCTTGTAAATTCCCGGAACTTGTCTCTTCAACAAAAAACTCGTCTGTTGAAGAAACGAGTTCCACAAAAAAGCTATTTCCCAATATAGTTTTCAAAGAGTGTTTTTTTGCAAAATAGTATTAAAAATATATTATTAAGCAAAAAAATTCCAACTTTAGACTCTCCATCTTTCTACAACCTGAATAACCCCAGAAATCTATATGAATTTGTATATTCATATCGGTTGACAATTAAAAAAAATAAAAATTCCAGCTTGGGGCTTTCAAGCATTCCTCTGTCAGCAAGACAGGTACATTAAAAAGAAAGAAAATCATTTCTAGCACAATTACCAAAAATTAATGAAAATGAAAATACAGAGAAGGCCGCCACAATAACCAGGTTCTTTAATAGACTCTCTCTCTCTCTCTCTCTCTCTCTCTCTCTCTCTCTCTCTCTCTCTCAATATTCTTTATCAGAAGAGGAAAAAGAATTACACTGATCAGGCTAAGAGCAACTCTAGAAAATATAAAAGAAACAAACCCAAAAAGACTTGTTAACCAGGTGAACATATTTCTAATTCAAAATGTAAGCTTTGGAATGTTTCAGGATCAGATATGAACAAATATGGCTCATAGAAGCAGAATGATAAAAGCATATCTTTAAAATCATAAAACCATAGATTGAGGTCCATCTGAAGCCTTAGATTTCTTCGCTTTTTTCTTCCTCCCTCCATTTTTGTTCTTCTTTTTCTTTGGTTTCTCATCTATAACTGGTTGCGTGCTCTGTAGGTGTTGATAAATGGAAGCCAGGGGATCCAACTGGAAAGCAGGATGGTTAAGAACTGTACTCAACTGTTTTCCTTCCTTCAAGCTGATGACAATGAAACCCAGTATTACATTACATAACACAGATAACACAATGCAAAGGAAGATTAAAGCTTGCAACCGGATGTATATCATGAAATTCAAGTGCTCACATTAATTTTTGCCTAGATTTACAATTCAGGTTGAAATCAGCTTCAGAAGTTGGTTGCTGCGGGGTCTTCACCTCAGGAAGGAACTCTGAGAGGGAAGAGAGATCATATGCTTTCAATTTCTTCTGTCGGCTTCGAAGTTTCTTCTTCTGGCAGAACATAAATTAGATATTTAATGTACCACTATAGAGTATAAATATCATTCAAAAATAAATTTAACAAGTTCCATCAAACATTTTGCCGCAACAAAATTATGTCAAAAGGTTTAAACAAAAAAAATGACCTTAGATTCAGATATCAAATAAAGGTATACATTTTTTTTTTTTTGGTAAATAAAGGCATACATTTAAAAATATATATATATATATATAAATAAATATAGGTATTTATTAAATTAGTACATCATTTCATGCTCATAATGATGAGCATTCCATAACCTAAAAGAATGACAAAAAAAGTTATATATGAAGGTTAAGAGATTCTGTAAAAACTAATAAGGAGGTGCTATTTGTAAAACCCCAAGTAGAAGACCAGTCAAACAAAGTGCACAACAACAATTGTTCCAACTGATCCTTTTATCTTTTTAATTTTTTTTTTTTTTAGGTAATCACTCAAAAAAATAAAAAAATAAAAAATAAATAACGGGATGAAATTCCAAATATCCGAAGAGTGCTTCCCGAACCAATTCTTCCAACCAAAGAGATCAGTTACCCTCCTTGAAGACACCCAATTAATCCCAAAAACCCTAAATACAACACACCATAAAGCGTAAGCAACATCACAATGAAGCAACAGATGATCTACTGTTTCCCCATCACTCCGACACAAGCAACATCAGCCAACTAGAGAGAAACTAATCTTGATAAGATTATCACAAGTAAGAATCTTCCCCCAGGCTGCTGTCCACACAAAGGAGACCCTCTTGGGAGCCCTCACACGCTAGATACTCTTCCAAGGGAAGGATCTATTCAGTAAATAAAGGCATACAATTTTAATACACAATTGCAACAATCAATCTGGTACTTGTGGAAAACAACAGAGTCCAAACATTATCCCTAGAGAAATTGGTCTACATTGAACAAAAGAGTGTTATCTGTGGGTTAGACTTTCCTTGTTTGGAGGTGGGGTTAGTTGTCCGTAAGAGTGCAACTCTCTGAGTGAATTTCTCCTATGTTATCAAAACAAAAAAAAATTTATGTTCCAAAAATATTTGATTGAGGCATACAATAACTTCCCTTTTAGGGGTAATGTCTAAACTCTAAAGCATTGGAGCTATGTTTTCCAAAAATAAAAAAAGCTATATTTTCTTGCAAGTGCAAGATTTACCGAAATAAAAACAATCCAGAAATAGAAAGGCAAACAAAATTTGTAAGGGAGCTGAACCTTAATCACAAAAATTCAGTCCATCAAAAGGAAGACATTCTTTACAACTTGGCAAGTCAGGTCCTGACTGTAACTTTCTTGCCACTGACAAAGAAGGGACAGAGGGAGAGATACAACTCCTAACAGCATACTCACCAATGCAATAACCAAACCGTCAATAAGTAAATAAGCACAGTTCAAACCACCCACCAACAGCACCAAAAATTAACTATGCTCCCCAAAATTATTAATACATCATAAATAATTATAATGAAGTTCTTCCATCAAATACATAATCTTGATCATTGCAAATCCAAACATAAAAAAAACTATAGTATAACGATAAACAGCGAGAAAGTTAATTTAAAAATCTCACCTTGCCAATAGCCTTTTGGGCACTCAAGACAGCAACCGTATCTTTAACCTCTGCATATTTCACCAAAAATAAATTTAAAAAGAAGAAGAACAAGAAAAAAAAAAGGAAAAGGGTTTTTTTTTTTTTTTTTTTTCCTAATAAAAAAGGAGAGGGTTTTAGATATTCACAAATTTTGACAAATACTAATATTTTGACAATTGAGATGCACAAAATTATACAATTAAAGCAAGAATGAAAAACTCCTAAATGATCAAACTATTAACAATAGAGCGAGAAATAAATGACTGCAGAGAAAGAATTATGAACAAATACTCCTAAATCAACACAAATGAGGATAAAATAGATTGAAAAAGACCAAACAATGTAACAAATGAATAGTTAACATGATTTAACAATGTGGGAAAACATCATATGTTGTAAAAACACTATTACATTGTGACAATGGGCATTCAGGATTAATCTAAATTGTCATACTTACTTGTATAAAACTGACGTTTCTTCTCGAATTTAAGGTCTGCTTTAGACACCGATTCCGGTCTAAATATGTTAAAACAAAAATTAATGATGAAGTTGCGGCAGGAATTGAATGACAAACAAAAAATAAATATGATATTGATAAGCTTACAGTGAGCGTGACTTTCCCATTAGTGATGTCTGAAACCCACAGATTATTAGGGTATTGTAACACGTCCGGTGGAGACGGCGGCAAGCAACGACGAGTGAGTGAGTGAAAATTGTTTAGCTATACAAGGTTGGGATTCGGGTTTTTAATTTGGTTTCTTTACCTAAAGGGCCGGGTCGGTGAATATTTATTAACTCATTTTGGGCCTTATTTATTGAGGCCCGAATTAATAGTAAAACCGGGTTGAAAAACCAGCCCAAATGAGTAGGTGGAAATGGCATAAAATGTGAAAGAGAATTGGGAAAATGAGGATAGAATGATTTTTTTTTTTTTTTAAAGTTATGATAGTATTTAAACTTATGACGTCTGCTCATGATGGTTGCTCTTACCATCAAAGCCAAGACACCAATTGGTTTTTGGTGTAGGTGGGATTTGAATCTAAGTCCCTTGCTCGACAACAAAGAAACTTTACCAGTTGAACTAACTGAAACCCACAATTTTCTTTCTTCAATTTTTTTTAGTAAGTGATATGACACTTATTAGCATCATAAAAAATCAGTTAAAATTAACAAAAAAAATGCATCATGCACGAAGCTAATCACATAGGATATATGTAAGTGTAAAAAAGTAAAACTGTGGCACTATGTTTTAATTATATAGCATAGGGATAAGGTGAATATTGTAATTAGCAAACCCACTTCCTATTTTTGAAGAGCACGATCGTGTTGTATACATTCGTGATACTTATACTCAATATGGATCATGTAAAGATCATTTTTATTTTTTCAATTTTCTGGTGGAATCTACAATTTTGAATGCATATGAAACCAACGGGCCATGGCTAACAGAACCATGTGCCATGTTATCCGGCAATATATATCTTTCTCTTGGTAGTTCAAGTAGGCTCACCAAACATGTTGACAATTTGGTGCTCATCCCATCAATTACTTGGTGCTTATCTAACCACATGCATGGAAAAAATCATTGAAATTTTTGTCTTTGGCCATAACTATGTTTGCAATTTTGTTAATCCGTTAACCAATGTATTGCACGACTTAAAAGAGAGGGGGAAGAGAAAAGCTAGATGAATTTGACTACTAATTAGCAACTAATTAAGTTAATTAACTTTTATTTAAGGACAGTAAAAAAAAAAAATTAACATTAGGCTTTGGTACAAATTTGAGGCAGGTTGCAATAATAGCCTCTTTGGTAGTGCGTTAGGACTAGTACTATCTTAGAAGAGCTTTAAGGCCCTTAAAGCTTTTTAACAAAAATTATCAAGCATTTTGGTAATTTTATTAAATAGCTTTAAGGATCCAAAAACAGGTTTGAAGCTAAATTTGGAATTATTTTTCAAAATGACACTCAATATATGCATCCATTTTGAGAGAGGGAAACAGCTAATAATAATAATAAAATAAATATTGACCAATAATTGAATTAAACAATTTGATTACCAAACACTTGTAAAAGCTTTAAAGAACTTTAACCTTGTAGTTTGCCAAACGCGCTATAATGCTAAACTCTTTTTAGTTAAACTACTTTGTCCCAAAATGGAACCTAATCCACTTATTTTCTACAAAAAAAAAAAAAAAACCTTCTATTACCTTCCTGCCACTTTTCGCGGGCAAAAAAATTTCATTCCATCATATTTACAATGACCTAGTGACTATCAATTTATTTTGCACCTTTAGCGACGAGAATGAATTATCCTCGTTGATGTGTGGATTTAGTCCTTGTTTAACAATGCATTCTAAGAGCATTCCCAACGGTTGAGCTAAACCCAAAATTTTGCTAAAATATCCCAAAAACTGCTCCCAACGAATGAGCAACTGATGAGGCAAAATGGGTTTTGCTACAGTCATGAGGCATTTTTGCCACACAACTGTTCATTTGCCATTTATTATTTTATCATTTCTCTGCCAATTTCTCTCATTTTTCCATCTCGTTTCTCTACCAAAATAGAAAGGACTGAACCGCTAGTGATCTGCAAATCTCGTGCACCGCCACGAACACCAGGTAGATTGTTGATGTCACCGACGACTTGGCGACGTCACCAGATTGCTGGAGACCGTGATCACTGGAGAAATTACAGACCCACATCGCTGGAGAAATTACAGACCGTGATCGCTGGATCGCTGGAGACCGGTGTCCTCCGCCTCATGGCTGAGCCGTCCGTCGGCCTCCACCATCGTCCGTGATAGGAAAATTCGTGGTGCTGCTCTTTCTCCGATCCACCCCCGAAACCGAGACCTGTGGGTTTTTTTTGGGTCACTATTTGGTTTCTCTCTCACTGGCCCTCTCTCTTTCTCTCTTCTCTCTCACTGGCTGCTACGGCCGGACCTTACATGGCCAGCCACCGTCCAAAAGCCTCCACTGCAACTCGATCTCACTCTCTCGCTGTTGGATTGTGGTTAATTGATGAGGATTGATCTTGGTAAGTGGGTTTGTGGATTGATTTATTTGTGGGTTTGTAATGGAACTTGGTTTGTGGATTGTGGCTTATGAACTGTGGATTTGATTTTGTTGTTTCAGTGTGGTGGAAGGAGGGTGGAGGATGGCGGTGGCAGATGAAAATGGGTTGGATTGGTTCCGGCTGCCATTTGGATGTTTTAGAGAATATAATAAAAAATAAATGAAGAAATAATATTATAATGAAATAGAGTTGAATATAGAGAATCGGATGTGGATGTTTTATAAAGTGGTTAGGCAAAATAGAAAAAGTAGCTCTTTAAACTAAAATTTAGCCAAAATTTTGGGTAAGACCCTGGAAATGCTCTAAGTAGACCAAGATTGTCCCCCCTGAGGATTCGAATTTTAAACGTTGAAATCAAACAAACCATTTCAGAGTAAGCTTTCACCACTTGAGCACTCAACCTCAATATTATAATCCTTAAATTGATGCAAGAACAAAATAGATTTTATTAGACATGCAAAATTCCATTATTTTATTAGAGCAAGGCAATTGCAAGTTGGATCATTGACAATGCGCTGCCCCGTGGTTGATATTTTGTTTTTTTGTTTACAACAAGTGAGGGATTGATAAGAATAGGATAATATTATTGAATCACCAAACTTTTGGTGTTGTACTGTTGATGTTTTCTACATTTATACCTGAGTGGATTGATTACCTAGGAATGTTAAGACAAAGCATCTTGCCAACTGGTATTTTTCATGTTAAGAATTGGTTGATCAACGTGTGCTATTTTGAAGTACGTATAAAACAATTCCTATAAGATATCTTTGCCTCCTAACAGCCTTACGTTCTAAACATAAAATAAGTTTTAGCTGCATATATATTTGACGATTCTTGTGGTTACAGTAAAGAATTGGAAAGCAGTTGTTTCTTAGGGAAAAAAATCATTATAATAATGAGTAAAAAATAAAGTGTCAAAGTATTTGCAAATAGTCAAATAATGATTCTGGGGCCCCTTTTTTGTTTTTCCAAAATCTAAGATATATAATTGTGGTAGAAGATTTTGCCAGCTTGCTCTAAGTAAAAAGAAATGAAACTTTACAGTAGTTGCTCCGGGATTCAAAGAATATTATTTTATTTTTACGGTTCTTTGAAAATTTGAAATAAAAGAAAGCCATAAAATTAACATATGGAAAGGGGGAAAATCGAAGCCATGAAATTATTTGGCTTAACAAAAATTTTGAGCCTGGCCAAAAAATTCATATACACGTTTGTATTAAATTGTAATCAATAATGGGTGAAGTTATATAAAAGAGATTAAGATGGTCGTTAAGCTTGTTTATCAATAATTAAATGAACAAAGTTCAAAAACAATTTTGAAACTTGATTAGTTAATGAATCAAGCTTAAACAATGTCAAGCTCGATTCAATGTTTCATGAATATACAAGAGATTAAGTAATTTATGACTAATATATATTACTTAAAAGAAAAAAACTTGACAAGAGATCACATTTTATGTGCCAAAATTTATTAAGAATTATTACCATTGAAGTTTAAAATATATTTTGATTTACAAGAAAAAAAAAATGTATTAACAAATACAAAGTATAAGTTGAATTTGGGCAAATAACATGTCGTTAAAAAAAGCATTAGTCAATCTTCAATTTGAGGGGCTTCAAGTGTGAAAATTTCAAAAACTTGTTCGAACTAGTGAAAACAAGGAAAAAGTCTTAAAGTAAAATTTATGATATGAAGTATTATTTTGACAAATTGTTTTTTTAAATTGGTTTGAAGAAAAATTCATTCAATATATTTAGTAGTTAGTGTTGAAATGATCATTTACATGTACTTTTAATTACATAACATATTTAATAGTTATATGACTTATTTAGATAGCTTAATAAATCAAGTGATTAAAATACACGTAAATAGATATTTAAATTGTTACGTTACAAGTTGGAAGCGATTTTTTTAAATGGACTGGAAAGAAAACTTCATTCAACTTATTTAAGCTCATGCTTGCCATAACAAATCAAAATTGAATATAAAATCAATCTCAATCTTAAGTTCAAGTTTGGCTTAAACTATACAATAATCTAAAAGAAAGCATCTTACTGTTTAACCCAGCTCAACTTTTTTACAACACTAATAATGGGATGAGTAGCATTTAATAACCCCAAAATATTTCTTTATGGCTTCTGGTCCACCACACTAAGAAAAATCAGCAATTGACATCACTTTTCAACGTTCAAATGGGGTCCTTGAGTTTTTGGCGTGACACACAGCAGGTTGAAAGACAATAGCCATGCCCACCTATCTGGTACACATCAATCATTTCTCCAAGAGTAAGGAAAACTTACACCGGTAGAATTGATACCCTGTTACGTAAAGGAGAAAAAAGATAAAGAAAAGAAAAAAGAAGACTTGAAAGATGTCCAATTTAGCGTAAAGGAAAATGTAGTCAATTGTGGGTGGAAACTGCGAAGTGGGAACCATGTAAAGCTAATTAAGTAGCCAATCTACTTTTGCAAAGTGGGTAATTATGAACCATAATTATGAACCTTGAAATATACTAAGTGAAACAGCTAGTCAATTTTCTGAAGGAGTATGCAGAATTGGGTAACTGGATAAGGCAAGTGGAATGCACTGGTCCCCATGTTGGTCCTCGCCAGCATTTTTGACAAAGAGAAACATTTAAGGCTTTATTCGCAAGCAATTTTAATTCATGCACAAAATGATATACTGTATGTTACTACAAAAGGTCATGAAATCAGGTAAACTTTATGAAAGATAGGGTTAATAGAAGGGCTGCAATATTTGGTTTATGCTTTTATGTTTTGGCATTATATCAACTGAATTTTTCTATTTAAATTCTCTTCTCCTTTTAGTTTTGACTCCAATTGAAATGTTAAAAGTTAAGACACTTTCATTCCTTGCAAGGTAGTTAAGGGAAAAGAAAAATTTGTAATAACTAGTAATAAAGTAACAACATAACTAGAAATTACGAAAGGAAAGTTATTATATATTTTCCGGGAAGCACGGGTGTAATTTTACTGTAACACTTGATGATCTTTAATTGTTCCTTTGTTTTGAAGGTTCATTCAAAGATTGGACGTGATAGTATCACGTATGCATTATGCAGGTTGAATAGTAGAACCAGAATTGCAAAAGGAATAGCTGAATCAAAGCAAATGCCTAACCCCACAAAACAATGCATCATGATGAATGAACAAATTAGACATATTTCATATATATCATCAGTACCACCGACACAATAGCCACAAGCACGCGCCAAATTATAACAAGTACGACCAATGTCAAAAACAACTGCATTAACGACTTAATTTGCTTTATGGAGCTTATTGTGGTTTTCGGATCGGCTTGCCTCTAGTGCACTGGAGCCGTTGCAAGCGTGACACATGTCCAGTTTTGACCACGTGTTCGCATCGCAGCGACTCCAGTGCACTGAAGCACTGTAGCCAAACCATTCCCGTGGTTTTCCATTCAAGATTTGAGAGAGATATGATTAAGCAGTATGGCACGTGGAAATATCTCCAAACTCCAAACAAGGGAAGGGAGTTATGGCAAACATTTCTGTCAGTGTCAGTTACATTTCTGCCAAATTGTAACGAAAGATCCAAGACACATTTTTAGTACTGGACAGCTGATGAAATTATATGCACAACATTTCAACTCCTGTTTACTGGAGCCTGCAGCCTGCTTTCACTTTTACTTTTTAACACTTTCTCTTACATTCATTGATCGATCGAGATCCATGCAACATTACTACTTTTCAACCGACGAGATGAGGTAATTTTTTGTCTCCACTCTTTTTCAAATAACATTTAACATGTTAATAAAAGTTATCCTTTTTTTTCCAAACGTTGATTAAAAGTAGTAATACAACAATTTTTTTTTTTTTTTTTTTTCAAAATACCCTTTCATGAATTACAAATCCAAATCAAAGGGGCCAAAAGTTGTTCAGTCCGCGACAACATCTAGATTCTAGGAAACCAAATTATTAGATCCTAAAACCATGTTCATTCTAGTCTTTCCAGATGCAACAGCAAAAATATGAAAACAATAAATTAAAGCTAACCAAAGATACACACACTTGATTAAAAAATAAAAAATAAAAGTAAACGTAAAAACAACTATATTCTATATACAAGTACCCCGTATGATTTTAATAATGTGTGCCCGCCTAGTAACACCTTATTTACCTTATACAAATTTTTGGTACAGCTTGCTTCTATGTTAAGCATTTCAAATTGCTTCGATGTAAAGCATTATACAATTTCTTATTCACTCTTAAGGAGTAAAAAAAAAAAAAATGTGCCTGACAATTATCTGACAATTAAAAGACCTTGGTTTTCAACTATGACCATAGGCTTGCTTGCAAATGGCATTGGGTTTCTGAGAAGGCACACACAATTGTGAAGAAGCAGGACACCCTTGTAGACAATTGTACCCCAAGCTACCGGAAACTGACGTGTCAGTTGCAAAGAACCCAGCCGGCGGCTTTCCGATAAAGAAATTACCGTCCAAAAACAACCTCCTCAAAAACTTGTTCTTGCTGTACTCCAATGGGATCGTGCCACGTAGGCGGTTGTAACGTAGTGTAAGAGACGCTAAAAGAGGATAACTAACGAAATTCACGGGTAAGTACCCCTCGATTCTGTTGAATCCCAAATCGACGGCCACGAGGTTGCTGTTACCACCGGATGGCTTCCACACATCGACACGTGTAAAGCTGTTATTGGCTAAGTCAACTTGTTGAAGTGACGGCAAGAGAAAGAACCAAGGTTGTAGTGTCCCCGTGAGTGAGTTTTCACTGAGTTCCACCACTTCCAGCTGAGTCAACCCGGCAAAGGACGATTTTGAGAGAGACCCAGATAAAGAATTGCGCTTTAGAGCGAGTTCAAGCAAGTTTGGTGGGAGTTTATTAGGGAGTGACCCAGTGAGTTTGTTGTAACTCAGATCGAGTCGTCTCAAATTAGAAAGCGAGTTAATTGAGTTTGGAAGAAACCCAGTTAGAGAATTGTGAGAAAGGTCCAGTGACTCGAGCGATTTGAGGTTACTAATGGAGGCAGGGACTGAGCCAGAGAACGAGTTGGATCGGAGAGAGAGAGTCTGGAGTTTAGAGAGATAGGATATAGAAGAAGGAATAGGGCCAAAGAAAGAGTTATCAGAGAGGTCAAGGAAGGTGAGGTAGGAGAGTTGAGAAATGAGTGGGGTTAGCGTGCCAGAATAGCTAGCCGGGTCGAGAACGATTTGGGTGACTCGGGTCGAGTCGGAGGTGCAGGTGAGGCCGCAGATGAAGTAGGTACGGCGAGGGATGGCACAGGGGTCGGTGGTGAAGTTCCAGGAGCCTAAGCAGGACCAGGATGGAATAGAGGAGGGTTTGATTGAGGATTTGAAGGCCTTGAGGGCTGAGATGTCTGTGGGTGAAGTGAGGGCTTGGACTTGGACACTGTTGGTGTAGAAGAGAGAGAGGTGGAGGAGGAGGAGGAGGAGGGGGATACTTAGAGCTTGCATTTTTGGAAGTTTGGGTTTTCTGGGTTGTTGAGAGAGAGAGTGTGTGGGTTTGGGAGAGTCGGTAATATAATATGTATAGGTGTGAAACTGTGAAGTGGGGTAATGTGTACTACGTAGTCTGTGGAATTCGAAAGGTTCTTTGATTCTCTCTCTGGTTGGAAAGCACTAGTATTTTTTTTTTTTGGGTGAAAGGAAAGCACTAGTTGAGGTAATGGTACACATACTGTAATTCACGTCTATGCTTCAAGATATTTATACTAGAGGATTCCCGAGGGTTTATGGAAAGTTTTTTCTCAATTTTAGTATAAGTAATTATTTTTTTATCTTTTGGCTAAAGATAGGGTTTGATTATAAAGATGTTGTAGTTCAGGTTACAAACTAATTATGTGGTAACTCAAAGTCTTCACATTTGACTCGGTAAACCATATATTTTACTACACTATAGCTAATTAGCTATACACACTCAAAACCGATATGCATCAAGCTCGATACCCATTCGGAAAAAGTTTAGAGATGAACAGTACCTTGCCTCATTGAGCGAGGTACTGTGGATCAACTCTAGTTTCTTTTTTCATTTTTTATTCCCACTTCTCTCAGCAATTCGTCCCTCTTTCTCTTCCTCACGCCATTTTCAAAAAAGTCGATCTACACACCAATTCAACCAAGTTAGATCTACTCATCCGAGAAAACCAATATACACTATGAGGGGTGCTCTCATTATTAAAGAAGAAGAAGCTTCTCTGCAATACTTCTGCATCTCTGCAGTGCTTCTGGTCTCGAATCAGAAATACTGGAAGCTTGAAGGAGCATGGAGTGCACCGTTTCACTTAAACTATCACACATCAAATGAAACACACCGTTTCATTAAAAGCCTCTTCACATCAGTAAATGAAACGCAACGTTTTTACTAAGCAAGTTTGTTAGCTTATTAATACACGTGTACATAGCTTATTGGTTTTTATCAGTTCTGTTATTAGGAGTTTGTTGCAGAAAACTGAATTAGTTTTTTTAGTTTTTCTGCTCTGTTTTCATTTCCTATATATATGTAATCTGTTCCTAATGAAAAGATTAACACAGTGAATATAGAGATAAACTTAACCATCAAGCTTGTTAGTTTTCTCTCTCAATACTTCTAGAGTCTTCCTCTGGAAGTTCTCCCTCGCTGTGCATTTTGTTATGGTATTCAGAGCTATTCTGAAGCTTTATTTGAGTTTTGTCTCTAAGCTTCAATGGCGCCTCAACCAAATTCTTCCGCTTCTGCAAATGCTATGAATGATGATCCACTACCTTCAAGCCCTTACTATCTCCATCCAAGTGACAATTCAAGTCTGATTCTCGTCCCTGAACCACTCACAGGTGACAATTTTCATTCTTGGTTTAGATCTATGGATATGGCTCTTACTATCAAGAATAAGCTTGGTTTTGTTGATGGTAGCATTAGGGAACCTGAAGTTAATCCTAGGTCATCTTTATATGCTCACTGGAAAAGATGTAATACAGTAGTGATAACTTGGATTCTGAATTGTGTTTTTAAGCAAATTCATGCTAATGTTCTCTATAAACCTACTGCTTATATAATCTGGAAGGAATTGCAAGAAAAATTTTCACAGAGTAATGGTCCTCAGATCTTTCAACTTGAGAAAGATATAGGTTCTTTAACCCAAAATCAGAATCCTGTGAGTGAATACTACACTCTTCTTCAAGGACTTTGGGAAGAACTGCTCAATTACTCACCCAATCCCATTTGCAATTGTTCCCCAAGCTGTTCATGTGGTGCTATGACTAAAACTTTGGAGAAATATGAGCAGAGATGTGTGATGCAGTTCTTAATGGGTTTAAATGAGTCTTTTGCACCTGTGAGAGGTCAAATATTGCTCATGGACCCAATGCCACCTATCAACAAAGTTTTCTCCTTGATTAGACAAGAGGAAAGGCAGAGGTCTATTGGATCCTTGAATGCATCTTTGAGCAGTCCCTTTGCGGAATCTACTGCTTTGTTATGCAAGTCTGAGGGAACCAAGACAGTTGGTAGCAAACAGCTTTTCCAAAAGAAGGAGAGGCCTCAAT
The DNA here is from genome assembly GCA_907173295.1 of Fagus sylvatica. Lineage (NCBI taxonomy): Eukaryota > Viridiplantae > Streptophyta > Magnoliopsida > Fagales > Fagaceae > Fagus > Fagus sylvatica. The sequence continues at coordinate 15,873,312 of OU015767.1, forward strand.
GTACTCATTGTGGATTGCTAGGCCACACTATTGACAAATGCTACAAGCTTCACGGGTTTCCACCAGGTTACAAAACTCGAGGCAAGACTCCTGCAGCTAATCAGACTTCCTTGACTAGTTTTGGACAGACTGCTGGTGCTGTTACAAATGAGTTTTCCAACCTACAGCTGTCTCAAGTGCAGGCCCAATGTGAACAACTTCTTGCTTTACTCAATAACAAGGCCTTAAGTAATCCTATTGGTCATGCTTCCAACTCTTATCATCAAGCATCTACCAACACAGCATCTGCCAACACAGCCTTATCCAACTTACCCAGTTCATCCATGACAGGTATACCCATCTATACATCTTCTTGCTCTAGTTCAAACTTTACTCCAAATTTATTACACTCAATATTTTCTGCTCACACCACATCACATTCCACCATCAAACACAACTCTTGGATCTTTGATACTGGAGCTACAGACCACATAGTGCATTCCATCTCATGTCTTAGCACCATTACCTCAACCATTCGAGCCACTGTTGAGTTGCCTAATGGCAATATGGTTCCTGTCACACACATAGGAACTGTCACACTTTCACCTTCTCTCATTTTGACAAATGTCTTATGTGTGCCTTCATTCCATTTTAATCTCATTTCAGTGAGTAAACTCGTACAATCTTCACTTTGTCTCATTTTTTTGTCCAATTATTGCTTTATTCAAGCCTTCACCCCTTGGAGGATGATTGGACTGGGTAAGATATGCAATGGACTCTACTTCTTGCAGCTTCATGCATTGGACTCTCAACTCAACCAATTGCAGTCTGCTGCTTCTGCAGAATCTGCTTCTTTTCATTCTGCACATACCACTGTTGCATCTGTTAGCAACCTTACTGCATGACAGCTTTGGCACTTTAGATTAGGCCATTCATCCTTTGATAAAATGTTTTTTTTACATCATTTTATACCAGATTTTCCTGCTATCAATAAAGAATCTCATTTTTGTGATGTCTGTCCTTTAGCCAAACAGAAAAGACTCCCTTTTCCAAATGCTGGCCACAAAAGCATGCACAATTTTGCCTTAATTCATTGTGACATCTAGGGTCCCTACTTCCTCCCTACACATGATGGTTTTAAGTACTTTCTAACCATTGTGGATGATTGTTCTCGGAGCACTTGGGTCTATTTGATGAAATCAAAAGCTGATACTAGACCCTTGCTCACTTCCTTTTTTACTATGATTGAAACTCAATTCAAAACCAAAACCAAAACCAAAATCAAAATCATAAGGAGTGACAATGGTTTAGAGTTTTTGATGTCAGATTTTTTTAGTTCCAAAGGTGTCATACACCAAACTTCCTATGTTAAAACTCCATAACAAAACTCTGTTGTAGAGAGGAAACATCAACATTTGCTTAATGTGACTAAAGCTATAAGATTCCAATCTAACTTGCCATTGATCTTTTGGGGTGACTGTATCCTTCATGCAGCCTACTTAATCAATAGGTTGCCTACTGCTGTCCTTCAAAATAAAACTCCTTTTGAAACTCTGATGCATACAGCTCCCACATATTCCCATTTAAAAGTCTTTGGCTGCCTTGCTTATGCTTCTAATCTTTCTTCACATAGGACCAAATTTGATACTAGAGCTATTCCTTGTGTTTTCATTGGTTATCCTTTTGGAGTAAAGGGTTTCAAACTCTTTGATATGTCCACAAAGCAATTTTTTGTTTTTAGAGATGTTGTCTTCCAAGAACACATTTTCCCTTTCTATTCCAAAACATCTCTTCTTAATCCTTCATCTTCTTCCTTTCATGTTTCTGATTCTGCTTCATATTTGTCTCATCCTCTCCTTCACCCTACAAATATCACAGCACCACCTGGTCCTTCTCTATCCCCAGAAACATTTTCTTCCTATCATGAGTCCCCATTTTCTTCTATATCCCCTGTAGAACCACCTACTTCTCCTCCTCAGTTTACCACAGATGCCTCACTGCCCACAAACACTTATCCAGACTCATCTATGGCCATTTCCAGTCCCTTACACCCTTCTTCCCAATCACCCATGGACAGTTCCAGTCCTATTTCTTTTGTTCCAGTCAGAAAATCATCCAGACTTATCAAAGTCCCTTTTTATCTTCAAACTTATCACTGCAACTTGACTTCTTCTACCTCTACCTCACCTTCATCCCATGAAGAAGTCATTCATCCCATTGAACATCAACTCTCATATTATCATCTGTCTGACTCTCACAAAGCCTTCACCTTAGCACTCTCTACCCATACTGAACCACAGTTTTACCATGAGGCTCTTCATTCTCCTCAATGGTGTGAAGCTATGTCAAAGGAACTTATTGCCTTAGAAGCTAATCACACTTAGGATCTCACTTCCCTGCCCCCTGGAAAAGACCACATTGGTTGTAAATGGGTTTATAAGCTAAAGTTTAAGTCAGATGGTTCCATTGAGAGATATAAGGCTAGATTAGGCTACAACCAACAAGAGGGGATTGATTATTTTGAGACTTTCTCCCCAGTAGCAAAGCTGGTTACTATTAGAAGCTTTGTTGCCATTGCTGCTGCAAAGGGTTGGTCTCTTACCCAACTTGATGTGAACAATGCATTCTTACATGGAGATTTAGATGAAGAGGTTTTCATGACTTTGCCTCTTGGTTACAAAGGGCACAGTCAGCTTCCTAAACCAGTTTGCAGGCTCATTAAGTCCTTGTATGGCTTGAAACAAGCCTCCAGACAGTGGTTCTCCAAATTCTCTTCCACTCTTCTTCAACATGATTTTATCCAATCTAAGTGTGACTACTCTCTTTTTACCAAGACTACAGGCTCCACTTTTATTGCCCTTTTGGTCTATGTTGATGATATTCTCCTTGCTAGTAATGATCCAGTCTCTGTCACAAAGCTTACTGCCTTCCTTGATGATAAGTTTAAGCTCAAAGATCTTGGACATGCCAAATACTTTCTCGGGTTAGAACTTGCAAGGTCAGCTAAGGGCATCTCTCTTTGCCAACGAAAGTATACTTTGGATATTCTCCAAGATGCAGGCTTCTTGGCTTCCAAACCTGTTAGGTTTCCCATGGAGCAACACCTGAAGCTTTCTCGAGATGAAGGCTCCTTACTTCCTGATCCCACTATCTACAGAAGACTGATTGGCAAACTTCTATACCTTACTCTCACAAGACCTGACATATCTTACTCAGTTAGTAGACTGAGTCAATTTATGGATCAACCTCGGGCTCCCCATTGACATGCAGCTCATCGAGTTTTTCAATACCTTAAAGGTACTCCAGGGCAAGGACTATTTTTCTCTTCTATCAACTCCTTACAACTTAAAGGATTTTGTGACTCTGACTGGGCAGGCTGTTCTGATACCCGTAGATCAGTCATAGGCTTCTGCATTTTTTTGGGGGATTCTCTCCTTTCTTGGCGTTCCAAGAAATAATCCATTGTCTCTCGCTCTTCTGCTGAGGCTGAATACAGAGCCATGGCCATCACCAGTTGTGAGATTACTTGGTTGGTCACTTTACTCCAAGATTTCCAGATTGCTCATCGAAAGGCTGCTCTTTTATTTTGTGATAATCAAGCAGCTCTCTACATTGCAGCAAACCCAGTTTTTCATGAGTGAACTAAACACATCGAGGTTGATTGCCATTTTATCCGTGATAAAATTCAAGCTGGCTTATTGAAAACACTTCACATTAGCACCACTCATCAACTTGCTGACATTTTCACTAAGCCTCTTGGCTTTGTATCCTTTTCTCATCTCCTTTCCAAGTTGGGTGTTCTTAACATCCACTCTCCAACTTGAGGGGGCGTATTAAAGAAGAAGAAGCTTCTCTGCAATACTTCTGCATCTCTGCAATGCTTCTGGTCTCGAATCAGAAATACTGGAAGCTTGAAGGAGCATGGAGTGCACCGTTTCACTTAAACTATCACACATCAAATGAAACATACCATTTCATTAAAAGCCTCCTCACATCAGTAAATGAAACGCAACGTTTTTACTAAGAAAGTTTGTTAGCTTATTAATACACGTGTACATAGCTGATTGGTTTTTATCAGTTCTGTTATTAGGAGTTTGTTGCAGAAAACTGAATTAGTTTTTTTAGTTTTTCTACTCTGTTTTCATTTCCTATATATATGTAATTTGTTCCTAATGAAAAGATTAACACAATGAATATAGAGATAAACTTAACCATCAAGCTTGTTAGTTTTCTCTCTCAACACTTCTAGAGTCTTCCTTTGGAAGTTCTCCCTCGCTGTGCATTTTGTTACTCATCGTGGCAGTGGTGGTCTCGTCGCGGCAGTGGTGATTTTTCGCAGGGGTGGTGGTTTTGATCTACGTCGTGGGTGGTCGTTGCCGTGTGTGAGTTTTGGTGGCCTGGTTTGTGGTTTTGGGTTTTGTATATGAGAATTATTGTGGGTTTTGTGGGTGAGAAGAACACAAGTTGATCTGGTTTTGTTGTGGGTTTTTTATTTGTATGTGAAGAAGGAATAAGAAAGATGCAAGGGGAAAATGAAAAGGAGAAAGGAAAAATGGAAGACACCAGTGATGGAATTGGTTTTGTGGGTGTTGTTTAGTGTTGAGAGGATTGTTGCCATGTGAATGAAAGGGGAAAGGTGAAAGAATAAAAAAATATATTTATTTATTTGAGAAAGAGAAAAAATGATATAGTAATGGAATAGAGAAACAAATAGGGAGTGTGATGTAGTGCAGGTGAGTAAATGAGTCATATGACTTATTTAATGAGTCATATGATTTATTTAAATAACATATGTGGATAATCTTATGAGTTGCGAGATAGTTGGTTTGAAACTAAACTTTGTCCACTTTCAAATACACATGATATCTTATAGAAATAGTTTACCTCCAAATCAATCTACGTGTCACTTAAATAGATCATCTATGTGTATTATTTAAATAAGTTACATGACTCATTAAAAAGGTAATGTGATTAAAAGTATATGTCGATAATATATTTAATTGTCACGTAATGGATTTGAGGTAAATTATTTCTTATTTATTTCTTTCATTGTTTTATTATAATATTAATTTCTTATATTTTTCTAATATATTATCACTTTTTAAGTTTGAGCACAAATCACCCTCTAACTCCACTTTCAATACCATTAGACCATTGCCACCACCATAGTCAGAGTCACTACCACCACCCCAGCACCACCGCCACCACCTTTGGATCAATGATCGAGTACGAGATCTGAAACGTAGTTTTACCTAGACAATTAAATCGCCATTTGAAACGTAGTTATATGAAGAAAGTAGTCTAGAAACAAACTCACGACTTACGAACCAATTTCTTAAAAGAAATAATGGTCCATGATCGATTAAAAAAATATGAAATGTAGTCAAGGGACCAAATGCAAATCACAATCCACAAAGCGGACGGCTTAGCCATGATGGCATATCTAGGTGCGAGGATTGACGTGGATGGTTTGCCTTTATCGTGAGAGAGAGTCGGCATGGTGACTGTCTCCAAGGCATGTCACATCATCCGTGTGAAAGGGATGAAACCAGTGTGGTGGTGGTGCAGTAGATGTGAAGGCAATGGAGAAAGGGAGAAGGGAGAAAGCAATTTGGGAGGTGAAGAAGAAAAGAGACAGAGGTGGAGAGCGAGAGAGAGATGGGGAGCTGGCTTATAGACAGAGGGAGGGAGAAAAAAAAACGATTAAAAATTAATTGCCTAATGAACAATATTCTCTATTTTTAAAGAAGTATTATAACAAAATGTTATTATAGCTAATGTGTAAATAATCCATTGGTAGTGTTTTTGGGGACTATATTTGCCATATTTTGACTAAAACAATCTTATGCCTAATCCATTGGAAATGTTTTAAGAGAGTAAAAGTTATGAGGCTAAAATATTATTATTGTCCTTAAAAGTTGCATTATTATTATTATTTTTTTAATTTTAAAAAGTTTTTTCGTCTATATGTTTGCTCAAAAAAAAAAAAAAAACTTTTAAAAAGTTTAGAGACAAAAATCAAAATTCTTACAAAATTTAGGAACGAAAACAATAATTTAACCAAAAATAAATAAATTATATAAGAAGGTGAGTTGATGATTTGTTGTATGAACTCCAAAGCATGGTTTTTAAAAACCGGAGGAAATAGAGATAAGTTTCGAGTTCTTTGGTCCGATTGGAGTCGGATCGATAACGTTATAAATAATTTAATTAATAATTTTATAATTATTGAAATAAAAAATAAATATATAATAAATTTTATAACTAATAATATTTAAAAAAATATATATAATTTTTTAAATAATTTTTAATTGAGTCACATCTTATATTAAAAAAAATTACAAAAATAATACACAAATAAAAAACCAAATAATATAACCTTAAATCTTATGGGATGAAGTTCAATTCCTCTACTAAACTATATAACCAAATTTAAAAATTAATATATATATATATAATATATATATATATATATATATATATATATATATATATATATATATATATATATATATAATTCAAGAATAGAAAGGTTAAATGGACTTTGCCCCTCTAAATTATGGGATGAAGTTCAATTCCTCTACTAAACTATAAAATTGAGCAATCACCCCCTTATTAATTGATTATAGGCAAATTGCTCCTTACTATTACAAAATTTTATTAAATTCAAAAAAATTAAAAGAAAATTCAAATTTGCTCGGAAATTATGCAGTGTTCATACTAAAATGTATATTCAACCCTTAGTAAACATTGAAATATACCAAGTTTGCAATCAGAGTCAAATATAGTAAATTTTTCTAGTGGCAAAGCCACAATGTGAGTTTAGAGGACACAAAAATTGTAACTGAACGATATTCTACAAAAAAGAAGAAGGCATTTTCAGACACACACATAAAATATTTTCAGAATCTTTCCCTTTTTATTTTTAAGAAAATATCATATATGTCAATACTTTATTAAGAGCTAAAATCTTTGGATACAAGAGAAGAAAACTCGTCTGGCAAGTTGACCTCCCATGTACATAAATCATCTATTTCCTTAGCATATCAAGCCAAAGCATGAGCAACCCGCATTATTTTGAATAATAAAAAGCATTTTATGTGAATACTAAACAATATTCTACAAAAATAAAAATTAAAAACCCTTGTGTTTATCTCAATGTACTTAGTTGTTGTTCTTGCAAAACCAATAAATACCATTTGACCTAAGGGTCATTCTTCGTATGAAATAATCTTTTAGTTATTACTTATTAGACAGACTCCAAGTACAATTTACTATAAAACATTTATGCACCTAATAGGCTAATACTTATGAGTTTTAATTTGAAATAATATTAAACTCTAGTGTTCATTTTGTAATTATTCCAAGATTAATTGCTTATATAACAATTTTTTTTGTTTGTTTTGTTTTTCTCTTTGCGTAATACCCTTGCTTCTTTACTATTTTTCTATAATAGTGTTTAATTCCTTTTTTATGTTTTGAACTTAAAATTTATTGATAAAATAAGAAAGAAAAAATTCTTTATATTTTTTAATAAATTCATTTAAAGATGATAGTAATCAACTCAGATGTTCTAATTCATTTGGCATTTGGCCCAGTGGTGTCCTCCCTCCCTTTTGATCACCATCACTCTATGAGAATGTGGATTCGATCCCCCACATTTAGTTATTAAAATTATGCTAGAGTATAATTTATATCATTACTCAAAGAGTGCTCTCAAACAAAAAAATAAAAAACTTAAATATTATTCAAAAGAAATCCAAATAAAAAAGTAATATAAGATCATATTATAACTTAGATAAGATAAGAGATGTAGGATAAATATATAATTATGAGGTTCATTTATTTATTTTTTGGTGGAGTTAGGGGGCCAATTGCCCCGACCCTTGGCTCTGCTAACTACTAAAGTTCTCCTAAAAATTAAAGGAACTCTCATCCAATTAAAGACTAATTAGATTGAGAAGAAGAAAAAAAAAACCATTAATGTATGTTTGTTTCGTGAGAATTATTTTTTCTCTCTCTTAAGAAATGAAAAAGTCTTCCTAAAGAAATATCAGGAATTAATGGGGAAAAAAATAAAAATAAAATCATGGGTTAAGCTTAGGGCTAGTGCTTCAATGCACTAAATCCGACACGTGTTCAGATTTGATCACATGTCACTATCATGTTGGGTCCAATACACTAGGTCCAATTTTATTTATTTATTTATTTTTTTACTCGACCCATTTGAGATGAAGTGTAGAAGTGGAATTTTGGGTTAATTTTAATGAAAATGTCGGTGTGTTTGATTGCTTGGTTATATAATTTAGCGGAGGGATTGAACAAACCCCATAATTTAGGGAGTAAACTACAATTAACCCATAAACCAATTAACCCTTCATCTCACCTATTCACTAAGTACATGTTTTCTAAATTTCACCTGCACACTACACGACACTTTTCTACTATCAAATTATAGAAGAAGAGAAAAAAAAGACCATTGATACTTGTATCTTACTAATTAAAAAATAATAATTATGGATAATATCATAACACCATAAATTGCCAATTTGATAATTTCTTTTAATTATATATATATATATATATATATATATTATATATATATATAAAAAATTAACTTGCCAAATTTGAAGATATAAGCTCATGGAATTTGCTAGTTGTAAATTACCACCAATATCATGATACATTTTTTTTTTTGATAAACCAATATCATGATACATGCATGTGATTAAATCTTAAAATTTCATCATCCAAAACAAAATTCTCTAATTAAATTATTGTTTAAGCCAATCCCTTAGACCTTTGCATTTCTAAAAAGAGTAGGTGGCTACACTAAGAGGGAGATTTTTTATTTTTTTATTTTGGTTAAAATAAAACTTCATTAACGACTAATAAAACGAGAAGAAGAAGACTTCCACGCATGCAATTGGGCGTAGTTAGCTTCCGCACAAGAATTAACTTCTTTATGAGTGAGAATTGCTCAAAACTCTCCAATAGGCACATGCAGGTTTGTTGGAATTCACAAGTTGAATCGCAATTAAAGAATCCATCAGAATTTCAAGATTTGATAGTTGTAATGCCTATAGCTCGAGAAAAACCCCATATCCAAAACCCACTAGAGTCCTAAAGTTAGACACTCCTTCCTCTACTTTTTGCCCAACTTTTAAACTCCATTTATAAAGTTGGCCCATTAACTAGGCCCAATTTTGAATCGTTGCGGCTAATCTCCTAGAAGTTAGAACCAGATTCCATTTCCACGCGCCCATATATCGCATTTTCATCACTCACTCTCTACCCTCGCACCAGACTACTCCAACTTCATCTTCATCTTCATCAAACAAACATGAATTCCCCTATTCGTCCTCCTCACCCTCCTACTCTGCACCGCGTCGCATACGATCCCCACCCTCTCCACCACCGACTCTATAGCCTATCCCTCAATCCCGGGCACCGAAACAACCACAGACTGCTTTAATAATGATGAGCTTGTACCGGTTCGGCGAGAAGTGTACGGCGGAGGCCGAATCTTCGATATAAGCCACAGGTACACACCGGACATGCCGTCGTGGGAATCGGAGGACGGGGTGGGCCAGTTCCTGTGGCTCCCGAAGAGCATGAAGAACGGCTCCGCAAGCTAACAACTCCGAGATGAAGCTTCCCACTCATACCGGGACCCACGTCGACGCTCCCGGACACGTCATCGATCATTACTTCGATGCTGGCTTCGATGTCGACACGCTTGACTTGGATGTTCTCAATGGTTCGTATCTTAAATCATAATTGGAGCGTCGAGTTCATTTCAAAGCCAATATGTGTAACTTAGACAGTTATGACTTATGATGTTCCTTTTCTTATCAGTATTTGTTTTGACTTATAACGGTTTTAGTGTTGGATTTTGTGGGGAAAAAGGTAGTGGAAGTTTCCTCAGTGCTTAGGTTTAAACAGGGTTTCTTTTTATTTTGTTTTTTCTTCTTCTTCTTTTTGGGTGATTGAATTGTTATTAGATGGTTTTTGTTTTGTTTGGTTAAATTGCATAGTTGGTCCTTGTTTCGAAACAAAGAACCTTTTTGAAATATTTTAATGTATAAGGACGATTTTGAAACAAAGGTTGTTTTTTTTTGTGTGATTTTGTTTTCCTTTACTGCTTTCTTGTTGGATCTTATGGCTTGTGTACATAGTGGATTTGAGAGTGGCTTTTCCACTAAAAAGGCAGGTATTAGGTGTTAACTTCTTTATGTGATGAGTCAAGCTTAAGTGAGTAAATGTCCATATAAGTTGAAGAAAGGTTTGGCATGTTCTGTGAGGTGATGAGTTGCTTGATGCTGTGATGACTTCATACTCTTTGCTTCTTTGCCTAGAGGACTGATGAAGTAGAAGGGAAGGCAATTTTGAGTTTCATGTTCTATCTTCTGGTTTATGAAAAATGTAAAATTCCTTAAAAAAAGTGAATTTGTTTAGCTTTCTTTGAAGCAGAAGGATATGTTTAGATCATTGTTCCTTTGAGACTATTTTTAGGAAAGTGTCCTTTTTGATTTCTTTAGAATGCTAATTATAATTATTATACTCCTGTCATGCTTTCTTTTTGTTTTTTGATATGTTTTTGCTCTTCATACCTTGCATCTAAGTGGGAATTTCTCCCATGTTTCTCTTTGATGAAATGTAAGATCAATTTAGATATATATTAATTACATTGTGTTGTCTTGATGAGATATCATTGGTGATGATTATATTTGTTTGTTTCAATAGGTCAAGCATTGTTAGTTGATGTTCCAAGGGACAAGAACATAACTGGTATGTATTCCTAATGAACTTCTCTCTTTGTAACTATGGGGTGCTGCTTCAAATTTTCAGAACATGCTATTTCATTTTTCTTGAGCAGCAATTTTGAAATGCTGCATCAGTTGGTATGACCTTTTGTATATATGTGTCCATTTATAAATAGACATATAAGCCATGAGATCTAAGGCGGGTAGGTGCTTCTTAGACGCTACTAAATAACAGTTTTTGGCAGATGAATGGGATCTACTTAAATTTTCCAAGTGATGAGAACATTTTGTACCTTCTACTTTCTTAAGTTTTGGATATATCAGGCTATAATAAAGTCTATTCCTTACAGCTGAAGTTATGAAGTCCTTAAATATCCCCAGGGGAGTACGTCGTGTACTTTTCAGAACTTTAAACACTGACAGGTAAGCTTAGATCAATTATATTTTGTAGAATTCCCACTGTGGTGGATCATTTTGTTTTGATGATTTTATCTTAAATTATGTTGTTTTCGCATTAATAAGTTGTCATTGGTGATACTGGTTTGCTTGAAATTATTGCATTTGACATATTTTAAAAAGAAGTTTTTAAAGGTGATTTCTTATTTAACTAGGAAAGTACTAATTATGCATTTTTGGTTGAGCTAAAACTTGTTGCAATTTCAGGAGGCTTATGTTTAAAAAGGAGTTTGACACAAGTTATGTGGGATTTATGATAGATGGGGCACAATGGTTGGTGGACAACACTGACATCAAACTTATTGGTAAGTTATACGAACATTCTATAGCCTCTTTTTGTTACTGGGTCTTTTAGTTGTGAATTACCATAACAATGCCTGCTAATTCAACAGATAATGCAAAACACATACTACAGAAACTTTCTTTCTTGCAGTATGCTAACCCGTATAAAATTCCATTGAAAACTGATGCTGTTCCAACTAATAGTATATGTATAATTTTAGAACAAATAGAGTCTTTTGTTTAGTCATTGCACATTGAGAGGACATTAGTGCAGTTCCTTTCTGTTCATGATATTCGCATTTCTGTCCTTTCTCTTGCCAATCTAGTGGTTGCACTGACATATTTTTCTGCTTTAAAATGTAGGAATTGATTACTTATCTGTTGCTGCCTTTGATGATTTGATCCCATCTCATCTTGTCTTTCTGGAAGGAAGGGTAAGAAAATCTTCATCTGATAAGTTAGCAGTTCTATTTTGGAATTTTTTTGTTGGTTTGTTACCTTGAGCATATGTATAAGGTGAAGATCATTTTTCCAGCCTCCAAAATTGAGATTTTTTTGTCTAACCGTATTTTATAGTTTAGTATTTTGTTGTTTGGGTTTATATAAGAGATTCTAGTGAGATTTCTGATGTTGATTCTCTAGCTATGAATCTCAAGTAATGTTGTTATCCTGGTCCTGGTGATTGGGGGCCAATATAACATATGATCTCACTGAGAATGAAAACCATAGTAATTGGTCTGGGACAAGCTCGGCCAGTCAAATTGGTATGTTGATTTACCAGAAACTGAATCAGAAAGTTCTTTGTTGAGACCTTTTACATTTAGTATATATTATTAATATTATCACAAACCCCACAAACACCATCAATAATTGGTTTAACCAAAGAAAATATTTTTATTGGTAAGTTTCAAATGCTTCCAGTGAGGCTTGAACACATGACCTCACCTTCCATCCCATTATCATGGGAGGAGGAAATGCCATTTGAGCTACAACTCATTGGCACCATTTTGAAGGAAAGGTGACAGCACAAACTCCACTTGGGTAGTTTTTAATTTTGGATATAATATTAAAGTTGCCTAGAACACACATTTTTACATTAGACCTTATGGAGTTCACTTGGTAATCTTGCTAACAAATTTTAACTGACAAAACTGCTCCTTATCAAGGTGGCTTATCATAGTAAAATTTATGAAGAACTTATCTTAATAATGGATCCTTGGTTTCAGTATTTTGGATAACAGAAACTAGTGGCATCCACTGGTCCTAGGTTCCCAAAGAAAGAAAAAGAAATTGTTATCGGGGGCTTCACCTGTTTATGTACAGTATTTGACTGCTTTTTTTATTTTATTTTTTTTTTAAAAATAAAACACTTTAGATTCATTCCTAAGTGTATTTAATTTTAATTAACAAAATAATCTAGTATCATTCAGAAATTCTGATAACAATTTGTTCAAGCAAAAGTTGTGGAAGAGTGGCCATTGTGGTATATACAGTAAAAAAATTGCCATTACCTTTCCAGCATTATGTATTTTATATAACATGGTCTAGAGTCTAGACAAATATATCTGTTGGCCATTGTAGGGGATGTTATTTTAGCCATGATCTCAACCAATGTCTCCTTCCTCCTTATTAAAGTTGATCTAGTGGAATGTTGATGTCAGGGATCTTGAATTGTAGAGCAGCTGGTTTTAGTTTAAACTTTGTTTCCCCACATGTATCTTCTATTACATCAATGAGTGCAACATCCTATATGGAAAAAGCATCATTGATTAGTCTATAGGTGATCCAGATTGGGATTGAAGTGCTATTATATGTCTATGGCTTTAAAATACAAGTAACAACTGAATTTTGTTTTGTTTGAGGTAACACACAATGCTAAAACTGCTTAAAAATTCAGGATATCATCCTTGTGGAAGGCCTAAAGCTCGATGATGTCCAGCCAGGAATATATTCTGTCCATTGCTTACCTCTTAGGTTGCTTGGTGCCGAGGGATCACCGATAAGATGCATTCTCATGAAATAAATAGTAGTTTCCTTGTAAGTTTTATATTATTGAAAGTTATCTATCTTATGCAAATGTTTTCCTTGTTTAATGTAAAACCTGCTTTCTTAGCAGTTTTAGTGGTACACTCATGTATATTGGTTAAATTGTTACAGGAAACAATGTTAGCCTAAGGAGGTGTTGAGTGGAATAAGAATGTAAAGAGATGATTCAGCAACATATGATAAACATCATACTCAGTTTTTTAATGTTGTAAATAGATTTTACAAGTAAATTAGTCATTAGCTTGGCAATTTAGCATATTGTCTTCTGGCAATATCAAATAAAATTTTCTATGTATTTGATGATGGAAAGTGCAAGATGTAACTCTACCTTGGGAGTTCCTTTTGGGATGGGTTTGGGGTTTACACGTATAAGACCTTCATCGATTCATCTCCTTCTTAGTTAAGTGAAAAAAGACTGAGAATCAAATAATTCTCCACGGAGGATTTTAGAGTGTCTGAATGAGTGGGTGTAGGTAATGGTGTTATTTCTTCTCTTTTATCTTGTCTTTTCTTTTTCTTTTTTTGGTTTTTGTTGTTGTGTAGGGGTGGTTCGAAAAGGGACTTGGCTGATTTTATTTTATTTTTGAGTAAAATTCGACAATTTTGTTTAAGAATCTATAGTGTTTGTACAAATCTGAGCACGAAAGACTCAAAGGAAGGAGGGTTACCTCCAGAGAAAGTAAAGACAAGAGCAACCTAATAACAAGAGCCAAAATCAAAAGGATCTCTAAACACAATAAAAATTTAGATGGGTTTTGTGTGCCTTTCATAGGATGATAGGAACACCTGAATTTTATTGGGAACTCGACTTGGCCGAATTGAGAAACTAAACCGTATGAAATATGAATCCCTTGTTAGACAAACTGTGTCGACTAGAAGAAAGTTGCTCGGTAGAAATGGAATAATGGTCTAGTCTTGCAAGTACTAAGACCATTTAGTCTTTTATAATTTCTTAAAGATTCTTGGTGTATATTTGGATAAGTTTAAAATCGAGTTTATTTTCATACTCTTGTACGAATAGTTTTTTAAAGTGTCAATTTTATTTTTATTTTTTTAATATAATCGGGTTTTTATATAATTTATTTTTAAAGCAAAGTAAACTATTAAAATATGTTATCCCAAATTTAACTCAAATGAAGAAGAATAGAGTGGGTGGGTTAGACTGGTGCAGCTTCACTTGGAGCTGTATTGACCCCTAGGAACTGAACTCTTAGATGGATTTTTGTCTGGTATAGGGCTTTGCTTATAGCTTCAAAAAAAAAATTTTTAATTAAAAAAAAAGGTTTATTGGTGTGGTCACGACCTTGACCCACTTAAATTCAGTCAAAGTATGGCGTGGGACACTCCTAGGCAATAATGGGGCATGCCAAGACTCGAATTCACAATCTCGGACTCGCAAGGTGATGTTTCTGGACGATTTCCAACCACTAAGCCAGTACTCCAGGAGGCACTTATAGCTTAAATCTCATTCAACGACTTCTTATTACTTGAATCCTCACCAATCTTCTTCCTAACGTCAACTTTCGACAACATTATCTCTTTTCATACCAAAATAAAAAAGGGAGATTAAACAAAACCCATTACTCTAAATCATCAATAAATCTAAATCTAAATCTAAACCACTCAAAATTTATCGGTCAACTATCCACTGGATTTGAGTGAACAAATTATTATATCATTTAACCCTCGAGTTTCGTGTTAGGATGGGATTAAAAGGGTATGGGTTAAGTTGGGTTATGTTAAATTTGAGATACATTAATCATTTTATAAGGATTCTTATTGGGCACTAATATTCCCGCACCAACTTTTAATATTTCCACACTACTTAGAAATTTGTGTGGTCAAAAAGACCAAATACCCCTCTCAGCTTTTACTTTTTACATTTTTCCTAGTTTTTTATTCCTCTGTTCTCTCTCCTCTCTTTCTTTCTTAGAAACCTCTCTCCCCTTTTCTGAAAAATGGGTCTCTCTCCCTTATAAATCTCTGCTTTCTCAAAAATGGATATTTCTCGTTGCCATGGCCCTTTCTATTCATCTTTTTCTTCAAAAAAAAAGTGTTCTGCATCTCTCCGGGGCCCAAGGAACAAATAGGCGTGGGGAAGAGGGAGAGGGGGCTACGAGCCCTCTCCCATTGCTGTTCCCAGACCACCCATCCCTTCCTTCCCCTTCACCCGGCCCGGTGAGGTCCGATGAGATTAGATCTCTCGAACGAAGTGAAGTGATAGAAAGAGAAGACTGCTAGTGCCACCGCTCTCCTCATCAAACTCCAAGATTGATTTGAGTATTATTTTGAGAATTTGATTTTATGGGTATTTTTAGATTTTGAGAATTTGATTTTAGATTTCTCTATTTTTGGCTGCTGTATGGGTATGAAAAAGGTGTTTCAACATTCACCTGTGTTTGATTGTTTGAAGTTGTGGTGGTTTTGAAGGATTGCCGGCATTGGATGTGGGGTGTGTTGGGTTGATGGGTTGCTGGTTAAGCAGAAAAAGTGTTTGATTCTGGTTTTGGCATTACAGAAAATGAGATAAACAGTAATGATAAGCAAAAAGGGTGAGAAAAAAAGTAAAAGCTGAGAGGAGTATTTGGTCTTTTTGACCACACAAATTTCTAAGTAGTGTGGAAATATTAAAAGTTCGTGCGGAAATATCAGTGCCCTTCTTATCTATATATAAATTAAAGTAAAAGACATTATCATATCTTTACCATTTGGCATGTCTGGCAATGCTTTTTATTTGACACGTAGCATCTTAGGTGGCACATGAATTAAATAAACTAAACTAAATACCCACTACCCCATAATAAAAACTACACCATTAATAAATTAAATACCCACTACCCAATTAAATACTCCAATTAAATGCTCATATTTAATAAATTAAATAGTCTTATTAATTAATTCATATATAAATAAATATATTTCAATTAAATCTATTAAACACAATATATGTTATTTCAAATATGCATTTAAATTTCAACTTGGGCATTCGTCCTAGTGGTCATTCCACTCCCTAAAAAGTCCAACCCCTTTGTGAGTGCTTGGGTTCCATCCCTAGGTTTGTATCAATTTATATTGTATTTTATTTTTGTTTGCGTCTAATTTACTTACTATTGTATATATATAAATTAAAGCAGAAGACATTGCCATATCTTTGCCATGTGGCATGTCTGGCAATGCCTTTTGCTTGACACCTAACATCTTAGGTAGCACATGAATTAAATAAACTAAACTAAATATCCACTACCCCATGATAAAAACTACACCATTAATAAATTAAATACCCACTATCCAATTAAATACTCCAATTAAATGCTCATATTTAATAAATTAAATGGTCTTATTAATTAATTTAGATATAAATATAAATAAATATATTTCAGCCAAATCTGTTAAACACAATATATGTTATTTCAAATATGCATTTAAATTTCAACTTGGACATTCGCTCTAATGGTCATTCTACTCCCCAAAAAGTCCAACCCCTTTGTGAGTGCTTGGGTTTCATCCCTAGGTTTGTATTAATTTATATTGTATTTTATTTTTGTTTGCATGTTTTATTTTTGTTTGCGTCTAATTTACTTACTATTGTATATATATAAATTAAAGCAGAAGACATTGTCATATCTTTGCCATGTGGCATGTCTGGCAATGCCTTTTGCTTGACACTTAACATCTTAGGTAGTATATGAATTAAATAAACTAAACTAAATACCCACTACCCCATAATAAAAACTACACCATTAATAAATTAAATACCCACTACCCAATTAAATACTCCAATTAAATGCTCATATTTAATAAATTAAATGGTCTTATTAATTAATTCAGATATAAATAAATATATTTCAGCCAAATCTGTTAAACACAATATATGTTATTTCAAATATGCATTTAAATTTCAACTTGGGCATTCGCCCTAATGGTCATTCTACTCCCCAAAAAGTCCAACCCCTTTATGAGTGCTTGGGTTCCATCCCTAGGTTTGTATCAATTTATATTTATTTTATTTTTGTTTGCATATTTTATTTTTGTTTGCGTCTAATTTACTTACTATTGTATAATTATTTTCTAATATTTAATATTTAAGTGGAAATAAGAGCTTAGGTAAGATAAAGTTTACCTGAGTTTGTATCAATTTATATTATATTTTCTTTTTGTTTGCATATTTTATTTTTGTTTGCGTCTAATTTACTTACTATTGTATATATAATTATTTTCTAATATTTAATATTTAAGTGGAAATAAGAGCTTGGGCAAGATAAAGTTTACATAAGTATTACCTTCATTTTCATCTTTTCTCAGGTTAAATTTCTATGTGTTTGCTATGTTGATAATTGTATATTTGAAAATTATATTTTCTTTATTTAAAGAGCAAAGATTTGTTTATATTATAAACTGCTACAATTAGGTTGAGTTTTTTTTCCAAGTTGAATGCTAAATAGCTATTAATACTTGCAAATACATCGAAAAATGATACTTTAACTATATATGTGGTTTTGCCATAAAAGTTTCATTTCCTTTTTGCTTTAAAAGTTAAATCAATGATGATAGTCGTTGTATGACAATATACTTTCGTGAAAACTGAAAAGGAGCATGAGGCAGAATTTCATGCTTTTAAAATATTTATTTGAATTATTATATGAAATTCTTTCGTGAGTTATATGACTTTAGCTATAATTATGTAAAAGAATGTTCTTCTGTCATGAGATACTTTAATGAATTGATCTTAAAGGGTGGAGTAAAACGTGTCTCATTGTTATTAGCAATTTCAATTGATTCTGATCATTTTTTTTTTTTTTTTCATGCATGCAGATGCATTAGCCGAGTTGGTCTTGAAGAGAGTGGAGGATATAGTTAGAATGAGTTTTTCTATGCAATATGCAATATGTATATTTTACATTTGAAGTATTTTTGCTTGGTTAAGTTGTAGTCCTCTATTTTTTGCAACCAAAAATGTTTTTTTTTTTTTTTTTTTTTTTACAATTTCTGATACTATTTAAGTGCATATAAAATTTAGTTTGACTTGATCTTTTTATTTTTATACAATTGGAGATATATTCAAAGTATTTTTGCTTGGTTAAGTTGTAGTCCTCTATTTTTGCAATTTAAAATATTATTATTTATAATATTATAATATAATATTATATTTATTATTTTATTATTTTTTTTTTTTATGATACTATCTAACTGTATATAAAATATAGTTTGACTTAATTATTTTATTTTTATACAATTGGATATGCTAAATAACTTGTATAAAATTTAGTCCTTTTTTTTTTTTTTTGAAAAGAAAGAAAGGTTTATTGGTGTGGTTCCGACCTCGACCCACTTAAATTCAGTCAAAGTATGGCATGGGACACTCCTAAGTAATAATGGGGCATGTTAAGACTCGAATCCACAATCTCAGACTCATAAGTTGATGTTTCTAGATGATTTTCAACCACTAAGCCAACACTCCAGAAGGCACTTATAGGCTTAAATCTCATTCAACGACTTCCTATTACTTGAATCCTCACCAATCTTCTTCCTAGCGTCAACTTTCGACAACATTATCTCTTTTCATACCAAAATAAAAAAGGGAGATTAAACAAAACCCATTATTCTAAATCATCAATAAATCTAAATCTAAATCTAAACCACTCAAAATTTATCGGTCAACTATCCACTGGAGTTGAGTGAACAAATTATTATATCATTTAACCCTCGAGTTTCGTGTTAGGACTTAGGATGGGTTAAAAGGGTATAGGTTGAGTTGGGTTATGTTAAATTTGAGATACATTAATTATTTTATAAAGATTCTTGTTTTGTTTAATAGGAAAGTAAATGAGTGGGACGCGACTCGATTTTATAAATTAAAGGGATTGAATAAGAAGCAATAAATAATTTACCCTCTTATCAAAATAAATAAATAAATAAATAATTTACCCTAAAATTATTTACTCGCCAAAACAAAAATTAAATCCAAAGAATTGGGGTATAAATAAGACATAGACATTTTTATTACACGTTTGCAAAACACGGACAGCCATACATTTCTATACACTCCAATCCAACGGCGTCTCCTTTTTTGTCACTCTCTGTCTCTGCTTTTCACGGTGGTCTTTGAGAAATTCTGCTCATTTTCTATTCCATTCCTTGCACAGTACTTAGTTAAGGCATAAACTCAAACCACGCGTGACTCTCTTTCTCACAAAGCCATCAATATGATCATGATCAAACCCCTTCTCCTCCTCCTGCTACTCTGCGCACAACTGCACTCAATCCATGGCCTCGTCCCTGTACGCAAAGAAGTGTACGATAACGGTCGAATTTTCGATATCACTCACAAGTTCACTCCCCAAACTCCCTCCGGGGGTGATTCCGAGAACGGGGTTGGGAGGTTCCTCTGTCTCCGTGACAACATGAAGAACGGCTCGCTCTACAACGGCTCCGACCTCAAGCTCTTCGTTCACTCCGGCACCCATGTCGATGCGCCGGGTCACATGCTTGATCACTACTTCGACGATGGCTTCGACGTCGACACGCTTGACTTGGAAGTTCTTAATGGTAATTAATCAACACTCTCCTCGTCTCGTTTACTCATTCTTGCTTTTCTTAATTTGCGTATGTGAATGCTATGTGTTCGATTATATTTCTCATAGACTGGTTGTGATTTAAGATTAATAGAGATTATTGAAAAATTAAGAAGAAGATGAATTGAGATATGTACTAGGCTGCATCATTCTTATGTTTTGCTCTTCATGGGAATTTCTCACTTTTTTAATTTATGATTCACAGTCACTTGTTATATATATTGTGTAAATGCAATATGATTGATGATTTTATATATTTGTTTGTTTCAATAGGTCCAGCATTGTTAGTTGATGTTCCAAGGGATAAGAACATCACTGGTATGTAATTTTACTCAACTTATTCTCTGTCATGGAATTTCAATTTTTGATTTAAAAAATTGAGGCTATGACCTTTCGTGTGCACATGCGCTCACTCGCATCTGTACAGGATAAACCAGGCACTTCTTATGCCCTGCTACGGGAACAACTTTTTTTGAAAGACATAAATGGGGTTAAATGTGAGATTTTTTTTTTACTGTGAATTAAATAGTAGGTAGAGTGGAGACATGGTTCGAATTCAGGACCACATGCTCTGACACCATGATAAATTATCGATCGTCTCAAAAGTTTAAGTTGTTAGGAAATGGTAAAGTTAAATATATAACCATAATTCTAAAAATATTTGCCAAGTGATGAGAACATGTTGTATCTTTTGTATTTTTTTTTAAGTTTTGGACATAATAGGCTATAATGAAGTCTTCTCCTTACAGCTGAAGTTATGCAGTCTTTAAATATCCCCAAAGGAGTACGTCGTGTGCTTTTCAGAACATTAAATACTGACAGGTAATTCTAGATCAATTTTGTAGAATTTCCACCATAGTGTTTCATTTTCTGTTCATGATTTTGGCTAAGAAATAATGAGTTTGCACTTATAGGTTGTTATTGATGATATTGTTTTGATTGAAATAATTACATTGTTACATCATATCAGAAAACTATAATTTTTTAGATTTTTAAGAGAAATATTTGTTGCTATCATTTTTTCTCTCTCTCTCTCTCACAATCATGGGTTTATGGAACACATTCTTTTTTGTGAACTAGTGTTTTATTTTATCGTCAGATCAGAGTCATTTGGTTTTATGAATGAACTTACTATGTGCAATCATTAAGAATGCCCTCAAAGGAGGTCTAGAAGTAGAATTTTATGTTGCCACCATTTTTCGTTATTGCATAATGTCAACATATAATACTGATTTGTTCTTTACCTTTTATTCTCTTGTCAATTATCTCTCGAGCTTATTAATGGTTAAATTATTTGGTATATGTGATGTTAGAATCTTCCCACAATACAAATTATTGGTTTGTTGCAAAATGAGTTTATATTATTTACCAATCCTTATCAGAAAAACTCTCCCTCCCCTCTTTTCATTTCATTTTCCAATTATGAGTTGCTCCATCTTCAATATTCATGGTTTGGAGGTTGGTTAGATTGCGCTAAGCCGCTAAGTAACATGATTTAAATCATAATCATTGTTAAATTCTGCTGTTGGTTACACTGGCCCTAAAAGTGGTGAACATGTAGACAGTAGAATGATGTTAAGGTTTAACTATCGACGACCATTATAAAGTGATGGTGCACATCGTAGGAGAGGCAAATAATGAATTATGATGAAGTGGGAAAAATGACCATGTGAAGATGAAAGTTAAAGTTATTAAGAAAAAGTAATATATAAAATATGAGAAAGCCTTTATCCTTCGCATGTTAGTTTGATTCTTCACCCTTATCTTCTGGATACATATTTGTTCTCCTAGACAAAACTGGCTTGTTGGATTCAGTTGTAGCCGTATTATTGGAAAAGCAAGAAAGGGTCTTGTGGTGATGACTATTTCCTCCCTTGCACCATTCTTCCACACACTTCCCCTTCATGAAAATGATTGTATCACTTTAGCTTTAACTCGTAATCCAGTTCTTGGACAGCCAATGTGTCGCTAGAATTAATTAGATTCAGGCTGGAAAATGATGCTGAATCTTAGCAATAATGATAATTAAGAAATTTTATTTCAAATAAAACTTATTGCAATTTCAGGAAGCTTATGTTCAAAAAGGAGTTTGACGCAAGTTTTGTAGGATTTATGAAGGATGGGGCAAAATGGTTGGTGGACAACACTGACATCAAACTTGTTGGTAAGATATGGATCGACTTTGCTATAATTTTGGAGCAAATTAGCTAAAATTTAAGCCACTTTGCTAGATGGAATCTTGTATCATTGTTGGATAACAGCACTAATGTTTCTAAGTGTAGTTAATAATATATGTTGTGTATAATATGAAACTCAATCACTACATAGGACGTCTAACATATTTCAATTAATAGTCACAGAGAAATTTTTACTTAATGCATGTATAGTTATTTTGTTTATCAGTGCTGAACATAAGTATGAATAATAATTGTATAGTAGGCTATATGATATGGACAGCATCAAGTACGTTTAGAAGAAATATTTAGTTGAAATAACAAATAGAATTTCACAATAAACTAAACGACCAGAACTCCCCTGGCTGTTGTCGAAGCCAAGTCATCACAACCCATAACGCCAGCCATTGTTGACCCAGTTAGAGTTTGTGAGATCCCATTCTTCTTCTTAACCCTTGTACGCCCAATCAAGTTTTGTCTCTGAGTGTTGCACCACTATCAAAACTTTCATCGGAAATCACCTCACTCACTACCGTCAAGCTTTGCCATCGCCATCGTTGCACTAATAAGCCAGTCTTGATGAGCTGTCCTCCACTAGGCCTATTGCAGTCAGCATAAATCGTTGTCGTTTTGTCTTCAGCCAAATTCAATATGCCATGTAATCATCATGCAATTGGTCCTAATTGCATTTGAATCAAGAAAATTTAAGAACTAAGAATCAAATCCTTTCTGCTCCTCCCTTTCATATGCCACAACTGTAGTACTCTGCAACATGCCAATGCATAATTGTCTTTTTGTTACTGGTTCTTCAATTCATTAGACACTCCAAAACGCATTCTACCTAAAATTTCTTTGTTATATACATTGGTGAAATTCCTTTTTGTTTATGATATTCTCATTTCTGTGCTTTCTGTTGCAAGTCTAATTGTTACAGTAATGCATTTTCCTGTTACTGAGTGTAGGAATTGATTACTTATCTGTTGCTGCATATGATGATTTGGTCCCATCTCATCTTGTCTTTCATGAAAGCAGGGTAAGAAAATCTGTCTGATAAGTTAGTGACTCATTCTTGTTAACTCTTGAGAAGTGTTTTGCTGTTTTTACGTGTTATAGCATTTGAGCAATACATATCTATCCTTTTAAAGATGATTTCATCCTGAACCATGGAGTAGCTGACATATTTGTTTCCCTGCAAGTATCATCTCTTACAATAATAAGTGCAAATTCTGTTTGGAAAACACAACTGATCAGTCTGTAGGTGTTCTGGATTGAAGTCGAAGTAAAATTATATGTCTCTGGCTTCCTTTACAAGATAAATAAGAACTGAGTTTTGTTGTAAAGGTGCAATGGTGCATGGATGATGGATTCATGTAAAATTAGAAGGGTCAACACAAGAAGCTAAGACTGCTCAAATATTTCAGGAAATCATCCTCGTGGAAGGCCTAAAGCTTGATGACATCCAACCAGGAATATATTCTGTCCATTGCTTACCTCTTAGGTTGGTTGGTGCCGAGGGATCACCTATAAGATGCATTCTCATTAAATAATAGTTTCATTGTAACTTGTAAGTTTTCTTTCTGATGGCATAGTCCTCTCTCTCTTAATCAGTATATCATCTTTTCTGTATGCCATGCACCATCAAAATTCACTCCACTTCAAATACTCATGCACAATGGTTAATACTTAAATCATTACAGGAAGCAGTGAAAGCCTGATGAGGTGTTGAGCGGGAATACTGTGAGACAGGTTTTATTGTGCCTCGCTGAAGCAGAAAGGATATGCAATAAAGAAAGAAAGATATGTTATTATGATAGAAAAATGTGTTATTCCTAATATGTATTGCATAGGTTATTATGAACAATGTAGAAATGTAGAAAAACTGTACACTTGCATTGACCTTTGATTGGGTATAAATGTACAAAACAATGATCTGTATAATATTAAATGTAAAATAAGTACATGTCTAAACTTGATACTATAGATCATAATAGGGCACTAATCACAAGGCAGCATAACCACTCCCCGCAAACTCAACAATCTAAGGAGGATGAGTTTGGAACGCAGAGTAGTGATGTTTATGGAACCCCTTAGTTAAGAGATAAATAGTTTGATTGGTTGAAGGAACAAACTAAACATGATGACTGTCAAATAGGACAAGCTCACGGATGAAATGATAATCAAAGCTTAATATGTTTGGTGCAAGCATGGAAAGCTAGGTTGAAGTCATGTAGGTAGTGCTTAGCTTATCATAGTAGAGTGTGACAGTGTGGAGACCAAAACATGGAGCTCATGAAGAAGATGCATAATCTAGATGCATGGTTTCGAGACACATGTGAGCAAGTGATACTTAGATTTAGCACTCAAATGAGACACTTGTAAATGGCAAAATTTTATGATGTGTTTACATCCGTCCGATTGATCATGATTAATTTTTATTGATTAAGTCAATTGTCAAGTGATGACGTGTCAATAATGGATTAGTCAACAAATTGCATCCAATAGGACACGGCCACGTGTCACAACTTTGAAACCATGCGGCGACATTAGAAGGAGAACCTTACATATGGAATGTTTGTTTCAACAGGTCTTGCACTATTAGTTGATGTTCCAAGGGATAAGAACATTATTGGTATGTTATCACTTCTTTAATTGAAATAGATTTTACTCTAACTGTGCTTGTTGCTTTCTGTGTCAATGGTCATAGCATGTAATTAATCGATCAGTCTCGTGCATCATTTCCAAATTTTTGTGAAGATGGAGAAGATTGTGGAGTGGGACAATAATGATTTAAGAAAAAAATAATATCCCTAGGTACTGAAAATGGATTCATAAATAAGCTAATTTGTCCCCTCCTCTGTGCCAATGCCCAAACGGTCATTGAATCAGTCGAAGGTGGATCCGGGTGGGACCAAGTACTTACCCGACACGAAGTTCCTCGGGTTGAGCAGGGCTTTCCAGAGTTACAGTATTTAGTGCTTGCCAATGGTGTCAAGGTTTGGAGAGGGAGTGATAAGGTGAGGGAGAGATGAGTAAAGCGTGAGAAGGGGGGGGGATGGGGTGGGGATAATAAAGAATACTTATTTAAATGAGATAGAAGAAAAATAGAGACAAAAAAATAGTGGTTTCTTTTCTTTAAATTTGGGTAAAAATTTGGCGATGTAGTTGGAGATGCTCTGATTTTTATTTTTTAAAATCTCTAGAAAAGGATATCTCTAATACATCTTTTGTATGAGATATATTTTGACATGGCAAGAGAGGTCTTAGAGCATTCTTATCAGACTCCCTATTTTTTTTGCCAATTTGGTTCTAAAAAACCCACTTTTGTTAGTTTAGCTAAAGCACCACTGTATCAGACTCCTTATTTTAACTTTACTATTCTATTTTTTAATATATTCTTATTATTTTATTTATTTTTTCACAACTTTCAAAATACCAACTTTTCTCATTTTTTTCTATCCTTCTTCTTCATAGCATATTCCCTCTTTTTCTTTTTTTCTTTTTTTCTTTTTTCTTTTCCTTTTTTCTCCTCCACCCACGTATACTTCTCCTTTTTCTTTTTTCTTTTTTTTTTCTCCTTTTTTTCCCCATCACCCACGTACCCCCTCCCACTTTTTCTACTCCCCTTCTCTTTCTTCTCTTCTTTCTTTCTTTCTTTCTCCAGCGTCTCCCCCTCATTTTTTTTCTTCTTTCTTTCTCAGCGTCTCCCCCTTCAGCGTCTCCCCCTTCATTTTTTTTCTTCTTTCTTTCTCAGCGTCTCCCCCTTTATTTTCTTTCTTTCTTTCTTTCTTAGCAGTGCTTGATTTTTTTTTTGGTTTTGAGCCTCCATTGTTTTGAGCCTCCATTTTTCGTTTTGAGCCTCCATCTTTGCTGTTACTGCTACTTCACATGTATTTTTCTTTCTCATTTTTTTTTCTTTTTTCTTTTACTGCTCATCATTTTTTTTTTTTTTTTTTTCTATTTGGGGTATTGAAGATTTAGATCTGTTACTGTGTCGTTGTTGTTGTTGTTGTTGTTGCTTCCGTTATTATTGGCGCGGTAGACAGCTTGCAAGAGAGAGAAAGAAATCTTTTTTATTCCCCGAAGGATGAACAGTAGCTCCTTAAGTTGGACGAGCTACTGTTCATCAACTACGGGTTTTCAATAGTTTGGGGAGGCTGATGGTGCATGGTTTTGCTGCCTCCTCCCTATTTTTTGTTGTTTTCGCCCAAATACTCAGTCTGATAAGAATGCTCTTATAACACTTGGGTTTCGTCCAACTCATTCCACACAAAAATTACTAAGCTAATACCTCTTCTACATTTATTAAAAATAAGACTAAACCAACCGATTGGACCCAGTTAACTATGTACGGATTACCAATTTGGTTTTTAAAACCCACAAAATTGAAAAAAATAAATGTATGTCGGGAACCGCGATGAAAATGGTTGATTTTTAAACTAGAAAATGAGTCTATCGATCGAACTTGATACAGAAGAAGACCAAAGTTGTTGAACTCTATCATCAACTAGCCCCATCGCCAACTAGATCCACCACTTGACTACTACAAGCGGCTCCATGCCTTCATGGCAGAACGAATCCACCGATTGATCTTGCATGTGCCGTTGACTAGATCAAACTCGACTACATCAAATTGTGGCTATCTCGACGTTCATTTCGATGTGTGAGAGAGAGAGAGAGAGAGAGAGAGAGAGAGAGACTTGTGAGTGTGAATATCTCATATCTAACTTCTTATTTTATTTTATTTTTTCTTTTTTATAAATAAAATAAGCCTCTCGTTTAAATTTCAAAGTTGATTTATTCGAATATGTCTAAAGTAGCCTAAGAAAAAAAAAATTTTAATTGCATCAATTTATTGGGCTCTTTGAGTATTGTACAAGTCTGCTAAAAATTTCAAATAATAAGAAAATATGAGCCGAAGCCTAAAAAATATCATTTTATCTTTAATCAAGAATACTACAACTTGATTAAATAGTTCACTTGAGAGATTATAATTGGTAAGCACTACTATCTTAGTTTGTGTACTGAAAATTCACATCCATAGAGAATGGCAGAGCATAATAGAAAAGTTAATTACATCTGTCGGCTCTGTGAACCTTTCTCTGCGCACCAGATTTTCAAAGTAATCAATGATTAAAGCACATAACCAAAATTGGTGAAAACTTTTACAACAGAAGGTATCATACAACTAATTTGAGTATTTTGGTGGCCGTGGAACAACGTATAGCTGAAATATTAAAATTACCTTATTAACGCATAATTCAAACAAAATGGCAAATGATCCCACATAAGACACACGCCTCCGCCAAGACCCAAAACGTTGTTGAACCTCCCTCTACGAAGAACCACAATATCAAACCTCCCCCAAAATGCTAATCCGGAGCCTTCACTCAACAACAAAAATCCATAGTAAAAGATACATCATATACATAGGGTATGTACAAAAATTGCCCTTAAAATTACATTACATAATAATTACATTCTAAGAGATAGAATCTATGGTAACATGAAAATCTTTTACCTCTTTTTCTTTGTGTGATGAGCTTTTATCACCTTTTAATTCTCTTGGATTTAGGTTCACCCTTCGAAACGAATTGATAACTCCTAGAACTAACTAATTGACAACTCCATCACTTGCTAGTGTTGGCGCAATCCTTATCATTTGCTAGTTGGTTATCCTAATCACTTTGTTGAAGTGCATGCCGCGAGTCCAGCTTGCGGGCAATTGGTCTACTATTCCTTCTGGCAGTATTGTCTGGGTCATAACAATCTCTCATAACAAAGACTCCAAATTTTATTCTTAGTAAATGTCAAGAACATGCATATTTTGCCAAAAGTTTACAACAAATTAAAGATCCCAAGTTTGTCTCCTGCTTTTTCCAATCTTTTCTTTTCTCCCCTTTTCTTGATTCTTGATTTCCCAATCAATTGAGAAGTGACATGGTTCACTATGGTTAGAGTCAAGAAAACAACCGCATTTGAAGCAGTTATCACAATCATTTCAAGATCACTCGCATGCTCCTAGTTAGTTAATTTATATATCTATTGGCAGAGCATCGTGTGACAGAAATCAATTTATCTACTCCAACAACCTCAAATCCAAAATTTGATAAAGCAAAAACAAATCGAAAAAAAAAAAAAAAACCTCTTTCTGAGGCTTTAAAATTCTATAACAGAATTCCGAAAAAAACAATCAAAGGCATTCGGTTCAAACATTTATTCAAACACTTAGAGGGATTTCAGAGACCAAATAAAACAAAACAAAATTTAGTGAAACCCGAAAAAAATAAATAAATAAATAAATGTTGATGTTACGAAGAGAGACATAGAAATAGAAGAAACTGTTATTGACCACAATTTTACCTTTCTCCATCTTCATCGGGCCAAATAGTTTGATGATCTAGTGATCAGCACTAAAGAGGGCGATGTCGATGCCGTTGATGCTCTCGGTGGTGAGTTCTTTAATGGAGGGATCGGCGTATTTGGTGATCTTTTGACGGTAGAGAAGAGGAGGAAAAGGAAAGGGATTGTGATGTGTGTGAGAGAGAGACAACAGTGAACGAGGGAAAAAGTCTGTAGAAAATTGAAAAATGAAATAAGCCGTATGTTTGAGAACGGAGGAGGCATTGCAGTAGGTATCGGGAGGAAGTTTGAAGGAAAATAAACAAATAAAAAGAAATACGTAAATAAGTAATGAGATAGAATTTTGTAAAGTCTCAAAAGCTGATGTGTCAAAGTCAATAAAAAAACTAAAAAATTTCGATATTATCAAGTGTTGCAACTCACCCATCAATGGTTGTCTTTTGACAGAGTTTTTTTTTTTTTTTTTTTTTTAATGAAGTCTGTTTACATAGTTCTTAAAGCATCGAGATGTGGATTTTTCTTTTTCTTTTTTGTTTTTTGGTTTAATTAAAACATCGTAGTACTGTAGTAGTACACGATCCAGTGGCTACAATTTTTTACTCTTAGAAAAGGAAAAAAATTAAAAGAAGAAAAAGTGAAGACTCAGACACCAGTAAAATTAATTCACGCTGATACGCGTGGAAGACCAAAACCAAAAGCTAACTAAACCAGCTTTCTAGTTTGGAGCAACAAGTCCCACATCGTCTACTTACAAAAAACTACTCATCTTTATAGGAAATAACGGAAGAGGTATGAGTGTCCCTTCGGGGACATCCGATAAAATTGGAACGATACAGAGAAGATTAGCATGGCCCCTGCGCAAGGATGACACGCATAAATCGAGAAATGGTCCAAATTTTTTTTTTTTTTAAAACTCCACACACATATCGTGATGTAATTACTATAGATATTATTTCAAATCTATAGTATCACAAGTGTTTTTGTTAGAGCAAAATCCTCAATTGTTAAGCTTTATGTTAACAATTGTTCTTTAAATTCCCTAATTTTAAATCCAAATGCAAGCTAAGAGTTTCTATTTTGCTTAAAAACACTTTTACTTCATATATTTATATAACCCCTACCATTGTGAACTTGCAATTTATCATGATGCAATTTGACTTTTTGTTCTTAAATTTCAAAGCTGATATAAAGGTAGCAAATCCAACGAGCAATAATTTTGGTTCTGAATGGTATTGACTTGTAAAATCATCACCTATTGCCTCTATTGCCTTGTGATTTAAGGAATCTTATATTGATTACTTTCAGCTTTCGGGGCATGGATGGATACTCAGATGCAGCAATGCCCTTGTACTGGGTCTCAACCACCTTTCTTCCAATCTTCTCTTTCATTATTCTTTTCATACCGCACTACATTCTCTGTTTTGCCTAGATTTGCCGCATCCTATATCCTTGTACAACTAGACTCACCCTAGAATTCCCCCCTGCCTCTTTCTTCATATGCCAAGTTATCAGCCTCACTTGGTGTACAAATGCACTGATATAACAGATATTATTGCTCTTGTGCCTTGCAAGTTGATGTGCATATTTATTTCTTATCATAGACAGTTGAATTCCACAAAATAGCTGCAAGTATGTGATGTTTGATCATTATGCTGTGAGGTAAGTCGTAACTTTCACAAATGTTTGGGGATTCCAATGTAAAAGGCATGACCAGAACCCTTTTTTTTTTTCTTTTTAATATCATTCCCCCTTCCTTTGCTATTTTTTTTTGGGGGGGAGGGGGCAAGGGTTTAGTAAGACAGTAAGAGTTCAACTCTGGACTGCAGAACTTCCTATCCTGACGCTATCTACCGTTGTTGCTGCTAGACTGGCACTTGTTCAATGTTCTGTATCTCTTTTTCAAGTTTATTACTAGTTCTATATGGAATTACTTCAACATATTCCTATTAACTTGACAAGTTATTCCAAATATGATATTTTGCAAGTTTACTTGGTAGCTATGTGCTAACCATTAGTTTATTTTTAATATGGTGTCATTCTCATTCAATTACATTTATTTTTTGGAACCTATTAAGCCTCATTGGTGTGGACACCAAGGGATCACACTAGATTATTTCCCATTTTCGTTAGTTGACTTGTTATGATTTGATTCTGATTTCTTATTTTATGGTGATTTCTTATTTTATGGGATTGTATCTTCCCTAATTTGATTATTTCCTTTTTGATGTATTTCTAAAGTCTTTTTAAACAAGACTTCAGGAAAGGTTTACGCAACTTGATTTTGAAATAAGAATTAATTTTGAGAAATATTATTCTCCCGCTTGGTGGTGATTCCAGGCACCCTTAGGTGGTGAAGCCTAAGGTTTGTTCTATTGGTTCCTATTTCCCCCTTTCAATAGTCGTCTGGCATCAACCTGGTATCAGAGCAAAACCCCGATCCCCACAGCCACTGTTACCCCAACCAAACCAAAAAATAAAGACTCCCAACCCAACCCCATGACTAAGATAAACTTCATATACTTACCTCACGAGATCTGTGCTGCCGCCAAAGCCGCCGCCACGGAAGCCACCGCCAAAGCAATCATCCCTTCCAATATCCCCACACAAACAAAACCCGTCGTAAAACCCACCATTCCCCTTCGTGCTCGACTGTGAATCTATCCTCAGCAACATACAGTAACCTAAAACCCACAAATCAAAATCAAAACCCACCCAACCCAGAACCACACCCACGAGTCACCACTCAAAACCAAACTTCCCAAAATATTCAAAAACCACCTTAACTTGTAACCCATCAACAAACATCCATCTTCAAAATACCGTAACCCATAACCCTTAATCTTCAAAATACCGAACAAAACCCATCGTGAACCCAGCCGTTATCAACCCACCCAAAGCTGGGAAATTCCCGATTTGCTCCTCAAACCACCGTATCACCACCACTCACGACTCCGTTGCACCACCGGCCTCGATCTCATAGTCCATGTTGCCGGTCTCAATCTTGTGGTCCACCAGCACCACTCACGACCCCAGCGCCGACAACCCCTGGCACCGATGGCCTTGATCTTGCACCCCTGTGTTGCCGCTCCGCCTCCGTCGCGAGCTCACCTCGTGGGCTCCTCTGTTGGAGCCTTGCGTTAATCTATTTGCTTTCCCTTTTGTTGTATTTGCTATTTTACTTTAGTTTTGTTATTTGTTTCTCTTAGTTTTGCTTTTTTTGTTGTTTCACTATCAAAAAAAAAAAAGTTGTTATTAAAAAGAGCACAGTAGCCAAGGAGAACAGGACCCACGTGAATGAAGATTCAAACACAAAGACCAGTCCAGGACCCACGTGATTGACATTACACAAACTTTGGCAAATCCAAATACATCCACTCGAGTTAGACTTGCTCAGCCAAGGTACGCATTGCCATACTTGTGAATCTAATTTTGCAGAATTCAAAATATCAACAATAATTTTTTATGTGTTTATGGGATTGTTAATTCACTTATCATATGTGGTTTTAGCCTTTGTTCACAATATTTTATTCTTTGTTGCTTGGTTGCTGGCAATACATAAATTTTTGGTAGAATTGTTTCAATACACTTACATCCATTAAATTATCACCACAGATTTTTTTTCTTTTAGACCCACAAAAAAAAAATCCTTCTAGGTTATTAAAACTTAGTAATAATTGTTGAGCTTCCAGTTAGTATGAGTCATTGACTACCTAGTTCCTCCCATAGCATTTTAAAATTGCTAGCATTACCCACTTACCATTTGCCTCATCCAATCATCGACTAGTTTCCTACTTGATTCAGTCTCTACTTTAGTTGTGTAATTTATTCATCTCTAGTGTATGCACTTGCGTAGTGGTCGTGTTGTATCAGATCCTACATTCCTGTCCACTTTGGAACCACACTCTAGTTCAAAGCCCCACCCCTTAGTGGAGCAAACATGGAAATTATCTTGAAGGCCCTTCAGGATCTTAGACAAGATAATCTTGACCTTAGACAAGATAATCTTAGGACCAATGCCCGGTTAGATGACCTAACAACATCCATCCTAAGACAACACGAAGCACCTCACATGGAGGACACTAGGGAAAGCCATGATGCAGTTCCCAATAGGCTACCTTGTCAAGGTCACCCTTATAAAGGCTAGGATCATTTCCATAGGGACCAAGACAAAGGGATGAAAGGAGTGAAAGTAGAAGCCCCCACTTTTGATGGTTGTTTAGATCCATGGGTTTTCACTGATTGGTTGCGTCAAATGGAGCATTTTTTCGAATGGTATAATTGGGCTGAAAATAAGAAGGTTTGATTTGCAAAGATGAAGTTAATAGGTAGAGCCTAACTTTACTGGGACGAGATCACCAATAATCTTGCGCGAAGACAGGAACCCCCAATTTCTGATTGGCCAGAAATGAAGCAGGCCCTATCACGAAACTATCTCCCCACAACCTACAAGAGTACCCTTCTCGAGAAGTGGGATAACCTTAGGCAAGGCCCTAGGTCCGTGATCAACTACATTGAGCAATTTCAAGAATACAAGAGGCGTTGTCAGATAGTCGAAGAAGAGGTAGTGACACTTGGTAGGCTTAAGAAAGGATTAAATGACGATCTTAGGAGAGAATTGATCATTCGAGGCGTCACCTCCTTAGACCAAGCCTATGAATTAGCAAAGAATTGCGAGTTGGCAGCCAAAACTCCTTTCATGAGACACTCGGACATTCGAGGAACCTCTAATAACCTTCACCCTTCGAGTAACCGACCTCCCCGGACCAGACCAACTCCTACACCCGTAGGAAAGGATGTTAAAGGGAAAGAAGTCGCTCGTGACCCTTCCAAACCCAACACTCGTATCCAATGCTTTAAATGTCAAGGTTTTGGTCATGTCACTGCTCAATGCCCCAACCGCACCCTTTTCATTGTGGAGGATGAATGTGAGGATGACTTGGAAAAGGAAGTTTATGAACCTGAAGGCCTTGAGGATCTTCGATGATTATGAGGGTGACACAAAGTGCTTACGATGTATTAGAGTCATATCACCCCATGGAAACCTCCCTGAGGATGCCACTGATGTGTTGAGACTAATTGTCGTCAGGTGTGCCCTGACCCTACCTAAGGAAAGTGAGGATTGGCGTAGAAGCAACATCTTCCACACCTACATCAAGTGCAGTTCCACGAATTGCAAGGTCATTATTGACAGCGGAAGCTGCATTAATGCTGTCTCTTCAAGTCTTGTTACCCGTCTGGGAGTAAAACTCATCCCTCACCCCAATCCCTATAAGGTGTCATGGGTTGATAACCTCCATCCATAGACATCAAAGAAAGATGCCTTCTCCTTATCCAATTCATGTCATATAAGGATGAAATATGGTGCGATGTGATTCTAATGGATGTGGGACACACCATTCTGGGTAGGCCTTGGCTCTACGACTTAGATGTCACAATCTATGGACGGACAAACTCTTGTTCCTTCACATTCAAGGGAAAGAAAATCAAGCTTAATCCCTTGCAACCAAGGCATATCACTGAGGGGAAGAAGCGTGAAGAAAGCAAAGGAAAGAGCTTGCACATCATAAGCCCAAAAGTGACCGAAAGATTGGTCATAAAAGGGGCAACCATGTTTGCCTTGATGACCCGAGAGATTGCAACCAATATTTATGAGGATCCCCTAGAGGACGCACTACCCGATACTTAAGGAATTCTGTGACATATTCCCTGATGAGCTCCCAAACGAGCTACCTCTAATGCGCGATATTCAACAAGCTATCGACTTCACTCCGGGAATAGCCCTCCCAAATCTGCCTCATTATCGGATGAACCCCACTGAATATGGTGAACCAAGGCGACAAATCGATGACTTACTTCACAAAGGGTTTTCACGTGAGAACTTGAGCCCTTGTGCTGTGCCTGCACTTTTAACCCCAAAGAAGGACGGATCATGGCGCATGTGTGTAGATAGTCGTGCAATCAACAAGATCATAGTGAAATATCGTTTTCCTATCCCATGGTTAGATGACATGTTGGATATGATGGTTAGGGCCACAATATTTTCAAAGATTGATTTGAAGAGTGGTTACCACCAAATTCGAATCCGTTCAGAAGATGAATGGAAAACGTCATTCAAGACTAAGGATGGTTTGTATAAGTGGTTGGTCATGCCTTTTGGATTATCAAATGCTCCTAGCACGTTTATAAGAGTAATGACACAAGTGTTGAGACCCTTCATGGGTAAATTTGTCCTGGTGTACTTTGACGACATCCTCATATATAGCAAGTCCAAAGATCAACACTTAACCCATCTGGAGCAAGTCTGTACTGCCCTAAGGAAAGAAAGCTTATATACAAACCTCAAGAAATGCTCATTCTTCACCGATAAAGCCATTTTCTTAGGTTTTGTGGTTTCTTCTGAAGGCGTTTCTGCTGACCCTCAAAAGATCAAGGCCATAGTGGACTGGCTTGAGCGTAAGAACATCCATGAGGTCCGGAGTTTTCATGGTCTAGCCACATTTTACCGGCATTTTATACGCGGGTTCAGCATCATAATGGCTCCCATCACTGACTGTATGAAGCAAGGCGAGTTCAAGTGGTCTAAAGTTGTTACTTCGAGCATTTGGGGAAGTAAAGAAGAAGATAACTGAGGTGCCTATAATGCGTTTACCCGATTTTACCAAAGTTTTTGAGGTGGAATGTGATGCATCTGGTTTAGGCATAAGCGGGGTACTCAGTCAAAAGCGTCACCCAATAGCCTATTTCAGTGAGAAGTTGAATGATGCTAAGTTGAGGTACTCCACATATGACAAGGAGTTCTACGCAGTCGTACAAGCTTTACGACATTGGTGCCACTATCTACTACCTAAGGAGTTTCGTCATTTACTCTGATCACGACGCCCTTTGCCATCTCCATTCCTAGAAAAAGCTCAATTTTCGACATGTTAGCTAGGTTAAGTACTTGCAGCGTTACTCTTTTGCCTTGAAACATAAAGCTGGGATAGAGAACAAGGCCGCAGATGCTCTTAGTCGTCGAGTCACTCTACTCTCTATGATGAGCACGAACGTTACCGGATTTGAACGACTTCGAGATGAGTATGAATCCTGCCCCGACTTTGGACAAGTCCATGAAACCCTAAGTAGCGCACCGCATTCTACCATTGAGGATTATACCATTCAGGATGGCTACTTATTTAAAGCCAACAAGCTTTGCATTCCCCGCACTTCAGTGCAAGATTTCCTCATGTGGGAATTGCATGCGAGTGGGCTTGCCGAACATTTCGGTCGAGATAAGACCATTGAGGAGGTAGAGCGACAATTCTATTGGCCAGGCCTTAAACGTGATGTCGCGAAGATAATTGGGCATTGTCGTCAATGTCAGTTGGCCAAACACCGTAAGCAGAACATCGGTCTTTACACTCCTCTTCCCGTTCCTGACAAACCGTAGCAAGATGTGAGCATGGATTTTGTACTAGGTCACCCCCACACCTTGAAGAAACATGACTCCATTTTCGTAGTGGTTGACAGATTCCAAAAAATGGGTCATTTTATCCCTTGTTCCAAGACTTCGGATGCTTCCAAGATTGCCAAGCTTTATTTTGACGAGATTGTCAAACTTTATGGTCTTCCTAAGACCATCGTGTTCGATAGAGACGTTAGGTTCATGAGCTACTTTTGGAAAACCCTGTGGCACTTAGTTGGTACAAAGTTGAAATTCTCTGCGACTTATCACCCCCAAACTGATGGTCAAACTGAGGTTGTCAATCAGAGCTTAGGAAATTTGTTAAGGTGTCTTGTGGGCGACCATGCTAGGACTTGGGACTCTGATTCTTCCTATAGCTCAGTTTGCGTACAATAACTCTATCAATAGGACCATAGGCATGAGTCCATTTGAGGTTGTGTACGGTTACAAAGCTAGGAAACCTTTAGATCTCCTTCCTATGTCCCCAAAGGTTCGCATGTCTGAATCCGCTGAAGCCTTTGCTCGACACGTCCACGATCTACACAAAGACATCAACAATCATATTCACTCAAGTAATACACGATATAAAGTTCAGGCTGATTCCCGTCGACGACATCTAGAGTTTGCTGTAGGAGATTACGTCATGATTCGTATTAGGCCTAAACGGTTCTCCTTGGGAATCGTTAAGAAACTGCAAGCCCGTAATGCTAGCCCGTTTAAAGTGTTAAAACGGATTGGCTTTAATGCGTATGTTATAGAACTCCTATCTGACTATGGTATAAGCTCAACATTTAATATTGAGGACTTAGTAGCCTACAAAGGTCCAGCAACCATTCCTGATGATCCATTTACTGAGCCTCCCCTGCTCCCACCATTAGCCCTGACTTTGACACCATCCCCCCAAACATCCCACCCACACATAAAGAATCTATTGATGCTATTTTGGATGAGCAGGTTGTTTTCACCAGGGATGGAGTAGTTCAGCGTTTCTTGGTTCGATGGCACGGATGACCAGAGTTAGATTGTACATGGATTGCCAGAAAGGACCTACAACAGCTCGACCCAGACCTATTGGAGTACTACCAGAGCCGCATTGATGCCTTTCCATCAACGAGTTATCGCCCTCCCATTACACGAGTTTACGGCCGCAGGAAGAAACATTCAGTTCCTCCTGTGACCTTATGGCTGGACGACGACGGTTCATTTGCTGTTTGACCGAGGACCATCTTGTTCTACTCGACAGGGTCGAGTCTT
Source organism: Fagus sylvatica (assembly GCA_907173295.1). NCBI lineage: Eukaryota > Viridiplantae > Streptophyta > Magnoliopsida > Fagales > Fagaceae > Fagus > Fagus sylvatica. The sequence goes on from OU015767.1 coordinate 15,910,642, forward strand.
TTCCACCCCGGGAGAGTTGGTGCGGACACCAGGGATCACACCAGATTATTTCCCATTTTCATTAGTTGACTTGTTATGATTTGATTCTGATTTCTTATTTTATGGTGATTTCTTATTTTATGGGATTGTATCTTCCCTAATTTGATTATTTCCTTTTTGATGTATTTCTAAAGTCTTTTTAAACAAGACTTCAGGAAAGGTTTATGACACTTGATTTTGAAATAAGAATTAATTTTGAGAAATATTATTCTCCCGCTTGGTGGTGATTCCAAGCACCCTTAAGGTGGTGAAGCCTAGGGTTTGTTCTATTGGTTCCTATTTCCCCCTTTCAATAGCCGTTCGACATCACTCATGTTTAATTATCTGCACTACGAGAAAACTTTATTGAAGTCCCTCTCTATATGTGTTTGCATATTTTATGTGCTTTAATGTCATTCTTTTGCTAATCCCGGTTACATTAACCCATCTTTTTGCTATGAAATATAGGACTTGATTACCTTACTGTTGCTGCTTATGTTGATGCAATTCCATCTCATCTTGTTTTGTTAGAAGCCAGGGTAAGAAAAACTGTGACGAATTATGCTTTTTTTTTATCTTTTTTCTTTTTGCAGTGATTATTCCCTTAATACTTGTTCTTAAGTAAATCATATCTTATAGATGAAGTTGTTAGATATTTGTTATCTAAGTAGGTTGTAATATAGTTTTATTTATATAAAGGATGTGAAAGAAACCAGTTGCCTGGAACAACATCTAGTCGACTGGATTTGGAGGTTCTGGAGTTACTGCCTGATCCAGTCGCCTGGACCACCAATCCAGTTGACTGAATGTCGTGCCTATAGAGACTCTAGAGTTTCTGCCTGACTCAGTCGCCTGGATCACTAATCCAGTCGACTGGATCTCGAAACTAGAGTTTTTGTCTAAGGCAGTTATAGGCAAAAGTTGTGCCTTTTCATGGTGACTCTTGACTTGTTATTCACTTGCAATATAAATAAATTTCTTGTTCAGTTATTATTGCAGAGAGAAACTTATTGTTCTAAGAAGTTCTTAAGAGTAAATTGAATTGACATCATTTACTCTTAGGCTTTGTTATATCCTGGAGACTATTTGCTAGAACCCTTAGCAATCTCTTTAGAGAGGGGGCAAATCTAGTCTTAAAGACTAGATCTTCTGTAATGGAAGTAGAAAAAATGGCGTACAAAATGATGAATCAAGATTTTGTGAAGTTGGATAAATTTGATGGGTCAAATTTCATCCGTTGGCAGGACAAGATGAAGTTTCTATTGACTGCTCTGAAGATCTTTTATGTCTTGGACCCCAATCTGCAGCCAATACCAAATCCTACTCCTAAAGACACTGAACAATTGAAGGACCAAAGGATTGAGAGAGAGGAAGATGGACTGGTTTGTAGAGGTCATATTCTGAATACTTTGTCCGACCGGTTGTATGATTTGTTCACAACCATGTCTTCTCCAAAGAAAATTTGGAAAGCACTAGAGACTAAATAAGTGGAAAGCACTAGAGACTAAGTATAAAATGGAGAAACAAGGTACGGATAAGTTTATAATTCAGAAGTATTTTGATTTCAAAATGTTGGATAATATTTCTGTGTTGGACCAAATGCATGAACTGAAAATTCTAGTTCATAAATTGAATGATCTTTCCATCAAGATTCCAGAATTGTTCCAAGTGGGAGCAATCATTGCAAAACTCCCACCCACATGGAACAACTATCGGAAGAAATGTCTACATATGGCAAAAGAACTTACAGAATAGATTGGTACACACCTTCGAATCGAAGAAGAGAGTTGAATTCGCGAAGGTACTAATTTTGTGTCTAAAGTAAATGAAGGGACTGTTAATAATGTCCAAAATGGTGGAATTGGAAGCAAGTAAAACACATAAGAATTTCAGGCCTAACAAGAAAATCTTTAAGAAGAATAATTCCAACAAAGACAAAAAGAATAAGGCCTATTTTCATTGTGGAAAGAAAGGTCACTATATCCGAGAATGCAGATTCTTGAAGAACCAAAAGAAAGATAAGGAATTGAACACAAGTGAGGTAAATGTAATTGATGAAATTGTGGCCATGGTGAGTAAGATGCAAATCGGTATGATCACCGAAGTGCACATGGCTAGTGCAGCAGAAGATTCATCTGAATGGTGGTATGATTCTGGTGCAATAATTCATGTTTGCAACAATAAGACACTGTTCAAAGAGTATGTGGAAGCGGGCAATGGATTAGAAGTCCTAATGGGCAATCATAACACCTCGAAAGTACTTGGAACAGGAACAGTGGAGTTGAAACTGAGTAGTGGAAAGAAACTTGTACTCACCAATGTGTATCATGTTCCTGATATCAAGAAGAACTTGGTTTCTGCAAATCTTTTGTCTAAGAATGGTGTAAAAGCTGTCCTTGAGTTGGACAAGCTTATTTTATCTAAGAATGGTGTATTTGTTGGTAAAGGTTATTCTTGTAATGGCATGTATAAACTCAATATAATTATTAATAAGAATGATGTTGGTTATGCTTATATTGTGGATGCTTCTCTTATGTGGCATGCTAGATTAGGACATTTGAATTTCAAGTACATGAAATATATGTCAAAACATGAGCTTATATCTTATAAACAAGATGTGCATGATAAGTGTGAAATCTGTATTGAATCTAAGATAAGAAAGAAGCCATTTCCCTCCACTAATAGAGATTCACAATTGTTAGAATTAATTCATTCCGACGATTGTGAATTGAATGGTATTTTGACTAGGGGTGGAAAACGTTACTTTATCACTTTCATAGACGATTTCTCTAGGTATACTTATGTCTATCTAATGAGAAATAAAGATGAAACTTTTGATATGTTTAAAAAGTATAAAACTGAAATAGAAAATCAAAAGGATAAAAGAATTAAAGTTTTTAGAAGTGATAGAGGTGATGAATATTTTCCACAAGAATTTACCAATTATTGTGAGGAAAATGGACTAATCCATCAAAAATCAACCCCTTATACACCCCAACAAAATGACTTAGTTGAAAGAAAGAATAGAACATTAGTTGACATGTTGAATGCCATGATCATAAGTGCAAGGCTACCTTTCAACTTGTGGGGTGAGGCTTTGCTTACTGCATGTCATGTGCATAATAGGGTTCTATCTAAGAAAATTCAGTCATCTCCATATGAGTTATGGAATGGTAGGAAGCCTAATTTGAGTTATTTTAAAGTGTGGGGGTGTGTAGCCTACTTTAGAGTTCCAGATCCAAAAAGAACCAAGCTTTGACCTAGAGCTATCAAAAGTGTGTTTGTTGGTTATGCAGTAAATTCTAAGGCTTATAGATTGTTGGATTTAAGTTCTAACACTATAGTAGGATCAAGAGATGTTGAATTCATTAAGAATAAATTTATAAATGATTCTCAAATTCCCTTAGAATCAAAACAAATACAAGAAACTGACTCGTTGGTTAATGATTCTCTTAGTGAAAACAAGAGAATAGAACCAAGTGAACAAAGGAGAAGTCAAAGGGTAAGAAAAGAAAAGGATTTTGGTCCTGATTTCATTTCATACCAAGTAAATGTTTACTTTGTAGAAGGAAATAGAGAAAAAGTCCTTAATAAGTTTCCTTTTGTAGGAAATGTAGAAGAAGATCTAAATACTTATAATGAAGCGATGACTTCAAGAGATGCAGTTTTTTGGAGAGAAGCAGTTAATGATGAAATGGACTCAATATTGTCCAACAATACTTGGGTTCTAGTGGATCTTCCTTCGGGTTCTAATACCATCGGTTGTAAATGGGTATTTAGAAGAAAATATAGAATTGATGGATCTGTTCAAACCTTCAAAGCAAAGTTAGTGGCTAAAGGGTATAGACAAAGGGAGGGAATAGATTACTTTGATACCTATGCACCCGTTGTTAGAATCACATCTATTCGTGTGCTAATAGCACTTGCATCTATTTATAAGTTGGTGGTACATCAAATGAATGTAAAGACAGCTTTCCTTAATGGGAATTTAGATGAGGAGGTCTATATGGATCAACCGGAAGGTTTTGTGCTTCCGGGAAATGAAAGGAAAGTTTGTAAGTTGGTTAAGTCATTATATGGCTTAAAACAAGCACCAAAACAATGGCATGAAAAGTTTGATACAGTTATTCTAGCTAATGGTTTCAAACACAATGGAGCTGACAAATGTGTCTACTCTAAGTTCACCGTTGAGTATGGAGTCATTGTGTGCTTGTATGTGGACGATATGCTTATCTTTGGAACAAACATTGTGATGCCCCGCACCACCTAGCATTATAAATTAATTATATTAATATTAAGTCACAAAAGGATTATAGGTTCAATAATTTACATGGTAAATTGTATTTAAATTGATAGTAATAGATTTTACTATTGGATGATAAGTTAATTTAAATTGGTTAGATACTATACCATTTTAATATAGACACAATATAATTAGTGAGGCATATAATTTAATTAACCAAACCCCAAAACTAGTATTAAGGCAATTAAATTTACATGTAGGGCACTTTGGTCATTACACTTAAATTGGTGGCCCAATGGAAATTTGCCATGTGCCCCCACCTTTTAATTTGCATCACATGCAAGGTGACATGTGTAATGCACTAGCCTAATTCTCTTCCTCTAGAACCGGTCATACAAATCACACCCACCCTTTTACTTTCTCACTTTCTCTAATAGCAAACAAGAAGAGGAGGAAAAGGAAAAGAAAATCTCTTCTCCTCTTGGTAGACCCAGGGGTCCAGCAGCTTGGGGAAGGAAACAAGAAAGAAAAGACTCTCCCGTCTCCCTCTCACTCACGGGTCCAGCAGCCCTAAGAATGAACCCCCTCTAGTTCCATTTCATTTTAACATTCTCACCTAGAAAATAGAAGAGGCAAAAGCTCCAAAACCTCGCCCTTTCACACATGCAAAGAAAGAAAGCTCAAGCTTTCTCCCTTTCCTTTGAGACCCACGGGTTCCAGCAACTCCAAAGGGAGCTTTTGTTTGTTTTTCTTTAAGTATCATATCATTCCTCAAAAATATTATCACTTGGATAGGGCTTCCATTTCCATCCATTTAAAGGTAAGAAACTTAGGGTTTTATGGTGAATTGTTGAGAAATTTTACTGCTTTGTCTGCTCTGTGTGAACAATGAACTTTCATGGAAATTCTGTTCTTATTGGAAATAGATATGGGGAAATGGATTTTTGGAGATTAATCTAACACTCGTCTAGTGTAAGTCTATGAAATTTCACTTGAAAATAAGGTTGTTTGATAATTATTTGTGATTTTACAAGAAAACAATGTAAATCTGTCAATTTGACAGATTTTGTATTTGTTGAGTTGAAATTGCATAATAAATCTCATATTTGTGCTTTTAGTGATTGGAATAATTTTTTTGGAACCTTAGGATGTATATGTTCTTGATGGAATTAGCCTCATGTGATTTTAGTAAATAATGAATTGCAAGTACAGATTTAAAATCACCTTCAAGACTGTGTTGACAGATTTGGGTATACTAGTTTAGATTATTTTTAGTAAATTCTAGTTTTATTATTTAGCCTGGAAACTTTTATGTCATGTGATAGATATATGTTTGGTGGTCTCTGTAAAGTTTCAAGAAATTAGGATTTGTTTTGATAGTGAAAATGATGCTTGGAATTGTGTTCACCTTGCTGAAGTAGGCTGTTTGACAGATTTGAGTGTACTGACTTCTGATAATTTTAATGAAATGTATAAGAGTTAACGTGAGCCTGAAATTTAGAGACATATACTAAACATATATAGGTATTCCCCTATAAAATATCATGATATTAGTACACATTTTGGTTGGTCATATAAGGCTTAGAAGTGGGCTGTATAGCAGGGGATATGTTACAGCAACTTGTAAATCATGGATTTTTGGAGAATTGTTTCTTGATATTGGTTGATTGATTTAAGTTGGATTTTCTTGTGTGCATAGTATTTAGTATTTATATTATATGAGTGAATTTTGTATGCCTTGTTTCTACTCTTTAGTACACCAAATAAATGTTTTCAGCCAGGTGACTATTGTTGCTATAGCAGAATGTTGTGTGTTGATTGTTAATTTCCACGTTGGTTGAACTTAATGTTTTGAATATGATTTTGGGGTTTAGTAAGGGCCTAGTAAAGATTTGTTAAGTTAAATTAAGTGAATTATGGTTATAAGTGTTGATTAGCCTATTATGAGCTAAGGTTAGCATTAAGTTGAAACTAAGATTAAATTAAAGTTAACTTAACTCCTATACTTGATTTAGGATAATCAAGGGAGGATAGGTGAAGCGATCTGCTTGAGACTCTTGGAATCCAGCTTTTGGATTGAGGTAAGGGAATGTGCCATGAAAATTTAATAGTCCATTTTTTAAGAATATATCTATATATGTTTTATCAATGCTTTCAGTAAACTCCGTTTGATACTTGTTTATAAAGAAAACGTGCATTGATTTAGAAACAGTTTTGAGTTAGTACAGTTAAAACAGATTTTAGAAGCAAGTTGTGGATATGCTATGAAGTTTGGCTTAGTAAGGCAAGAGAGAGATTGAAAAATAAACAAGCATGATATGTTTTATGAACACCTAAAATAGTTTTGAGTGTGATGCCCTATAGACTGACAACCCAAGGCCACGAGGGGATCGTATGCCCTAAAGACATGGCAGCAGGACTACTAACACAACTCTCTTATCTAAATGTGGGCCACGAGGGGATCTTCGGATCTTTCGGTAGATTTTGGCTGGAACTTCATCTCGGCTTGGCTTGGTCGGACATGGCCAAGGCCAGTGGCTCGAGGCTCGGATAGTTTCCCTGTAGATCTTGGCTCATGTATATCCCACATTTTTTTTTTTTTTCGCTGTAGAGACCAGGGCTGTAAGGTCACGAGGGGCAAAGTCTTAAAGATCGGACGGCAGGAAAAGTGGCGCGTGTACAGTTATTTTTTCTCCATGAACATATCGGCCTCCGATATATTGAATGGAGGTGGTAAACAATTTTGCGGAAGAGGTATATTATGCAATTGGCTAATATGACGTGGGTTTTTCCCATCGTTGGTTTTTCTACAGATCTAGTTTCGATTTTCTGAAAGAATGAGATCTATGATGAGAACAGTTTAAGGGAACATGTTTTATTTACATAGGGTTTTACGTGGTTCGGCTAAGCCTACGTCCACAATCATGCTACATCTTTATTAATACTCTCTATGTGTTGTATGTCCTATTTTCAGACTACTAACACAATTTCAACCTAGTTATATTATGCCTTACAAGTTATCAGATATTATGTTCATCAGTATGAAACATATATGTTCAAGAAACTCATGAAATCATTTTAGCATGAACTGTTTATACGCAAGTCATATCCACAAAGATTTTTCTGTTTATCATGCATTCATGCATACTGTTAAATCTTCATGTCACGCCTCCCTTACTGAGCAAAGTGGATTGCTCAGATTGCAAGAACATCCCATAGTGCGGCCAAGAGTCTCAGCATGGAGGAGCAATTTTGTTGTATCTAGAACTAGTCTTAGGCGTTTTGAGTTTTTGTGTAGATAAGCCGAAGTGATGTATATGTTTAAATAGTCTTCCGCTGTATTAGAGTTATTATGTCCACATACTGATGTATTTTGTATAAACAGTTATAGATGCTCTGACTACTATCACTTCCTTTAGGTGGACTAGTATACTCATTCGTTTTGTAAAGGAGTATGTTTATAGTATTTGGAATTCCCAACCCAAGAAGAAGTTAATGAATCAGGACGAGAGAAAAGAAGAAAATTTTTTATATACTCCTTTTAGTTGGTTCGTGTTAATATCAGGCACAAGGCTTAGTATTAGCATGCCGGTCCGACTCCGAATCATATTACGGATTTGGGTCGTGACAAATATGCTAGGTGTATGTGAAACCAAGAAGTACTTAGCTTCAATGTTTTAGATGAAAGCTCTTAATGAAGCAGATACTATCTTAGGTATTAAGGTTAAGAGACATAGTGAGGGTTATGCACTATGTTAAAATCATTATATTGAGAAGGTGCTTCTTAAGTATAAGCATCTTAAAGTTAAAGAGGTAAATACATCATTTGATTCCAATTATAAGTTAGTTGAGAATATTGGAAGGGCCATTCCACAACTTGAGTATGCTAATGTAATAGGAAGCATGATGTATGCCATACATTGTACAAGACCAAATGTAGCCTTTGCAGTAAATAGACTTTTTAGGTATACTAGTAGCCCAAGTGTAGAGCATTGGAAAGCCATTGCAAGATTCTTTGGTTATTTAAAGCAAACCAAAGATTTAGGACTCTATTATTCTGGGTATCTAGTTGTGTTAGAAGGATATTCAGATGCTAATTGGGTAACTAGTGTGAGTGATAATAAGTCAACATCTGGTTGGATATTCACTCTTGGTGGGGGTGCAATATCATGGGCATCTAAAAAGCAATCATGTATCTCTCATTCGACTATGGAATCTGAGTTCATTGCTTTGGCTTCGGTGGGTAAAGAAGCAGAATGGCTGAGGAACATGTTTTATGATATAAGAGTTGTGGCCACAATTGATGCCAACCATATCTGTTTATTATGATAGCCTAGCTACCATGTCTAAAGCATACAGTAAAATCTATAATGGAAAGTCTAGACATATTAGTCTAAGACATGAGTACGTAAGACAGTTAATAGAAGATGGTATCATTTCTATTGTCTACGTAAAGTCAAGTAGTAATCTTGCTGACCCTTTTACCAAAGGTTTATCTCGAGATTTGGTAAGGGTAACTTCCATTGAAATGGGGCTAATACCTTTTTGAAAAGAATCACCAACAGTGGGAATCCAATCTTGAGTAGATTCACTTGAAAAAGTTTTAAAGGATAATAAAAAGCTGTTGATTCGTGGTTAGTAAGAGTACTAAATTTTGTATCCCATTCAAGATGGAATAGTGCAGTCTATTACGTTATTAGGATGAGTTTACTCTTAATGAAGTTCAAATCAAGTGATGTCTGTGTAACAGAGACATAAAGAAGGAACTTCACCTTTGTGAACATAGGAGTGGTGCCGCTTCTAACAAGAGTTAAGGTTTTCTTTTGTAAATGTTCACTAAGCCAGGTAGAGCACAAGGCCATAAATGTGCTAAACTATAGAAGAACTTCTATTGTTAAAGATCATCGCTGTGTATGTATTATTTCCGGTTTTAAGGAAAAGAATTTTGGTTTAAGCGAATGAGCCACCAATAACTCTCTTGAAACTTTGAAGTGATTACACTAGGAGAGGGTTTAAGTTGAAAGACACCTTTTTTGATGCATAGCTTTGTGTGTGCTTTAGATTGAACAAGAAATATATTACAACCTAGTGGGGGATTGTTAGATATTTGTTATCTAAGTAGGTTGTAACATAGTTTTATTTATATAAAGGATTTGCAAGAAACCAGTCGCCTGGAACAACATCCTAGTTGACTAGATTTGGAGGTTTGGAGTTACTACCTGATCCAGTCACCTTGGACCATCAATCCAGTTCGACTGGATGTTGTGCTTATGGAGACTCTGGAGTTTCTGTCTGACTCAGTCGCTTGGACCACTAATTCCAGTCGACTGGATCTCGAAACTGGAGTTTCAGTCTAAAGACAGTTATAGGCAAAAGTTGTGCCTTTTTATGGTGACTCTTGACTTGTTATTCACTTGCAATATAAATTAGATTTCTTGTTCAGTTATTATTGCAGAGAGAAACTTATTGTTCTAAGAAGTTCTTAAGAGTAAATTGAATTGCTATCATTTACTCTTAGGCTTTGTTGTATCCTGAAGACTATTTGCTAGAACCCTTAACAATCTCTTTGGAGAGGGGGCAAATCTAGTCTTAAAGACAGCGATTCATCGTGCCTCAAAGCCTTGAATCTCCTTTGTATCCCCTAAATTTCCGAACAGAAGTTTCATTCAAGCTCCTTTAATTAGAAAATTTTCCTTCCTTTTCCCCCTTTTTTCAGAAGATTATCCTTTATTTTAATAATTATTTTGTATCTATAGAATGTATAATTGAGATTATGTGGCTTGTATATCAAAGATTTTTAGTGAGCTTCTTGTATTTTTCAGATGTCCTGTCTCTGGCCATAAGTTTCATCATTTCCCTGCAATGATTTGATGATTATTTGTGTAGTTTAAGTTGCATAGTCTATTCTTTCTCTTTTGTTTGGGTGTGTTCGGGAGGATATTGGCGATAGAATTTCAATAGTATATCCTAAATTTTCTTCATACCATTAAGGAGATTGGATTTTTTTGTACTGGTATTTGAATTTAATTCAGGAAAATAAATATTGGCTCAACACTAACACTGCTAAAATGCTGTAGGAAATCATTCTTGTAGAAGGTCTAAAGCTTGATCACATCCAACCAGGAATATATTCCCTACATTGCTTACCACTTAGGTTGCCTGGTGCCGACCGATCCCCAGCAAGATGTATTCTCATCAAATGAAATGAAATTTTATTGTATGTTTTATAATGTTGTAAGTGATGTGTCACCATTACTGTAACTTTATAAGCTATGTGATGTCTTGTGCTTAATGTGAATACAAAGTTTTCTGGTGTGTCTTGTGTTTGTAGTATAAATTACATGTCCTCCTTTTATCAGTTTGATGTTGTGCTCATGCAAAGTGGTTAACTTGTTGCGTGAAATAATAGTAATCCTAAGAGGTATTGAGTGGAATAAGGCACCACAATTACATGAGGGATATGCAGCAAAGAAACCCATTTTGACCACAAATTTGCATATGGATTCTTAGTTCTTACCAAGAGTATCATGTGACTTTTTTCTTTTACAATGAGGTATTCGGAGTTCTTTGAATTTATGACTATTTCCTCATGTGCATGTAGTCCTCTTATCCCACATATACCAGATATTACAAGGACGAATCTCTTGAGGATGGCCCTAATATAGGGGATAGAGATTTCGAACCCAGAACCTCATAGATCTCATGAGGCCCTTAGGAACCACTAGACCAATCCCTTGGGGTTTATGTGACATTTAATAAGAAATAGTTTTGTAAAATTGAGAGAGAGAGAGAATTGTTCAAGTAGTTATATTTAAAAACATAGGCCGCTTAATTTGAGAGAGTTCAACAATAGAGAACATATTAGTATTAGGGGATGTTGAATTTGTCTTTGGTTCGGTTTCCATTAATATGGTCGATTTTGTTCTACATTTGGTCCTAATACATCACATGGACTTGGGGGATCATGTTGTTCTTGTTCTTGTTGCTTATATTTTGTAATTTTTAGATTGTTGGCTAAATTCTTGTGTCAAATCAAAGTGTTGTAAGGATTGTAATTTATTTAAGTTTGGTTTGTATGAAGCCAAGTCAAGAAGAAGATTGAAGAATTCAAGATTTCAAAGACTTTCTTGAGTGAACGTTAAATAGAAAGTTCACTTGACCCTCGCTCAACCGAAACTTAAACATAATGTTTCCTTAACCTTCGCTCAACACTCACTCAAGCGAAAACTACGTGAACAGTAAGCTGATTGTATTGTGCCACATGTTTAACCTAATTTTGACTCTCATTCTCTCCCATTTTCAGAGGGAGGTTGGCTTGCTCATTGGAGCTAACACAAACCAATAAAAGCCCAACGGAGCTGCAATGCTCATAAATCATATCGCTGTAGTTGGGTCGCTCCACTAGGAAATGATTTTACTAAATATGAAAGATAATGAGAGGGTGTTAAATGGGAAAGTAGCCATACCCAAAACAAAAGGCATTATTTATACTTCAAACCAAGCCCACTAATTAGGGTGGTGTTTGGTACATTGTTTTTGGATTGTGATTATGTGATTACAATCCATAATCACTGGGTCCTACTAAAAAAAAAAATGTTTGGTACATCAAATTTAAATGAAGATTGAAATCCTAACTTGAATTTTATGTGGATCCCATGAAAAATTTGAGAATAGCCAAGAGTGTGTTTTTGGATTCAAGCCAGATTCAAATCCGGACTGAATTTATGTGGGTCCCAGTTTATTACCGTTACTGGCCCACTGCTTTTTCTTCCAGTTTTCTCTCTCTCTCTCTCTCTCTCTCTCTCTCTCTCTCTCTCTCTCTCTCTCTCTCTCTCTCGGCCATTACAGAGGATTATTCCAAATGTCTTTGTATTTCACATATTACATATACAAAACCACTGTAAACACAGGATAAAAAATCACAGCAATAGAGATGAGAGGTTGAGTGAAACGCTTCTAGGGAGAGCATAGAGACGTTGAAGGAAAGAAAGAAGAAAAAAAGAGAAATGGGGGAGAAAGAGGAGGGCTCTGTACGAAAGGGAGAAGAAGAGAGATGAGGGGGGGGGGGGGTTGGTCACTGTTGGTGGGTACGGGTTAAACGCGTCGTTCCACGTGAACGTGATGATGTTGATGTGGTCCTTGTCCGGAGAGATCGGGAAGCGAGTCTCGACGAGGCAGAGGGCTTTGAAGTAATTCTGCAAGAGGTCGCGACGGGAAGTCGGAGTCGGGTCGGGTTGACGCTCGAGGTCGGAGCGGTATTGTTTTAGGGTTTGGAGATCGTCTTCGAGGTTCTGAGCCTCGTGTTCGGAGTAATTGAAGGCGATGTAGTTGCGGAGAGGACGGTAGAGGTCGACGGAGGTGGTTTTCTTCTCAAAGATCGCGAGCATGATGTTGGTGGTGGATGACGATGAAGTTGATGGTGCAGCCATGGCGGTGGATTTGGATTTTTCAATTGAAGAAGAGGAAGAGAAATTAGTTGAGTCAATTTGAGAGTGGTCTGTGTAAAAATTTAATTGGGTATGGGAAAATTGTGGAGAGAGAAAGAAGATAATAGGATAAAAAGATAAAGAGATAAAACGCTTTTTTCTGTTTGGTATATAAGAAGGATGCAAATCCTCTATAATTATTATAGGTGTAACCAAGTTTAAAAACCAAAACTATGTACCAAACATAATTTTTTTTTTTAATTGTGATTTCAGTTATGAAATTAAAACTATGTACCAAACAGAATTTTTTTTACAATTTTGAATTTGAATCAGGATTAAAGTTCTAACTTATATACTAAAAAAAGTCACGAAACCAAAATAGAAAACGAAAACACGTACCAAACAGGCCTAAAATACTGAGAAGGAGCCCAACAACAACATAAAAAAACACAAAACCCCCCATTTCTGGGTTTTAGCATCAGTGTTGCTTTCTACTCCAAAACCCACTGAGAGAAAAGCATGGACGGAGGAATGTCGTACCAGCGGTTCCCCAAGGTGAAGATCCGTGAAGTCAAGGACGACATCATGAAGTTCGAGCTACGAGAGACCGATGCCAGCTTGGCCAACGCGCTGCGGCGCGTGATGATCGCCGAGGTCCCAACCATCGCCATCGACCTTGTCGAGATCGAGGTCAACTCCTCCGTCCTCAACGACGAGTTCATCGCCCACAGACTCGGCCTCATCCCTCTCACCAGCGAACGCGCTATGAGCATGCGCTTCTCACGTGACTGCGACGCCTGCGACGGCGACGGCCAGTGCGAGTTCTGCTCCGTCGAGTTCCACCTCCGCGCCAAATGCCTCACCGACCAAACCCTAGATGTCACAAGCAAGGACCTCTACAGCTCCGACCACACCGTCGTCCCCGTGGATTTCTCCGATCCCAATGAGCCTGGCGAGCAAAGGTAACACCTTTTTAGGGTTTTTGTTTTGAAATATAATAAAGCAAGCTCCTTTTGGTTATTTAGTTGAATTGGGTTTGTATTGAATTTTAGGGGAATTATCATAGTGAAGTTGCGTCGTGGACAAGAACTGAGGCTGAGGGCTATAGCGAGAAAAGGGATTGGTAAAGATCATGCAAAATGGTCACCTGCAGCTACTGTCACATTCATGTATGAACCAATGATTAGAATCAATGAAGACTTGATGGAATCTATGTCACTCGAGGATAAAAGAAGCTGGATTGAGAGTAGTCCTACCAAAGTCTTTGAAATGGACCCTATTACCCAACAGGTTTTTTCTTTTGTTGAAAAAAATATAGTTATTCAATCTTATGTTTCTTTATGCCTCTTTTGTCTCTAGTAATGTGTGTGAGGATTTGAAACGTGGGTTCTTTAACTTGATTGGTTTAGAGAGCTTTTGGCTTTGAGGATGCTATGATTCACTTATATTTTATTGCCAATAAGTTCTAGCTCAAATGGCACCTTAAGCTGGAGGTTCAGGTCGTGGGCTCAAGACTCACTGGGTGCGTGTGTAACTTATCAATTATTAAAACAGAAAATGTTTTATTCTCCTGTATGGAATTGTTGTCATGTTTCTGTTCGTAGGGAAGAAGGTAGAGAAGATGCTAGTTATTGGCTCAGGTGTGTATAGACAGAGTAATATTAATGGTTACTTGGTTAGATGGGTAAAATTTCTGGATGTCCTATAATGTTGGGACCAATGGTTTTCTCCTCTTTATTACTGAAATTTCATAATCCTCAGATTTCAGCTTGTTTAGGGATGTCCCAATGTTGCCTGTTAAAGGTCTGTAGTAGTTATTGTGGCATCTGGAATTCTGTCCTGACTTTTTTCTTGCATTGCGGTGTGTTGTGCTAGACAACTTCAAGAGTTGTGTGTTCTTTTTTGTGTTACTGGTGTTTTTTTTTTTTTTTTAATGATTTCTTTCCTATTTCCATTTGATTTCTGGATCATTGTACAGGACTTATTAAATATTAATATAATTGACCAATAATCCATTATAGTATGGGAACTTTGGAAGAAGCAATATCTAAGCCGTTACAGTTTTGTTCTGACATATCATTGCTACAACAAAACACGTTTCTTGCCAAAAGAGATCAAAATTTAAGAGAAGAGAGAAGATGTTGGAAATGAACATTCCAAGATTTAGAAGATTTGGAAGACTCACTGGTCTTTTACTTACAAAAATTAAGATTTTGTGGGGGCGTATTGTGTAATGGAAGTTTTGTTTGAAATTTGTTCATGTGGATTAGATTAGGCTAATAATGAAGGTCACAAACTTCAGTATTAAATAAATTACTTGGACCTTGTTTGCTCTGTTTTTCAGCACCTCTTCTTCTTCCTTTCTCTCTTTCTATTAATCACTAGTTGTTTCTTTGCCCTGTACTCTTCTCTTCTTATTTCTTTCTTAAAACTAACATGTGTTAAAGTGTTTCTTATTTTGGGGATGTGGACAAGTATTGTGCTTGACTTTAGACTTGTAGATGAGATTTCTGAGGTTCCAGCTTGGGGCTGCTATCACTCAATTTCTCTTAGTCTGATGCAATGCTTTTGACCTTTTTTCTTTTATTTAGTGATTTTCCATCTTTATTTAAAGATGACTGACAATACTTTAGTCTTAGTTATTTCATTATAATATATGTACATATTGAGTAGAATTCTTATATGAGAGTATATTTATCAAAAAAAAAAAAAGAATTCTTATATGAGAGTGATAGTGCTCTTTAGGTGGCTGGTGCACTAATGGATTATGGATTATTTAATCTGATTTTGCATTCCTACTGATGATGACCCTGTACAACGTGCATGAAAGGGTTTATTTAATAAGTATTGACTAGGTTAACTAAGATTTTTCAATCTATTTACTATGTTATATTGATGTTATCCTGGCTTAGTTTGTGCTACCTGGTGTGATCCTTTCTTTGATTGCATTGTTTGTCATTGTAACATGAGTAAGCTTGGATTATTGCTTTTTATTAGGTAGTGGTGGCTGAACCTGAGTCCTACACTTATGATGATGAAGTGATCAAGAAAGCAGAGGCTATGGGGAAGTCAGGGCTTGTGGAGATTGAAGCCAAAGAAGACAGTTTTATATTCACTGTAGAATCTACTGGTGCAATCAAAGCTACTCAGTTGGTACTCAATGCCATAGAAGTCCTCAAACAAAAGCTCGATGCAGTTCGCCTGTCGGATGACACTGTGGAAGCTGATGATCAGTTTGGCGAACTAGGTGCTCATATGCGAGGAGGATGATCCTGTTGGTAAAAAGAGACGAATCAATTGGTCCTTTCAGCTTCTTGGAGATCAATTGAATTTCATTCGGTTTTTGGGACTTGTTCATATGCTGTACTAACTGCATCTTCCTTTCCTCATTTTAACTTGTGCTGTGGATGCTAAAAAAAAAAAAAAAAAAAAATCTGTTTGAAGCAAGGTATGTCCTTGTATCTCTGGAAACATTTATCCTATATTTTCTTTATGAACTTCTTGTGTCATGAGACATTACCTACTAGGAAAACCTGTACACTTTGCTTACTAGTAGATATGGCATAGTTCAATACATATTACCCAACATGTATACTGTGCTTATTGTTAGAAACTATCACTTCCCCATTTTGTTAATGCATTTGAGAGAAACAAGAAAGGAATAACTGCATATAGCTTTTTTTTTTTTCTTTTTTTTTTTTTACTTTTGTTGATCACTTGCATTGGATGGTCGTGGAACTGTTAGGGCCAAAGTATAATATTGTTGGTAATGCTTCTAAAGATGAAAAACCATTGCTTTTAAGGGCATTGTCCTGATCTTTTTGGTATATGTGTTTTTGTTTTTCATTTGGTTATTTCATTGGATTTGGTTCTTTTTGAAAATAGTACCTCTGAAATTGCTTTTATTTAGGGATACTTTTGCTCTATGCATGGAAAATTAATATTGACAGATGTGCTAAGGTCCCCTGTGTTCACTCCTTTTTCTTCTTCTTTATCGGCCTAGAAAATACCAAATGGGTAAACTGGGTAGGATTCCTTGAAGTATTAGGCTGATCCCTACGTTGTAAATCATCTATCCTCAATAGCTGGTTAAAGATACTGGATTGTGAGTAATTTCTCTGCTGATGCACTCATCCCTCCTTCGTAGAGGTTAGCATAGGGATACTCTGGTCAAGGAAGAAGTGTGTCAGCTGGTGTATGTAATGGGTATGGCTAAAAAATCTTTCTTCCCCTCTTTTTCTCCCTTAGCCAAAACAAGCATGGCCACAATGCCTAATCTTCAGCTCAAATTGACATCAGGCAAACCATCTAGAAAAGCCCACTAGCTAGATGGTAACCTCTTTCCTTCTCTGGGTAAAACCAAACAAAGCAACCAAATAACCTTACCATACTTGTGAAGGAGAGTTACTGTACCTAGAAGATGCCAACATATTGCTGCTCAAAGCACTAAGTTTGATGCTGACCTACCATGGCAAAGGGGATCTAGGAACTTCCTAGGTTTTAAGAGATCTTGGGCTATAAATAGAGGAGAGAGGAAACCATGAAAATGATCACCAAAAAAAAAAAACGGCAGCCACAGTATACACTAAATCCCTTGTAAAATAGCCATAGCTATCCTCGAGAAAGTTTCAGATGTAAGAGCTCCAAAAACCTGAGTCTCATATGTTAGATCTGAGTTCTCTTAAAAGCCTCTAAGTCTATTACATGCATCGATTCATCACTCTCTTTCCCCATCCAAATCTTTCTTTTTCAAGTTTTTTATAGTTGTTTGATTTTAAGTATGTTTATTGTTCACAATAACTGTTGTTGTAGCTTGATGCAGCTGAACATGTGAACTCTCTTAGTTGGACTAAGTTGTGATACAACAGGAGAAGGTGCCACTAAATCACGGATTGGGCTTATCACACTGAGAGCCATTGGGCTTTGAGTTAGCCCAGTGGGAGTTCAGGCTTGACCTCCCTATTCTTTGAGCTTGGGTTGAGCAGTAAAGTCATTCAAGCTTTGACACGTGGTTGAATGACAAAAAGACCCTAACAAGTTTAAATAACTTGAATAAAGTATGAAATTTGGATTTCAATATTTAGTTTAAATAACTTAAATAAGTATGAAATGATAGGATTTCTATTGATAAAATTTATGAATGGATTTGAACTTTATTAATGTGTGAATGTGAAAGATGTCATTTCAAATCCATAATATTACTAGTGTTTTTCTTTGAATAAATTTTCCAAAGATTACATCATCATGTGTTTGTTAAATTCAAATATAGTATTTGTTTTTCAAATCCCTTGATTTCAAATCCTCGAATCTAATATTTTCTTTATTATCAAAAAATAAATAAATAAAATCCTCGAATCTAAACACAACCTATCTAATTTGAGCCAATCTCTTACCACAAATTTAGTTTATCCACCCGTCGGCGGAAATACTATTCCTATATTAGATTTCCACCAGTTGTTGCCAGGTTTTCAATTCCAAATTTTTCTTTTGTTTATTCAATCGAAATAGCAGCACTAGAAGTTACCAGTTCTAGCTGTGATGCATCCTGTTCAGCTGTGTACTAGGAAAAAGTCACGGGTTCTGCTACCTCTAGAGAAGATGTGGGCCAATTTTTATCTCCATTCTGGCTGCAGGGTGTGGTCTAAAACCAAAACAAGAAGGTTAAAAAGAATAAACTCATTCTATGGTTAACCTGATGAGATCTGAAACCATGACAATTTATAATGTCACCATCATCTACATCCTTTTATGAAATTCTGATGGTGATCTCTCTCTCCCTCTTTGAAGTAACACAATGGTCCTCATGGTGTGTCATCCATATTTTTTGCCCTTGCAGCCAAAAGAAAGTGAATTTTATCTAGTATTGAGGCCAGTTGTGGATTTTGACAAGGTAAAGATTATAGTAAATGCCTGAGAACCTATTACAGCTGTTGAGTCACATAGAATAGAAGGTATAATTGTATATGATTATGTAGTATATCACACTATGACAACAACTAAACCAAGCACAATAAACCGGAAAAAATAAAGAAAGTAAATAAAAGGGAAAAAAAAGTTATTTTGGGGTTGAGATAGAAATTTATTCACAGTTTCACCTGAAGTGTATTAGTCAACAATATTATCGTACACCTAAAATGAATTATTTACCATATGTCTTGTAGGGTCTTATTGAACCCGGTTACCTTGAACAAATATGGCCTTTTGTTTTACTTGTCACCTAACACCACTTCTACCTTAAGACCCTTAAAGTTCTAAACCACTCTGAAATATTTGCTGATGATATGAGTTGGGTCATTTTTGCCTGTGAAAAGATACCCAAATCTTTGTCTGCGAAGCCAGACATGCTTGCAGATTTGGCAGCCACTCTTGGGAAATGCCATGGCTGACCCCTCAAAACATCTAAAACTGCTTTGTCCTTTTCTTCTGACCTCTAAAGGGACTTTTGAAGCCTAAAAGAAACTTTAGAAATAAATTTCACACCTTAGTGAGGGGAAAAATGTTTAGTGTAGAGCAAAGAGCAACATTAAGAATACAAAAATTTTCATATGTTTTCACTACTTAATAAGATGCTAGATTTTATTTGGATTAATATCATTTTTGTATAGATAAGTGACATTTGGTCACTAATTCTACTTTTATTAGATACCATTTACAACATGACACGCAACAATTATGAATAAAATTGTACGTGACAAGAGACCTATCCACCTTCAAGTTTAACACACCAAGGACCACATAAAGATAACACAGGCTTGGTCATTTGATAAAAGTGTCATTTATGTATATATTGAATGCTCCTTGTACCCTATGACATTTTCCTTTCTGAATATTTGACAGTATATTATATGTACATTGTGGGGCAGCTATTGCCTATTTGGGCACAAGTATGAAGATAATATGTGGTCCCAATTGTAGATTTTGAAATGTAAGGTTTAATTGATTTCCATATTTATTGATTTTCAGGACAAAGTTATTCAAGGTAGGTAAACAAACCCAGATGGTCATAAACAGCTTGAGCCTAGTTCATTTAGTTTGTTTGCTGATAGACCTTGCTTATTAATTAGACAAGTACTCATGCACACCAATCAGATATTCCTCTATTGCCACAAGTTCTGGGAGGTGGTTCGTGAGTCCTTAATAACTTACCAAGAAATAAGAGGTTCTTCTGAACAATCATCTTTTTTTCGGCTGGGTACTTAATGAAGACCTTACTGGTCAAACCTTAGTGGTCAATGGTTCAGTCAACACTGGTCTTCGTTCAATTAGGCCCATGAGCAGCATTGGTGTTGCTTTGATATTGCTTAAAATAATATAAGCTACGTAAAAATATAATTATACCTATAAACAGGAAGGAGGGAGGGGGCTAGGGGGGCATGGTCCCATGCTCATGGTTTTTTAAAATTCCTTCTTGACTCATGAATTTATATATATATATATATATATATATATAATTTATGTATAAAATTGGTCCCCTAAAATTAAAATAAATTGTAACATTTATATAAATGGTTAATATATCATTCTTATTTTTCATCCAAAAATAATATCATTCTTATTACTCTTATACCTTATATATGTAGCTCATTAAATCAAAGTATATTAAAGATATATTTCTTAAAATATATAAGTTTATATAAATGATTAATGCATTATTTTTTTCCTTTATTACTCTTATACCATACATAACTTCATTAAATCAAAATATTTAAGATATATGTTTCTAAAAATAGATAAGTAAATTCTTTTAATAAACCATTCTTTATTTTTCACAAATAAGACCTTTTTTTTTTTTTTTTTTTAGAAGAAAAGACAATTGCGGATTTCATAGTTAAGGAGTTAAAGATCCTTATTGCATTTGTCATTTATGAAAAAAAGGGTTTTTCTTTAATTTTTATTATTGTTATAATTTTTTACATTGAATTGTATATATTTAGGCATGTAAAGTGACGTTTATTATTTAAATTATTTAAAATTGATTAAATTTTTATATGTTTCATCATTTTTAAAGCTATTGAATATTAATATATCCTAACAATGTAAGTGTAATCTCTGCATTATTTAACAATAAATGTTGATCTAAAATATTTAAGAATAGTAATTATGATCAATATGATTTAAAAGCTATTTGACAATTTACAAACTAATTTGATGAAAAAGAAATTATTTGAGTTATGTAAAGGCTAATTTGGTGTAAATATTTTTGTTATATATAAGGAAATAATACATATTAAATCGTGTATATATATATATATAAGTTATTCTTTGGTTTCTTTTTTTTTTTATTTAGCTTGGTCCCCTTGAAAAAAAGTTATGACTCCGCTACTGCCTATAAAATTTAAAAGCCAAGAAGCGCAAACACTCTAAAATCTTCGACATATCTGTGTTGAACAAGTCTCCATTTCAAACACGTCAAAGACACTTTTGCATGTTGCGTGTCCTTAGTGTATTAAGAGGAAAAAAATTTATTTTGATTTTAGATATGTCTTAAAGATTTTGTTTGTTGTCATTTATATAGAAAAAGAAATAAACCATACCAAACCAAGCTTTGATCTTGCATGGAGAAGAATGGATATGGCCAAGCTCGCAACAAATTGATTAATTTTGTTAAAGTACTCGGTCAACTTGTGCTTGGTTTGAAATAAATTATGGCAACTTTACTAGCCTAGTAATTTGCTCAACTATTTTTTCTCTTATAGCACAAATTCAAGTTTTCAACATTCAGACAGCATAATTTAGTTTGGACCACATACATGTCAAGGTTTTGCCCCATATGACTACGAGACCTATAGCATATATGTCCAATCTTTTTTTATGATCAATTTGATTGTACAAGTTGAAGACAAATCTTATGTATGCCATGGCTAAACGGTTTAAGTTTTTGGCATTACATGAGATGGTGACCACTTTGAATGAGATCCATTCCCAGCACATTGGATACCGATTGTGTAGTGTCAATATTAACTGTTTTCCAGACAATATGAAGAGAAGTTTGGGACAATAATTCGATTCACGCATTGGATGTGCAATGCAGGCTAGTTGACAGTGCTTTGGGGCCTCCATTCTGATTTTCTTGGGGCCATGTAAATGGCTGTTTATACATTACCTCCCTCGAGCTTTTGTGGCTTTCTGGGACCATATGGTATATTGGGTAGTGTTTTTTTTTTTTTTAGAGTTTGAGGCACATAATTGACATGTTTTTTCGCTACCTAGTTATATGTAATAATGTCTGCCGGAGTAGAACCTTTCATCAAGTAAAAAGATCCAACATTTCCCCACATATGTTTCAGAGTAAAACATATTACTAGTTTTAGTAAAATGTTTTCCCACATATGTTTCAGAGGAAAAAAATTTACTAGCTTTAGTTAATTAGTAGTTTCACTTTCACCTTGATAAAAGAATGATTAGGCAGGGTCAAAATTTACATAATACTCTTCTCAACTGTGATTCTGAATAGTAAGGAGGACCACAGACATAGATGATATATGGCTTCCATCCAAACTTATATGCAGTCTTCTTGTTCTGATATTAGTTTCTTATAGGAGTTCATAAGATGAAATGAACATTTTTAAGTTGATAATGGATTTTAATTGCAAGAAACAAAATCTTTAGGGATTAATACCATTTTTTTAGGAGAGTGCTTGGTGTTCTCATACCATGTAAAATAAATGTGTTCGCGTTAAAATTCGTACATCTCTTAAACTTTCTTGAATCTTTATGTTTATTTTGTCTGTTTGAGTTATCTAAAAACTTTCCTCATTTTGTTACTGAAGGTTCCCTTCATAGGCACTTATTCACACTCACTCTTTAGCCTTTGGGGGATAAGGTGCTCCATGCCTCCATCACAAAGTAGATATGTGAATGAGACTGAACCAAGTCCACATAAAAAAGAGTACTATGATCTTCCATTGAAACTTAGGCACATATCTTCAAAAGGAGTACGTTGGCCTCCTTTATTAATTGTTAAGGAAATAAAGGTCCTAGAATTTGTTATGGATTTGCTACCTACGCATGGTGATGGGACATCCTACCACCCAAGGGCCAATCAGCCACGTTCGAGAGTGTAAATGCTATTACACCATAGTGGACCAGACCAAAGTCTCCACATCCACCCAGTCATACCCAATTCATACCTCCAATCACTTCGATGTCCCTAAAACTTTGTTTTCAATTTCTGAAGTGTCATTTTCCTAGATAGTAGATATAAGCTAGATGCATCCTGCATCTTATTTTTATGGAAGTACTGAAAATGAGTAGGATTATGTTGCAAGAGTATCTGGCAACTAAGCAAGACATTTGCTTTCAAGTCCCATGGATTTTCATAAAATGATATGGGGTATGTTAATTAGTAAGTTTTAATGGGAAAATTAGTGTCAATTAGTAGGTGACACATTGACATCCAGTATTGCTGGCTTTATGAGCCATTGATGTAGTCAATTTATGATTTTGTCTTTGTCTAGGGTGAGATTGAAAATTCTAACATCACTAGTTCTCTTCATAAGCCATAATTTAAATCATATAGTGCATTAGATTAGAGTATCATTTTAAAATACACAAAAACTTTTTTTTTTTTGGCTGCACTTAGACGGTAAATGAACCAAGCCGTTTTGAACATTAAGGGTTCAGCTCGGGAAAAAAACTTGTTCGTTTATTTAGTAAATGAGCCAAGTTCAAACCTAAGTTTATGCTCCAATACTAAATAAGCCACTTAAACATAATAATGTGTTCATAAATAAGCTCATGACTGCTGGTACCTCCTGATCAAAGCCAAACTGTCTTCTCACTCTATGAGCACAATAGGCAATGAATTGGAGTCTAGCAGAAGACAGTACTGGCAACTAGCTAGCATTTGTGGCAAAAAGATAAGTCAGGGACCTTGTATCTTCAGCAATGAGGGTATAATCTTGAGCTTCCACATCCCAGAACCCAGACATCACCGAATCATAAGCAAATCCACGGTGAGTCACTCTATAAGGTCTCTAGCAGACCTTACTCTCACGATCCAAAGACGGAATCAAACTGTGATCATAGAATTTACAACCCACTCAGCGGTACACGGTAGGTACATCTCTCTAAAAATCACCAAGACGGGCAGCAATATCTATTAAATTTGTCAAATATATCTCTCTTAAGAAAATATCACTAATCACCAAGAACGGAGCACAAGTACAGATCCTCTCTCACCCATGTTTGTTTTAATGGTTACAAACACTTATGTCTTCCTTAAACCTCATAAGGTTACAAACTTTCAACACCGCTTTTTGTAATATAGTCCAAGGCATGTTCCCAAAGGAATGTATGCACAACAGATGAGTTAAAAGCTATGGCAACCGTGTGGCAAGATAACCCAACTAACTCCTCAGCATGAAACAAATCTGAGTATATAGCTGACCAAGCAGTAAAGGGGCAATGGGAAAACACATATCAGCAGTAATTTTGACGGCAAAACAAAAATATAAAGGCTTAATTGAATAGGTAGAAGGCTCACCAAAGACGCGTTTATTGAGCCAATACGTCACAAAAGCAGCCCCACGGATTGAGGCATCCTTTTCTCTCTTAAAGTGATCCATCCAAGGTGCAAACCTCACAGCTTGAGTTCCTAGGGAGATGTTCTTCCTCCCTATGTAATTTGCCAAGGCAGCCTCTACTTTTAACTCTGAGAGAGAGAGCTTAACTTCAGCTAGGTCTTGATCACCCAATATTGGCAGCATCCAGTGGTTCTCTACATCCTCTAGTGTCACGGTTAACTCACCGTGAAGAGAGGAGAAAATAAACATGAACATAACAATAGTTACTATCTTACAGTAGTTAATACCAATAAGCTTGCTAGAGAATGAAGAAAGAACAGAATGTATAAGCGCGCTTCACCTTGTGAGCGCAAAATAAAAAAGTATGTGTAGATAAGCAAGAGATGAACCAGTCCTACTACTTACCGGTTACACTCACCGTGAGCAAATAAAAAAGTATGTGTAGACGGACACCATCTTCGGACCAGCTACCGCAAAGCCTAAGTGTCTCGAAACATATTTGAAGACCTTGAGATGACGATAGAATGAAGTACACCGGCTTGCTCCAAACGGTTGCAAAATTCCTCATCAGCAAGCTCCCGGTCTATCCAAGTCTCTTAACCAATAGTCCTAGAGCATTGGAAGTAAAAAATGAGAGGTACGGCCAAAATCTCCTTTCTTTGAATTTGCTAGTCTCGAATATCTTAGAAAGAAGGAACCCAGGCCGCATTTGCTGTGGCATCCTCTCTGACAACCAGCCATTCCCAGTCCACCGGTGGTGGTTGAAGGGTTCCCCAGAATGGAGGGGACCGCCTCACTGTACCACAGGACCATTTGGAGGATACAACTTTATCCTTGGAGTAGCTGCGCCGGATATCATAACATTTGCGAAATAAACGCGCGCATGTGGGTTCGGCCCAGCACCTCTGCAAAAGGCTCTGGCTGACCCAGTCCAAAGAGAAGCGCACAAGCTGGAGACGCATCCGATTGTCCAAGAAGCTAAAAAGATAGTAAGAGCCGAACCTAGTCGTCCCCAACAATGTAGTCTACTAGGCACAATCCGGAGCTTGGATTAGTCGCGCGTATATATGTGTAGTAGCCGTGTCGTCCCCCATGTCTCTAGGCACCGCTGGAGCGCCGGTAATAGGAGGGTCTCCCTCACCGACAAGGGTACCCCCACGGTTCCTTGTTGATCTTTGTGAAGAAGAAGACATTATTAGTGAACAAGGAAGAGAAAAAGAAGGAAGAAAAGAAATTGGGGTTTGGTTGCTCTGAATATGTTCTCTGATTTTGGAGAAGTAAGTAACGGCAGAGTTGTGGGGAAGCTAACCCGGTTGTTAGGTCTTTAAAAGAAGGTTTGATGGCTATTAATTCAGGCTACCCTCAATAGTAGGAGCTACTACCTAGCAGACCTGTATGAACAGGCAGACATGAAAAAAACCAACGGATACCGACCTATATCACAAAACTCAAAATTAATAAACCTACCATTGAATTGTTTGAAATTTAGAGATAGGCTACCCGCCGAGATATTGAACATTTAAACAATGGATATGTCTTGAACATGTTACTGTGTATTGTGGCTCGAGCTACTAGAACGCACTCACCTCAAACATAGGGTTAGATTCACTGAAAAGGGGCTGTAGTGGTGCGAACTAAACGTGTACATGCAAGTAAGTTTTCATATTTAAAAACACCAAAAAGGAGCGACTACTCTTTTCGAGAACAAAGATCTCCCATAAGAAAAAAATGTTATCTTGGGCTTGATTTTATATATATATTACTTTTTGAGAGAGAAACAAAAGATGAGACACACTCACATATAAACACATCACAAAATTAATCTTTATGTGGCAAGGTAATCAATCATCACACAAATCAACCAAATATCTGGGCTTACTAATAAAA
Organism: Fagus sylvatica; assembly: GCA_907173295.1. Classification (NCBI taxonomy): domain Eukaryota; kingdom Viridiplantae; phylum Streptophyta; class Magnoliopsida; order Fagales; family Fagaceae; genus Fagus; species Fagus sylvatica. The sequence goes on from OU015767.1 coordinate 15,936,741, forward strand.
AATTTATAAAAAAGGGCTATAACTCCTCCGAAACACTGGTTCAACCCATCATATTATTAAATGTGCTCAGAGAGACACGTGTGAAGCAACTCTATTGGCCAGAGGCGGCAAATCAACTACTATAAATTATCATTGCACTTGAAGCGCGAAAATAACTTCATTTGAGAAGTTACTGTTTGAGAGAGGTAACGCGCATCTAGAGCGCGCAATAGAGCGAAAGCTGTTTCAGCCCTCACTAACTTTATATGAGACACAAATCAGATAAGACAACATGCTCACGTATCGGCTCTCATCCCCAAAGATACCAACGAAAATCAGGAATCAGCTCGACGCTGCTTTATGGAAGCGTTATGCTTGCACAAGTGGAGCTATCGTCGGCCGCCACCCATTATGTATCATCTTTCATCAACCATCTAAAGAGGAAACAATGAACTCCTTTACCACTCTATCTACTCATTCTTTATTAAATATTGGACGAGAAACAAAAAAAAACATTAAGATCTCAAGGACCCAGACAGTATCACATCTGTCACCCCCAAAACATCAACACGCCAATGATGTCCCTATCCTGTTCACCCCCGAGGAAATTCAACATGAAGCGTCTCTAGGCGTACTGTTATGCCTTTTCCAAGCGCTGTCTATTGGAGCATGTGTTGAGAGGTAATGACCAGCTCATATTCGGAACCATGGATGAAATCCAAACTATAGCCAGAATTGAGAGAGTAAAACTATCTGAACTCGATTAACCCGACCCTCCTATTGCCGTTCATCTTCAGTTCCCTTTAATTATGACTCGAAGAGGTAGGCAGCCCAAACTGCCTCAAACACCGTGAGGGTACTACTCCCCTTATGTGGTTCAGACTTAAGGAGTGTGGTTTGGTGGAGAGGAGTGAGTCCCAAGATCTTGGCAACCATCAAGCTGCTGTCATCAGGTCTGTTGGAAAACACAGTGGCTAGCTTGTGGAAACCAAGGTCAATAGAGACATGCATGGCCTAACCTTTCACAAAAAACCAACCAATTAAGCATTAAATGCTTCTAAAAAGCCATTTCAGAGGTAGAGAAAGCTTTATCCCGAAATTAAGGGAAAACCATACTTATTTCCACTTATGAAATATTTTCAAACTCTCCTTTACAAAACATGCCATTTATGGTTAAGTTTGGAAGTCCATTGGCTTAAGGGAAATCATAAACTTGATTTTCCCATCAGCTTAAGCCACTCTAATCACTCCTATAAATAGGCTTGATTGCATTCCTAATGCATCATTAGAATCATTCTAACCAACATCACCATAACCACTATTACCACCATCATCACAACAAGAGAAAGACTTTCTCTAAGAGCTAACTTGTTCACTTCTAGAGCATTATCTAGAGGAAACCCTCAGAAAATAGGAATTTTGAGATCATCTTCAACCTGAAAACCCCAATCCCAACTCAGAAAGACAACCCCATTTGAGGAGATTAAGATTCATTGCTTAACTCCTTTATTTTCCAGAAAGCTCCCGTAGCAGATGTCTGAGCTCAAATCCTAGAATGTCTTGCTAAGATCATAACACCCTTCTACCATTGACCTAGCTCCACAAAAGACCCAAACACACCTTTCCCTCACCCTCATGCATGTCTCATTGGAACTGACTCTCTCCCACAAAGTCAACTCTTTTTTAGTCTCAACAAATTCATTATTATTAATTACTTGCCTTACGGCAAATGTCAACAGAGGAATGGAAAAGTATGTGTTTTACAACTTTTTAATTAAAGTTAGTAGGTATTCACATTAAAGTTAATTTGTGTTGTATTTCGTCAAAGAATATCACTGCTTATAGACCACCACACTGTTTGTGAATACACGTATAAAAAAATGAAAAAATAATTTCAGAAGCCCTATCGTGAAACTGTCAATTACAATATAAAAATTACTCAATTGTTTCTTTGGGTAACGCATTTTCGCGCTCTCTTTAGCGTGTTCACAAATAGTATTGACATTAAGAGTTTGAATCTAAGCCCTTATGCCAATATCAACCGGTTGATAAAAATCAAAAAAGTATTCTTTATTCCTATTTGAAAACTTATTCTATGTCCTACACTCTTCAAAAGCCAATGTGAAAGTGAAGAAAACATAAAACAAATTTTGTTTTGAAACATTATAGGGTGGCGAGATAAGTATTTAGTTTTTTTGCAGCGAACTTTCACATATTACATTTTTAATTGCGGAAGTCCCTCTTTGTGTGCGATCCGCACACATTATATAAATGAGGACATTCTCTCGTGATGTCATAGAATTTACTTGAGGTCCGGAACTCCCTCTTTCACCGACAAAAACTTAAAGTTGCATGGTCTCGATATATCGCTCTCGGCGGTGCGAAGAAACATGCTTGACATCGACATCTACGCTTTATCTTTTAATATATCTACTCTCTCTTCTACTATGGTAGTATTTATATAAGAGGGGCTAAAAAAAAGACTAAACACACTCTCGTAAAAGGCTAAAAAAGAGATCGAAACAACGCTGAATCGGAAAGGGACGCACAACAAATGGTGATGGAATCCAGAGTAATAGAGCAACTCTCATAACATGTTCCCACTATAATAGTAAGTCCAAACACACATTAAGCAATTAAAATGGTAGCCCATTACCTATGAATCTCACGGCAATCACACTAACGGAGCTCACAACTAATCTTTATATAAAACGAGATATAGTGGTAATGGGGTATCCCTACTTTCCTACATTGAGCGTGTTTAATTAAAACAATTAGTACTTTACCTTAAATTGCCTCTTTGGAGCAATGTTATAATTTGTAGTTGAAATTATGTTATTTATACTCTAATCGAGGTTTGTTAGTATCTAAATTTACTAAAATACCCATGTTATTCATTCAACACTTTTGTCATCACATGAGTCTCTACAAATTAGTTAATACCTCAATCACTTTGAAATTTGTCGAGATACACAAGTATAGTTCGTCATTAAAAAAGTTAGAGGAGACGAGAGAGAGGTCGCTCCATATAGTAAAAAATATCACCTCAATATATAAGGAGACCATCACGTAATTTGCCAGAAAGTTTTGTTGCGTGCCCATACACAAAATTGAGTAAATTAAGAGCTAATAAAAAAGACATTGGAGGCATTGAATTTTGAGATAAAGTGGAATGCAGAAGCAGTTAGAAGGGCATGTACACACTGACAAAAGGAACATTTATGCGAGATATAAGAGGCAACCTCGACTTTTGTAGTCTGAGCGACATAACCATATCCATATGAGAGTGATATCACATTCCTAAACAGGATTATTAATAACATTTCGAAGGATACAGACCATTTTGAAACATAAAGCAAGGGTTGATACTAAAATAAAACATTTAAAATGATAGGAACAATTATGGAACATAGAGTAATAGTTAAGAACTAAATGTGTAATTAAACCAAACATTTTTAATTGTCATTTTATAGAGGTTAATGATATTTTTATACTAACCAGTGATATTTCTGCACAATTTGGTACAGAAATATCAAAATTGTACGGAAATATCAATGTTTGCTACAGATTTATCACATGGAGTAAACAACACCCTTAAAACAAGAAAGTCATTCTAATTTTCTACTGTGATTCATAGTCTGGTAGAAATTAATTAAATGTGACCTCGCTCGTACCAAGTTGTACTTACAATTCACAAGAATTGAACTAGACATATTGTTTCCCTATTTTATGGGTTTCTGAAAGGCATCGACAAACTTCCTAATTTAGAGTTATGGTTCAGAACTTATTTAATAGATGAAACATTAACATATATGTATTGGAGATATGTCGAGTTTCTTCAAAGTTCTAGCCCAACAACTACAAGCAAGTTGATGTTTACTGTTTAGAGTTTTTTTTTTTTTTGTTAGAAGGCGATAGAGATGATAGAATTTAATAAGCATTATTGTCATCTCATCGGTGAAACATAAAAAAATACATGAGTGGGACAAAATATCTTTATTATGGCCAAATTTTATAATCACTTCTGGGTTTCATTTTGTATATAACCACTAAGGTTTTTAAATAATGAAATTTCCCTCAAAATATATTTTTTGTTGTTTTGCTAACAAAAATTTATTACATGCATTGCACGTGACCACTTTAATAAAAAATTCATTATTATAAATCCAAGTGCAATGCATTACAATTTTTATTGACCAAATTTTTACTAAAGGTCAATTTACCATTTAAAAAACCCAGTGGTTATATTACAAAATTGAAACCCTAAGGAGTCAGTTTGCAAATGACCCAAACTCAAGGGGTGATTATACAATTTGTCCTTTTATTAATTACTTATGTATATATTGTTTACAAATACTTTACGACAAATACAACAATGGTTAGCATTCCAAGTTGGGGGATTACTCCAATAAATGCAACGGAGTTTGGCAATTAAGCTTAAGGTTGGTTTGTTTTATCAGTAAATGAACTATTAGTAATTCTAAATGAATTTTTTCTTTTGTGGTAAGTTCTTACGGAATTGGACTCGTTGTTTAGCAATATTGGTTTAAATGAAATGACCACCTATGCCTTCATCAATAAATTGTTCAAATAAAATTCCGCCCAAAAAAAAAAAAAACGAATTCAAATAAAATCAAAAACAAAAAACCACTCCCACCTTTCTTCCAAGATCTTATGAATTACAATGGATTAGGGCTTAAGGATTATCTGTCCATGAGCAAAGATTTTGACAAACAAGTAATTTGTTTTTCACTTTTATATTCTGTTCAGTTTTGGTTTTTGTTTTCTACTTGCTATTTTTAAAACCCAGAATCTTCTCCTATATGGAAAAAAAGGCTAAGCATGTCACATATGGAAATTTACTTTTGGTGGCTTACAATTCCTTGTTATGGATAAAGACCATGGATTATATAAAGGACAAATTACATTTTTTCACTTTAATTTTTCATCTAGTTTATAATGTTCCCCCAAACTTTTGATTTGAACAATTTATCCTCTAATTTGAGAGTATGTCCCTCCTACTGTCTAAATTGAGTGTCAAGTTGAGCAAAAAATAGCACATGTGCAAATCATCTGACTTGTGAACTTATACACCAAGGATTACATGTTTATCACGTGACTAACTTTTTCGTCAAGATTAACACAAATTTAGATGGTGGAGGACATTGTAATAATTCTCTCAAACTAAATGGTTAATTGAGCAATTTTAAAATTTAGGTAACATTGTAAATCGAGTAAGTACAAGATTTTTGTTTTTAATACCATGAAAAAATAGTAAGTGCAAAATAAGTACAGAACTATAAACCAAAGCAAAGTGGGAACCAATATATACAAAATAAGCAACAAAATGAAATCTTGTTTATTGTTTTTTGTTTCTGCAAAGACAAACCTATAAATTATAGTATAACAATAATAGTTATTACCAATATTTTACCGAAAAAAAAAAATAAATAAATAAAAACTTAAATCTTTGCATATATATGCATGAATATTCTTATTTTAACTCGACTTAAAAGTAAATGACCATCAGGATTCTTATTTTACTTTACATTTTTTTGTGAAATTTTTTATGATTTCATGAAGTACAGTGGTGAGGAAAAAACCAGGAGGTCCTGGACAGCAAGATTATCATTTGCCTGTTCTGATTAAATAAATAAATTTACATGCAAATAAAGTTTATTAAAAAAAATGTACAATAAACAAAGAAGCCCTAAAAAAGTTAAATCAAAGTTGTCAATTGTGTTCCGGTGACCATTCCGACATTAGAATGGAATATTTCAATATCAATGTAGACTATAGAATGCAGTCACTTTGAGAATTCTTTACAAAAGAAATTGTTCCTCTAATTCTTAACTTTCAAAGATGACTTTGATTCGAGAGCTTCAAAAAGCATGTTTCTAGGATCAAACTTAGTCGACGACGAACTTCCATATGAATTTCTAGGCCATAGGCTAGTTTGCAAATTCTCCCTTCTTTGCGTTCTTCATGAATGTTTGAAGAATATTTTTCGAATTTGACTACTTTAATGTAGAATTTCATTGGAGCAAAGCTTCTATGTATGAGACAGAGCTTCAATGCTTGAAGGATAGTGGTCTTCTGAGGATAAGTCCTACTTTAAATTAGTCTCTTTAAAGATGATAAGTGGTCAATTTTGATGGCCCAAATTCTAAGAGTCCTACTAAGAATTGTTAATTTTATCTTTATCTTTATCTCTTTTTATTATAAATAAATTTCAATTACTAGTGTCCCAATAAAGATTTATTAATCTTGTGGGTCCAAGTGGCAATTTTAAATTTGCCATTATGATGTCAACTTAGATGACACATGGCACTATTTAATTTGCTCTTTGATATTTTATTTAATTAATTTAGTGATATATGTAAATTTAGGATTTGTCACTAAACTTTGACGTGATAATTTGTAATTGGCTTAAAAACTTTGCTTCCTACCACCGATCTATTTCGACATACCGATTTGGGTTATCACATTTAATATATATATATATATATATAAATTCAAAAAAAAAAAAATGTATTCTAATACATTATTGTATAATTAAGAGGTTTATAATACCTCATTATATAACAAGGAGCCCATTAATTTAAATAAATCAATAGCTTAACCTAATAGGACCAAATTTCAAATTATCAAATAAAAAAAGAAATTATAATGAATCAAATCAATAGCTCAAATTTCTCAAGACAATAAAACATCAAATTATCAAATTCAAATTTCATATTCGAATCATGAAATTAAAATTAAAATAAAAAATGTACCAAGAAAAGAAAATTTAGTGTTTTTTTTTTTCACATATTGGCCGAAATCACATACTAGGTGGAATTTGGTGGAACATGTCGCAATAGACTATAATTTAGACATAGGTAGAATGAGAAGGTGATTCGTACCGATTAACTAATTGGAATGAAAATTTCCAACCCTGCCGAATGGAACGAAACAGAATCGATAGCTTTACTTAAAACATTATGATCTTAATGTCATTTAGGAAACTGGATCATAAAAATTGGAAAACGATGTATTAAAATACTGACCAAAGGTACCTCAATTAGAATATCAATAATTATCTACTATATGTCACCAATATATATGGATGGTAATGGGATGGGTATGGAAAACATGCACACGACAGGTCATTATGGGATAGAACATAAGTATTTTTTTTATATTCCTTGAAGTGACATCGATGTTGGGGAGAGTATAAAAAGATGAGATAAAAGGGGAATGGGCGATGTATGAGAGACACATACACACATAGAACTCTAGCTACTACCCCTCATTTCTCTCTTATCTCTATCATTAGTGTTGAATTTGACTAATTAGGGATGACAAAATACCTCCAACTGGTCCCATCCTACCCATAATATGCCTAGCACAGGTTTTTCCCACCCAAAGAGACGAAACACCCATGATGCCACCCCTCTCCCCATATGTCATTCTTAATATATACACACACATTCAAAGTAAAGCAAAACAAAACGAGATGAAATAGGCAAAATCTATCACACATCCCAAAATCCAAGCAAAATAAGGCAATACATTTTGTCATCCCTATATAAACAATCCATACGAGTGTGTGCACGCTCCTCCATCAATGCGTAAAGACAATACACATATGTAAAACTAATTAGTTCCAACATTTAAAGACAATACACATATGTAACTCTCACAACCACCATTTGTTTCTCTCTTATTTCTATCTCATCAATGGTTAAACCAACTCATTAGGATGACAAAATACCTCAAGCCCGTCTTGTCCTACCCATAATCTACCTCGCATACAAGTTTTTCCAACCCAAAGAAGATGGGATACCCATCTTGTCATCTCCCTCCCCAGTTGTCATCCTTAATATTTATACAAATTCGAAGTAGAACCAACGAGACAGAAATAAGCAAAATCAAAACAAGATCCGATGCAATATCTACGGCTATTGCACCATGCAATATCTAGAGGGCTATTTCACTATGCAATAGTATTTATGGATTGAGATTAAAAGTGAGCCCTTAGATTAAAATACTTTTTTAACTTTTTGTATTTTAACTTTTTACCGTTTCACTTTTTTCAATTTTTTCACTTACTATTGGGTCTCAATTAATCCGAAAAAATTTTATGGATAGTCATATAAAAGTGGGTAAAAATTTAAAAATTTGTAGACTCGTTTCAAATTAAAAACATATAAAACCTTTTATGGATTTACAAGATGACAAACACTAATGAATAAATCAATACAATTGTCCCATATATAAACATAGGGCTCTAACATGCAAGTGTGGCATAATGTACCCTTCCAAAAGGCTTGAATCATTGTCATATACACAATTTTTACTTCTTGTATCCCAAGTGAATTCTCACCCTAAGAATTCAATCCTGATCACAACAATTTTTACCATTCCTACTTCGTAAACAATTCATCCAAGTATGTGCACGCCCTTCCAACGGCGCGTAAAAGACAATAAGTCTAAAGTAAAACAGTGATCGGCTCCTACACCTAAATCCAAGAAGAGTACAAAATGAAAATTGAGGAGGAATAGATAGGTGTTTTTTAGGTCAGTGATTAGGTTATAGAGAGACGATTACCGTCACCTCAAATCTTACACCAACAAAGGGGGAGTGTGGCTCTTCTTACGAGGTCAAACTCCACAATCAAAAAGTCTCACATAAAACCAAACCCTCCAAAACCCCACTACTGGCCGACAATCTGTTTCTCCTTCACATGCAAACAATGAAACAAACCCATGATTGATATTTTCCTTACTTAATTATTACTACTAGATTATTATTATTATTATTTTATTTAAAATAGATTTGGGTTTTGGGGCACCTCTATCTCTATCTGTCGTAGTGTCACACAAACTGTAGCTTCTACGCAAATAATTAATGAGAAAATTAACAGAAATCATAATCATACAAATGAACAAAATTGTTCTGAATTTATTATAGAATATGATGATATAAATATGTCCAAATGAAGTATGTCTAAAGAGACTCATCGTAGATGGAGAAGAGTGCCAAAAACATATACAGAGAAAGAAGACGAATATATTCTTCAATGCCCCACTAATATCGCCCTCCTCTTTCTGCAAAATGCATGCTATCCATTTCCACAACTGCATTTGTTTCCTCTCCAGGACATGGAACATATATGGTGGAAATTATTGGAAATGCTGCCATAGGCTGCAAGGCACTTCAACATGCACCAAAAGAGAAATTACTCATAATATAGTTTTTTCTTTTCTTTTTTTTTTTTTTCCTTTTTTTTTTGGGAGAGTGAGTGATTATGGTGGACTCGCAACAATGCCAACAGAGACTCGATTGAGTGATGCCAATTTCATTTGCTGTTCATGGGCTCTGCTCTTCTTGAACAGAGGTTCTGACGATGAAGAATAAACCGAGGACCCCACAGACCAAGAATCGTTGGAGCTATCCGAGCTAAAAACAGCATCAATTACACCACTTGGGCTTTCAGGAACTTGCTCATACTTGCGCTTGTGAGGGTTACTAATATCATGGGCGCAATTATAGGCTTTTGATAGCTCAAGGATGAGATTGTAGCAGTCATTTACTTTTTCCTGTTACAATGCAGTTCGATAATCAAGATCAAATCATGTGTATTAATTGCTTCACGCTTGAACTTAAATCAGATGCTAGCATTAAAGTTTTTATTTTTAATAATAACTCAGTCTAGAGAAAAACCTGGCTTATTTTAAGGACACCCAGAAGCTGGTTTTGGTATTCCATGGGATTACAAGGCTCAACTTGGTCAATAACGTGCATCATAGTAGCAGTGGCCAATACAGAAGGAACATAACCGATGAATCTTGAATCTACAATATTTGACAAAACGTAGACCAATTGATAAGAAATCAAAAGACAAATAGTTTTCTTTGTTCTTTGTTTTTATCGAAAGTACTAAGCTTTTTGTCAAATGGTATTTGAGGACAAGTTGCGGCTGCTTACCAGAGACCACAGAGAGAAGAAGACGCTCACAGCGCATGAGGAATTCCCAGTGGAGATGGGTCTTCAATCCAAGCCTCCTTATGATGTGGTCAAGAAATGAGAGTGGGGTCACTGGGTGCATTTTCCACTCTAGGGTTGAGAGCACCAAAAGCTCCATTCTTTGAATAGCTTTAGCCTCAAACACATACTTTGTATCTTCCACCTGAAACAGAACACAAAACCCAGATTTATCTATGAAAATTAATCAACAAAAAGAGAGATATTTCAACGAGATGATACATAGAGTGATTGTGTTTGAACGTACTTGAAGGTCTAAAAGAAGAGGCACATCGGTCTCTTCCACTTTTGCAGCCAAAGAGAGACAAGTCACAGCCACAAGCTGAATCATCCATGGCTTATCTTTCTGAACATGAGGGCTTGTGAGAAACCTGTCAAGATAGTTAATTGCTAGGATTGCAGTGAGAGCTGTGAACCCGTAATGAGAATTGACTTTGAGCATCCACTCCACAGCCTCTCGACGAGGCACAGAGAGAGCAGAATCAGATTCCACATTGTTTTTGGTTTGTTGCTGCAGTTCTTTAGAGAAAAGAGATGAAAGCTCTTCATCTTCCCAGAACAAATCTTGTTCCAACAAGGGCAAAGGAAAAAGAGAAGGGTTTTTGACATTATTGTTTTCGCTGCTATATGTCTCACTCTCTCCTTGTAAAACTTCTTCTACTTCTTCCTCATCCCATCTCTCTTCCTCACAGTACAGAGTATCCAGCAAGAATGAAGGGTTTTGTTGTTGTTGTACTAATTGTTGTTGATTTTGTTGTTGAACTGCCATCTTCTTCTGAGAAGAAGAGGTTTAGGTCTGTGTTCATTATACAAAAGAAAAGCTCATCACTCTCACACCCATGACTCTCTCTCAATCTCAATACTTTTGTAAGAGTGCTAAGAGGACTAGAGAGAGAGAGTAGAGAGAGAGAGAGTGAAAGAAGAGAAGAGAAAGAAAAGTTGGGAATAGGGGATTGAAATTTTAGAGAGCAGAGTGGGTTTCACGATTGTCTTTTTTTTATATATTGGGTTTTGGAAATCTTTGTGCTTTCGGTGTGTTTCGTTGGCGGGCAGAAATGTAACGGCACACACACCAAGCCGGACCCCTTGAAAACAACCTCTTATGGAAGGCTTAATAAAGAGACACTGTATGCGAGGGATTGGTTGTGAAAAAAGAAAAGTGTGTGTATTGGGAAAAGTGTTTTGTTTTCAATAGCTACGTGTCCACTTTCATATTAAGTCATGGGTAAGACTAAAATTATCCCATACTTTTCTTTTCACTAAATCAGCGGGAAAAAAAACACACACAATTCCCCACTTGGTTTATATTTATAAATTAATAATAATAATTTACTATTAAATATTATTGGAATACAAGTTAAGACTAGACAGTCTCTAACCAAGAATGTGTAGACAAAGCAGATCTTTGTTTATCCATTCTTCTTCTTTTTTCAATTTTGGCTGAAAAGAAAAGCAAGTGCAGTTGTTTTGTTGTGAGCCTTTGACTAAAGTCGGTATCTTCCACACCGCTCTTTATTTTATCTTTACGTATAGAAAGTTCTCTACATATAAAAAGCCATTTTTTTAATTACACTTTAATAAATTCTTTATTTTATCTTTATTTTCATTAAAATAATATTTTTATTATTTTATTTTAACTTTTTTTTCTCTCTCCTCATTTCTCTTTTCCTCTTCGTTTCTCCCCTCCGGTGACTGACCCACAGGCCACACCGCCTCCCTTCTCAATCCACCGAGATTGGCGCAAACACTCCACCAAGACCCACCACCAAGCCAAGATCGGCAAGCCCAGGCTGAGATCGACAAACCCAAGCCTGTTTCCAACTGTCAACCATCACGCCACCATGCCGAGATCGAGATCGACGCAAACCTAAGCCTGTTTCCAACTATCAATTACCATGCCACCACAAAATCAATAGAGAACAAAAGAGAAATATGGAGAACAAAGAACAGAGGGGAGAGCACAAAGGACAAAAAAAAAACTTAAATAGTACCGATAAAAAACAATTGTTTTTTTGGCTGAAGAGTAAACAATAGCTTTTCATTTGTGAAAAGCTACTATAGTATTTTGGCAATTTGAAGAGCTGTTAAAGCATCATTTCTTCATTTATACTCTCCACATATGGAGATAGAGAGCCCTTTAAAGAGCTGCTGGAGATGCTCTTAGATATGTAGATATGTCCACCACTTATATTTAGTTTTTTTTTTTTTTTTTTTGGGGTGGGGGGGGATTAACTTAAAGTCCTCAATTTGTTTCTTTAACTTCTTTTCTTGAGTTAAATGCCTTATATATTCTTTTCCACCTTTGAAGTTATTGAGTCTCTCCCAATATAAAAGATGGATATTTTAATTGAGTGAAATGGTGATGAGCTTTAAGGTATCCTCAATTACAATTTATTATTAGATTTGATAAAACTGGATCTGAACTCGTTAAATTACACTATCAACAATTACAAAAATAGTATTAGATTTGACAAAATTGGAACAAATAAATAGAATTGCTCATTTACAAAATTGGAACTAAACTCATTTGTTAATTCATTCTAAATAAATTTTGGGTAGAAGACTTTATAAGACTCGTGAAAAAACCAGTCAACATGTACTTGATTCAATGGGATTACCCATTTTTGAGGCAATTAAGGTGATATTTCATTTGTTTAGAGAACAATCATAATTATAAATTTTTTAATTAACAAAAGCTCTTTGACCCCATTGGAATTGATCTGTTGCCGATCCTTCAATCTCATTCAAGACTATTAAATGCTTGGAAATGTTTGGTAAAGGGAAAAATAAAAAAAATAAAACCACTTAAGAGCCAAGGGTTACACATTCAAACAATCGCAAATAACAATCCAACATGTCACAGCCTTTAACGGAATAGCAAAAATTTGAGCCAATTTATTAAGATCTACTTTTTTTTTTTTTTTCATGGCTTTTGATTTGCAATTAACATTCTTTTTTTTTTTTCTTAATTTTATTATAGATTTTTTTACTAAATAAGTAAATATTTACTCTCCTCTTTTTGTACTAATTTATCAAAGCAGCTTCACATGCAATATGGGTTACAGCTCTGTTAAGGGTCTTGGTCATATGTATATAATTATAATACCTCCTAGGCCTTTTACAAGCCAGTTTTTAAAGGAAATGAGTTCTTATTAGGAGTTCAATCTGCTTATCTTATTTTTGGTAACACATTTGTCATAAACTCAATTTTTTTTTTTTTTTTTAAAGAAATAAGAATTTCATTAAGAAACTAAAAGGAGAACGTCTCTCAATTTGTCTTATTACTCAAACAGAGGGAGAGAGATTTGTCTTATTACAACTAAAAAGAGTAAGATTTTTTGGACAAACAAAGTTAACCGAAGAGTGAATCATATAATTTACTTATCTTTTTACCCAACAAAAAGAGCAGAAAATAAAATCTATATAGTGCTTTGACAACGACAAAGATAATTAATACTCCAACGTTAGTTCAGAGTTGGCTTAAAGCAATTCTTAACATTACATGCCACCATTATATTTTGATAGCTCGTAGATTTGGCTAACTCAAGTGGCCAACACAAAATTGATACGTAAAAGAATTTCTTATCTTATTATCTATCATGTAATATGAAACATAAACATATATGTTATGCTTTCTAAACTTAATAAAGATATAATTCTAATATTAATAATAAAATTGTAGAAAATATGATTGTGATATTTGAACAAACATGAATTCGTGTACAACTTTTTGTACTTAGAATATTTATGGTGGAAATGTACAAAAGTATTTAACTTATTTAACATAATATCTTATGGTGGAAATGTACAAATGAGTAACTTATCTCCAAATTTTAACATATTGTTCTCGTGAAATGAGTTGACTTAAAATCTCCATTTTAAAAACTATTCCAAATTGTTGGCTTACAAAAATATCTAGATAAAAATAATACAATAATTCTAACTTACATGAAATCATGTTACCCTTACATCAAAATGACTACCCTTAGAAATTCATGTTGAGTGATTTTACCAATGACTGTTGCTAGAAAAAAGACAAACAAAAAACCAAATTTTGTTTTAAGGAAATAAAAAAGAAGGAAAAGAAAAACAAAAGCAGAGATTTAGTAGAGAGATTCAAAAAGACAACTTAAACCAGTCCATGAGACCGAACAACTTAAAGAAGATGAAGGACAATTTCATCCACGCTCTCTTTATCACGCGCAGGGGTTATCGGTTATATGAATAAGAAATCCAATGGGTAAAGGAAGGAGCGTGTATAAAACGTAGTTTAAGAAAGAGTGGTAAAGTAATGTAAACATTGGAAAGTCATAAATGATGCCGTCTTGTCTGAGAGAGAGGACAAGGCCTAGACTGAATCATTGAAGCCGTAGTCGTACACTTTACATTGACGTACACATAACTCTAAATCCACCCTGTCACTTTGCCCACTTCACTGACCCACTTCCTGTTTTCCCTCCCATTTTTACTTTTAAATCATTTCATTATAAACAATTACATATTTACCCTATATCGCTTTCAATACTTTTTATAATCTATCTTTAAACTTTCACTTTCAATACATGCATTTAACTCATAAGTCCCTCAATATCGTCTATTTACAAATTTAGCTTAGGCATTTTGTTTTGAACTAGATAACTGTGCACCACATCTTTGATGGATTGTTTTATTGGTTTTCTCACCTGATTATATAAGTTGCTCTCAGTCAAATCGAAAAGAAACCTTCAGAAGGAATACATCTCTCTATATATTTCTTTTTCCTCTCATTACTACATAATGTTATTATCATTTTATAACTCGTCTAAAATTTTTTTCGATAAGCGTAGAAAGCTCTCTCAAATATAATAAGTGTAGTTAAAAAATTTTGACTTGTTCATTAATTTAGTAGAATATAGGTTATACATATTCTTAAAAGTTAATTTATTCATAAAGGGCATAAATTATTAAAGTTTTAATGGTATCGTATCGTGATCCACTTGCTCACGATCGCAAAGCTAACTAGTGCGGTGTTGCGGTACTCTCCACTTTGCTCTTTTATTAGTAGGTCCACATGCAGTCAAGCTCAGTGGGACCCATGCCCATCCTAACACAACCACCACCACCACCACCGGATTCAACCTTTGGCGGGTCCTCTTGCATGGGCCATGTCCCACCAGATAGGCCCAAGTCAGCCGAGCCGCCATGAAGCTGAGGTGGCAGTGGTGGCGGCGGTGCCATTGGCTGAGTGAAAAAGAATGGAAGCTGGAGATTCTCCTGCAATGACCTGAGGCTCGGGAAAGCCGAGACTCCGAGGCTTCTTGGGAAGCGTGCAAATGGGTCCACGCCGGAAAGCTGAGGAGGTAGGTCGAAGCTGGGGTTGAAGTTGTTGTTGTTGCTGTTGTTGGCAGCTGCTGTGGCTGCAATGGTGGAGAAACAGGACACGTGCTCCTTGGCAATTGGGCTGTCGTACGAGCATCCGTCACGGTCGTTGAGTGTGGCAGTGGGGTAAGGCGATGAGTCAAGGAGCGGTGGGAGTGAGACTGAGACTGAGGAAGGTGAGCTTGGTTCTTGGTTATAAATACTAATGTTGGAACTGAGCCTTGTTTTCTTTGAGCCACTTCCTCCTCCGCCACCGCTCGTGGCAGCTCCACATACACCACCACCGGAGCCACTCTTCTGGAAGACTCTGGATATGACCCACTCATCCTATTAATGTGAAGAAGAATGAAAGAAAACAATGTATGTCACTATGTCAGTAAATAAAAAAGAAGGCATTTTTACATGCAAACGATGGTTGCATAATCAGGATATGACATGCAATAGGAGTATGTGATGGGTTTAGTCTTTTTAAGTTGGCATTAATTGAAGCAATCATGTGGCTTTGAGTGACTGATGTTGTATTGTATTCATACTTGTGTGAGTACAAACTTCAAATCCATGATTTCTGAAATTTAAGGGTCTTCTTTTGCTTTTAGCACTTTACTATACAGTCTATTATATTCCACGTTAGATCCCTGCAGATCGCACAGATAATTGCATATTGGACATGTTAAAAAAGTTTAGCCGATGAAATAAAATTTAAGTGCTAGACTTCCTATACAGAGAGTATTATATATTGGAGAGTGGAGACTGTCAACAAGTACTACTAATGAGTATTGATTCCATTCTCACAAAAAAAAAAAAAGAACTACTAATGAGGTGCAACGGGACAGAACATGTAGACAACATAATTTGCATGCATTTAAAAATTTTCATTACTAGTGTTGTAATAATATCTGTGTGTTCTGAATTCGAAACATGAATGAAGGCACCAAAGATTTTTAATATTTTCCTCATCAGAAATGATGCAATAAATTTAATATATTTAATTTCAGCCAACTGAAAAGTAAGAGTTGCGACATTAATGGATGGATGACATATACAACTGCCATTAACATAGACCTGAATGCCTGAGTAGTACTACTACAATAGTATTAAGCTTTTTGTTGAAGTAGGAGTTAAAGGAACAATACCATCTAGCAGTAGAGCCAGGGCAAATAGAAAACTAATAAACGGCCAAATTAACTAAAAACCTAACCTAATCCAACATTACCTATAGAACCCTAGTCGCATATACAATGTTGTATCTGAAACCTATGATCACCAAGTTCAACTCAGTAAAAAAACACAAAATGACTAAGAGAGAGAGAGAGGAACCTTGGAGCTCCTAGAGAGGTAATGGTAAGCAAATTTGCCTTCAAGGCGATACTCATGCATGACCCAGTTGCTCTTCTCTCCCTTGGGGGCTCTCCCTCTGTAGAACACAAGGGTCTTCTTCATTCCAACGAGAGAACAAGTCTTGGAGCTGTAGATTTCTCTATCTTTCCCAGTGGCTTTCCAGTACCCAGCCTCAGTAGCCCTGTTAGTTCTCAGCCCAGTTGGGTACTTGCGGTCACGCAGGCTAAAGAAGTACCACTCTTTCTCTCCCATCTTCGCTTTCTCTGCCAAAACAATCCATAAAGTCACAAACTTTATCAAATTTGTAAACCTTTATAGTGTCAATGAAATGAATATTAGTGAGAAATTAAGCTAATTACCAGGGAGCTCCCAAGGCTCACACTTGTTGAGGTCAACTTCAGCAATGGCTCTCCCTGTGAAGTTACTGTCCAAGACCTTCTTTAAGAGATAGTATGTGATAAGCTCTTCATCAGTTGGGTGGAAGCGAAACCCAGGAGGCAAATGGGCATCGTTGTTATCAAAATAGTTGTAGGACTCCATGAAAAGTTGAAAACCCAGTTCAAAAAAAACAAAAAAGCAAAAGACTTGAGATGAATTCTGTGAGGGTTATGAAGGGAGAAGAAAATGGTTTTGGGATTCTGCTAGTTGGTGAGGGTTAGGTGTGGGTTTGGTTGAGAATGAGAGAGTGTGTATTATATGGGGTTTTCTTAAGGGATTTGATGAATCGAGTGGCAGAGAAGAGGCGAAATAATAAGGTATGATATGGCTGGAAAAATCTGTGTTTTTTCTCTGCCCTGTCCTCTTCTGTTCTCTCTGACAACTCTCTCTCCCTCTCTCTCTCTGGAGCTCTGCCAAAGCCCTTATCATATCCTCATAGCTAGAGAGAGAGAGAGGTAGAGATAGATAGAGAGGTGGTGATGTATGTGTCTGAAGAAGTGGGCTCTGTGGTTCTGTTTTCAGTATGCGTGCGTGCGTGAGAGAGTGTGCAGGTATTCCTCTTGTCAGTGAAGAAAATGAAAGAGTGGGAACAGAAAGTAGTTTTAAGAGAGAGAGAGAAGAGGTTTTGTTTTGTGAGAGAAATAAAGAAAGAAAGAAAAGAAAGATAAAGAGAGAGATATTGATTTTCACCATCTATCTCAATAAAGCTGTTTCATATCTCCCTTGTCAGCACAGTACTACTACATGTATATTTAATAATCAAATACACACACCCAAACCCAATTGGTTCACTTCTTCTTAATTCTCACACGCTATCCTCTTCCTCCTAATCTTTGTACTTTTTAATTTCTGCCAAATCTTATTTCTTTCTCTCCTGATACTGTTTATCTTTGAGATTCACTTATGATCATCTCTGTATTCGGGTATTTCTTCATTTGTTTTGGCATTGGTGTCCTTAAAGCCAAAGTTAAAAAAAGAGTATGTGGTTGCTGCAACCAATGTCTAATAAATATGATTTCACTTTTTATATATCACTGTTCCAAGAGTTACTTTTGCTAGTTATATTAAATGTCCTTTTCATTTTTTTACTGGAAATGACCTTTTTATGTTTATGGCATATGCTAATGAGGTACAGCTACAGTTGACACATAAGACAACAAAAGTTTCCCCAGAGAGTAGCAAAAAGCAAGGTGGAAATAAAAGTTTACCCGACCTTTGTGTTGTATGGTTTTTGTAGCCTTGTGGCTATTGGTATGGTTGGAACTCTTGAGTCTTG
>OU015767.1:15955259-16071463 GCA_907173295.1 Fagus sylvatica
GCTGCCATAGGCTGCAAGGCACTTCAACATGCACCAAAAGAGAAATTACTCATAATATAGTTTTTTCTTTTCTTTTTTTTTTTTTCCTTTTTTTTTTGGGAGAGTGAGTGATTATGGTGGACTCGCAACAATGCCAACAGAGACTCGATTGAGTGATGCCAATTTCATTTGCTGTTCATGGGCTCTGCTCTTCTTGAACAGAGGTTCTGACGATGAAGAATAAACCGAGGACCCCACAGACCAAGAATCGTTGGAGCTATCCGAGCTAAAAACAGCATCAATTACACCACTTGGGCTTTCAGGAACTTGCTCATACTTGCGCTTGTGAGGGTTACTAATATCATGGGCGCAATTATAGGCTTTTGATAGCTCAAGGATGAGATTGTAGCAGTCATTTACTTTTTCCTGTTACAATGCAGTTCGATAATCAAGATCAAATCATGTGTATTAATTGCTTCACGCTTGAACTTAAATCAGATGCTAGCATTAAAGTTTTTATTTTTAATAATAACTCAGTCTAGAGAAAAACCTGGCTTATTTTAAGGACACCCAGAAGCTGGTTTTGGTATTCCATGGGATTACAAGGCTCAACTTGGTCAATAACGTGCATCATAGTAGCAGTGGCCAATACAGAAGGAACATAACCGATGAATCTTGAATCTACAATATTTGACAAAACGTAGACCAATTGATAAGAAATCAAAAGACAAATAGTTTTCTTTGTTCTTTGTTTTTATCGAAAGTACTAAGCTTTTTGTCAAATGGTATTTGAGGACAAGTTGCGGCTGCTTACCAGAGACCACAGAGAGAAGAAGACGCTCACAGCGCATGAGGAATTCCCAGTGGAGATGGGTCTTCAATCCAAGCCTCCTTATGATGTGGTCAAGAAATGAGAGTGGGGTCACTGGGTGCATTTTCCACTCTAGGGTTGAGAGCACCAAAAGCTCCATTCTTTGAATAGCTTTAGCCTCAAACACATACTTTGTATCTTCCACCTGAAACAGAACACAAAACCCAGATTTATCTATGAAAATTAATCAACAAAAAGAGAGATATTTCAACGAGATGATACATAGAGTGATTGTGTTTGAACGTACTTGAAGGTCTAAAAGAAGAGGCACATCGGTCTCTTCCACTTTTGCAGCCAAAGAGAGACAAGTCACAGCCACAAGCTGAATCATCCATGGCTTATCTTTCTGAACATGAGGGCTTGTGAGAAACCTGTCAAGATAGTTAATTGCTAGGATTGCAGTGAGAGCTGTGAACCCGTAATGAGAATTGACTTTGAGCATCCACTCCACAGCCTCTCGACGAGGCACAGAGAGAGCAGAATCAGATTCCACATTGTTTTTGGTTTGTTGCTGCAGTTCTTTAGAGAAAAGAGATGAAAGCTCTTCATCTTCCCAGAACAAATCTTGTTCCAACAAGGGCAAAGGAAAAAGAGAAGGGTTTTTGACATTATTGTTTTCGCTGCTATATGTCTCACTCTCTCCTTGTAAAACTTCTTCTACTTCTTCCTCATCCCATCTCTCTTCCTCACAGTACAGAGTATCCAGCAAGAATGAAGGGTTTTGTTGTTGTTGTACTAATTGTTGTTGATTTTGTTGTTGAACTGCCATCTTCTTCTGAGAAGAAGAGGTTTAGGTCTGTGTTCATTATACAAAAGAAAAGCTCATCACTCTCACACCCATGACTCTCTCTCAATCTCAATACTTTTGTAAGAGTGCTAAGAGGACTAGAGAGAGAGAGTAGAGAGAGAGAGAGTGAAAGAAGAGAAGAGAAAGAAAAGTTGGGAATAGGGGATTGAAATTTTAGAGAGCAGAGTGGGTTTCACGATTGTCTTTTTTTTATATATTGGGTTTTGGAAATCTTTGTGCTTTCGGTGTGTTTCGTTGGCGGGCAGAAATGTAACGGCACACACACCAAGCCGGACCCCTTGAAAACAACCTCTTATGGAAGGCTTAATAAAGAGACACTGTATGCGAGGGATTGGTTGTGAAAAAAGAAAAGTGTGTGTATTGGGAAAAGTGTTTTGTTTTCAATAGCTACGTGTCCACTTTCATATTAAGTCATGGGTAAGACTAAAATTATCCCATACTTTTCTTTTCACTAAATCAGCGGGAAAAAAAACACACACAATTCCCCACTTGGTTTATATTTATAAATTAATAATAATAATTTACTATTAAATATTATTGGAATACAAGTTAAGACTAGACAGTCTCTAACCAAGAATGTGTAGACAAAGCAGATCTTTGTTTATCCATTCTTCTTCTTTTTTCAATTTTGGCTGAAAAGAAAAGCAAGTGCAGTTGTTTTGTTGTGAGCCTTTGACTAAAGTCGGTATCTTCCACACCGCTCTTTATTTTATCTTTACGTATAGAAAGTTCTCTACATATAAAAAGCCATTTTTTTTAACTACACTTTAATAAACTCTCTATTTTATCTTTATTTTTATTAAAATAATATTTTTATTATTTTATTTTAACTTTTTTTTCTCTCTCCTCATTTCTCTTTTCTTCTTCGTTTCTCTCCCTCTCCGTGACTGACCCACAGGCCACACCGCCTCCCTTCTCAATCCACCGAGATTGGCGCAAACACTCCACCAAGACCCACCACCAAGCCAAGATCGATCGGCAAGCCCAGGCTGAGATCGACAAACCCAAGCCTGTTTCCAACTGTCAACCATCACGCCACCATGCCCGAGATCGAGATCGACGCAAACCTAAGCCTGTTTCCAACTATCAATTACCATGCCACCACAAAATCAATAGAGAACAAAAGAGAAATATGGAGAACAAAGAACAGAGGGGAGAGCACAAAGGACAAAAAAAAAACTTAAATAGTACCGATAAAAAACAATTGTTTTTTTGGCTGAAGAGTAAACAATAGCTTTTCATTTGTGAAAAGCTACTATAGTATTTTGGCAATTTGAAGAGCTGTTAAAGCATCATTTCTTCATTTATACTCTCCACATATGGAGATAGAGAGCCCTTTAAAGAGCTGCTGGAGATGCTCTTAGATATGTAGATATGTCCACCACTTATATTTAGTTTTTTTTTTTTTTTTTTTTGGGGGGGGGGGGGGGGGGATTAACTTAAAGTCCTCAATTTGTTTCTTTAACTTCTTTTCTTGAGTTAAATGCCTTATATATTCTTTTTCACCTTTGAAGTTATTGAGTCTCTCCCAATATAAAAGATGGATATTTTAATTGAGTGAAATGGTGATGAGCTTTAAGGTATCCTCAATTACAATTTATTATTAGATTTGATAAAACTGGATCTGAACTCGTTAAATTACACTATCAACAATTACAAAAATAGTATTAGATTTGACAAAATTGGAACTAAACTCGTTAATTCATTCAAATTTGGGTAGAAGACTTTATAAGACTCGTGAAAAAACCAGTCAACATGTACTTGATTCATTGGGATTACCCATTTTTGAGGAATTAAGGTGATATTTCATTTGTTTAGAGAACAATCATAATTATAAATTTTTAAATATTAATTTTTAAATATTTTTATTAACCCATTTACATTGTATACTAAAGATTATATTAAAACTTTATATGTATTGTAAATGAAAATATTAATGAAATTACTCTACTAACTTGAAGGTGCAAAATTAATCCAAAAAAAAAAAAAAAACTTGAAGCGCAATCCTTAAATATCAATATTTCTATCATGGGATTTGCAATTAACATTCTTTTTTTTTTTTCTTAATTTTATTATAGATTTTTTTACTAAATAAGTAAATATTTACTCTCCTCTTTTTGTACTAATTATCAAAGCAAGCTTCACATGCAATATGGGTTACAGCTCTGTTAAGGGTCTTGGTCATATGTATATAATTATAATACCTCCTAGGCCTTTTACAAGCCAGTTTTTCAAGGTGAGTTCTAATTAGGAGTTCAGATCTGCTTATCTATATTTTTGGTACACACATTTTCATAAACACAATTTTTTTTTTTTTTTTAAAGAAATGGAATTTCATTAAGAAACTAAAAGGAGAACGTCTCTCAACCAAACCTCAAGTACAGAGGGAGAGAGATTTGTCTTATTACAACTAAAAAGAGTAAGATTTTTTGGACAAACAAAGTTAACCGAAGAGTGAATCATATAATTTACTTATCTTTTTACCCAACAAAAAGAGCAGAAAATAAAATCTATATAGTGCTTTGACAACGACAAAGATAATTAATACTCCAACGTTAGTTCAGAGTTGGCTTAAAGCAATTCTTAACATTACATGCCACCATTATATTTTGATAGCTCGTAGATTTGGCTAACTCAAGTGGCCAACACAAAATTGATACGTAAAAGAATTTCTTATCTTATTATCTATCATGTAATATGAAACATAAACATATATGTTATGCTTTCTAAACTTAATAAAGATATAATTCTAATATTAATAATAAAATTGTAGAAAATATGATTGTGATATTTGAACAAACATGAATTCGTGTTTTGTACAACTTATTTAACTTAGAATATTTATGGTGGAAATGTACAAAAGTAAAAGCCAAATTTTAACATATTGTTCTCGTGAAATGAGTTGACTTATCTCCATTTTAAACTATTCCAAACTGGCCAAAAATATCAGAGATAAAAATAATAATAATAATTGTTAACTTACATCAAAACCTACCCTTACATCAAAATCTACCCTTGAAATTCATGTTGAGTGATTTTACCAATGACTGTTGCTAGAAAAAAGACAAACAAAAAACCAAATTTTGTTTTAAGGAAATAAAAAAGAAGGAAAAGAAAAACAAAAGCAGAGATTTAGTAGAGAGATTCAAAAAGACAACTTAAACCAGTCCATGAGACCGAACAACTTAAAGAAGATGAAGGACAATTTCATCCACGCTCTCTTTGTCACGCGCAGGGGTTATCGGTTATATGAATAAGAAATCCAATGGGTAAAGGAAGGAGCGTGTATAAAACGTAGTTTAAGAAAGAGTGGTAAAGTAATGTAAACATTGGAAAGTCATAAATGATGCCGTCTTGTCTGAGAGAGAGGACAAGGCCTAGACTGAATCATTGAAGCCGTAGTCGTACACTTTACATTGACGTACACATAACTCTAAATCCACCCTGTCACTTTGCCCACTTCACTGACCCACTTCCTGTTTTCCCTCCCATTTTTACTTTTAAATCATTTCATTATCTTTCTTTTTTTAAATCATTTTATTACTTCATACTATTTACCTCCCACTTTTACAATTTAGTCCTAATTTTGAAAGTAATGCAAATATGATTTTTTTTTCAATCACTTTTATAATTGATGATATCATCGAATAGGATAACATTTTTTTTTCTTTTCAATTTATTACTAATATTATTTTTATTATGTAAATTTTGAGGATATCTCAATTAATCTGTTAAAAAATTTGACTGTGTTCATAATAGTGATTAGTTTAAGTTTTCTTAAAAGTATTTATTCAAGGCAAAATCTTGCGTCTATCGTAATATACATGACTAATAGGGTGTTACGTATCTCCTTTCTTTTTTTTTTAGATATAATAGAAATTATAATCTAAACTCAGATATATTTGAAGACTCCGGGATTGAACCTATACCCTCATAGAGGAGTGAAGCTTTTTGGGAAGGGGGATTACCACTAGGTCGAATACCTAAGTGACAGGGTGTTACATATCTCCCTATAATTAGTTGAAATACGCATAAATCTACATAACATTGACTTAGACAACTAAAATTATCAAAATATATATATTATATACTAAACAAAGCAAACCATATTAGTAGGTACAACAAATATTTGCCCCTAAACTTATTAAATTTTGAAATTAAAACCTATATTTTTTCTTCTACCAATCTTTTAATTTTTAAAAACATCATTTATCTTACTTTTTACTTTATATATATATATATATATATCAATTCTGTTAAAAAAACCTTTTTTTTTTTCATCATCCTACTAGTTTTGGGATATTTTTGTATAATTTTTGGGTCTTTTGCTTATGTAATAGAGGCCGTGAGACTCTTTATAATTTTAGGAGTAGGTAGGGGGCCTTAGGCTTAGGCCTTGAGCTGGTCCTGATTCAGAGACGTTACTCTCTCATTCTCACAACATTTTTTTTGGGTCTTAAGCCATAACTTAAGTTGCCTACACATAAAGCCGGCATTGAGTGACCCATTAGTATGTTGTGGTTGTATTCAATAGTGTGCCTTGTGTGATGTGAGGTCAAGTGTTTGCTTTTAAGTCAAATCCATGATGTTCACTATAAATATGTCAAGGTCATGTCTTCACTTTTCACTTTTTCACTTGTGAGTCATAACTTTAGACAAAGTCACGAGACTTAAAAACTAATGGAGGAAGTTGTATGTTTAAAGATTAGTGTAGTTAGGCCATAGGGAGGATAATCCAGCAGTCTGTTTAAATTTAGTCTCTAAATTTATCTCTACTCTAAAATTACACTTTTTAACAACTCTCTATTTTTTTTTAAACAACCACTCCAGCAGTACTCTTTATCTTTATCTCTATTCTATTAAAAATTACAATTTACACATTATCATTACTTCCCACCAAAAATAACCAACTCCCACCCAAATTAATTTTTCACCCATTGTAGCAATTATAATTTCAAATGTATTTTATTAAAGACCAAAGCAACCAAACAAAAAAAAATTCCAGCAACCCAACCCATTTTCCAGCAACCCAACCCAAAAATTCCAGCAACCCAAAATTCCAGCAACCCAACCCAAAAATTCCAGCAACCCAAATAAATGCAAATGTGAATTTGCAAAACTCATTCCGGTGGGCACGGCAACCCCAGGCGGCAGGCCCAAGCCGTGGGTGACCTCCAGGCCCAATTTATCAAAACCGGGATCAGGCACGGCAACCCCAGGACGGAGCCTTGGAGCCGTGGGTCACCTCCAGACCGGCAGAGCCAGTCCGTGGGTCACCTCCAGTCCGTGGGAATGGGCACGGCAAGCCACCGGTTCAGGCTGGGGTGGCTCTCTCCTTCGCGGGGTGAAGGATCATTTGAGCCCCTCAAGACATCCGTGGGTCAATTGAGACCGTGGGTAACAAGGGCGCAAATCGGTGATTTTTGACCATTGAAGGAGGACCTTTTGTGGAGTGCTGACAGAGCATTGAAACAGAAAAAGTTAAAAGAATAGAAGACCACATTTTGTAAGAAGGAGAGCCCAGAAACCCCAAAAAAATTTCAGAGGAGAGAGAAATTTTCGTGCGGCAGAAAACCCAACAAATTTTCAGACCGAAAGTTTGTTTGTTTTAGAAGAAAATCCCAAAGAGCAAACAGCAAAAGAGAGAGCAGAGAGAAGAGAGAGCAGAGAGAAGAAGAGAGAGAAAAAATTTCAGAAGAAATGAGAGGAGAGAGAGAAATTTTCGGATAAAAATCAGTTGGTGGTACGGTCGGGTCAGGCAAAAAAAATTGATATTTTAATGTTTACAAAGTGTACAGTAGCCTTTCAAAAATGAAAGGCTACTGTACACTTTGTAAAAATTTTTAAAGATGAAGAGCAGTTTTAACGGGCTGCTGGAGCCGGTTTTGTCTATTTTTTCTTTATAAATAGAGATGAAGATGAAGGATAGCTGGCTGCTGGAGATGGCCTTAGCCCTATTAAGATTTGTTGTATGTGTGCTTTTTCTTTTTTGTTTTAAAACTAATGGAGGAAGTTGTAAGTTTCTTGGATGAGCTATCCACACTTATTGATGACGATTAAGGAGGATTAATCATTGATAGTTATGGAGGTGTACATGTTAGAATAGTTATATATTGTTTTTCTTTTTTTAGACATTGATGTTCTAATATTTGGAGATGTACTTATTGTATCTTTGAGACATGTTTTTTATGTTTGGACCTTGTATCTTTCGCACATTGATGTTTTAATTTGGAACTTCGTGATTTTTTTTTTTTTTTTTTTTTAATGAGGACTTAGGGACTTAGTGATTTTTGTTGTAAACTTTGTATTTGTAATTTATAAAGGACTTAGTGATTTTGTGTAAACTTTGTATTTTTTTCGTGGACTTTGTGATTTTATAATGGACATTTTAGTTTATACTTCTTGAAATTTCATTTTAAGCCCATTGTAGAGAATTTTATAATTTGTTCTTGTAAATTGTATTTTATTAAAGATTTCCAAATATAGCATGTTTTATTTATAATTGTTGAAGTTTAATTTGAGTTTATTTGACTTTGTATTAGGATTTGTATTTTTTTATTTTTTTTTTCTTTTGAAAGGGTTTAAAATTTAATTTCAGGCCTATTGTAATGAAAATGCATATGTGAGTTTGTATTTGGGCCTTTATTAGGTATTTCTAATAATCATTACCTTTATGTATTTTCTTTTGATAAGTTTCAAATTATAATTTCCGGCCCAATTTATGATGAGTTTCATTTAATTTCCGGCCCAATTTATCATTTTGACCCGCAAAACAAGCCCAGCCTAACATGAGCTGATCCAGTCGGCTTTGGGATGAGCAAATCCAAAATCGGCTTTGGGATGAGCAAAATATCACCTAAAAAAACTGACTAGTTAGCCGGTTGTCAGTTTGGTCCCAAAATTCACTTGGATATTTTCAAACAAGTTGACTAGTTAAATTGTCCCAGTGAAGCCCAAATTACATCCCTTAAATATTTTACAAGTAAATTCAACATTTGAGCCAGTGAAGTACATCCCTTAAAATTTTGGGGACATGAAGTAACAAGGGCGCAAATCGTGATTTTTGGAGCATTGGTGATGGATTATTTTTGTGGAGGCTGCTAAAGAACAGAGCTATTCTTCTACCAATCTGTTAAGAATAGAAGAAATTTTTGTAAGGATCTCAAGGCAGATGGAAGAAGATCTTTCAGCTTTGTCCCAAGCTCAAATCCAAGTACCAGGTTCTGGTTGTTACCCTTTGGATTTTTGTGTTCAGGGGTCCTGAATGACCTTTGTAATTACTTCTTTCTTTTTAATGACATTTTACTTATTCTTTAAAGAGAAAAAAAATCAAGATTCATAAAATAGGAAACAACCATCAACAATTTGTATGAAACACACACAACCTAGCATGAGTACTACAAATTAATTTCACTCCTTTGAATACCTAGGATTGAAAAACACAATGTTCACCTATTCAATACATTGTACTTCATATGTTCAATGTTCACTCCTTTCAATACCTAGGCATTGAATTTCATATGTTCACTCCTTTCAATACCTAGGCATTGAATTTCATATGTTCACTCCTTTCAATACCTAGGCATTGAATTTCATATGTTCACTCCTTTCAATTCCGAATACAACTACCTAGGATTGAAATTCATATGTTCACTTTTTCATTTCCGAATGCAAGCGCTCCAGCCATTCTTAGTAAGGTGGTGGAGGATACATTCCAGGATAAGGGCCTGATTGAAAAACAGCGGGAAATTTAGTACAGGTGATGAATTAAATATTAGCAGAAAGAAGCATGCAGCTGAACACAAAGTTACCTGGAGGATAATAGGGTGAAGCTTGTGGAGGCGGTGGATATGGAGGTGGAGGATAAGTTGATGTTGGTGGGTATGGTGGGGGAGGATAGGTAGATGGCGGTGGAGCTGAGTATAGAGATGGTGGATAACCTCCTGCATTAGGTGGGTATGCAGAATAGGGAGATGGTGCTGGGTAGGCCGAAGGTGCGTAAGGAGCTGTAGATGGTGCTGGGTAGGCCGAAGGTGCGTAAGGAGCTGCACATGCTGCTGGGTATGTAGAGTACGATGGAACTTGGGGTATAGGCGGCGTTCCATATGGCGGTGCTGATGGAGGAAAGCTTGATGCAGGTTTCTGCAATAGTCCAATACAATTATTCAGCTCCCATAAAAAATAATGACCATGAATTTGTACAATACCATGCTATTCAAATAAAAACACAAAGTACAGTAATGTAGCTTAAGGTAACTTACAGTGGCATTAGAATAATGCAATATTAGCCGCACTTCTCCTGCATATCTGCAACGAAGAAAAGCATACATTAGTAGACAAAAAATTTGATCTGTGGAAATAAGATAGGAACTGCCAAGAGCCTTGTAGAGTTGAAGTTCAACTGATATTGACTGGTTTTATTTATGAGGAGAACTAGAATTCAAATCCGCCCTCCCCCAACCATCTAATTATCTAGAAAAAAAAAAGGATATTAATTGAGACTGCTATTGACTCTCTTCAGCCCAAGCCTCATAATACAATTTACTCCCCAAAGGAACACAAATCATACTGTATCAAGAGCAAACCATTTTTTCTTTCTATAGGTGTTTCAAGATCAAACCGTAACTAAACCTTTGGCAAAGAAAGATGCCTTTATTATACTAGCTACAAATGTAAAGAAATTTCCTCCTCTCCTCTTATATTATCTAGTCCCTTCTTTCCTTTTACATTTTTCCTTTTGTCCATTATTTAAATTCTTCCATAACTCTTAAAAAGACAGTTTATATATACAAATTACAAAATAATTTGTGAACTCAATGCAGCTAGAACTTGAATTCTTAGATAACTCAAAAGAGGAATTACAAACATCTATATATAGAACACAATATACAGCACATCATATCCAAAGTCATTTAATTGCACCTAATACAAAAGTAACATACTTAGAGTCCAAGAAATAGACTAGGGACTACACAATCAAATGAACTAGGCCTATTTATCCACAAAAGAAAAAGAATTGGCCCCCTCCTCCCCCCGCCCCTAAATCCACTGGGAAACAATTCATTTGGATATGCATTACGTTGTTCACCATTAACTGATAGGTTCTTACATAATCCAACATGCTCTCTGTGCTCCTAAAATTCTGCTGAATTTGCAAAGAATCTTTCAACCTCACAAAAACTTAGGAAGTCATAGTCCTAGACACCATTTGAAAGACTATTAAAATCTATTGAAATGCATACTTAAATTATTCTATCTCAAGGTTCCAGAACTCAAACTCAAGCAATTGGTCAACGCCATTGGTGCAAACTATGGCTTTGCAACTACATATTTTTACAAGAACCTGCCCTTCTCCAGAAGAAAAAAAATGGCTTTTCTGTGTCAGGGCAATAATCTATGCAGGCATGACGTATATAAAACCAGCCTCCTTCCATCTAAACGTTAACCGAGAGATGAAACAGACAGCATGTTAATTCTAACACAGAACTCTCCTAGCACATTAACTTCAGGCGACAAGGTCTAGAGATGAATAGTGGGACTGGATTGGCCTAGCTAAATAAATATATATATAAAAGTGGATTTGAAATAATAAACACAGAATGTTTTTGGCAACATGAAACCAACTAGGACAACAAAAATTAAGCTAAAGTTTGAGCATTGGAACACAACTTCTACACATAGAATTTTACGTGTAGCAACAAATTAAATTTGATAGTCTTACTATACAATCCAAAACCGATTAACATCCCATCTTCATCACGAAACGTGAATTGCATGTTATGTTAAGAAAATAGATACATTCACAATAGAAACAAACCTCTATTAAACATAAAATAAATAAAAATTATCAAAGGCCTTTCACAACAAGCACGTTTGAAGATTCCGTTAATTTGAGCATAGCTAAACCCGCTTAAATTTTAGATTGCAAACTCAAAAGGGATAGTACTTTACCTCCCAGTTTTAGTCTGCAGAGGCCAAGTGGAGTCATCGAAACCCTGAGAAAGAGCCTTTTGCAATTGAACCCTATCAACAATAAAATAAAATAAAATAAAACACCCAATTAAAATTAAGCCAAAAGGGTATAAAAAGCACACAAAATCATTTAAAAAAAAGTTGAAAGCAAATTACTTTCCACTGCCGATAAAGTCGTCAACTGTGAGGGTATTGCTGTTCCAAACAGCAACGTTTATCTCTCTAAGCCCTTCAATTAACGTAAACACAAACTTCTCCTGGAATATCGGAGTCTTATGACCATCTATACACCAATAAAACCAACATAACTCACAACTACAATTTATATATAACTGAATTTGATATTTCAGATCTGACATAGAAACGTACCAGTACAAGTTCTAGTGCGGAACTTGGAACTACCATATTCAACGCACACGTACGGGTCTTGCCGTGAAATCCATTCTGTGTCTTTCAATTTGTTGCACCCAACAACTGTACCAAACCAAATACGAAATTCAACAACATGGACAAGGACATGAAATTGGGTTTGTTAAGTTGTTGTTATG
This sequence comes from Fagus sylvatica, assembly GCA_907173295.1. Taxonomy (NCBI): domain Eukaryota; kingdom Viridiplantae; phylum Streptophyta; class Magnoliopsida; order Fagales; family Fagaceae; genus Fagus; species Fagus sylvatica. Next base: position 15,967,438 of record OU015767.1, read on the forward strand.
ATTAGTTTAAAGGAATTAAAAAGACAAAAATTGAAAGGCAATGAAAGTAAGTATTACCAGTGATCTCAAGAAGCTGGCCTTGAATACCAATAATCGACATGGAAGAGTAGGGACGGACTAAGGAGAGGAGAGCGAGGGACAGAGTTGGAATGAGTGGATGTTTGTTTTGACCAAAAACTCGTTTCAAGGTCTCTGTCTTTATATAATGATAAACTTTATCGCGTGGTCCGGGTCCTCCCATCAATCCCACGTGGGACAGATTTCGCTTGCAAAAGTAAAAAGGATTTTTACTTTTTACTTTGGACACTTTCTTGGATAGAAAGAGAGGAAAGGAAGAATCAAAGAAACATGCATGTAAATTCAAGGGGATTGCGGAAGTATAATCTTTCATACCTTTCATTTTTTTATTTTTATAATTGAGAATAATAGTCAAGATGGATTTTATTTTTATTAAAAATATTTAAATTATCAATTTTATATTTATTATGTCAATTAATATCTATTTCTTCAATTATTTAATGTTTTATTATTTTCTCTTATTTTTATTTTCATTTTTAAAACATCCAAAAAAAAAAGAATAATAACAATTATTCCTCTCTCCATCCCTCTCTTTCTCGCAAGACCAACTCTAGGCCTAGACCTAAGGTCTAACTTGCCCAAAAAATTTAAAAACGGCCCAACTCCCAATGCCCTTTATTACATAAAGAAAATGGTCCTAAAATTGTAAAAATAAATCTTAAAAATTATAATTTTTTTTAAATAAAAAAATATAGATGGGTTTTGCATTATTTTCCCCACCTCCAAGAAGACCCTCAAAATATTGAACCATTAGAAATCCAACCCAATTGAAACTCTGAACTGTTTCACCAAAAAAAAAAATTGCTATGAGGTGCCGAATAATTATTAGCAATCAATTTTCCAAACAAATTGAGATTTTAATTTTTGTAAATCAGTCTTGCACAATGTAGATTATTTTATTAAGTGAGATTTCAATATTGTCTTTAATAAATTAGATTCTATTGTTTTATACTTTAAAATTAATTTTATTCTTCTCATATCATAATTTTATATAGTAGATAGTGTTTCTTTTATTTGTAATTAGCTTTTAATTATAAATGTCTAATAGAAAATATCAATCAGGTTCTGAAAAACTTGAGATAGAGTGTGAGAGAAGAAAATAAAAACCAATGGAATCTCAAATAGAGTCTCTTGATAAAGTTGTTATTGATAATATGAAAAAATATAATAGAAAAATTTAAATGAATAAGACATTCATAGGGAAAAATAATACAAAAAGAAGATAACAATGAAAATTATCATAATAATGGTGAAACATATATTATTGATTAGTTCCCCCCTCCCCAAATGAATGCATTGCTTACATAATTTCTCATAATAAGAAGTGGGACAAAATTTCTCTAGTTAATCAAAAATGACGTTTGGATATTACAAATTTTATTATAAATGTTTTTTTATAAATTAATGTGTCAATTTTTAAATATAACACCAACAAAAAAAAAATTATAACCACTATGGTACCAATCATTTTCATTATCATATTTGTATGTAAAACAATATTTTTTTTTCGAAGCTTTAAAATGTTCCTAAACCAAAGAAAGGGTGATGGAATTTATTGCAAGTGACCTCAAGGTGGGCTTGTATAGTGAATATGACATGGAAGAATAAGGAGCAATTGAGTTGGAACTTTGGGTTGACCCGCTCAAAGTTGTAACTTTGCATTGACTCGTTCAATGTCTCTCTCTTAGGTTCCGTTTGTTTCGCTATAAAATATTTTTCATTGCAAAAAGTTTTCAGATGAAAATGATTTTAGGGAAAATGATTTTTTTTTTTTTTTTTTCGTGTTTGGTTGCATTCCAGAAAATATTTTACAGTGTTGTGCGAAAGATAGAGCAGAATGGACTGGGTGAGGCGTGCATTTTGAAAAATGGTTTACGAAAAAATTGGGCGTAAACCATTTTCCAAATTTTAATAAAAGATTTTCCGATCAACGAAAATTATTTTCTGTTTGACCACTATTTTACAGTGAAACAAACACCCGCAAATCTAAAAATATTTTCCAAAAAATATTTTACAATGAAACAAACAGAGCGTTAGTGTTGATTAATATTTGCTTCACTTTTGGTAGAGGAAAATTTTTCTAACTTAAAATTGGACATTGTTTTTATTGGAAGGCCTATTGAGATAATTTTTCAAATCAAACGGTTTACTGATGTTCTGTGCAATGGCTTGGCTTGGCAATTGACTAATAAATTTACAAGTTAAAAACTTTTTGTTCAGTTCTTCTGGCTGCTCATGCTAAGATTCACGAGGACATTGCATTATGGCTTTGTATCATTCTGTTTTGGTTTTTAGTTTGACTTTTGTCACGTGAATTTCTTTTTGGTAAGAACTTGGCGACAATTTTTCACTTTAGTGATGGTGGGTAGGCTTTTAAGGTAATCTTCCTCTTTCGATGTAATAATCGGCGGGAAAAGAGGGTGAAAAGACGTGGAAGATGCTGACCGCGTGGGCTGCCGTCTGCGACTGAGTCTATTGCGTGGTACAAGTGTTTTTGGTAGATAGTTGTACTAGTCTCCGCGTTTGCTTCTTAGGATTTGGTCCTCTCAGATAGGAGAAAGTCAAAATCGAAAAATTGTAAACATTACAATCCATTTCTCAAAAAGATAAACTTTGGGTGTCTGCATCTGCTTGTGTGCATCTCGACCAATTCCACAGGATCCGTGCACCGTATCCTCAGAAGTTTCCTACACAGATCAAGGTAAATTGTTAGTTTTTCATAAGGAATGTGATCCCAAGAAATTGTTTACATCCAAAAAGTGTTGAACCTTCAAGCGAAAGCCATCCCATCCTTCTTTTCTCATCAATTTTTTGTTCTCTCTTTTAGACGATTAGTTTGTTCAATGTAAATGAGTTTCTAATTGAAAATATTTTCAAGGAAAATAAAACTAAATTTACCATGTTTGATTGCGTTCCTGAAAATACATGAAATCAAAAATTCTGTTGATCACAAACATGAAAAAAAGAAAAAAAAAAAGCAAACGAAATACCAAGTGGCATCTTCGTGAAGTTGATCGGTCACGGGATGTGGGTTTGGCTTCCTAATGCAATGGTAACGAGGGCAACAAAGGGGTGACTGGGTCCCAAGGGGTGAGGTGAGGCGATGGTTGGGTCTAGGTTGAGGTTGCTGGGTGACGGTGATGGTTGGGTCATAGAGGGGGGCAGGTGGTAGCGAGATTGGGGGGACAATGGTCTCATGTGTTTTGGAGGAAATTGGTTTGCGCTTTGCTTCGAGCTTGAACCAATTTTCGCCAAATACCAGAAATCGAGGAAAACCTTTTACTTCGAACCAAACGGGTCCTTAATAATTAAAATTTAAAATTTATCTTCTTAAAAAGTCAATTAGTTTAAAGAGACTACACAAATTTCTTAATCATTATGAAATGTTTTTGAAAAAAATAAAATAAAATCTGAATCACTAAGAAATTAAAGGCAAATCGAGAAATAAAAAGACTACAGTCCTTCAAGCAAAAGTACCCTTCTAGTTTTATTCTAAGTTAGTTTCTTGCTCTTATATGTTTGCGTGCACGCTCGTGTTTGTTTGTTTGTTGTTTTTTTAAATCATGTTTCATATTAGTTTTATTCTTCATTTTTCTAGGTAATGGTAGTAAATCCAAAGCATTCATATATATATATATATATATATATATATATATATTCAACATTATTTCTTTCTGAATTGTGCCAAATGGTTGGTAAAAAATTAAAAAATCAACAATTTGTCCATTTTTTTTACGGTGTGATTGTACTCTTTTTGTTTCTACAAGACAAAAAATTTTCAATCATAAATATTGTTTAAAAAAAAAAACTAGGCTTCACAACAAAAGAAAGATGATTTTCAAAAGAATTATTTGATTTTAAGAAAATTACTACAAATTTATTACATAATCAATCCTAAATTATTTTAGAGAATGTTGATTTCTATCTTGATAAATAATTTGATTTAAAATGTATTGACAAACAATAAATTATGTCTTTTCTTTTGTTTATATTTTGTTAAAATACTAATTTTATTTTTGATAGTATATTTAGTCTTGAATCTTAATAATATATCTTTCATTCTTGAATTCTAACTTCTTCTTTTTAAAATTTTGATCCCTAAAGTTAAAATCCTGGTTCCATTCGTGGCCACCTGAATGGAAAATGTTAGTTAAGGTATAAGTTACAATGTGCTGAAGACCTAGTAACGTTTATTTGACAGTGTCATAGTTTGAGAATCTTCATATTTTAATTTAAAAATATTGCCAATGAAATACAACTCATTCTGGCTGTTGATATAAGCTTTATCTATATTGATTGTTTATCATCTCCAGGGTGGGTTTCCCATAGATTTTAAGAATTGACTTCGCATCGGTTTTAAAAACAGGAGATGTGAGAATCACAATTTCTCAGTAGGTGATAACAATAATGTTCAGTTACTTTAAAGTGGAAGGAAGCATTATCCTAACAAGAGGAAATTACAATTGTTTAACAAGTATAATACTCAGAAATTTTTATATATCCACTTGAACACCTTTGTATGAAAAAGAAATAATATTAATAGGTAAAATCATGGATTCAAGACTCAGTTTATATGAAGAATTCATAATGACAACGACAATAAACAGTATTCAGACTTCAGGAGTGAGGTATATGGTAAATTTGTTGGGCAATTTAAACGTAGTTTATACAAGTCCCAGATGTTCCGATGCACAACAGGGAAAATACAACATATGAACATTACTTTCCCGTGTGGATATTAACATCTTCAACCTTTTGTCCTTCATTGGAACTAATAAAACAAATTCACTATTTTCAGCCCCCATAATATAAAATTATTCTCACATTGAGCCAACTTCTTATTTAACGGCAGTACACAACAGAACCAGGCGTTAAATTACCCAGGAAACAAATGGATTGAACGGGAACCTGTAATCAGCCATTGGTGCATTTACAGCCAGCAAGCCATTTTATGTACAGATGCTCTCATTCTGAGCCAACGATGCCACCCCTGATTTACTCACTTTCATAGTCCTCATCATCTCCAAATGTAAAAACAGACGCATCAGCTGCCATTGCCTTGAACTCACTTTCTGTGTTGGAAACCTCAAGGCCTGAAATAGCTCCCCCAGCAACATCACTTTTAGGCTCACTAGCAACATGCAGCTGTGTTGAGCCGGTGTTTCCCAGAGATATATGCTCAGTTGCATGAGTCACAGTAGCAATTTGATCTGAATTTGTCTTTGTTTCAGAACTGGAGGTGGTATTGGTGACAGTTTCTCCTGCTGCAGATGCTGTTTCTGCTTGCCTGCTCTTTGAAGAACCAGTTTCCTCTGCCTCACTATCTGAAAAAACATCATCTTTCTCATGACTTTTTGAGTTCTTATTTTCGTTTGGTTTGGCTGCACCTTCATCAACTGATGCAGGAGTAGTTCCTGAGCTTTCAACCATTTTCTTGGCAGAAGTTTCAGTGTTAGGTGTTGTAGGAACAGTGCCGTTATAATCTACCAGCACAACCTCAACCTGAAACCCGGGGGAAGGCAATTTCCTCTACAGACAATGCATACCATAAAATTAGAAAGTGTTACTGTGTTACACAATAATCAACATTTTCCAAGAAATCTAAGAAAGCAGTGATACTGACAATAGGAGCAAACCCCATTTTCTAGAACTAATACAGCTACATCTTGTAAAGAGAAATATTTAACTGCAACGTTCTAAGCACATAATAAATGTTTAATCTTCACCTTGTCAAACCCGTCAAGATCGTTGGTGTTTAGAACTTTTCTATTTTCCAACATCGTTGTATTTAACCAACTGAAAATTAAAGAATAAAAAATTTCAGTTTAAAATCAGACAAGCATAACAATAGATTGATTTATTGGGATGAAGCTGAATTACAGACAAGTAGAAATCTCCTTGGCGGTCATGAAAATGGACTTTGAAGTCCCCAACCAACTCCGTCAGACCAGGCTCCCCTGGCAAAGCAAAGACCATTACTCCCTTCTTGGGGGCACTAAACCAAAAATCTTCTGGCTGCAGAATATAGCATAGGTGTAAGAAATATTGAAATCCCAAATTGAAAAAATATTCCAAAACCCCAAAAATACAAATAGAATATCAGAAACACACATTCTTAACATCTCTAACTAGTTAACTATCAGAAAATCAAACAGACCTACCGAAAGATCCTTTGTTCTTGGATGCTTTTTCGTGGAGAAGAGAACACCTATGCATTAGAAAAACATCAGCAAAGTCATACAGTAAGCATAATGATAAATTATATACAAGTTTGAAGCTGTGCAGTGCTTCAGAAATCACAAAATGTTAATCAGAATTGCAATCGTGGTTCATAGACTGCCGATTACAGAAATTATCAGCACAAAAACCCAGAAGACTGTAGAAGAGTGAATTGTGACATCTATGGCAAGAATTCCCATGTTTTCCTCCCATCTATGTGACTTAGATTCAAGAACCAGGAACCCAAGTAGTTCAAGTTAAACAAATGAGTTCACAACTTCCCAAGTTATATTATGAGATTGCTTAAATCTGTTCTTGGTAACCTAAACAAAATAGAATACAATATTCAATGGCTTTCACACAAAAGTACATTTAAATAAAACAAGAAAGAAAATAAAATGAACAGAGAGCAAAAGGAGATGTGTAGGCCCAATGTATAGAGGGTGTACAAGAGAAAATGACGTGAAAATGCAAAACGGATACAAAAAAAAAAATAATAATAAAAAAAGAAAAAAGAAGCTAATTCCTAAAAACCCAACAGATCCAAGAAATCAATCAGACAAAGATGAGTTAATTGCATCCATCTAAGAATAAAGTGATGCATAGAACAGAAGCTTCAAATCCAACACTGACTCTTCACAGACCCAAAATTCCAAGAATTCCTCCGATCCTCTCTCTTAGATGAACCACTTAAGACACAAAGAGGTGGCCTCACAAATCTAACCGATATGCTCCCTCACATATAATCCCAACAGAAAACACCAACAACCAGAGTTCTCATTGGATAGTTTGAAATCAACATGGCAACCAGCTACATATACGAGATATCAGCACCAGGACATGCCAATGAGCCCTTGGTCATCACTGTAAGGTTATAAGGTCTCAAATCTATGAAATGAAATTCTTCCATATACTCGGTAACCTAGATTGCAAAATAATAATAATAATATTTATTTTTCAAAAAGAATAATTAGTCTTCTGCACTGAACAAGTCCCAGAATACTTGGAAAGAAGAATAATCCAACGCACAACAATCACAAAGGATAGCAAGAACAATTATGATGCAGTACAGAACTGGCTGAACAGTGAACATTATATACACGTACATATGTATGTATATGCACAAGCTCGGATGAATATTTGGGGAAAAAACTAAAAATGAGAAATTTATATTGCTGCAAAGCAGAAAGGAAAAAGAGAGAGAATAATGACAAGTGAATTTCAGTAATACACCATAAGAGGGAAGGGAGAAGGGAGAGAAAATTCTAAACAGAACAGGAATCCCAGAACAAACCATTATGATCTGAGATAGTGATGGAGGGCCTAATCCAATAAGGGCATCTGTGAAGCCGAAATCCTCTAAGCATGCACCTGCACCAGATGTGATGTCAATACCCATGTGAAAATACCAAGACGCTACAAGAGAAATACAGTCTCCAAAGTATACCTACGCCCAGTAGGGTTTTCCCCATTGAAGTATGTTAGAACACGTTCGAAATATTTGACATACCTCTGAAAATACATAAAGATGAATATATATGCCTATCAGGTAAGATGTGAAGAAGCTCAGGCAATTGAAAAGATATCAAGAATTCATGGAAATTATCACATAGAAATAAAAGACTGACAATCTGACTTGGCAGAACAAGCCCCTTTCCGTCGAAACATCTTTTTTGATTGTAGTAGTCAATTGACTCCTCAGCAGTCGGGAAGAACTGCAAAGAGATGGCAAGTAGGTCCACAATTAAAAAAAAATTATATATAAAACACAAAAGGTTTTCAAAATTTCCACCAAATGCATTGTCACATTATTCAGGAACATACTGTGACATCTTACCTTCAAGAATAGAAGAAGGCTGGAAATCATCAACCCTGTTCTCGCCATTCCGGCCTTGCAGTGCACAACCACAACATTCTCAATATCCTCCTTCAACCATGAGTAAGCACTTTGGCAAAATGATATTATCAGTTGAATTGGGGGGCAATTATGATCATCAAATGGGAAACAAGCCACCTGGAGAAAGAGTTAAGAACTTGATATATAAATTATAAGCAGCTGCAATAGAACCTTTTTTCATAATACCCTTGATGTTACCTAGTCATATGTTTTACCACATAGGATTCACCTAGTAGGGAGTGTACATCCTTTTGCAATGACAAATGTGAATATGAGTTCTTAATTAGTTGAGACTTGAGAGAGTCAGCCCAGAGCTATATGCAATACTTTGCTAAGCATAATCCAAATATATGACAAACTTGAGAATGGTCTAACACAGGTAAGATCTTCAAATTAAGTGACATAAAGAATGTAACCCCATATTTTCCACCCAGTAAATTAACAAATTATAACATACCTTTCCTTCAAATAGGGATGCATCATACAGCCTCTCCGAACAGAGATTGTACACTTTGTACTTGCCCTGCATAAGAAACAAGCAATACAGTTTATAATTACATATAACAATAAGATAATGATAAAATTTCTGCTCACCAAAAAAAAGCATATAATTTTGGACAGAGTTTGATTACAAATCAATTTGTAGCTAGCTTACTACAACCCACTACGTGTTCATTTACTTCTTTAAATAATACATGTGAATGGTCTTATAAGTTGTCACATAGTGGGTTGTAGCGAACTGGCTACAAACTGGTTTGTAGCCAAACCTTGTCCTATAATTTTTAGGATGCAATACCAATCACAATGATTAATGTAATGCCAGAACCTACATTCTATTTCCACTGGACACCCCAACAAACTAAAGTGTAGGCTTGTAAGAGTTGATCCAAATAAGGACATAACCAATTCGGATTTATTAAAATATTACCCATATCAGATTGGTCCAGTATAATCTTTGATAGAATAGACATACAAATAAAATATAATGCTACTGTTGAAAATTTGTACACAATGAGGCAAATTTGAGTATAATCATCGAATGAAAGAATTTATTCTTAAAACAGAGGAAGTATTAAAATCAATTGGCTGGTAAAACAATCTTGATCAAGATCAAACCAAAATACCAGGTCAAGACTTTCATGATGGAGAGTAATCTGGATATAATAGAAGACAGAGAGAAACCTCAAAGGTAGAGGATAAGTAGCTTTTGCCAGATTCCTATTTTCATGGCATCCATAAAGGGTAATGGACACAAAAGAAATTTCCCCTCCATTTCCTTGAACATCACAATTTACTATAATTATTAATATCTATGGCCTAGCCTCAGAAAAGGGATATGAAATGAAATGAGAGCCGAACACATCCAAGCGGCAAATGTAGATGAATTAATGCATCTTCATGACTGTATCAAAGTAGGGAAAGAATTAATATAAAATGTACCAATTCACAACAATTACATCTTATTCAGCAAAAAAAAAAAAAAAAAGATTGATTACAAGGAACGTTCTAAATATATTAACCTGAGATGTAATTCTAAGTGTCAAGAATAAACATAACCCCCTTCTTTGGATTTTTAGTTACACATGTAACAGGTGTGTCTTGAGCCCATGATCCTTACCCTCCACCTTGCTCTTACAAGGGGAGGAGTTTCCATTTGAGCTAGAACTCATTGGCTAACATAATTACATAACCCCTTGTAACTACCTTGTATCCTTTTTTTGGTCATGGTAATTACCTTGTGTTGCGTTTCGAAGAATTTGATCACTTCTTCCATGTGGTTTCGGTAGAAACCCTGCATTACATATCAAGATAGTTTGAAAACTGGTGTATAATTGAACAGGATGAGGAGTCAACTGTTCAGTGAAGATAAGTCATTTACCTCAACATAACCAAAAAATCCAGAGCTCATATCACCAGCAGGAAACCCCATAGCAATTATATTCTCTGTGATATAGGTCATATCAAGATCGAATCCTCCTTCCTGAAGACGAGGTAACAAGTCAAGGTTATAAGTTGATAGGAATATGTATATCAGTCAAATATAGTTACCATGTCATGAAGATAAATACATAGCCAGAAAAGAAAAATAAGAAAATAAAATCATGTTTGTGATCCATCTACAAATATATCATAAGGATAAAAGTCAACAACACAAGCAACCCACCTGGTATCTTCGTTTATTTTGAGAGACAACATGTCGAGCCTTAACCTGTACAGCCTTCACTGCATTCCTAGAAGAGTCTACAAAACCTTTTGTAATAGTTCCAATAAAACCAGGTTGCACAGTTGTTGAAGTTCCTTCAGAACTATCATCTGATGAAGGAGCTTTTGGAGACAAGCGCAACCCTAATCCACTAGTAAAACGGGAAAAAGTTGATTTTCCAGCATTTCCAGTTGGAGAATCATCTTGTGTGGTTGCCGCTGGCTGAGAAATTTTCAAGCTTTTGGCCCATGAAGATATTGCAGAAGGAGATAACTTAGATGATACATCACGGGGAGAATTATCTGGTCCTGAATCAGCAGCAGCTGGAGTTTGTATGGCAGCCGGGGGTTGTACACCAGGAGCTTTAAGAGGTGGTGAAGTTGATGAATCAGCAGATTCTGAATCCATTCCACAACCAAGGATATCAACAGAGATTGAGGATAGAAGTTCAAGGTCCCAATATAAAAGGTGTTCCTACAGCATCTTCAGTTAAAGCTGCAATTACAGACATAAAAAGAAAATTAAATAGTGTAGGAACATCTTAGGCAATAAAGTTTTCTAATTTCTACATTTATCAAAAAAAAAATTATAATTTCTACTATTTTTGAGTAAAAGTAGATCAAGGATTTTCTAACAAAAAACATATCAATAAAAAATTAAGTTTTCTAATCTCTCTTTTGTTAGTTTGTACCAATTTACCTCTTTATTTTGACCATGAAATTTATAGATAGATAGAGAGAGAGAGCAAGGGGGAAAGGAAGACTTGCACATCAGTATTAACTCCCACCAAATAGGAAATTATCAAGTATGAAAGATATACAGATTTCAAACTTCCCTTCCCTTTGCTTTCAATCTTGTCTAGAGCCGCTCCAGCTTTCACTCAAGCCATTCTTTGAACTTACTTAAATAGTCCTTCACTCTTTCTCTCGCTTCCTAACCCACAAGTTACCCCAGTACCATACAAGCACACTAATGACTAACCAGAATCAAACCTAGAAATTATCACTGCATTTGTGCATCTAAAAAGTAGTCATCTATATGAAATGATATTGACTTGTGAAAAATGCAAACCTCAAATCATTACTTATAAGATGATGTACAACCCTACCGAATTCTATGCCGAAATAATTACAAGAGTCTAGGCCAAAATAGAGAGGAATCCCCATAACGCTTTCCAAAGCAGGAATTCCCTCAAATTTTCAGACAGGTCTTCAAAAGCAAGAAATGCACAAGTCCAAATCAGCCCCAGCCCAAAAAACTCATTATCTACTGTGTCCATATTCTAATTCCATTACAAAACCATAAACCCATTTCGTATTAAACAGAAATGAACCATTATTAGTATTACCAAAGTTGTTCTATGCATTGGCTGATCCCTCATAACCATTTCAGTGCAGCCCATTTGTGATTACTAGCTAGAAAACACCATATACTTAGCGAATTTCGCTTCGAATAGCAGAGCTTTAAGAATCCACACGCAGACAATGTTGCCAATCAATTCAAAACCATAACACACCCACTCTCGCTTAAAATACAGCTACCAACAAATGATTTACAAAAATAAATGATAAGATCCAAAAACATGAAACTTAAAAACAAATAATCACTGATTTTCAAATAAAAAGTGAAACGAATCCGCGCGAAGATTCAAGGCATTTCCAGATCTAATGCAATAAAAGTTTTGATTCGCGGGAATTGAAATTATTTTACCTGAAATTGGAGAGTCGGACCTGTGTAGCTTCCAAAGCTGGTTAGGGTTTCACGAGAGAGAGAGAGGGGTTCGTGATCGGACGGTTTTAAAGGTGATGGTGTGGGGGACAGTTGGTCAACGAATCGGAGGGCGGTGATTTGTCAGTGATTGTCTGAGTTTGAGAAGCCGTAAAGTTCTTCTTCGACCTTAAATCGTACGGTGGATAAGTTTGGTGGGGTTTTCATACGGTGTAGTGTGGGCAAAGATAAGAGGGGATCTAATGACGGTTGGATGAGGATTAGAGATTTATGGACCGTCGGTGCTTTAACCAAGTCTAGCAAATTGTATTTTTGTTAGGGCGCTCTTTGAGTGCATAGAAATTTTACTATAATCTAATTCTAATTTATAGATGTGAGGATTGAACTATTGAGGAATAAGGACCAAATGGGAGGGGGTCGATACTACTCAACCAAATGCCAAGTGAATAAAAAAATATATATTGGATTGTTGGAAAAAATTAAGTTTTACATTACGCGTGGTTGCAATCTAAAAACACCTAAGTACTTTGGTATAGTTTTCACATGCCAAATCGTAATGGAGAGGGTTTTCATTTTCAATCACTTAAAATAAAGCATAGTTGACAATGTTTTATGATTTTCCATTTGAAAAACTCTACAGACACACATGTTTGTAAAACAAAAAAGGTGGGCCTCACAGTAACAAATCTTTTTTGGCAGTATGTTTTTTTTGTTTTTGTTTTTGGAAATGGGTATTGTATAAACACGTTTTTTAAGAAACGTTTTAGCTGTTTTTACCCACCAATTTTTGTTCTCAAAACGTTGTCCACAAAAATAATAATATAATAACATTTTTTTATAATTTTTTTACAACTCTTTTCTCTCTCTCTATGTGGCCAAGACGGTGTAGATCCATCTTGCGATGAGTCGTGGTTTGCAATGATGAACAAGGAGTCACGGTGGGACTTAGGTGGTTGGGTCTTGGTCGCAATGGGTTGAACAACGATTTGCGATTAGTTTGTTGTGGGCCACAGTGGATCGTGTGGGTCGCGCAGTGTGTCGTGGTGGGTTCTAGTGTGGATTGTTGATTTGCTTGAGTTGTTGTGTTGATTTGCGATTCCCTGAATGTGGGTTGACGGCAACAATAAGGCGACATGGGTTGTGGTGGATTTTTGTTGTGGAATGGTGGAATGTGAATTTGTTGTGTTATGGGTTGGATGGGTTCCGGTTGTATTAATTTGATGTGTTGTGAATGGATTGGATATTTCATATTTGGATGGATTCTATTGTGTTGATTTTTTTTTTCTTCTTCTTTTTCTTCTAAACGCAAGAAAACCATTTTTAAGAACAAACACGAAACCTGTTTTGAAAACGCAAAACTGAAAACTAGCACCAAACATGCTCCTAATTTAACACTCATTTTCACAATATCCTAAAGTGATAGGTTGCGATTGATGGAAAAATTCACAAAATCAGGGCATTATGAGCAGTAAACCCCTGTGATAGTGATGTTTTACCACTCACAACTTGTCATATCAACAGATTGTGAAAATGCGTGTATCCGTAGGCGTGTTGTTTCCATTTTCACCAAAGAGATGACCGAGCACAAATTTGATGACCATTTTCATGTGTAGTGGAAATTGAAAATCAACTTTGGGCTCATCCTATCTATCCAATTCTCACTGTTCTTTTATTTGATTTATTAAGATTTTTTTATATATATGATTTGAATTATTACATCTTAATGTCATATATAACACGTATGTATATTGGTCTATAAAAAACTAAAAAATAAAATCATTTTAATTATATATATATATATATATATATATATATATATATATATATATATATATATATATTATATATATATATATATATATATATATATATAGTCCAAGTATGTTAGTAAAGGGAGGAATATAACTAACATCATCTCCTTTATTCACCTACTTGGTACGGCTTAAAATCACAACCAAAACTTAAACAAAATAGATACCAAATATATTAAATATTTAATTAGTTAATTTGTATAATATTTTATGAATTTAAACTAAAACAACAGAAGTGCGCTAATAAAAAAATAATAACATAACATATATATTCATTCTTTTAGTCCCAAATTTTCATTCAAACCAAATCCTTAATATACCCTTATATATACTTACATTTTTATGCCAAATATTCAAATGCTTTTTTTTTTTTTAATATCTTGAATGGAGTGAAACACATATTATTTTGTATCATAATACACTATATATTCTGTTCCATATACTCAGTTTGTATCGGCTAAGAATGTTTTCTAGAAATCATTTTTTGGAAAATTAACTTGTTTTCTGACCATGTTTGTTTGCAACATTGAAAATGAGCTAGAAAACATTTTCAATACACATAGCGAATCAATAATATTTTTACAATTTAAATAGCTATAGGAGTGAAAATTTTCATTTATATCATGAATACAATATAGACTAAGTACATAATCAACTTAAAATGGTTCACAATCATTTAAAAAAAAATACACGACAACAAAAGGAAGCATGGTCTGGATGACTCGAATGTCAACTCACTTGAGCCAACCCTGCCAATGATCAAAAGCTTTGAGAAAGAGATAAGCAGATTGGATGGGATCTTAGTGTTCAAAAGAATGAGGTGGTGGGAAAGAGAGAGAGGGGATGAGAGATAAAGATGATTTTTTTTAGTGAAAGTGTGAGGTCGTGGATGAGGGGGAGAGGGAGAAGCTGTCAAAATAAGGGGATGCAAGTGAACGTCTCTCTTTTGTAACCATTGGTGCTTTTCAAAAAATGGTTTTGCTCTTCCCTGGAATGCTTACTTTTGTTCACTGAATCCCTCATTTTCCGTTAACTAATAAAAACCAGACAACTCGGTATTGTTATAAAAATTGTTGTGAAAGTGTTGTATCTACTCTTGGCTATAAACCATGTTGCACAATGAAAAATAAAAAAGAACTTATACAACCAATCACAATTAATGAGAAGAGCAGTTCGAACATATATATACAATTTATTGGTTGATTGACATTTCTAATTTGTGTGTCTGGGAAAATAATGGAAGTATTTACAGTAATGAAAGAAACGACATTGAAAGTTTTCATCCCAGGTTTAATTAGGATCTGCAGAGACTGTTAGTGCAATGAAAAAAGCGCATTCCTTCTTGCAACCATATCAAGCACAGGTCTTCCTTCATCATTTGCGATTCCTCTTTCCAGACCCATGACCCCAAGGAAACTCAAGCACTCCTCATCTTCTTCTCAGAAGTGCTTCTAGCAGGACTCCGCTTCAATGCTTTAACTCCCAATGGATTGTCTTTACTCTGTTTCATAGAATAGTATTAGCAAACCAGAACAAAAGGAAAAATATTGAGGCACTTATGAATCATAATGAAAGAGTTCAATTATAATTACCAAACGGCAAGTTCCAGCATCAAGATCACAGACGGGATACTCCTGAGGGCAGCAGCTGTAATGGTCATCACAGCAGGTTGCAGACTCCAAGGGGCAGCATCCCCATCCAAAACAGTAATCACCATACTTATAAATACAGCAGCATGTGCTTCCCGAGGCGCATGAGTAGTAATCATCACAAGCAGTTTCTGGAGCTGGAGGAGGAGATGGGGGTGAAGGACCAGGCTTGGGGGGATTCTGACCCTTCTTGATGGGGTATGAGGCCTCAACGGCTATCCCACACTTGCCAGTGGTGGTGTTGACCACATTGCGCTCTAACTTAATGTACCCACTCTCCCCCCACTTTGGACCCCAAGAGTTCCTCACAAGCCAGTAATCAACACCATTTTCTGTACCATATCCAACCGCAACCACACCATGGTCTAGTTGTGTTCCACAGAGCCCAGTGAAGACACCCTGGAATTTGGAACAGAAGAAGATTAATGTATTAGTGCATGACAATTTTGTTGTTTCTAAGACTTGTTTTAACAGACACTCCTGGGTAATGAACTCAAATGATTCATGCTGCCAAGGCAAATAGCTAAGGCAAGGGAGTTGTAGACCAACTTCACTTGGCCGGGAATGGCAGCAAGTTTGGATAGGTAGCAAATGATAAAAGAACTAAGCTCCTATATAGCTGAATCCAGCGGACAAATAATGATATTCATTTTCATTAGTTGGGTAATTGTAGAATGAACTACATGATTATCATTATTGAGCTTAAACTGAGATCAAATCCAATTGAGAGTGAAAATGCCTAGAAAGTTAAATGCTTATGAGAGAGAGCCATTACCGAGTCATAGAGTTGGAAAGCTCTGCCACCGGCTTCAATGGCAACACTAACTGGTTGATTTGCCACAGCCTTCATCAAGGACTTCTCATCATTTTCGGGAACATCTTCATATCCATCAATGGATACAACCCGAGCATTTTTCTGAAAAGTATAGATAAAACATTGAAACAAATTAGGATATAGAATAGAACAATAGGACTAAAGCAGAAAAGCTCATGATCTTCCAATCAACTCAATTCTATAACTTCACAAAGAGATGGATTTGACACAAACCCGATTGGGATCACATGAACCATCACGAGCGTTGTAAGGGTAATCTTCTTCAGAATCAATGCCACCATTGTTCTTGATGAATTGGAAGGCATAATCCATAAGACCTCCATTACATCCTTGGTTATATGAATTATCACAGTCCACCAATTCTTGCTCCGACAAGGATATAAGATCACCTGTCACAATTTTATTTATCCCTTCCACCGCACCAACAGTAGAGAATGCCCAGCAACTCCCTTCATCATACACAGATAAAACATCATCAGCCTAATGTAAACAATTACAAATTATATAGCATCCTTAAAATCTAACCAAACAATATGAAATCTTTAAAATTACGCAATTACACAAATACCCAATTGACTATACAGAATAATATTAAAGATTATTTCCCAAATTACGTTTCTTTCAATTATTTTCTGTTTAAGAGTTTCTTAAAGAACAATTCTTCAAGCCACGTGAAAAAAGAAAATAGAAACGTATGAATCCAAATCTCCTTCAGGATTAAAAATAAATAAATAACAAAATTCCAGCGATTTTCCAGTAAAATATTTTTCCGGTCAAAGTCTCCAAAATCTTTTTAGAATTTAGAATATGCAAAGAATACAATTTCCTAATCCTACGCTAACACAACAACGTCAACATTCACATACAAAAACAGAAAATAAATAAACAAATCAAAGAAGAACCAATAATTAATTAATTTTTATTTAAAAAAAAAAAACCCAAAACTCACCGCATTGGCCTTGATCCTTAACCTCCACGACAGCTCCTTTTTCTCTCCAATCCACAGTCTCCGGTAAGTCCTCGCCGGCAAGGTACGCGTACCGGTCACTCTTGGTATTTGAAAGCCTTCCCTTCCGGTCCATCTTGGTGCCCAAAAACATAGACTTGTATTCCTCATTGGTCAGATCCGCGAACCGATTCAAACCAAGCTTGTACGTACGATTCTCCTGCGTGTTGTGCTCGTCGATAAACCGCAGGTTGTCCTTAAAGATCTCAAACCGCTTTTCCTTCTCTCCCAAGGCATTGTAAGCCTTGCCATGCTTCACCAGCCAAGCCTCGTACATAGCACGCACATGTTTCTCAGTCCTCATACCATGTTTCAGATCGTAGTCGATGATGGACATGTCCATGGCCGAAGCAAAAGCAACGCCGAGAACCAAACAAGAAACAACAATAACAGAGAAAAAGTTCGCCATTTTGGGAATAGGTTTGTGGGTCTTGTGTGTTACTATGTAACTATTATAAATACAAACATATATATCTAAAGTTGGGAATGAATGTGAGTTTGAGAAGGATTCGTTAAGAAAGAGAGTTTGAGATTGACAAGGAACCCAAAAAGCACGTTGAAATAGGAGTTTGTGTCTGTCACGCAGGTCATGGGTGGCCCACCTAAATTTGGGAAGGGATTTTTGACCTGTTTCACAGTTTCAAGGGAATTGGCGAATGGGATTTTGCCAAGTGGGTGTTTTTGCTTATCTGGTTAACCAAGATTATAGGTGGATACCAATCCCTTCCATTTAGAAAATTTTTTATTTATTCATTTTATGGTTTAAATTTTATTTCACAAATCTAATCATACATAAACTGTCTTGTTATTTAAAATTTTAAATGACGTGGTAGTCTATATAATATATACTATTAGATCTGTGATATTTAATCGGAACCATGAAATAAAGACTCCATTTTATTTCAAATAGAGAAAATTCTATTTCGATTATAGGTAGGGTATGGCCAGCCAAATTCAGATATCAATCTTCACACGCTTGCTTACCATAAATGAGATTATGAGAAGGACATTTAAGATTTAATTGTATTTTTTTTTTCTTATTCTTATAGA
This sequence comes from Fagus sylvatica, assembly GCA_907173295.1. Classification (NCBI taxonomy): domain Eukaryota; kingdom Viridiplantae; phylum Streptophyta; class Magnoliopsida; order Fagales; family Fagaceae; genus Fagus; species Fagus sylvatica. Next base: position 15,985,914 of record OU015767.1, read on the forward strand.
AATAATTGCTTAGAAATTTTGTAGGGGCTTGCGTGTTTATGTGGTTTTTGGTTTCCATACTAGTAGGAAAACCAGAAAAATACAAAAAGTCGGTACAAAATTGGGTTATTATTATTATTTTATTTTTTTTTATTTAGATGAAAATCTAGGGAACAATTTTTTTTTTTGGTTTTTAATCAACTTTGTAGTTTGCATTGGTACTATGTCCATGTGATGCACGAAAACTAATATACAAAATAAAGAAATTATTATAAATATCAATGAAATTGAACCATAAAATTATTGGTAAAAATGTAGCTTACGTTATTTCACATAAGCTTATCATGTAAGATCATTTCTTTTCTAATTATCAAAAATATAATTATTGTAGATGAATAAAATAATTTGAAATAAATAATTATTAATTTTTTGTAAAAAAAATCAAACATTTAATAATAGAAATTTAATGAAATAATAATTTAAACTTTTTTATTTTATTTTAAGAAATAATATAAGCTAATATTTCTTAATAACTTTAATGTATTAATAATGCCTTAGTGACTCTTTTATCATAGGGAGGTATGAAGGAAAAAATATCCACTTATCACAACCATGATTTCTAAAACACAACTTTTATTATGTAGTACATGATATGGTTTCGTGAGTTAAGTCTCATTGATCTAGTTATGTTGTAGTTGTCCCAAAACTAGCTAGATCGGTGATTTGAATTCAATTTTAGGTCCCATCGATCTAGTTATGCATAATGCCTATATCATTTATTATATGTTAAAGTTGTGTTTTAGAAGTCGTGGTTGAATTTAATTGGACAATATAAGAGATAATACATAAGAAAATATGCCTAAACTTTAGCAAAGTAGAACAGTATTAGACAAATTTTTATTTTATTATTTTATTTTTATTTTTTCACACTTACAGGCTACAGTATATTTGATACTATGCACAATATTAAGATACATTGTATTTGAAAATTTACCTAATATTGCATTTGAAAAGTTTACCGAGGCAAAGTTTGGTGATTGTTCTTTCCTAATGAATGTCGATAATATTGCTCTTGTCATATCTATAGGGCAAAATCTAAGATATATATATTTTTTGGTCGAAGGATAGTTTGAGAAGGGAAGAGGAAAGCATGAGACTCGCCCTTCATAAGGTTTAACTGTTGAATCTCAAAAGGTAGTTGTAATAATTCTGCGATAGTTTTTTTTTTTTTTTTAAATAACTTTTTGATAGTTTTGACTTTTAAGTATTCATAAACAATTATCAATTATCTCTCTTTAACCTAGTTCGAGTCTCCTCAGGGCCATCAACCTAAGGCAAAGCCTTGCGTTTATCGTGGATTCATGATACACGTGGCTAATAGGGTATTACGTGTCCCCATGGGATTAGTCGAGGTGCGCGTATCTACAGAACGCTGGCCCGAACACCCAAGGTTATCAAAAAAAATTAATTTAGCAACAAAAAAAAAAATATAAAAAACCTCCTCTCATTCACTATGTGGGATATTCAGGCTAGATGATGGGACAATCTAAGCTTTAGTTTTATTATTATTATTATTATTATTATTATTATTATTATTTATTTATATTAGGGCTGGACGTGAGTCCAATTTTAGTTGAGGTTGGGCTCAAATACGCTTGTTTCTGGTTGATTGTGCTTGATTTTTTAGGTGCAAATGAGCCCTAATTGATATGAGCCTAACTCAACGTCCAGAATAACCACCTAAGGACAATAGTAGACCAAAATCAATGTCATTAAACTTGGACCGAATCAGACCAATCGGTCAGGTTAGTAACCTAGTGAACCGTTACTTAAGTCGGTCCAGGTGCTTAATTAGACCAAATATGCTGTTAAACCAAGAAAACCCAACTCTTTTGGTTGTGAGCGTAATTAGAGTATTTTTCACTCAAAAAATAAAAAAGAGAAAGAAAAATAGATTGGATCATTAACATCTCAATGATCTACTCTATATCCACTACAACCTAAGATTTCAATAAATATATTGATCATTATGATTTATATGTAAATATTTTATTCTTAAACTGCTTCCATCCAATTTTCATTACTTTCAAATTCCAACTTTTAATATATGCATAATAAATTTGTGTGTAGAAATTACTTAAAGCGTCAAAACTATGATACTATTAACTTTGAATTTTTTTTATGAAACTACCAGTTGGGTGTTAGAGGATAAGCCACCAAGTAAATTAAATAGTATTATGTGTCATCAAATCGAAAAATTTAAAATTGTCACGTGTAACTTGGACCTACAAAATCAAGATAAATGTTTCTTCCAATTATATTAGGACACTTGTAATTGATAATTATTTCCAATAAAAATAGATAAAAGTTGACAAGTCCCAATGAGACTCATAATTTTTTGATCAATCAAAATTGACCACTTGTCTTCTAAAAGACTAGTTTCAAGTGGACTCTTCCTCAGAAGACCACTATAGACATCCCCTAGCTCATTTCGACACAAATTATTCAAGTATTGAACCACTAACAAAGTCAAGCCACAAGCTTCTGAAGAATTTCAAGTGGAGCTCAGTTAGATTCAAGCCAACTCCAAAGGAATTCTACATCAAAGTTTCTCAAATTCAAAGAACATTCGAAGAACACTCGAAAATCCTTTGAAGAACGCGAAAAATGAAGAACATCTAAACAAGCCGAAGGCCTAGAAGTTTGTCTACAACTATGTCATCAACTCAGTTTGATCCGAGAAACACGCTTCTAGAAGCTCTTGAATAGAAATTACATTTGAAGTGAAGAATCGAAGGAATAATTTCTTTTTTATAAAGAATATTAAAGAGATTATATTTTGCTACAATTAATTAATATTTGTTACAAATTATTTCAGTCAAATTCAAGACTTGAATATTTTTTGTCTACAAATTATTTTCATTTGGAAACATAAATTGACAGAAAAACATTTTATGCTCAAACCAAAAAAATCCTTTCATTAAAAAGAAGGAGAAGAAGAAGAAGCAAACAAGGCCTCAGTCTCTCCACGTCACTATGTAAACGTTATGTGTGCCTCCAATATGTGCAACAATTATTTTCCTTTCTATTTAGGTGGGAGTTAGAGCATTCTTAACCGATTTTGTATATTTTCTCAACTTTACTTTTTCAAAAAACTACTTTTAGAATACAACTCTCATCCCATTCTTTATTTTACGATATATTATATTAAAATAATCTTATAACCCAAACCCACATCATCAGTCCAAACCATAACTAAACAACCACCAGAACTCATTGCCGAATTTAGTTTCCAAACCATAACTAAACAACCACCAGAACTCATTGTCGAATTAACTAAATTATACCCAAACCACCAATTTAACCAAAACCCATTAGTCCCTTGTGAAGATCGAACCCAAATCACTCACGAGTCACGACCATAAAACACTACAAAATCCCCCCCATCACCAAACTTGACTCAAGTACTCAAATGCAAACGAACCCCAAGGCCACTGCTACCTTGGCCAAAACCCCAGCGCTTCCACCAAATCCCATGTTACATCCACCATTTACACTGTCGATAGACGCCCTGTTCATCACCTCGATCATCTGCAAGGACCATCATAACGTTGTCACTGCTTCGCCACAAAGGTCCAGAACTCAGATTTTATGAAGATGAACCATCCAAGGAGGTTGAGAATGAAACTGCTCGAAGCCGTCGTTGGCGCTACGCCACACGTCCCTCCAGGCCTCGCTGGAGACCATGCACTTGAGAGGAGATAGGTGCGAGAGAGAGAGAGAGATAAATAGTTTCTCAGATAGTAGAGGAGAGAGAGTAGGAATATAAAGAGTTTAAAAAGAATTTACCTGATAAACAGTACTTTATATTTTTACCGAGTATTGTAGCATCATATATTTTTAGCAATAATACAAAATCCGATGGGAGGCTTCTTTGTGTATTATTTTTTATATAGTAATAGTCAGGGATAGATCCAGGAATTCAATCTAGGGTGGGCACGTTTTAATCCCAAAGTTTAATAGACATGATATAAAAAATGCTTAAAACCGATATACATTATTTATATAACAAAAAAAGTAACAAACAAGAAACTCATTATAGTCTTTTACAATTGATTTCGACGTGTGTTTCATATTTTGAAACCGTTACATTATAACTTTATTATTAATACTACGAGAAATGTCTTTCTCTATGTATACAATCAAGTTGTCATCCATTCATTGATCACTCATTTGATTACGTAATCAATTATTCACAATCTTCATAGTTGAAAATGATCTTTAATTTCCAAATGGTAGTCACAACTGGTAAGTTTGATAGTAAATTATATATATATATATACCTAGAAAAAAAAAATTAACAAAAAAATTAGGGTTATTCTACAATACTCACTCTTTTAATTTTGTGAGTTTGGTACCCACTCAATTGTTATCATCAAATATGATGTAGTTGCCATCATATGTGATGATAGTGCTATCCAATGTGATGTTGGTACTCTCTAATTTTATATATATTAAATTTAAATAAATAAATAAAAATTTAAGGTATAAAGTAATGTGATCATAGGTATCAACATATGTAGGGTAATTACCATCATGTGTGACACTAATATCATCAATGTGACATTTTATCTATATTAAAAATATTACACGCACTAAAAAAAGTGTGGGTATTATTGAATTATCCAAAAATTTGAGGATGGGTACTTTACAAAAGCCAATTATTTTTTACATTTTATACCTAATAATTTAAAAAAAAAAAATATTTGAGAGTGGGCACGTCGAATGCTGGATCCGCCCATGGTAGTAGCTATTTTAGCCAAAAGTAAGTTTTAGCTCGCCAACTGAGAATCTCTTAGGTGTGTATAATTTGCTGCCAGAGTTCTAATGTTATGCTAACTCTTTCTTGACCGCTTAATTTGTGTCTTATTGCATCAAATTTCTCATTCATTAAAAAAAGCCAAAATCCAAATTATACAGTGTATTTTCATTTTTGTTTCTAAATTTTTTATTTATTAAAAATCATTTAATCTTTAAACTTTAACATTCATCTCACGTTAGTTGTTCTATTTATCGTTGTCTATAAAACTGTCATTAAGCCTAATAAAACCATGACGTATCACATATGCGAAGAGTGACAGTAGTTTTGCAGATTACAATGGATGGAAAGGGCTAATTTGATTGGAATGTTAAAGTTTAATAATTAAAATGACAAAATATAAATTTTAGTGATGAAGATGGTAATTTACCCAAACTTAAAGAGTGTAATTAAAATTTTAGCTAAAACAAATAAAACCTGGATAGATTTTGCAACAACTATTCAAATTAATCCTTGGCTCCACTTCTAATGAAACGTTTAATTTTAACATGCCAAAACCTGCATGAAGATCCAATTTGCATTGTGACAATGGAAAATTCAAGAGGATATGATACTTGAACATTCAAGTTTCTAGTGATAGTATTTCACAAAATACAAACTCAAAACAAACTTGTTCTCTGCTAGATAACTATGGGTGCATAGAATTAATATTTGAAGGTCTGATATTTACCCCCTGACCATCCAAATTTAATCTCGGTGGCTCCCTGCTAGCTGAATATCAGCGACGACGCCATTCGGATAGTCAGCGCAGGGAGACTATATAATATTATTGTTTTTACTTTTTATTTTTGTTTCTTTCGTAATGTAGAAACTTCAAACTTTAAACACTGATTTTTTGGGTCAAATCTTCTTTCTCTTTTGTTTTTTGAATTTAACATTGTGCCTTTTTATATGTCTATATAACTGTACGTGCCTATTTTTTTTATCCTAATATGAATTGGACCCCTATCAATTAATTGGGCCTAATTGCAGCAATTTTGGCCAAGCCCAACAAGCCCAATCCACATGGGTCCCAAGGTCTGGTATTAAATGCAACTTTTGAGTCATTTGAACCCATTATATTTGAACCATATTTCAACCTTACAATAGTCCAACAACAGTGCTTCAGCCCAAGTGAAGGTTCAGCCCATATGTGTTATTAATCTCTTTTACATATCACTTTGGACCTCAACTCAGCTACTCCATAGCTCCAAGTTGTAGTTAGAAAGTATGGTTGCTGTCACAGTAGCCACGGCAAACCTCTGGACAGAAGCTCTATTATTCATCAGATATGGCAGATATGCATGGAAATCTGAAAATGAGACTTGAAGTCACCAACTACATCAGATTTGGTTCTAATAGAACTAAGGGAGTAGCCATCATGGCCCAGACCCACGATGAGACTTTTCCCCTTTCTTGTTGAGACTATAGGAGTGTGGTTTGAAGGAAGGGAGAGAGTCCCAAGGGCCTTGGTATCCACTCACTAGCTAGGCACTGAGTCTGCTAGGAGGCATGGTAGCTAACTTGTGGAAACTAAAACCAATAAAGCATGCATGACACAACCCTTCACTTGAACCAAACCATCAAGCATTTAATGCCTTTCACCAGTCATTTCAAGGTGAGAATAGGGGCCTTACCCCGAAATCTGTCACAGTTATATTACTTTCCTTTTATATTTGAAATCTCATAATTATGGGAAATAAAAGATCTGATTTCCCACCAGCTTAAGCAACCTCAATGACCTCTATAAAAGACATCATTAAGTCTTTAATCTAGAAGATAACAAAAATGACAAGAACAACAAGAGCATCAAGCACAACAAAAGTATTAACTCTTTTCACAAAGCTAAGTTTATACTAAGTTGTTCATCTCTAGAGCACTCTCTAGTATATATCTCAAACAAAGAGCTCTAAGGTCATCTTCAACTTTAAGACTCTGATCTCTAACCCTAAACACCAACTCAAACCCAAAATACCATGATTTAAGCTTATATCCGCAAAAGTGCCTTTTGGTATCCGGATTACAACAACAATTAGCATAATAAAGAGTTAAATTGTTCATCTCTAGAGAATTCTCTAGTAGAAATCCAAAAGAGGAGTTCTAAGGTCATCTTCAACCTGAAAACTCCAATCCTTAGCTTTAAACACCAGCCCAACTTGAAAATACTAAGACTTGAGCTTAACTCCCAGAAATGCCTTGCGACAGATGTTTGGGCTCTTTTCTTACAAAAAGGCCTTGCAGCAGATGTCTGGATCCAAATTCTAGAATGTCATATTAATGTCGTAGCACATCCTAGTCACCAAATTAACTCCATAAAAGGCCCAAACACTTCTCTCTCTTACCCTCATGCATGCTTTATGGGACTAACTCTCTCCCACTTAGTCAAACTCTTTTTAGTCTCAATAAGTTCATTATTAATGATCTTTGTGTTACAACAGATATCAGTGGAAGAGTAAGGAATAGATGACTTTGTACTTGTTTTAGTTAAAGTTATCATATTTTAAGCCTAGATTATTCATAAAATAGTGGAAGCCTTATTCCATTGTTACTTTGGGCTCTTATTAACAAAACTCCTTTGTTGGGCCATTTTGCTACTGTTCATGCTACTATTCCTATTGACTCAAGTCTGGCAGACTCAAATCTGCAATCCAGCATACATTAGTTCTTAAGGGAAGTATTATCCTTTTGTTAAATCTTGTTATATTACAATTATATCAAACTATTATCTTTAGTTCAAGTCCTTTACAAAGTATGGAAAACCCTCATTTGATCCTTGTTTTGGGCTTTAACTAACAAACGCAACTTCATGTTTTGGCAGATGTCAATTATTGGCTAAACTATTAATGATTTAATATCTCTTTGATAAATCTTAGTTATATTATATCCATATCAAGCTATTATCTATATTTCAAGTTATTTACAAGATATGGAAAGCCCCACTTGACACTCGCTTTGGGCTTCGACTAACATATGTTATTTCGTTGGGTTGTAGTGCCATTATTCATGCTGATATAGGCCTGATAGATTCAACTCAAAGCCTTTCAAGGAAGTTGCCCCATCAGCCCTTGGGCTGACATTTCAACCCTCGGTTGAATTTTGGGTTTGACTTTCTTCCTTCTTAAAGTTCAGCCAACGTTCCGATCAACCTCGGTGCAACACGTGGCATAGAGACAAAAACCCCCCTCACAACAACTATATGCAATTATATATGTTTGACTGAAATGCTCAATTTAGGGTTTTGAGAGAAGTTAGGAATAGAGTCGTGGATGAGTACAATATATAGTGCTGGCCAAAGCTTCGATAGAAGGCCCGAGACCAATCTTAAGGGCATCAATCACTACTCTTTTTTTTTTGGTAAATATATATATTTTTTATGAGGGAGAGGCAATTTTTGTGTGTGTGTGTGTGTGTGTGTTTGTGTATATAGTTTTTGGCATTTTTTAACTTTTTAGTTCTTTAATTTTTTTTAGCTATTATGTGAATTAAGGAATAACTATTACGGTCATTTTGATAAGGAATAGTTATTCCTCATTTTAAAGAATAGTCATTCCTAAGGAATAGCTATTCCCGTAATGAGAGCTATTCCCTGTAATGAGAGCGTAACCAAACAATCGAATAGTTATTCCTTAGGAATAGTTATTACATTACAGTGTCTATTACAGTGTACCAAACGTGCCTAGATATTGTGCCAAAATTGATGGTTAACATGTAAAAGGTTCTATTGAGCTAATTTATGGGTTTTTCTGTGAGTTTGTAGGTTAATATCGACATATGCTTAAAAATATATGCATAATAATATATAAAAAAAAAATTAGGATAAATTACACTACCTTCCCTCGAGGTATTGCAAAATGACAATAAACCCAAAACTTGAGCCGAAATGATAGTCACACTCTTCTGTTTTGACATAAAACTGTCATGAGTCTTTCCATTACTAGTTTTAATAGAATATTCAATTTTTTAAAAGATTTTTTTTTACCAAATCTCTAACTAGAGGAGAGTGGATCTTTTAAACAAATGAAATCTAAAAGAAAAAAAAGAATATACCGTTAAGAAAAAACCCTTGAAAGATTTACGTCAAAGCTTGAAGGGTGAGACTGTCATTTCTATTCAAGTTTGGGGTTTATTGCCATTCCGTAATACCTCGAGGGAGGGTAGTGTAATTTATCCAAAAAAATATTATAAAAATAGTTAATAATTAATTCATCACTGTACCCTCTCGTACCCGTACTCTTATCATAATTTTTTAGGTATTGTCGTGTCATCGTATCATGTTTCGTATCGTACCTATGCCCAAAAATATACCCATGCTTCCTAGGTTTATATTTAGCTTAGCTCTCCCTGAATTTTTTTTTGGTTCCACCACTAGATATGGTCATTATGCATAGCTCTTGGGTGGTTTGAATTCAAATTTGAGGTCCCATGAGTGTAGGTGGTCTTGACTGTGCTGGAATGTTGAATGATGATATCTAAATCAGTATAGACAAAAGTAGAGTTCTTTAGATGTTGTACCTTAAATTCTTCAATTTGAATTCAATCATGTGGTTATAACCAATGAACTACATCATTGAAGTTAGTTGTCCTTTGGTAAAGATAACACCTTGTATGTTGCATTGGTGTAACATATAGTTAAATTTAATTGAAGAACCTATGGTATAATATATAAGTCATTACAATTAAAAAAAAAAAAATTCTCCTACAAGCTACATCTATGCACATTATTAAAGATAAATTGTATTTGAAAAGTTTACCATTCGGCACAGTTTGGTGATTGTAATTTCCAAATGAAATATTGATAATCTTCCTCTTATCATATCTATTGGGCATCTAAGATTGTTTTTTTGGTTCAACCGTTCAACGATAATTTGAGAAGAAAGGAGGAGAGGATGAGACTCATCGTTGATAAGGTTGAATCTCAAATGGCAGTTCTAATTCTTTGATAGTTTTAATTTTTCAGTATTCATAAACCATTATCAATTCTCCCTCTTTAACCATGTGACTATGTGGGCTTCATGGTTGGTAGGTGGGACAATCTAAGGTTTCATTGCATGGCTCATTGCATGGCTCTTTGTGGACTAATTGTCTCATTGCATGGCTCTTTAGCATTATATTGTTGTTAATTATCATTTTTTTTTTCTTTTCTAATAAATGGACTAATTGTCTCATTGCATGGCTCTTTGTGGCCAATTTCCCTTAAAAAAAAAAGGCACCAAGTTGTTAATATTATTTCCCTGTTATTATCTTAGATTGCTGGCGTTTTTCATGTACGTCTGCGTGGTATCAATCTTCAATTATTGTGTCTTTTAGAAAAAGTGCTTTATGTTGTCGTCTGTTCATGCAATCAAATTGTAGCCAGATGTTCAAAGGGGGCAGTGGGCTTAGATGCCCTTACACATTATCTCATTTAAAATTAAATGAGTATTTAGATACATAACAAGTCCTTGTGAAATTAATTTTGAACTACAATCCATGTGACAGAGTTGTCTTTGTTGCCAAAGTTTTGTAAACCTTAAGGACCTACCAAAAAGTTAAAACTTCACAAAATACAGCAATGTGAGAAAATGTCTCTCTCTCTCTCTCTCTCTCTCTCTCTCTCTCTCAGGGATGGGACAAACTCTCGTTTATTTTTTAGAGCAATATCTTCCATTCAAAAGGAAATTGGCTCCTTGTGAATCATGATGCTGTGTTTTTCATTCAACATTGGCAGGATTCAGAGTTAGGCCAATCTATCATTTAAAACTTAAAAATGATAGATTGGCCTAACTCTTGAATCTTGCCAATGAGATATTTTTTCCTTTTGTTTGTTTTGAAATCTTATCTTTAGAAATATAAAAGAAAGTAGGAGAAAGCTTTGTTTGAAAAAAAATCTGGTATTGCATAATATGATTGAAAAGAAAGGTCAGTCATTAGGGGCCTTTACATATAGATATGGATTGGCCTGGTTCTCTGTAACTAGCCAATGAGAGGATGGATTATGGTCTATGGTCTATGGTCTATATCTATTGATTGGTTTTTGTGTTTACTGGCTGGTGTTTTTAATCTGTATAGTATTGGTTATTTTTTTTTTTTTTTTTTCTATATAACCATCGTTGTTAATCTGTACAGTACTGCTCATGGAAAAAATAACTAGTTATATAATTTTTTTTTTGCTTTTGGTTTTTGTGTTTAAAGCATATACCAGTATTGTTTTTATTATTAAATCTGTACTGTACTGGTATTTTTCAGTTTATACATTATAGAATACTAAACAAGACTCACAAAAAGTGTAAATATATAATGCATTTCAAAAATAGTATTTTAGGAATTTGACTAAAATATAATGTCATTCTACCATGTTATTATACTATATTAAACTATGGAAAACAGATTCAGGGTTCTATTTATGTGTTGTTACCAAACTGATAAATAGTAATATTTATTCTATTACAGCTTATTCTATTCCTTATAATACTAATTCCTATTATAGTGTAATAATCATTACTGTATACCTAATGTACCCTTAACACTTTATGTGTAGGGGAGCTCCACCTCAACATGAAATACGATCAATTGAGTTCAAACAATGCTTGAATTTCTCACTTGAACTTGGCTTCACAACAACATCAGTCACATTTTCCCAAGATTTTACTTTCTTCCATCCATGATTATCTTTTCTTTGCCTCGCTTTAATCAAAAGCCCCTCTTTGCCTTTTGCTCCACGCGTGATCAACCTTTAATTGTTTAACCAATCAAATCGTACAAATTCTTGAAAGCTTTCTCTCATTTCATCACAACCAAATCACCTTGAATAACTTTTATAATTTCTCCTCTTATTATCCATAATCCAAAGAAATAATGAAATCAAGATTCTTCCAAGCTCGGTTACATGTCTCACATTACCCAAAGTCTTCACAGTTCAATCAAACATGTCTAACTTTACATATTTCCACAACTTTACATTCCACATTATTAGCCAACGTTCTTTATAACAAGTCTTACAAGTGTCAAACCCAATGCCATGGATCCTTTTGTTGGTCTTCTAAAATTTGTAGGCCTAAAGTCATCTCGCTTGGTGGCTTACCCTTGAAGACAGCTCAAAACAAAAAAAAAGAAAAAGAAAAAAAAGATAGATAGCTCAAAATAAAATAATTTTAGAATGTCTTTATATATATAATATTGCCAAAAAATATATTTGTTGAATCACAGAAAAAAAAGACTCATTTAAGAGACTCTCACACACAAGTGGAAAATCGAAGTCGCTTTGGTCCACTCGTTTTGGACCCCAAATTGTTTAGAGCGGGGCTGATCAAACCAAACTATAATTTGGTGTGCTCTAATATCTGTCAGTCAACACATGTTCATTTCGAGAGCAATTTGATGGAAAAAATCACAATAGCTTACGGATGATTGTATAAATTATCACAATCCAGGTCACCTGGCTTTATTTATTTTTATGTGGCATACAGAATTTTGGAATGTGGTGCACTACACTGATCGTTGTGGGACGTAGACATGCAATTGATTTGAATGAAGGATAGAAATAATATCTGATCTCACATTTTCAATCAATCTTGGCCAATTATTTCATCGACTTTGCCCTATTATCCTAAAGTGAGAGAACTGTATATGTAGCACATATTTCGACATTTATGTACCTTTTGTTTTATCACAATTTGTCGTTCCAATAATCGTAAAAATATATTGTGACATTTGATGTTACGTAATACTTATATCGGTGACCAGCAACATTGAAAAGTCTTGAGAAGGCAAAGTTTTCCAGTTCAATTGTAGCTGTCTGAGAAATATGTGAACCTATTTATACTATAATGTAAAACCGAAACTTTTTTGACTTCTTAAAACTTCGACACGTCAGCTTTTGAGTCCTCACAATTTTACATATCATTATTATTTTTTAAATTATTTTTTCTTTTTATTTTCTACCCGATAATACCCGGTACTCCTATCTCTCTCTCTCCCGAAACTCTATGTATCTGTTTCTCTCTGACTTTAACTTACCTCAATCCTTGTGTTTCTAATGGTCGAACAGTGCCTCTACCACCTACAAAGCAAATCTATTCATATGCGTATGATTTTTGTTCAAATCTATTCTTATCCCACCCACATCCATGTTGGTGCTTCGTCGTGTATCGACCCATGGTACAAGTCATAGCCAAGTTTTCAACATGAATCCCACATCTCAAAATTCACCTCATAATTTTTTGGGGTTCTCGCCAAAAGCAAGACCAATCCCACCTTTTGGTCCTTCAAAGAAGTTGTGATAGACATGTATGTGGTGCTATCTTTTGGTGGTGTTTTCATGAAGAGCTTTCTAGCACTATTTATTTGATCATCCTTTAAAGAGATGACGTTTGGCCAAGGTGGATTCTGGAACATGGCAGACGTGGTCTACAGAGCACTGGTCTTTAGTATGGAATTAGGTTTTCAAGATTTAATTGGATTTATTGAGAGTTTTTTTTTTTTTAATAGATTTTGATAGGAAATGAGGATTTGCAACCGGATGTCTTTGTTAGAAAAGACAATTGTTGGGAGTTTGAAGTATGAAAAACCATGTTATACTGAAATTTAAACAGTACTAAGCACTATTCATTATGCTCTTTTACTTTTGCAATATCTACTACATTTACTATATGAAGGTATAAGAGTGATCACACCATAACAAGTGTGGACACTCATATACTATAACCTAGCCTTTTGGTGGTTGGCTATTCCCTTGAGAATAGAGAAATCCAAATAACTGCCAATAACCAATTGGCGGTTACTGGCAGTTATTGAAAGTTAATAAATTATAAGAAGTTGCAACTCTTGACAGTTCTAATATAAATAGAACTGTTGATGATTATAATTTATTCTTAACGTTATTTCTTTCTCTCAAGTGATAAACACCCTTACGGGAATCCACCAGTTTGTTTTGTTTTTACATTGTTCATATTCCATCAGTGGTATCAGAGCCTTCATGGTGGAAGAAGAGAGAAAGAAGAAATATATTGGAAGAGATTTTCTGAAAAATCTAGTGAAGAAAAAATATTCTCATAGTGGAAAATCTTCTCAGTGACGTTCCTCTATTGTAAAAGAATTTGTGGAAAAGAACGACACAACTGTGAGCGAATCTTTTTTAGAAAATTCAGAAAGTGTTGGAAATCATAATTCTAACGGAGAAGAAGATCAAAGCGACAGAGTGGTGGAGATTTCATCATTGCCGCCCAAGAATAACCCATCACTGCGCAAATCAAACTCGCCCAAGTCACTGCCATCCGAAATTGATGATTTAAAGTTTTCACCAACACTGCCTTTTACTGGTTCAATTTTGACTCTAGGAGGCATGCGTTCCTTGTGTGAAGAAGAAAGGGGCAAATTCAATTGAAGTCAAGCCTCAAAGTTCACACAAAGGGCCAAGAATCAGTACCCATCACCAGCCCGTGTACCAAAGGCCCAAGCCCAATCCAGAACTACCTTCCAAGCGCGCGACCCACGTGCCCAAGCCCGATCCGTGAAGAACCACGCGACCCGCGTGAGTTCGAGCGCGACCTGTGGAGCGAGGGGCATGACCCGATTCGCGTGACACGCGACCCGCGTGCTGCCCAGAATGACCCGACCCGTGGAGTCACTGACCCGCGTGTTTCTCACCAGCGCCCCATTCGTAGGTCAACCCGTGGTCCTTTGGATCCAGTCCACCCATATTCTAATTGGGTTTGGACTAGAAATCCTAATTTGGGATTTTCTAGCCCATTTGAAGTCCAATTTAGGCCATTCAAGCGTCTTTACGATTAGTACAGCGAGGAGAATTATTTCAGAGGGTATCCAAATCCTCATTTTCACTACAAATAGTTCCAAAGGGGGGAAAGTTCTCAATCAAGTCGAGGATTTTGGCAAAATCCTTACCATTTTGAATCAAGTTGTGGTGACCAAGCATATCCTTGTGGGAATCCTTACAAGTATCAGGGAAGGCACTATTATCCATAAGCATAATTAGTGTGTTTATTTTTCAATTTGGTGTGTTTTATTTATTGTATTGTGATATTGTCTCCAAAATTGTGTAAACAATGGTTATCAAAAATTCCATTGATTCTTCAAGAATACCTGTATTTAATGGAATTAATTATAAAGCGTGGAGATGTCATATATCTTATCTTTTAACACATGATAAGACATTGTATACTTTGTCTACAACAAAGCCTGATCAAAGTGATGACCAAGAAACTGAAAAATTAAGGAAGAAGTGGGATGAGGATGATGCACTTGTAAAAGCTTCAATGCTGCACCACATGAAAGATAACATCATTCCTTTATTTGAAAAAAGACCAACAGAAAAGAAATGATGGATGCTTTGGAAACAAAATATGGGTGTCGATCCGACACTCAAATACAATTGTTGCTGGATAAATTCTGCAATATCAAGATGAATGAGGGTGATGTTGTTGGAGATCATGTGAACCAATTGGAACTCATTGCAAAAGAACTTGCAGATGCTGGGCACACTCTTTTAGACAAAATGCAAGTCACTGTTGTTCTAAACAGTCTTCCTCCATCATGGGATCATGTAGTCACATCCTTGACGCATTCGGGCAAAGAACTTGCAATGACTACACTCCCTGTATTGTGCATGCTCAAGGAAGATAGGATAAAGAGAAGGAAGAGAGATAATACATAAAGTAGTTTAATGATGGCACAATCTTCACATTCAACTCAATTCAAGCCCAAGCGATTTAAGAAGCAATGGACAAGGAAACCGAGACAAGAATAACAAGCCTCGAGATGTTTGTTACTGATGTGGTGAAAAAGGACATTACAAGATTAACTGTCCATTGAACAAAAGGCCCAAAAACAAAGGCAAGGAGATTGCCATGACCATCATTAAAGCATTGGTCATAGAGTCTTCTCCAACATCTTGGTGGGTTGATTCTGCTGTCACAAGACACATTGCAAGGAATCGTGAACTGTTCATTGATCTTAAGGAGAAGCAACTGGGCGAACATATGGGAATAACACCTACAGTGATGTCCTTGGAGAAGGTAGGTGCAAATTCTCCATTGGTGATTCTATTATTATGTTGAATAATGTGCTATATGTGCCTAGCGTTCGTAGAAACTTAATTTCTGTCCCTGTGTTGGACGAAAAAGGCTTTGAAGTTAAAATGAAGTCTGGTCGTGTGTTTATTAGTAAATGTGATATATCTGTATCTGGTGTGAAAGTAGATGGTATGTATTTACTCAAGTGTGATAATAATAAAGATTCAATTTTTGATTATTTGAATGTGTCAAATGCTTTAAATAATACTTATTTATGGCATTTACGTTTGGGTCACATCAATAAACAGAAAATGATGAGAATGAGTACAAGTGGATTAATACCTCAAATAAATCTTGATGATTTTCATACATGTGAACCATGTATAAAAGGAAAAATGACTGCAAAACCATTTTCAAAATGTTGGAAATCATCAAATTTACTTGAAATTGTCCACTCTGACATTTGTGGTCCATTGAGAACCAAAACTCATCGAGGAATGGAATACTTTGTTACTTTCACAAATGATTATTCTAGATACGGATATATTTACTTACTAAAATACAAATCAGAAACAGTTGAGAAATTTAAAGAGTTTAAATTAGAAGTCGAAAATCAATTAGGAAGATCAATCAAAAGTTTAAACAATGATAGGGGTGGTGAATATAAGGCTTTTGACCAATTCTGTAAAGAAATGGGAATTAGACACATAATACACTATGCCCTATAAGCCACAGCAAAATGGAATTGCCGAAAGAAGAAAATAGGACTCTCATGGACATGATGAGATCTATGATGGCTTATGCTGATCTTCAAATTGTTTTCTGGGGAGAAGCTCTATCAATTGCGGCATATATCTTAAACAGAGTCAAGACAAAGTCCAAACCTTTGACACCTTTTGAAATTTGGACTAGACACCAACCAGACATGACTAATCTCAAAATGTGGGGTTGCAAAACACATGTACTCATACCAAAGCTTCTACGAAACAAGCTTACAGATAAAACTTGGGAATGCAAGTTTATCGGATATGTGGAAAATGGGAGCGGATATAGGTTTTTCCACTCAGATAAAGGATTAATTGAAAGCAGAGATGCTGTATTCATAGAAGATACTAAATTAATCACACCACTGGAGCAGATCAAGAAGTTACTTCATGCAGAATCTGAGGATTCAGATCCTCATGTATCAGTTTTTCCTGATAAAGATCTTAAGAATAGTGGGAGAAAAAGAACAAGTCTTGAACCTGCAATGCCAAGTATAGATGCTGATGATAGTGGGAGAAAAAGGCAAAGGAGACTATCTTCAATGTTAAAAGATTACTATCTAATGGAAAGCAAAGTTGTTGCTATTGAAGATGATCCTACAAATTTTGCAAAAGCAATGGAAAGTTATGATGCTGAACAATGGCTTAAGGCAATGCATGAGGAATTGGATTCAATATCCAAAAATGAAGTTTGGGACTTAATAGAATTGTCTGCAGGTAGAAAACTTGTTGGATGCAAGTGGGTACTTAGAAAGAAGTACAAAGCTGATGGATCTTTAAATAAATACAAGGCAAGGTAGTGGCTAAAGGATATACTCAACAATTAGGTGTGGATTTTGTGGATACATATTCACCAGTGGCCAAGTTTGCTTCAATCTAGATAATCATGGTTGTTGCTGCAAGACTAGACCTTGAACTACATCAGCTGGACGTTAAGACTACTTTTCTTAACGGGAAGTTAAAAGAGGAGATTTACATGGATCAACCAGATGGATTTCAAATAAAGGGCCAAGCAGAAAAAGTTTGTAGACTGAAGAAATCATTGTATGGATTAAAGCAATCTTCAAGACAATGGTATTTGAAGTTCCATCAGGCGATATTGGACATTGGCTATGAGATGAGTCCTCTGGATCATTGCGTTTATGTCTGGAGGGATAAAGAGAAATTGTGTAACGTCCTTGGCTCTGATACCAACTGACGCACTACTCAATATTGTCCTCTTTGGGAAAGACACACAGCAGTCCCTCAAGGTTTTGTCCCAGGGAATAGCTCCTCCCAGAGCCCCAGGCGCGTCCCCCATGTGTAGAACCTTGGACCCTTAAGTCCATTGAATTCTACACATGAGTACCATTAGGCTTAGCCAATTGGCGGTTACTGGCGGTTATTGGAAGTTAATAAATTATAAAAAGTTGCAACTCTTGATAGTTCTAATATAAATAGAACTGTTGATGATTATAATTTATTCTTAACATTATTTCTTTCTCTCAAGTGATAAACACTCTTACGGGAATCCACCAGTTTGTTTTGTTTTTACATTGTTCATATATTGTTCATATTCCATCACTATATTATTAATTTCATCTTCTATTTATAAGTATTTCATGTATTTATGAAAAATATTCTTGCTAGACTATGCCGCATGAGCATAAACTGTTGACTCCATTAGGAGTGAATGCTTCTGGATAACCAGTTGTTCGTAAGTTATGATGATCGAATCAATGTCTCAAAAAAGAACATTCACCAGAAAATTAAAAATAACGTAACATTTTTTTATATTTAATTTTCAATAGTTCTCCTGTGCATTGCACGGGTTTGCGACTAGTTTAAAAAAGAAAAATGAAAGAAAGAAAAAAAAAAAAAAAAAAGAGAATGTAGACAAGTCAATGCTACATTTTATGTCACATTAACCAGCAAAATAATTTCATATCAATTGAACCAGAAAATGATCATGAATATATATAAAAAAGATTTGATAGCATCCAAATTACTGACATAAATGAAATATCTATGATTTGTGGAAATTCCATTTGGTCTTTTAGGTTGAATTTTTTTTTTTTGGCTGAGTAGGATGAGTTAATGGGAGCTACTTAGGTCTTGTTATGAGACCAATGTATATTTTGTAAATTGTGTGTGTTTTGTGATATATTGTGTTCCTTTTTGGTGTACATATGTGTTAATTGTTGTAAAAATAAAATGCGTGAATTCTCGTAATATGATTGATATTTGTGGTAAACGAAATTTTACTACAAATAACATATATTTTACTATAATTGACACACACTTTACAACAAAAACACACACTACAATTTTTGAAACCCGTCCCGTCATGGGACCTAAGAATTTCCATGATTTAATATGATATGAGATTAGTATGCTGCAGAAATGATTTGATTCTTGACGTTCACTTAACACCGCGTCTGATCAATGGGGCCAATTTGGTTGTTAATGTGGATGATCATTTCCCCTTTGCTTTAGCACCATAACTAATTGTGATTTTTCTTCACATACATACCTATATCACCTTCAATTTGTTTTACATATTCTTTTAGGAACAAAGTCTTAGAATAGATAAGGTCTGTTTGGTACATGTTTTCGTTTTGTGTTTTGGTTTCGTGACTTCTTTTAGTATTCAAGTTGGAACTTCAATCCTGATTTGAATTTGTTTTTGAAATTTTTTTTTTTTATGTTTGATACCTTATTTTCAAATCACAATTTGAAACATAATTTAAATAAATTTTTATTTTTAGTACATAGTTTTTAGTTTATATTTTTGGTTGCACTTATAACAATTATAGGGGATTTCACATACAAAGCCCACAAAAGCCTCCACAAAACTTGGACTTGGAACATCGGCTCAAATGGACTGTCAATTGAACTCTTTAGATTGGATGCGATATTTGAAAACTATTAAGAATATATATGCGTACCCTATGAAAGGGTTGCATTGTATAATGTATTACTTGTTGTGGCTTATGTATGGAATGTGAAATTGAATTCATATATGAAGTTCACGCTTAGGTCCCGTTACGGGATCAGTGTTGGTTATGATAAAATGTGTGTTTTGTGATAAATTTTGTGTCAATAGTGGTATGTGTGATTATTGTTGTAAAACCAAAATGTGTGAATTCCGATAACATGAGTAATATTTGTGATAAATTCAATTTTATTACAAATTACACACATGTTATCACAACTGACACACATTTAATCAAAACACACACATTTTACAATTTTTGATACCAATGACAGGACAGTCCGTTGCAGGACCTTAGAATTTCATAATATATGGCATGTGAGTTTGGCAATACATTGGTTACTGAGCCTTTTGGGGCCAGTGTGTTTTTTTGGAAATGAAACCTATGACTATGAGTCTACGAGGTACATTGTGCAAAAGTGTTTTTTGAGGTTAAAAATAATTCCATTCCAATAGATTTTTTACCAAATGTGCAATAACATGCCTTTTGGTAATAATAATGGGTTTCAAACTGGCTTGACCATATGAATTAATTTCCTAGTAAGTCTAATTATAAAACAAATTTTACAACAATTTTCATAATTATTAAAATGGTCCACGATTATAATTAGCATACAATAAAAATGATGTTACATTAATCATAATCGCTCATTTTAACAAATTGTAAAATTTATTATTTATGTAGCATTATATTGTTGTTAATTATCATTTTTTTTTTCTTTTCTAATAAATGGACTAATTGTCTCATTGCATGGCTCTTTGTGGCCAATTTCCCTTAAAAAAAAGGCACCAAGTTGTTAATATTCTTTCCCTGTTATTATCTTAGATTGCTGGCGTTTGTCACGTACGTCTGCGTGGTATCAATCTTCAATTATTGTTTATGGCTTTTAGAAAAAGTGCTTTATGTTGTCGTCTGTTCATGCAATCAAATTGTAGCCAGATGTTCAAAGGGGGCAGTGGGCTTAGATGCCCTTACACATTATCTCATTTAAAATTAAATGAGTATTTAGATACATAACAAGTCCTTGTGAAATTAATTTTGAACTACAATCCATGTGACAGAGTTGTCTTTGTTGCCAAAGTTTTGTAAACCTTAAGGACCTACCAAAAAGTTAAAACTTCACAAAATACAGCAATGTGACAAAATGTCTCTCTCTCTCAACAGCTACATCCAAAAACTCTCGTTTATTTTTTAGAGCAATATCTTTTATTCAAAATATAATCTATAAGCTCGTGATTGTAAGAGTCTCTTTGACTTTTCTACATTTAGTCTATACTTGTCTATATATCTTTTCCCTTAATCCCTTCCAATCTCAAGGCTTCTGTGTCACTAGACTCACTACTCTTTCCATAATGGGTACCATTTCTCTCTCTGCTTCATTTTTGCTCTCAAATTTGTTGCTTCTTTTGTGTTTGCACAATGAGGTGGCTTTTGGTGAGTCCAATAGGGAAGCCTTAGAAATTGTCATAGGTGGTGGTGGTAGCTATCCTCCTTCTCCTCCTCCTCCTCCTTCTCCTCCTCCTCTACCCCCTTGCCCCCCACCTCCATCTCCATCTGACCCCAACTCACGTTTAAAAAAAGTCATCCCTGTAATTCGACGATTCCAACAAAAAGTCAAGGATGACCCATTTGGCTGTATAAAGAACATGACGTTGAGTGTCAGAAAGCCCCTAGAAATATGCAAGAATAACACACGCTTCAAATGCGCCAATTTTCCAACGGACCAGAAAAAAGCAGTTGCTGGAATAGACTTCAATGGTTGCAACCTTAATGGTTACAATAATCACCTCCCACTCTCTGATTTCCTTGAGAAAATGGGAGATATAACCTTCTTCCACTCAAACTCCAACAATTTCAGTGGCGTCATACCCAAAGAAATACTGTCCCTTCCATACTTCTACGAGCTCGACCTTAGCAACAACAATTTAAACGGAAGTTTCCCACTCCAAGTTCTTGGTGCCAGACGGTTAACATTCTTGGACCTTCGGTTTAACAATTTCGAGGGCTCGATTCCACGCCAATTGTTCACACTAGACGTGGACGTAATCTTCATCAACAACAACAAATTCCAGCAATTACTTCCAGATAATCTTGGCTCCACGCCAGCCCTTTATCTCACTTTCGCCAACAACTATTTCACCGGGCCAATCCCAAAAAGCATAGGCCAAGCTTCTAAGACACTCGTTGAAGTGCTCTTCTTAGGCAACTTTCTCACTGGGTGCTTGCCATACGAAATTGGGTATCTGAAAAATGCCACTGTTTTTGATGTCAGCTACAACCAATTGATCGGTCCAATACCACTCTCATTTCAGTGCTTGTTCAAAATCGAGCTGCTTGACTTGGCTTATAACCAGTTCTATGGGCAGGTCCCAGAGAATATATGCAAGCTTCAAACCCTGACTAATTTCTCATTACAATACAACTACTTCACAAAGGTTGGCCCTGAATGCAGAAAAATGATCACCAAAAAGAGGCTTAATGTCGAGATGAATTGCATTCAAGACCTCCCTCATCAGAGATCAAAGTATGATTGTGCTTCATTTTTCTCTGCGAACAAGTACCACACTTGCCCCGATCCGGAGTCCTTGACAATTATTCCATGTAGTAACAACCATTATTCAGGTTCCCTTGGTGCCTCTGATCATCAACCAATGGCTGTAGCCCCTTCACCACGATCCTATCATACTCTCATACCGCATAGGTTATGATTTTAATTTCCTGCTCTAAATGTACTATTATGTATTTGCATATGTCTATTATCCTCTTAAATATTTGTTAAGTTATGAATAAGCAATCGGCATCTTTGAGCAGGTGCTAATTGATTTAATTAAGCAGTGTAGCACTGAATATCGATCATCAGATTAGCATCTTGTACCATCTAAGACAACCAAATAACAATGGTTAATTTGTTACATGAAATGCAAAATAAACTTATAGTTGTGCATTCATTTTATTTTATTAATTTATGGCCTTATACAATATGTAGATTAACTTAAACTTTGAAGAATTGGTTGAAGATGATAACAATGATGATGGAGATATTGGTAACCAGTATGAAGATATGAATGAGGAGTGTAATAAAAAGATAGGACTTCATAATGAAGCTAATGTTGGACTTTTCAATGAAGATAGAGCTTCAAGTTTTAGCTCAGATCGTAATCAAAGGGATTCGACGAGCTAGTTAAATATGAAACGTGCATAGAATGTGACTTTCGAGTTTGAGATATGGTTTTGTTCTAGAATTTAAGACATGTAATATAATTTTAGGGCAAATTGCTTTCCTCCTTTAATTATTGGGTTCATCTCAATTCTCCCTAATTTATAAAACCGAACAATGTCACCACTGATGTATTGAAAATATGCAAATAGCCCCCCACCATCTAATATTTTGTTAAATTTAAGCACAAGTAACAAAATTTTTTTTATGTAATTTTGTCAATTTCAAGTCATAATGCTCAAAATCTATGATTACATATTAATGCACCATAAAATATTTTTTGTTGTTTTTTGTTGGATTTAACAGAAAATTAGACAGTGGGGGGGGCTATTTGCATTTTTCCAATACATCAGTGGAGATATTGCTCAGTTTTATAGATTATGTAGTAGACCAAATAGTTAAAGGGGGAAAATTGCAATTTGCCCATAAATTATTTAGCAAAAGACTTACTGCAACAATTCTATGACATTATAGGAAGCGAAATTTTTTTAGCCAATTACACATTGCCACGTCAAAATTTTATGATAAATCCTAAATTTTCATGTGTCAATAAATTAATTAAATAATATATCAAAGAGTAAATTAAATAGTATTATGTGTCATCAAATCGAAAAATTTAAAATTGTCACGTGTAACTTGGACCTACAAAATCAAGATAAATGTTTCTTCCAATCATATTAGGACACTTGTAATTGATAATTATTTCCAATAAAAATAAATAAATGTTGACAAGTCCCAATGAGACTCATAATTTTTTTATCAATCAAAATTGACCACTTGTCTTCTAAAAGACTAGTTTCAAGTGGACTCTTCCTCGGAAGACCACTATAGACATCCCCTAGCTCATTTCGACACAAATTATTCAAGTATTGAACCACTAACAAAGTCAAGCCATAAGCTTCTAAAGAATTTCAAGTGGAGCTCAGTTAGATTCAAGCTAGCTCCAAAGGAATTCTACATCAAAGTTTCTCAAATTCAAAGAACGTTAGAAGAACACTCGAAAATCCTTTGAAGAACGCAAAAAACAAAGAACATCTAAACAAGCCGAAGGCCTAGAAGTTTGTCTACAACTATGTCATCAACTCAGTTTGATTCGAGAAACACGCTTCTAGAAGCTCTTGAAGAGAAATTAAATTTTAAGTGAAGAATCAAAGGAATAATTTCTTTTTTATAAAGAATATTAAAGAGATTGCATTTTGCTACAATTAATTAATATTTGTTACAAATTCTTTCAGTCAATTCAAGACTCGAATATTTTTTGTCTACAAATTATTTTCATTTGGAAACATAAATTGACAGAAAAACATTTTATGCTCAAACCAAAAAAATCCTTTTCATTAAAAAGAAGAAGAAGCAAACAAGGCCTCAGTCTCTTCACGTCACTATGTAAACGTTATGTGTGCCTCCAATATGTGCAACAATTATTTTCCTTTTTATTTAGGTGGGAGTTAGAGCATTTTCAACCGACTTTCAATATTTTCTCAACTTTATCTTTTCAAAACTCTACTTTTAGAATACAACTCTCATCCCATCCTCTATTTTATAATATATTATATTAAAATAATCTTATAACCCAAACCCACGTCATCAGTCCAAACCATAACTAAACAACCACCAGAACTCATTGTCGAATTAACTAAATTATACCCAAACCACCATTATCAATAATCCAATCCACCAATTTAACCAAAACCCATTAGTCCCTTGTGAAGATCGAACCCAAATCACTCACGAGTCACGACCATAAAACACTACAAAATCCCCCCCATCACCAAACTTGACTCAAGTACTCAAATGCAAACGAACCCCAAGGCCACTGCTACCTTGGCCAAAACCCCAGCGCTTCCACCAAATCCCATGTTACATCCACCATTTACACTGTCGATAGACGCCCTGTTCATCACCTCGATCATCTGCAAGGACCATCATAACGTTGTCACTGCTTCGCCACAAAGGTCCAGAACTCAGATTTTACGAAGATGAACCATCCAAGGAGGTTGAGAATGAAACCACTCGAAGCCGTCGTTGGCGCTGCGCCACACGTCCCTCCAGGCCTCGCTGGAGACCATGCACTTGAGAGGAGATAGGTGCGAGAGAGAGAGAGAGATAAATAGTTTCTCAGATAGCAGAGGAGAGAGAGTAGGAGTAAAAAGAGTTTAAAAAGAATTTACATGATAAACAGTACTTTATGTTTTTACCGAGTACTGTAGTATCATTTATTTTTAGCAGTAATACAAAATCCAATGGGAGGCTTCTTTGTGTATTATTTTTTATGTGACAAGTTGGCCAAAAGTAAGTTTTAGCTCACCAACTGAGAATCTCTTAGGTGTGTATAATTTGCAGCCAGAGTTCTAATGTTATGTTGACTCTTTCCTCACCGCTTAATTTGTGTCTTGTTGCATCAAATTTCTCATTCATTAAAAAAAGCCAAAATCCAAATTATACAGTGTATTTTCATTTTTGTTTCTAAAATTTTTATTTTTTTATTTATTTATTTTTTAAAAATCATTTAATCTTTAAACTTTAACATTCATCTCACGTTAGTTGTTCTATTTATCGTTGTCTATAAAACTGTCATTAAGCCTAATAAAACCATGATGTATCACATATGTGAAGAGTGACAGTAGTTTTGCAGATTATAATGGATGGAAAGGGCTAATTTGATTGGAATGTTAAAGTTTAATAATTAAAATGACAATATAAATTTTAGTGATGAAGATGATAATTTACCCAAACTTAAAGAGTGTAATTAGAATTTTAGCTAAAACAAAGAAAACCTGGATAGATTTTGCAACAACTATTCAAATTAATCTTTGGCTCCACTTCTAATGAAACGTTTAATTTTAACATGCCAAAACCTGCATGAAGATCCAATTTGCATTGTGACAATGGAAAATTCAAAACGATATGATACTTGAACATGAAAGTTTCTAGTGATAGTATTTCACAAAATACAAACTCAAAACAAACTTGTTCTCTGCTAGATAACTATGGGTGCAAGGAATTAATATTTGAATGTCTGATATTTACCCCCTGACCATCCAAATTTAATCTCGATGGCTCCCTGCTAGCTGAATATCAGCGACGACGCCATTCGGATAGTCAGCGCAGGGAGACTATATAATATTATTGTTTTTATTTTTTATTTTTGTTTCTTTCGTAATGTAGAAACTTAAAACTTTAAACACTGATTTTTTGGGTCAAATTTACTTTCTCTTTTGTTTTTTGAATTTAACATTGTGCCTTTTTATATGTCTATATACAACTGTACGTGCCTATTTTTTTTTATCCTAATATGAATTGGGCCCCTATCAATTAATTGGGTCTAATTGGAGCAATTTTGGCCAAGCCCAACAAGCCCAATCCACATGGATCCCAAGGTCTGGTATTAAATAAGTCATTTGAGCCCACCACTGAATATTTCAACCTTAAATAAGTCCAATAAAGCCCAAGTGAAGTGAAGGTTCAACCCATATGTGTTATTAATCTCTTTTACATGTCACTTTGGGCCTAAAAAGACTTTATATTAGTCAAATAAATGACTTAAGCCCAAGGAAGAAAAGCCCATAGCCTCAAGTAACTCTAACAGCCGTAAACAGCCTGTTCGGGGGCCCTATAAAGTCCGAAAATGCAACTGTCAATTGATAGGCTCGAAGTCTGCTGTTAGTGGGACCCACGACAGTCCCTTTTTCATTATATTTGCTAAAGAACAGTGCATTCCTACCCCTATTGAATAAAAAATGATCAGCCATCTTCTTCCTCAAGTCCATTCAAGCCACTCTACACCACCAGCTGCACCATAGCCTCCCATTTCACCCAAAAATTATGGATCTTGGTACAGTGCTTGTGGCAAACTTCAGGTCAACCCACAAAGTCTCCTTTTTTCTATTTCAGCAAAGAGGTAACGTGTATCTCTCCTCCATTAGAGTAGTCAAGTCTTCATAGACTCAACTCAGCTACTCCATAGGTCCAAGTTGTAGCTGGAAAGTATGGTTGCTATCACAATAGCCACGGCAAACCTCTGGACAGAAGCTCTATTATCCATCAAACATGGCAGATATGCATGGAAATCTGAAAATGAGACTTGAAGTCACCAACTACCTCAGATTTGGTTCTAATAGAACTAAGGGAGTAGCCATCATGGCCTAGACCCACGATGAGACTTTTCTCCTTTCTTGTTGAGACTATAGGAGTGTGGTTTGAAGGAAGGGAGGGAGTCCCAAGGGCCTTGGTATCCACTCACTAGCTAGCATTGAGTATGCTAGGAGGCATGGTAGCTAACTTTTGGAAACTAAAACCAATAAAGCATGCATGACACAACCCTTCACTTGAACCAAACCATCAAGCATTTAATGCCTTTCACCAGTCATTTCAAGGTGAGAATAAGGGCCTTACCCCGAAATCTGTCACAGTTATATTACTTTCCTTTTATATTTGAAATCTCATAATTATGGGAAATAAAAGATCTGATTTCCCACCAGCTTAAGCAACCTCAATGACCTCTATAAAAGACATCATTAAGTCTTTAATCTAGAAGATAACAAAAATGACAAGAACAACAAGAGCATCAAGCACAACAAAAGTATTAACTCTTTTCACAAAGCTAAGTTCATACTAAGTTGTTCATCTCTAGAGCACTTTCTAGTATATATCTCAAACAAAGAGCCCTAAGGTCATCTTCAACTTTAAGACTCTGATCTCTAACCCTAAACACCAACTCAAACCCAAAATACCATGATTTAAGCTTATATCCGCAAAAGTGCCTTTTGGTATCCGGATTACAACAACAATTAGCATAATAAATAGTTAAATTGTTCATCTCTAGAGAATTCTCTAGTAGAAATCCAAAAGAGGAGTTCTAAGGTCATCTTCAACCTGAAAACTCCAATCCTTAGCTTTAAACACCAGCCCAACTTGAAAATATTAAGACTTGAGCTTAACTCCCAGAAATGTCTTGCGACAGATGTTTGGGCTCTTTTCTTACAAAAAGGCCTTGCAGCAGATGTCTGGATCCAAATTCTAGAATGTCATATTAATGTCGTAGCACATCCTACCAAATTAACTCCATAAAAGGCCTAAACACTTCTCTCTCTTACCTTCATGCATGCTTTATGGGACTAACTCTCTCCCACTTAGTCAAACTCTTTTTAGTCTCAATAAGTTCATTATTAATGATCTTTGTGTTACAACAGATATCAGTGGAAGAGCAAGGAATAGATGACTTTGTACTTGTTTTAGTTAAAGTTGTCATATTTTAAGCCTAGATTATTCATAAAATAGTGGAAGCCTTATTCCATTGTTACTTTGGGCTCTTATTAACAAAACTCCTTTGTTGGGCCATTTTGCTACTGTTCATGCTACTATTCCTATTGACTCAAGTTTGACAGACTCAAATCTGCAATCCAGCATACATTAGTTCTTAAGGGAAGTATTATCCTTTTGTTAAATCTTGTTATATTACAATTATATCAAACTATTATCTTTAGTTCAAGTCCTTTACAAAGTATGGAAAACCCTCATTTGATCCTTGTTTTGGGCTTTAACTAACAAACGCAACTTCATGTTTTGGCAGATGTCAATTATTGGCTAAACTATTAATGATTTTAATATTTCTTTGATAAATCTTAGTTATATTTTATCCATATCAAGCTATTATCTACATTTCAAGTTATTTACAAGATATGGAAAGCCCCACTTGACACTCGCTTTGGGCTTCGACTAACATATGTTATTTCGTTGGGTTGTAGTGCCATTATTCATACTGATATAGGCCTGACAGACTCAATTCAAAGCCTTTCAAGGAAGCTGCCCCATTAGCCCTTAGGTTGACATTTCAGCCCTCGGTTGAATTTTGGGTTCGACTCTTTTCCTTCTTAAAGCTCAGCCAACATTCCAACCAACCTCGGTGCAACACGTGGCATAGAGACAAAAACCCCCCCCCCCCTCACAACAACTATATACAATTATATATGTTTGACTGAAATGCTCAATTTAGGGTTTTGAGAGAGAAGTTAGGAATAGAGTCGTGGATGAGTACAATATATAGTGATGGCCAAAGCTTCGATAAAAGGCCCGAGACCAATCTTAAGGGCATCAATCACTACTCTTTTTTTTTTGGTAAATATATATATTTTTATGAGGGAGAGGCAATTTGTGTGTGTGTGTGTGTGTGTATAGTTTTTGGCATTTTTTTACTTTTTAGTTCTTTAATTTTTTTTAGCTATTACTTGAATTCAGGAATAACTATTACGGTCATTTTGATAAGGAATAGCTATTCCTCATTTTAAAGAATAGTCATTCCTAAGGAATAGCTATTCCCGTAATGAGAGCTATTCCCTGTAATGAGAACGTAACCAAACAATCGAATAGTTATTCCTTAGGAATAGTTATTACATTACAGTGTCTATTACAGTATACCAAACATGCCTAGATATTGTGCCAAAATTGATGGTTAGCATGTAAAAGGTTCTATTGAGCTAATTTATGGGTTTTTCTATGAGTTTGTAGGTTAATATATATATATAAATTAGGGTAAATTACACTACCTTCCCTCGAGGTATTGTAAAATGACAATAAACCCAAAACTTGAGCCGAAATGATAGTCACACTCTTCAATTTTGACATAAAACTATTATGAGTCTTTCTATTACTAGTTTTAATAGAATATTCAATTTTTTAAAAGATTTTTTTTTTACCAAATCTCTAACTAGAGGAGAGAGTGGATCTTTTAAACAAATGAAATCTTAAAAAAAGAAAAGAAAAGAATATTCCGTTACGAAAAAACCCATGAAAGATTTATGTCAAAGCTTGAAAGGTGAGACTGTCATTTCTATTCAAGTTTGGGGTTTATTGCCATTCCGTAATACCTCGAGGGAGGGTAGTGTAATTTATCCAAAAAAAAATTATAAAAATAGTTAATAATTAATTCATCACTGTACCCTCTTGTACCCGTACTCTTATCATAATTTTTTAGGTATTGTCGTGTCATCGTATCATGTTTCGTATCGTACCTGTGCCCAAAAATATACCCATGCTTCCTAGGTTTATATTTAGCTTAGCTCTCCCTGAATTTTTTTTTTTTGGTTCCACCACTAGATATGGTCATTATGCATAGCTCTTGGGTGGTTTGAATTCAAATTTGAGGTCCCATGAGTGTAGGTGGTCTTGACTGTGTTGGAATGTTGAATGATGATATCTAAATCAGTATAGACAAAAGTAGAGTTCTTTAGATGTTGTACCTTAAATTCTCTAATTGAATTCAATCATGTGGTTATAACCAATGAACTACATCATTGGAGTTAGTTGTCCTTTGGCAAAGATAACACATTGTATGTTGCATTGGTGTAACATATAGTTAAATTTAATTGAAGAACCTATGGTATAATATATAAGTCATTACAATTAAAAATAAAAAATTCTCCTACAAGCTACATCTATGCACATTATTAAAGATAAATTGTATTTGAAAAGTTTACCATTCGGCACAGTTTGGTGACTGTAATTTCCAAATGAAATGTTGATAATCATCCTCTTATCATATCTATTGGGCATCTAAGATTGTTTTTTTGGTTCAACGATAATTTGAGAAGAAAGGAGGAGAGGATGAGACGCATCGTTGATAAGGTTGAATCTCAAATGGCAGCTCTAATTCTTTGATAGTTTTAATTTTTCAGTATTCATAAACCATTATCAATTCTCCCTCTTTAACCATGTGCCTATGTGGGCTTCATGGTTGGTAGGTGGGACAATCTAAGGTTTATGTTTTTTTATTAGGGCTGGATGTGGGTTATTAAAATAGCGTCAAATTTTAGTTGAGGCTGGGCTCAAACATGTAGTTGTTTCTGGAATGATTGTTCTTGGTTCTACTTTCTAGGCCCAAATGAGCCCTAATTGATCTGAGCCTAGCTCAGCGTCCCAAATGACCAACTAAGGACAATAGTATATAGCTTAGAAAAAAGAAGGAAAAAAAAAAAGGGACAATAGTAGATAAAAAAGAACTTCGCTTGGGTTTTTTAATTTTACTTTTATTTTAGTCGGGAAAGTGAGATTTTTTTTTTTTGGTTAGAAAGGAAATATTATAAATTAATTGCAAATCATACGCATATAGAAAATCTCAGCTTTAACAAAAGCTAGCAAGTTCGCCACCATAGACGGTGGGTTAGAAAAAAAAAACAAATGGACAATCTTGAAGAAGTCCTGAATTAGCAAGAGCATTCGCACATTGATTAACTTCACGGAATACATGCTTCACTACAGGATTGGTAAATATCAGTAGAAGGTTCCTGCAATCAGATAATAATGGTTCCATTACTAAATTAATAGTAGTAGGGTTTTTCAAAAGAAGGATCACCATTTCAGCATCAACTTCAATGAAAATGGAGGAAACACCCAAACTATTGGCTAACAAAAGACCATCTTTCAACACCCAAAGCTCAGCAAGTAAACTAGTGCATCGGGAAGTGAGATTTTAACCCTGCATGTTAGTGTTGGAAACACAAAAAATATTAATTGAGTTACAAGGTTCTTGACAACTTCTCTTGAATTAGATGTTGTTGTGGGGGAGAAGCATAAGTCAAACAAAGCACACTCTTAAGATTTTGGTTGTTTTGGTATTCTCATAAAGGGGGAACCTCTACATATTCATATAAAATTTCAAAATTTTAAAATTAAATATTGAAATTTTTAAAAATGAAAATTTAAATCTCATCCCTTTTAATTAGAATTAGGGTTTAATTTGTCATTTTTTGAAATCTTATGGTTTAATTTGCTATTTTTGAAACTATATGGACTATTTATTTTTATTTTTTTTTATACTTTTTGAAAACTTAGAGTTTAATTTTTTTTAAGTACAAGGTTTAATTTGTTACGCCCTAACTATAGGATTTAAAATATAATTCATCTTAAATTCTATGTTGGTAGCATAGCAAAATAATAAAATAGCAAACACTTAGGGCTCGTTTGGTATATTGTAATAGCTATTACGTAAGAATAGCTATTTAGTTGTTTGGTTATGTTTTTATTACAAGGAATAGTCATTCCTTAGTAATAGTTACTCCTTAAAATGAAGAAAAGCCATTCCTCCCAAAAAGGAGTGTAATAGTTATTCATTTACCTTACGTAATAACTATAAAATATAAAATATCCAAAAGGCCCGATCAAAACATACGCTTCTACCTCTATCTCACCTTATTATCTCTCTTGCTCTTCATCTTTCTCATTAGGTTCTCTCTCTCTCCTCTTTCTCTCTCTTGCTCTTCATCTTTCTCACCATGTTCTTCCTCTCTCCTCCTTCTCTCTCTTGCTCTTCATCTTCCTCTAGTTGGCCATAGAGATATTCTCTATCTCATCTTTCTCTCTATGGTCGTGGAGGTCCTCTCTCTCTCCTCTTTTGTCTGGATGGTGTTTTTAATCTATACAATATTGATTTTTTTTTCCTCGGTTTTCAATTTGTACAGTACTTTTTTTTTTTTTCCTATATAACCATTGTTGTTAATCTTTACAGTACTGGTTTTTGTGTTTACTGGTTTTTTAATCGGTACAGTACTGGTTATTTTTTTTTTATCCTATATAATCATTGTTATTAATCTATACGGTATTGCTCATGGAAAAAAAAAAAAGGGTTAATTACAGTAAACCCACCTTTGGTTTGGCCGGTTTTAACATTGCCTACCTGTGGTTTAAAACGTGTCACTTTACCCACTTGGGGTTTAAAACGTTAGCAGCCGTTACCCACCTCGCCCAATTCCGTTAGAAAAACAGGTTGACTATAAAAGCAACCTTTTTCGAATCGATAAAAAATATGTTCTAGCTAAAAAAAGGCCCTAAAATTCAGTTCTCTGCCCTAAAAATTGATTCGTCTGCCCTAACAATCAAAACACCAAATTTTTTCAACCCATTCACGATTCGTAATTGGAAGATCTTGGGATTTCAATTGGTGAGAAGCTTGGGGATTGAAATTCAAAATCTGGATCAAGGTATGTGACATAGGGTTTTATAATTTTCCAAAAGTAAAAGTTTGTAACACGTTTATCTATTGGGATTTGATTATTAAATATGTGATTTAGGGTTTTATCTATGACTGTAACAAAAAAAATGTTGGGGAATTTTTGTTTTTTGTGTGTGACCTAGGGTTTTCCCGTTTGCTCTCATTCCGTTTTGTAACTCCTACACTTTTGTGGTAACAGTGGTCCCCAAGAACCTTTTCAGCCCTGTTAAAGAAGCTTTTAGATGTTTGTTTGCATGTATTGTTTGTGAGTTTTACCCACGTGTTGTACCCCTAACCCCACATTTAGGAATCTTGTATTTACTGTGTTGGAACTGATTGAAAGTGGTCCCTAGCTTCAATTTTCATGATTTTAATTGTCTATTGGTCCCCAACATGGCATACACAAATGTTATCTGCTCACTGCTTCTCTGTTTTGTTGTTTTGTTATGTATTATTGTATGTGGATTTGTTTACTTTGAGTTTTTTTAAATATGCAGATGACAAATTTGTATTTTGAAATTGAGATCCATAGTTAGGGGTGGGCTCGGGTCGGGCGGTTCAGGTTTGGGGGTAATTTTCTGTCCTACTCGACGGAGTCGGGTCTACAAAGCTTAAACCCATTGACCATCCGTTAAGGTGGTCGGATCGGGCGGGTTGGTTGACGGTTTTGGCGGGCGGGTACGATCGGGTTGGTCGGGTATATTTTTTCACCACAGCAATAGCAGAAAAATCAACACAGCAACAACAAAAAAATCACCAACACAGCAACAAAAAAAAAAAAATCAACAAAAACCAACAAAAAATAAAAAAAATCACCTGCTGGAACCACCAATAACCATAGATCCGGCGAGATCTCACCAGATCCGGTGAGGTCTCACCTACTCGTGACCACCATATACGTTGCTGCTTAAGACTAAGGGAGGGAGAGAGAGAGAGCCGCTGAGAGTGAGGATTGAGGGAGGGAGAGAGAGAGCCGCTGAGAGTGAGGATTGAGGAAGGAGAGATCGGCAGAGCTTGAGACTGTGAGACGGAGCAGCGTGAAGGGGAGAGAAAGAGAGAGAGAGAGGCGGTGAGAACGACTTAGAAAGGTAAACTGAGGTTTTTTTTAATGGGTATTTAAATGGTCGGGCGGGTTGGGTGGATACTCGATCAAAATTATGAAATCCATGGCCCGCTCGAAACCCGAAAAAAAAAAAACAAAATAGAATCCTTATCCGTTCGAAACTGTCTCGCGGGTGGGCGGACGGGTGGTCGGTTCGGGCGGTTTGGGCGGGCGGGTCGGGTTTCATGGGTCTGTGCCCACCCCTATCCATAGTGGTGGTCAATTTGAGAGAAACCCAGAACTAGTTTATTTAGGTGGTAAAGTGTCCACATACCCCAAAGTTGATCCTGATCGTTTGAGCTATTTTGAAATTCAAGATATGGTTGCTGAATGTGGGTCACCTAGTACTAGTTTGGTTTATTGCTTAATCCCTGGGGGTAGTTTAGAGCATGGTTTAAGATTAATTACTAGAGATGATGAAGTCTTATATATGTGTGAGCTACATGGTGCATGGCCAATTAATAGAATCACATTGTATGTAGAAAGTGGTGTGGAGCCACTGCAAGTTGTAGGTCAAAGTGATTTTGGTGGTGTAGTTGATGAAGGTGATGAAGTTGAAGGTGATTGGATGAGCATAGGTGATGAACTTGAAGGTGATGAACTACAAGGTGATGAGTTGAATAAAGGTGATGAAGGTAATGTATTTGGTAATGCATTTGAAGGTGATGAGTTGAATGAGTTAGTGAGCTATGATTGGATGAATGATGGCCTTAAAGGGGCAGACTTTGCTGATGATATTTTTGGGGGAAATGAGGATGAGGATGATAATGAGGTTGTTGGTAATGGGGGGGATACTGCAAGTGATGCTCAGTCATCAATGCAGGCTGAGGTTAGGGACAATGGGGGGAATAATGCAAGTGAGGGTAATAATGCAATGCAGGCTGAGGTTGGGGACAATGGGGGGAATAATGCAAGTGATGCTCAACCATCAATGCAGGCTGAGGTTGGGATTAGTGGGGGGAATAATGCAAGTGATGCTCAGCCATCAATGCAGCCTGAGGTTGGGAGCAATGGGGGGAATAATGCACAGCCTGGGGTTGGGAGCAATGAGGGTAATAATGCACAGCTTAAGGTTGAGAATAATAGACGGCCTGAAGTTGGGAATAATGCACAACTAGCAATGGGAATAGATAGGATTAGAGTAAGACAGTATGCACCCTCTACTACTAGACCTAACCAACCTGATGTGCAAGAACTTGATTGGACTGAGCCAGGCATTGAGGATTATGAAATCTATACCGGTACAATTTCTGATGATGAGGATCCCAGGGATGGAGCTCCAGAATTTAATCAGTAAACTTGCATGAGAAAGCCAGATTTAGTGATTGGTATGAAGTTTCCTAATTAAAGGGTTTTTAGAGAGGCATTGAGGGAATATGTAGTTAATAAGGTTGTTGATATCAAGTTTAAACTGACTGAGAAAACCAAGATATCTGTTTATTGCAAGAATGACTGTGGGTGGAGATTATATGCATCAGTCATTCCTGGAGAACTTGCTTTCCAGATTAAAACATTTCAATTTGTTTGCATATGTGGTAAATCATTTCAGCACAGTCAAGTGAATTTTTCATATGTTACAAGGAAGTATCTGCAAGATTTTGGCAAGAACCCTAAGTGGGAGGTGCCAGGGGTGCAACATCATGTTAGGCAAGATATTTCAGTAGAATTAAGTAGGAATCAAGTGTATAGGGCCAAAAGGAAAGCAAGAGAAATGCTAGAAGGGGATGAGAAGTTGCAATATGCTGCTTTGTGGGACTATGCAGCAATGATTAGAAAGACTAATGTGGGAAGTAAGGTGTATATAAAATGTGATTGTTCAGAAGATGATGGACAACCTAGATTTCTAAGGATGTATGTGAAATAACATGCTCAGAAAGTTGGGTTTTTGGCTGGTTGTAGACCAATAATAGGTTTAGATGGTTGCCACTTGAAGGGCAGATTTAGTGGACAGCTATTAGCAGTCACTGCAAGAAATGGAAATGATAACATATTTCCTGTTGCAGTAGCTGTAGTGGAGCAAGAGTGTAAAGAGTCATGGATTTGGTTCTTGAAACATTTTTCTAAAGATATTGGCGATCCACAGGATCTCAACTTAGTCTTCATTTCTGATAGACAGAAGGTATGAATTTAAACCTTTTTTTTTTTTTGTAATTGTCATTTGTTTTCATTTGTTCTGGTTATTGATTTCAATGCATTGTTTTTACTTAGGGACTTGTACTTGCATTTAAGAAGCTATTTCCAAAAGTTGAACATAGGTGTTGCTTGAAGCATATTTACAGTAATTTCAAATTGCTGTTTAAAGGTTTGGAATTAAAAGATGCATTATGGAGTTGTGCAGCTGCTTCAACTGAGAGAGAGTTTGAGAGAATAATGGAGTATTTAAAGGGTTTGGATGAGAAAGCTTGGAAGTGGCTTAACAAGATTCCAGCCAAACAATGGTGTAAGGCATACTTTACTAAAAGGGTTTTGTCTGATTGTCTAGTTAATAATATAAGTGAGTCATTTAATGCCATGATCTTACCTGCTAGAGACAAGCCAATACTGTCAATGTTGGAGTGGATTAGGGTTAGGCTGATGACTAGACTGCATACTAAGAGGATTGGGATGGAGAAATATGGTGGATCAGTGTGTCCTAATGTACAAGGCAAACTTGAGAAGTTGAAGATGGAATCTAGGTCTTTCTCTGCTATGCCTTCTGGTAGGTTTAAATATGAGGTGGATAATTCTTATGAGAGACATGTGGTTGATCTCACGAAGAAAGAATGTAGTTGTAGGATATGGGACCTCACAAGTATTCCATGCAAACATGGGGTTGCAGCTATTTATAAGAATCTTAAGCATCCTGAGGACTACCTACATGATTGCTATCTAAAGGAAGCATATCTTGATGTTTATAGTGAGATTATTCATCTAATGCTTGGTCAAGATGAATGGATTAAGAGTGGACATTTGCCTCCACAACCACCACATGTTCTTAGACCCCCAGGGAGGCCTAAAAAGTTGAGGAGAAAAGACCCAGATGAGCCAAGGAACCCCCACAAGGTTTCTAGAATGAATAGGCAGATTAAGTGTGGGAAGTGCAACAAACTTGGTCATAATTCAAGATCATGTAATGCTGGCATTACTGGTGAGACAGCCTGGCAGAGAAGGCAAAGATTAAAGTAACAAAAAACTGTAAGATTTCAGTTTTACATACACTTAAATATCTATTTTTATATATTTCAAAGGTTTTACATGCACTTAAATGTCTTTTTTTTTTCTTTGTTTTTTGCATTTGGCATTGGTTGTAGGCACAATGAGGAAGTTCTGCAGCTACTAATCAAGGACATACATCATCACAGCCTCCATCATCACAACCCCCATCATCACAGCCCCCATCATCACAGCCAGCAACAAGAAGTAGATCTCAACAATGGTTCTCTTCCACCCAACCAACCATTCATGCACCTAGAGAGAGATGGCATTCAAGGGCCTCATTATCCTAGGTATTTTCTAAACTTTCCATAATTGCTAAGATGTGATATTTCCTAACATTTGATGTGAGTAGAGTAAGAAATTCTAATTCTATCTTTTTGCAGCCTGTAAGTGTGAGGGATTCAATAGCCAGAGGTGCAAGAAGTGGTGTAGGTAGGGGCAGGGGTGCAACTAGTGGTGCAAGCAGTGGTGTAGGTAGGGGTAGGGGTGCAGGCAGTGATGTAGGTTGGGGCAAGGGTGCAACCAGTGGTGTAGGCAGCGGTGCAAGCAGGGGCAGGGGTGCAGGCATGGGTTCAACCAATGGTGCAGGCATGGGTTCAACCAGTGGTCAAGCTAGTGGTGCAGGCAGGGGTTCAAGCAGTGGTCAAGCTAGTGGTGCAGGCAGGGGTTCAAGCAGTGGTCAAGCTAGTGGTGCAGGCAGGGGTTCAATTAGTGGTCAAGTTAGTGGTGCAAGTAGGAGTTGGACTAATGGTGTAGCTGTACAAAATCTTGGTTTGGCAAGAACAAGAGGAAGTGGTAGTTCAAGGCCACCAAAGCTTCCAGTTGTTTGTGGGAAAGGCAAATGACAGTGGTTGATCTATAATGTAGTTTTTAAGAAACAATGATCATATTTTTGTGTAAATATGGTAGAATAGGCAGTCAGCCTTTTTGTTTTGTAAAAAAATGAACAACTTTTTTCTTTTATTGGAAATTGGTAAACAATACCCTCTTTTTTGGAATAGATAGGTCAGTTAAGGAATACAACATTATAATGTATGCAACTGACAACTTTTGTATGCATGTGACAAACATGCAGTTATGTATGGACAAATATTTGCTATGTATGCAAGTGATACTCGTTTTTATGCATGGATCAATGTTTGCCATGCATCAAAATTTACAATTTTTTTTTTTTTTTTTTGTCTATGGACAAATGTTTGTCTTCTTTTATGGAAAAATGTTTGCCATGTGATAAAGATGCTTATTCAATACTTGGCCACTAATTGTTTGTCTTGTTCTACAAATTCTATATTTGAAGTTGTTCTTTTGTTGGAAATTGGTATACAATATCCTCTTTTTTGGAATAGATAGGTCAGTTAAGGAATACAACATTATAATGTATGCAACTGACAACTTGTATGCATGTGACAAACATGCAGCTATGTATGGACAAATATTTGCTATGTATGCAAGTGATACTCATTTTTATGTTTTTATGCATGGATCAAAATTTACAATTTTTTTTTTTTGTTTGCCATGTTTGTCATCAAAATTTACAATTTTTTTTTTTTGTTTGGACAAATGTTTGTCTTCTTTTATGGAAAAATGTTTGCCATGTGATAAAGATGCTTATTCAACTTGGCCACTTGGCCACTGTTTGTCTTGTTCTAATTGTTTGTCTTGTTCTAAAATTCTATATTTGAAGTTGTTCTTTTGTTGGAAATTGGTAAACAATACCCTCTTTTTTGGAATAGATAGGTCAGTTAAGGAAAACAACATTATAATGTATGCAACTGACAACTTTTGTATGCATGTGACAAACATGCAGCTATGTATGGACAAATATTTGCTATGTATGCAAGTGATACTCGTTTTTATACATGGATCAATGTTTGCCATGCATCAAAATTTACAATTTTTTTTTTTGTTGTTGTTGTCTATGGACAAATGTTTGTCTTCTTTAATGGAAAAATGTTTGCCATGTGATAAAGATGCTTATTCAATACTTGGCCACTAATTGTTTGTCTTGTTCTACAAATTCTATATTTGAAGTTGTTCTTTTGTTGGAAATTGGTAGACAATACCCTCTTTTTTGGAATAGATAGGTCAGTTAAGGAATACAACATTATAATGTATGCAACTGACAACTTTTGTATGCATGTGACAAACATGCAGCTATGTATGGACAAATATTTGCTATGTATGCAAGTGATACTTGTTTTTATGCATGGATCAATGTTTGCCACGCATCAAAATTAAATTTTTTTTTTTTTTGTCTATGGACAGATGTTTGTCTTCTTTTATGGAAAAATGTTTGTCATGTGATAAAGATGCTTATTCAATACTTGGCCACTAATTGTTTGTCTTGTTCTACAAATTCTATATTTGAAGTTGTAACATACTCACAAGTCAAAACACATTTTGGCAATGAAATTAAAGCAGTACATATAACTTGAAAATAACATATACTTCATTAAAGCATTAGGTTCAAAAATTCATTGTCTTCTGACCATTAAAATTACAAAACTTTCCCACAACATCTTGGTCATTAATTACAACACTTTTCCACCCACAACACATTGGGTATCAATCAACTAACACCACAACACACTACTCCTAAGACAAACACTACAACAACACAATAACTACACAGTAGCTAATCATGGCAGGCTCAATGTCTTCATCTTACCAGCTTAATCACTGTACCAAAAAGACACAAGCAGCACAACGATTAAGCACCATGACACAACTAAAGCATGCATATACATTTTCTCTTTCTTTCGAGTCATCATCTCTTTCTCCCTAGCTCTTGCTTCCATTCCACGAGCCACCACTTCCCTCTCATGAGCAATTAACACAGATTTCTCAAGCTTGCTGGATTTTTCAATTATCTTTGCAACAATTTCAGTCTCACACACACAAGTTGGTGGATCAATCCACTCAAAATACCCATAATGTTCTTGCACCTGAGAAATTAAAATTTGGGAATAAAGTATATGTTTAGTAAAAACAAAAAAATTTGTGGTCATCACAGATTTATGAAAATTAAATGGAAATTGTGGTAAATGGAAATTAAATGAACATTACCTACCTTATATTTGCTACACCCACGAAACCTCCTCCCAAAATTTCCAATTGTTCAAGCTGTCCTCACTACAGATCTTGCTCCACAATGACACAAATACTCATTCGCAAAGTAACCAGTTGACGAAGACGAAGACATTTATCTACACTACAGATCAATCCTCACATCACACTCCAGATTTCGAAAAATATAAAACCCTAGGTCAAAAACATAAACATAAACATAAACATAAA
Source organism: Fagus sylvatica (assembly GCA_907173295.1). Taxonomy (NCBI): domain Eukaryota; kingdom Viridiplantae; phylum Streptophyta; class Magnoliopsida; order Fagales; family Fagaceae; genus Fagus; species Fagus sylvatica. Next base: position 16,026,292 of record OU015767.1, read on the forward strand.
CATACCTTGATCTTGAAAAAAAGATGATCCCCAACGATTTCTGCAACAGATCCAAAGCTTATAACCATAAAAAAATCTCAATGCTGCCCAGAAATCCGAGATTGGGCTGAAGAGAATCGAATCGCAGCAACAGTGTCGAGTTAGAACCCTAAAAATGGATTGGAAAAAGGTTGCTTTTATAGTCGACCTGTTTTTTTGATGGAATTGGGCGAGGTGGGTAACGGCTGCTAACGTTTTAAACCCCAGGTGGATAAAGTGACACGTTTTAAACCACAGGTAGGCAATGTTAAAACCGACTAAACCACAGGTGGGTTTACTGTAATTAACCAAAAAAAAAAAAAAAAAAAAAAAAAAAAATCTTTTGGTTTTTGTGTTTACAGCATATACCAGTATTTATTTATTTTTTTTTTTTTTTTTGCTTTTGGTTTTTGTGTTTACTTGGTTTTTTATCTATATACTAGTATTTTATTTTATTTTTTTTTTCCTATATAACCATTGTTGTTAATCTATACGATACTGCTCATGGGAAAAAAAATAAAAGAATTGTTTTTGGTTTTTGTGTTTACAACATACACCAATATTAATTTATTTTTTTTGCTTTTGGCTTTTGTGTTTACTGGTGTTTTTAATCTATACAGTATTGGTTATTTTTTTTTTTTTTTCCTATATAACCATTGTTGTTAATCTATTAAGGAAATGAAAATTTGGAAACCATATATGCTCAATAACTCAATCTGTTCCGAAACCATATATGCTCCGTCCAATGTGGCAAGAAGAAATTCAAAAGGAAACTAGTTCCTTGTGAATCATGATGCTGTTTTTCCCATTCAACATTGTCAGGATTCAGAGTTAGGCCAATCTATCATTTTTTAAGTTTAAAAAATGATAGATTGGCCTAATTCTGAATCCTGCCAATGAGATATTTTTTCCTTTTGTTTGTTTTGAAATCTTATCTTTAGAAATATAAAAGAAAGTAGGAGAAAGCTTTGTTTGAAAAAAAATCTGGTATTGCATTATATGATTGAAAAGAAAGGTCAGTCATTAGAGGCCTTTACATATAGATATGGATTGGCTTGGTTCTCTGTAACTAGCCAATGAGGGGATGGATTATGGTCTATGGTCTATATCTATTGATTGGTTTTTGTGTTTACTGGCTGGTGTTTTTAATCTGTATAGTACTGGTTATTTTTTATTTTTTTATTTTCTATATAACCATCATTGTTAATCTGTACAGTACTGCTCATGGAAAAAATAACTAGTTACATAATTTTTTTTTTTTTTGCTTTTGGTTTTTGTGTTTAAAGCATATACCGGTATTGTTTTTATTATTAAATTTGTACTGTACTGGTATTTTTCAGTTTATACATAATAGAATTCCAAACAAGAGTCACAAAAAGTATAAATATATAATGCATTTCAAAAATAGTATTTTAGGAATTTGACTAAAATATAATGTCATTCCACCACGTTATTATATTGTATCAAACTATAGAATACAGATTCAGGGTTCTATTCATGTGTTGTTACCAAACTGATGAATAGTAATACTTATTCCATTACAGCTTATTTTATTCCTTGTAATACTAATTCTTATTATAGTGTAATAATCATTACTGTATACCAAACGTACTCTTAACACTTTATGTGCAGGGGAGCTCCACCTCAACATGAAATACGATCAATTGAGTTCAAACAATGCTTAAATTTCTCACTTGAACTTGGCTTCACAACAACATCAGTCACATTCTCCCAAGATTTTACTTTCTTCCATCCATGATTATCTTTTCTTTGCCACGCTTTAATCAAAAGCCCCTCTTTGCCTTTTGCTCCACGCTTGATCAACCTTAATTGTTTAACCAATCAAATCGTACAAATTCTTGAAAGCTTTCTCTCATTTCATCGAGCTGGTATCTTGTATGTTCGATGCATACAGCATCTCTCTCACAAGCAAGTGGGACCCGCATGTGTGGGTCCCACTTGCTTGTGAGAGAGATGCTGCATGCATTGGACATATAAGATACTTTTTCCATTTCATCACAACCAAATCACCTTGAATAACTTTTATAATTTCTCCTCTTATTATCCATAATCCAAAGAAATAATGAAATCAAGATTCTTCCAAGCTCGGTTACATGTCTCACATTACCCAAAGTCTTCATAGTTCAATCAAACATGTCTAACTTTACATATTTCCACAACTTTACATTCCACATTATTAGCCAACGTTCTTTATAACCAGTCTTACAAGTGTCAAACCCAATGCCATGGATCCTTTTGTTGGTCTTCTAAAATTTGTAGGCCTAAAGTCATCTCGCTTGGTGGCTTACCCTTGAAGACAGCTAAAAAAAAAAAAGATAGATAGCCCAAAATAAAATAATTTTAGAATGTCTTTATATATATATATATATATATGCCAAAAAATATATTTGTTGAATCACAGAAAAAAAAGAGTCTCATTTAACTATTTAAGAGACCCTCTCACACACAAGTGGAAAGTCGAAGTCGCTTTGGTCCATTCGTTTTGGACCCCAAATTGTTTAGAGCGGGGCTGATCAAACCAAACTATAATTTGATGTGCTCTTATATCTGTCAGTCATTGCCAACACATGTTCATTTCGAGAGCAATTTGATTGAAAAAATCACAATAGCTTACGGATGATTGTATAAATTATCACAATCCAGGTCACCTGGCTTTATTTATTTTTATGTGGCATATAGAATTTTGGAATGTGGTGCACTACACTGATCATTGTGGGACGTAGACATGCAATTGATTTGAATGAAGGATAGAAATAATATCTGATCTCACATTTTCAATCTTGGCTAATTATTTCATCGACTTTGCCCTATTATACTAAAGTGATAGAACTGTATATGTAGCACATATTTCGACATTTATATATCTTTTGTTTTATCACAATTTGTCGTTCCAATAATCGTAAAAATATATTGTGACATTTGATGTTACGTAATACTTATATTGGTGACCAGCAACACTGAAAAGTCTTGAGAAGGCAAAGTTTTCCAGTTCAATTGTAGCTGTCTGAGAAATATGTGAACCTATTTAAAAAAAAAAAAAAAAAGAAAAAAAAAAAAAAAAAAGAAGAAGAGAAAGTAGACAAGGCAATGCTACATTTTATGTCACATGAACTAGCAAATCAATAATTTCATATCAATTGAACTAGAAAATGATCATGAATATATATCAAAAAGATTTGATAGCGTCCAAATTACTGACATAAATGAAATATCTATGATTTGTGGAAATTCCATTTGGTCTTTTAGGTTGAATTTTTTTTTTTTTTGGGCTGAGTAGGATGAGTTAATGGGATCTACTTAGGTACTGTTATGAGACCGGTGTATATTTTGTAAAGGGCAAAACTTACATACAGTAAGTTATATTTTGTTCCTTCGATTCCTTTGCTAAAAAATCAACAAGTGGCCATTTTAAAGCAGAGATAAACAGAGTTAAATGTATTTGCTTTTTTCCGTGAGACGTGGGTTAGCAAGAGAGAGAAAAGAGACTTTATTAAAAAAAATAAAAAATAGAGAGAAACTCTCTCTCTCCTCTTAACAATTCTGTCTCTCAGTTCGGCATCTCTCATCTCAGCGAGACAGCATCGATCTCTCTTGCCATGATCACCATACACATACCCAAGCGTATTTGTACAAACCCCATTGCCACCCATACTATTATTTACAGAATCACAAGCTTCCCGTTGATATTCCAAAACATTACATCAATAAAATTCACTTCTATCATCAAAAGTTGAAACAAATACAAAATTTTTCATTGAATTCTTAACAGATCTAATCCCACTTAAAAGATTCACCCTTATCCCATTTATTATGACCACTCAGGAACCCCAAAAACTAACATTAACAAACAAACATACTTCTTCAATCAATATTTCAAGTTTAAGAAGAAGAATGACAGAGTAGCCAAAGAACAAGAAGAAGGAAGCAGTATGCATGACAGGAGTCAACGACTTCATTGGCTCTTGGCTGGTAGGGACCCCCTTGGACTCCGGCTACACAACCATCCACGCTCATGGATCAAACCCATTTGGGGTTGGAAAATTTTGCGATTTAGGTGGGTTTGTGATTTGGGGTAACAGTGAAATCGACGAGGAGGGTGTGATTTGGGTAACAGTGAGGTTGATGGTGGTAATGGAGGAGTTTCGACAGAGAATGGGCGGAGGGGAGAGATGCTGTACGTCTAGCTGAGAGAGAGAGAGAGTTTTTGTATGTTTTTTCATTTTTTTTTTTTTAATAAAGTCTCTTTCCTCTTCTTTGCTAACTCACGACAAAAGGGAAATACATTTAACTCCGTTTGTCTCCTGCTTTAAAATGCCGCGTGTTGATTTTTTAGCAAAGGAACAGTAGGAACAGAATATAACTTACTGTATGTATGTTTTGCCCTTTTGTAAATTGTGTGTGTTTTGTGATATATTGTGTTCCTTTTTGGTGTAAATGTATGCTAATTGTTGTAAAAAAAAATACATGAATTCTCGTAATATGATTGATATTTGTGGTAAACTCAATCTTACTATAAATAAAATATATTTTACTATAATTGACACACATTGTACAACAAAAACACACACTACAATTTTTGAAACCCATCACGTCATGGAACCTAAGAATTTCCATGATTTAATACGATATGAGTTTAGTATGCTGCAAGAATGATTTGATTCTTGACGTTCACTTAACACCGCGTTTGATCAATGGGGCCAATTTGGTTGTTAATGTGGATGATCATTTCCCCTTTGCTTTAGCACTATAACTAATTGTGATTTTTCTTCACATACATACCTATATCACCTTCAATTTGTTTTACATATTCTTTTAGGAACAAAGTCTTAGAATAGATAAGGTCTGTTTGGTACATGTTTTCGTTTTGTGTTTTGGTTTCGTGACTTCTTTTAGTATTCAAGTTGGAATTTCAATCCTGATTTGAATTTGTTTTTGAAAAAAAAATTTATGTTTGATATTTTATTTTCAAATCACAATTTGAAACATAATTTAAATAAAATTTTATTTTTAGTACATAGTTTTTAGTTTATGTTTTTGGTTGCATTTATAACAATTATAGGGGATTTCACATACAAAGCCCACATAGGCCTCCACAGAACTTGGACTTGGAACATCGGCTCAAATGGACTATCAATTGAACTCTTTAGATTGGATGCGATATTTGAAAACTATTAAGAATATATATGCGTACCCTATGAAAGGGTTGCATTGTATAATGTATTACTTGTTTTGGCTTATGTATGGAATGTGAAATTTCATATATGAAGTTCACGCTTAGGTCCCGTTACGGGATCGGTGTTGGTTATGATAAAATGTGTGTTTTGTGGTAAATTTTGTGTCAATAGTGGTACATGTGTGATTATTGTTGTAAAACCAAAATGTGTGAATTCCGGTAACATGAGTAATATTTGTGGTAAACTCAATTTTATTACAAATTACACACATGTTATCACAATTGACACACATTTGATCAAAACACACGCATTTTATAATTCTTGATCCCAATGACAGGACAGTCCGTTGCAGGACTTAGAGTTTCATAATATTTGGCATGTGAGTTTGGCAATACTTTGGTTATTGAGCCTTTTGGGGCCAGTGTGTTTTTTTGGAAATGAAACCTATGATTATGAGTCTGGGAGGTACATTCTGCAAAAGAGTTTTTTGAGGTTAAAAATAATTCCATTCCAATAATTTTTTTACCAAATGTGCAACAACATGCCTTTTGGTAATAATAATGGGTTTCATGACCATATGAATTAATTTCCTAGTAAGTCTAATTATAAAACAAATTTTACAATTATTAAAATGGTCCGCGATTATAATTAGCATACAATAAAAATGATGTTACATTAATCATAATCGCTCATTTCAACGAATTGTAAAATTTATTATCTATGTAGCATTATATTGCTGTTAATTTTTTTTTTTCTTTTCTAATAAATGGACTAATTGTCTCATTGCATGGCTCTTTGTGGCCAATTTCCCTTAAAAAAAGGCACCAAGTTGTTAATATTCCTTCCCTATTATTATCTTAGATTGCTGGCGTTTTTCACGTACATCTGTGTGATATCAATCTTCAATTATTGTTTATATCTTTTAGAAAAAGTGCTTTATGTTGTCGTCTGTTCTTGCAATCAAATTGTAGCCAGATGTTCAAAGGGGGCAGTGGGCCCAGATGCCCTTACACATTATCTCTTTTAAAATTAAATGAGTATTTAGATACATAACAAGTCCTTGTGAAATTAATTTTGAACTACAATCCATGTGACAGAGTTGTCTTTGTTGCCAAATTAATATTCTTTCCCTACCAAAAAGTTAAAACTTCACAAAATACAGCAATGTGACAAAAAGTCTCTCTCTCTCAACAACTACACCAGGATAAACTCTCGTTTATTTTTTAGAGCAATATCTTCCATTCAAAATATAATCATGGTTTTATATTGGCTAACAAAAGACCATCTTTCAACACCCAAAGCTCAGCAAGTAAACTAGAGCATCGGGAAGTGAGATTTTAACCTTGCATGTTAGTGTTGGAAACACAGAAAATATTAATTGAGTTACAAAGTTCTTAACAACTTCTCTTGAATTAGATGTTGTTATGGGGGAGAAGCATAAGTCAAACAAAGCACACTCTTAAGATTTTGGTTGTTTTGGTATTCTCATAAAGAGATATAAGGGGGAACCTCTACATATTCGTATAAAATTTCAAAATTTCAAAATTAAATATTGAAATTTTTAAAAATGAAAATTTAAATAAAATCCTTTTTAATTAGAATTATGGTTTAATTTGTTATTTTTTGAAATCTTATGGCTTAATGTGCTATTTTTGAAACTATATGGACTATTTATTTTTATTTTTTTATACTTTTTGAAAACTTAGAGTTTAATTTTTTTTTTTAAGTACAAGGTTTAATTTGTTACGCCCTAACTATAAGATTTAAAATATAATTCATCTAAAATTCTTTGTTGGTAGCATAGCAAAATAATAAAATAGCAAACACTTAGGGCTCGTTTGGTACATTGTAATAGCTATTCAGTTGTTTGGTTATGTTTTTATTACAAGGAATAGTCATTCCTTAGTAATAATTACTCCTTAAAATGAAGAATAGTCATTCCTCCCAAAAAAGAGTGTAATAGCTATTCATTTACCTTACGTAATAACTATAAAATATAATTTACCCAAAAGACCCGATCAAAACATACGCTTCTACCTCTATCTCGCCTTATTCTCTCTCTTGCTTTTCATCTTTCTCATCAGGTTCTCTTTCTCTCCTCTTTCTCTCTCTTGCTCTTCATCTTTCTCACCGAGTTCTTCCTCTCTCCTCTTTCTCTCTCTTGCTCTTCATCTTCCTCTAGTTGGTCATAGAGATATTCTCTGTCTTATCTTTCTCTCTATGGTCGTGGAGGTCCTCTCTCTCTCCTCTTTTGTCTGGATGGTGTTTTTAATCTATACAGTACTGATTTTTTTTCCTAGGTTTTCAATATGTACAGTACTGTTTTTTTTTTTTTTTATATTGTGTGTTAACTGTACAGTGTTTTTTTCTTTAATTGTCAGTATTGGTTATTTTTTTATCCTATATAATCATTGTTGTTAATCTTATTGCTCATATTCTTTTGGTTTTTGTGTTTACAGCATATACCAGTATTTATTTATTTTTTTGCTTTTTTTGTTTACTGGTGTTTTCCATCTGTATAGTACTGGTTATTTTTTTTCCTATATAATCATTGTTGTTAATTTATACGATACTGCTCATGGGAAAAAAAATAAAAGAATTGTTTTTGGTTTTTGTGTTTACAACATACACCAATATTAATTTATTTTTTTTGCTTTTGGCTTTTGTGTTTACTGGTGTTTTTAATTTGTACAGTATTGGTTATTTTTTTTTTTTCCTATATAGCCATTGTTGTTAATCTGTTAAAGAAATGAAAATTTGGAAACCATATATGCTCAATAACTCAATCCGTTTCAAAACCATATATGCTCCATCCAATACAGCAGGAAGAAATTCAAAAGGAAATTGGCTCCTTGTGAATTATGATGCTGTGTTTTCCATTCAACATTGGCAGGATTCAGAGCTAGGCCAATCTATCATTTAAAACTTAAAAATGATAGATTAGCCTAATTCTGAATCCTGCCAATGAGATATTTTTTCCTTTTGTTGTTTGAAATTTTCTTTAGAAATATAATAGAGAAAGCTATGTTTGAAAAAAATCTGATATTATATTATATGATTGAAAAGAATGGTCAGTCATTAGGAGCCTTTACATATAGATATGGATTGGTTGGTTGCTGAGAGGATAGATCATGGTATATGGTCTATATCTATTGATTGGTTTTTGTGTTTACTGGCTGGTGGTAAGTTTTGTTTTAATTTTACTTCATTAACTTTCTTTTTGTTTGCTTTTGGTTTTATGTTTTTGTTACCAGTTGTGTTTTTTATTTTTTTAAATCTGTATTGTACTGGTATTTTTCAGTTTATACATAATAGAATACTAAACAAGACTCACAAAAAGTGTAAATATATAATGCATTTCAAAAATAGTATTTTAGGAATTTGACTAAAATATAATGTCATTTCACCATGTTATTATACTGTATCAAACTATGGAATACAGATTCAGAGTTCTATTCATGTGTTGTTACCAAACTGATGAATAGTAATACTTATTTCATTACAGCTTATTTTATTCCTTATAATACTAATTCCTATTATAGTGTAATAATCATTATTGTGTACCAAGCGTATCCTTAACACTTTATGTGTAGGGGAGTTCCACCTGCAACATGAAATCACGATCTTTGGTTCCAATGCTTGAATTTCTCACTTGAACTTTTCCCATTTTCATCAGTCACATTCTCCCAAGATTTTACATTCTTCCATCCATGATTATCTTTTCTCATCACAACCAAATCACCTTGAATAACTTTATAATTTCTCCTCTTATTATCCATAATCCAAAGAAATAATGGAATCAAGATTCTTCCAAGCTCGGTTACATGTCTCACATTACCCAAAGTCTTAATAGTTCAATCAAACATGTCTAACTTTACATATTTCCATTCAAAATGTGAGAAAATGTCTCTCTCTCTCAACAACTACACCCACTAAATAGTCTCAGGAGTTAGGATGGGACAAACTCTCGTTTATTTTTTAGAGCAATATCTTCCATTCAAAATATAATCTATAAGCTCGTAATTGTAAGTCTCTTGACTTTTCTGCATTTAGTCTATACTTGCTTATATATCTTTTCCCTTAATCCTTTCTTCCAATCTCAAGGCTTTTGTGTCACTAAACTCACTACTGTTTCCATAATGGGTACCATCTCTCACTCTACTTCAATTTTGCTCTCAAATTTGTTACTTCTTTTGTGTTTGCACAATGAGGTGGCTTTTGGTGAGTCCAATAGGGAAGCCTTAGAAATTATCATAGGTGGTGGTGGTGGTAGCTATTCTCCTAATTCTCCTCCTGAACCTCTTTCTCCTGATTCTCCTCCTCCTCCTCTTGAGCCCCTTTCTCCTGAATCTCCTCCTCCTCCTCCTTTTCCTGAACCCCTTTCTCCTGAATCTCCTCCTTCTCCTCTTGAGCCCGTTTCTCCTGAATCTTCTCCTCCTCCTCCTGAGTCCGTTTCTCCTGAATCTCCTCCTCCTCCTCCTCCTGCTGAACCCGTTTCTCCTGAATCTCCTCCTCCTCCTGCTGAACCCGTTTCTCCTGAATCTCCTCTTCCTCCTTCTCCTGAGCTCGTTTCTCCTGAATCTCCTCCTCCTCCTCCTGAGCCCGTTTCTCCTGAATCTCCTCCTCCTCCTGAACCCCTTTACCCCCCACGTCCATCTCCATCTTCACCTCCATCTCCTCCTCCATCTTCACCTCCATCTTCACCTCCATCTCTACCTCCATCTCCACCTCTACCTCCATCTTCACCTCCATCTTCACCTCCATCTCCATCTCCTCCTCCACCTCTACCTTCATCTTCACCTCCATCTCTACCTCCATCTCCATCTCCTCCTCCACCTCTACCTCCATCTCTACCTCCATCTCCTCCTCCACCTCTACCTCCATCTTCACCTCCATCTCTACCTCCACCTGACCCCTACACACGTTTAAAAAATGTCATCCCTGTACTTCGACAATTCCAACGAAAAGTCAAGGATGACCCATTTGGCTGTATAAAGAACTTGAAGTTGAGTGACAAACAGCCCCTAGAAGTATGCAAGAATAACACACGCTTCAAATGCGCCATATTTCCAAAGGACAAGAAAAAAGCAATTGCTGGAATAGACTTCAATGGTTGCAAGCTTACTGGTTACAACAATCACCTCCCACTCTCTGATTTCCTTGAGAAAATAGAAGATATAACCTTCTTCCACGCAAACTCCAACAATTTCAGTGGCTTCATACCCAAAGAAATACTCTCCCTTCCATACTTCTACGAGCTCGACGTTAGCAACAACAAATTAAACGGAAATTTCCCACTCGAAGTTCTTGGTGCCAGACAGTTAACATTCTTGGACCTTCGATTTAACAATTTCCAGGGCCCGATTCCACGCCAATTGTTCACACTAGACGTGGACGTACTCTTCATCAATATCTTCCAGATAATCTTGGCTCCACGCCAGCCCTTTATCTCACTTTCGCCAACAACAATTTCACCGGGCCAATCCCAAAAAGCATAGGCCAAGCTTCTATCACACTCGTTGAAGTGCTCTTCTTAGGCAACTTTCTCACTGGGTGCTTGCCATACGAAATTGGGTATCTGAAAAATGCCACTGTTTTTGATGTCAGCTACAACCAATTGATCGGTCCAATACCACTCTCATTTCAGTGCTTGTTCAAAATCGAGCTGCTTGACTTGGCTTATAACCAGTTCTATGGGCAGGTCCTAGAGAATATATGCAAGCTTCAAACCCTGACTAATTTCTCATTACAATACAACTACTTCACAGAGGTTGGCCCTGAATGTAGAAAAATGATCACCAAAAAGAGGCTTAACGTCGAGATGAATTGCATTCAAGACCTCCCTCATCAGAGATCAAAGTATGATTGTGATTCATTTTTCTCTGCGAACAACCACACTTGTCCCGATCCGAAGTCCTTGACAATTATTCCATGTAGTAACAACCATTATTCAGGTTCCCTTGGTGCCTCTGATCATCAACCAATGGCTGTAGCCCCTTCACCACGATCCTATCATACTCTTATACCGCATAGGTTATGATTTTAATTTCCTGCTCTAAATGTACTATATGTATTTGCATATGTCTATTATCCTCTTAAATATTTGTTAAGTTATGAATAAGCAATCGGCATCTTTGAGCCACTACAAAAAACATGGTCTATTTCAACACATTTATTTCGAGGGTTCATTAAAAATGGTTGCAATAGCATATAATTTTGTGCAATAAGCCATGGGATGAAATATACAATTAATCTATTTCGACGGTCACTAATAGAACCGTTGAAATAAACATAAAAAAAATTATATTTCTCATCTCTTTTGACGATAACTTTCAAAATATGTATTTTTTTAACTGAGCTATTTCAACAGCCATAAGTACCTTCGAAATAAGCATGAAAAAATTAACAGCTCAATACCTTAGCGCACCTTCGCTACTCATTTGGTGCGCGACTACTCATTTGGTGCGCGCCCAGGAATTCTGAAAATGAAACCCCCAAATCGTGAATAGCAACTTGAATGAAAGCCCTATCAAATTTGAATTTTCGCAGAACTTCAATTTTTACCCAAATCGTCAAAACCCCCAAATCATCAAAACCCCCAAATCATCAAAACCCCCAAACAGCCACATAGAAAAGCACCATACTATTGTTTTTTTATCGTCAAGCTCAAATTCTCGCACCAGACCTTGTCCTCGCTCCACGATTCCACCCCTCATCGCCTACTCCAATCAATTTCCAACAAAATGTAAGTTCCAACTTCGAACTCTTTTGATTTTCGTTCATATTTTTTAGAGAGAGAGGGTTTGAGATATGAATAGATCTCTGATTGTTTTGGGAACTTCAAGCCTTCGACGCTCCCATTTTCAGGCTATCGGAAAACTGTGAGATCGACCGAATCGACGGATAGCAAAGACCAAGTCTCTACTCTCTAGGGTTTAACTACACGCAAATCTCTACCAGGTACTCACTCTCTCTGTGAAACCCTAGTTCCGTACAAGTTTTGATTCCATAAAAATCTGAAATAAGCTAGCCACATTTTCCTTTCTGTGAATGAATTATTCTGCTGTATGGTTTCCGAGAATCTCAATAACCGAGCTTCATTTTACCTTACTATTTTATTCTTTTTTGGAGCTTAAGAGTTTGGTCTGTTTCGCTGTTTTTAGTCTTTGGGAATTTGGATTGGCGTTTTGTAGTTTCTGTGAATTTTGTTTTTGTGTGCGTGTGGATGTTTTAATGCTTTAGCTGTCTGTTTGGTTGCTAAGAAAGTTTTTAGCTGCCTGATTATTTAGTTATAAATCCTAGTTATTGCATGAGAAGCCCTTTTTTTTTTTTTGGATTAAAGAGTACAAATTTTTATTGAATGTTTGTGCCTAATAATGGGGAATTTCCCTTTCTGTCATACGGAAACCTGGTTCTGTAGTTTGAATTTTCAGTTTGTATTAATTGGTTTTTAATTTTAATGTTTTCCAGGAGTTGATTTTAGTTTGCTGTTGTGTGTAGTGCTCCTTGTTGTGTGTAGCATGATTTTCTGTGTGTCTTGGTTGTTTGAACTTTCTTTGGTTTAATAATATATCCTGCTTATCCCTAAAATAAAGGAACCGTGGCTGATCAGTGCTGTCTTCTGCTGATAAACATGATTCAGCGTACTGTCTGATACTAACTTGAAAATGCTGATTATCTGATTTGACTATTAAATTATATTGTATGCTACTTCTGTCCAGAAATCGAAGTCATCCATGAACTTATTGGCTATTGCAGCTGGCATAAAGCAAAAAGAAAGCGTGAATAAAAATATTAGACGAGGCAGGGGGCCCCTGTCTCTCTCACTCTCTGTGTTTTCTTTGACTCGCAGAATTATTTAGGTCAGATGGGAATTTTGCACATTCTTCAAAACAGGCACACACTTTCTTCAAGTGTTTAAGGGTCACCCGGGATTTAGGGAAAAAGATTAGCATGTCTTTCTTAGGACTTTGGACTTTGACGAGAGAGAGAAACACATTGAGATCAGTGGGGTTTAATTATTAATGTAAGAAACTTTTTTTGCAAACTTTGATTCTATTTGAATTTGACACACGTTAGTTTTAGTTTTTGAGCCTTTTGTGGTTTAGCTCCTTTCTAGTCAAAAGTGTCAAACAACACACACTAGTGTCTCCTACCATATGAGCAATCATTGGCCTACATTGATGTGGGAAAGAAGTTACATAAGTTAATTAACACAAATTAATGGTTTAGTAACTAACATTATGGAATTTTTTCTTAATTATTTTCTTCTTTGCATTTTGCATTAGCCAAATGTAGAGGAAAACCTGAAAAAGCACCCACTTATGATTGTGCAACAAAACTACAAACATAAGATGCTTGTCATGAAAAAGATAAGCTTGTTATGTCCTTATGTAATAACTGATAATATTGGCAAAATTTTCAATAGATTCACCTAGCCTGAAATGGCAAACACATGGTGTGTTTGTGTCTAGAAACAAATGCAGTTTAGCTACCAACATGCAGGGCCAAACACAGTATCATTTTCAACAAGGGTCATAGTTCCTTATTTTTCTTCTTTGTGTCTGGCCAATCTACACTTTAGGCATAGTCAGTAACCAAATTCTAGTGTGCTTACAATTTAAATCAAGGAGGCACAGATCGATGAGAGAGCTTAAGTATATATCAAGCAAAAATCAATCCAAAGATATACATACCATCCATAAACCATCCTCCATCAGAGGAGATGTAAGCTTTGGTGATGACGAAGTCAAGATCTGTCAGAATTTGTACAACCTCCAACAGAATTCCTGGTTTGTTAACACTGTCAACCTACCAATCACATTCCATAATCTCCATGGTAATTCTTGTAAGAAGGGAAATTGGGGAAATAATTGCAAACAAGAGAATCTGGGGATATGATATTGTGCAGATGCCATATGCGGCGCATAAGGTATATTAAGTAATTAAGTAAAAGGATCCTTTTGGCCTTGGTTAATTGAGGTTCTAGCTGGATTAGGAGTCCTTTTATTTCACTTTTGTTCAAATTTGCCTCTATAGAGCTGTAATTAGGTTGTCATTTTTCTAAAGCAATTTTTACAAAAGAAAAACATAGGCAACTTGTTGCAACATAGATGGGTTAAGCATGATCTGCCTGTCATGTGCATTAACTTGGGCTGAATTTTTGTAGATGCAATTGTGATGCTCTGGTTGACAAATTTCCAACTCAACCTAAAAAAAGCAAATTTAAAGTAACTTCAAATAGAGAACTTCATCTTTTCATATTAATTCTTTTTGGACAAAAAGAAAAATAAAATTGTAACTAGAAATGTTGAACTTTGTGTGCATACTTTGTGCACACATTGGTCTTTATTTTTAATATAATTCTTTTTACCTATCAAAAAAAAAAAAAAACTAGAAATGTTGAAACATGAAACCCTTTTCATTGTCTTATGCAGTGGCTGATCTTGGTGGTCCGAGTGTAGCATAATTCTTAAATGTATCAGAATTTACCAAATGTAGAGGAAAACCTGAAAAAACACCCACTTATGATTGTGCAACAAAACTACAAACATAGATGCTTGTCATGAAAAAGATAAGCTTGTTATGTCCTTATATTAACCAATAAGTGTGCCACTCTCTCCTAGCTTGTTATGTCATACAACTAATAAAGCAAAGGCATGCAGTAGTGGTATAGCTTGATAAAGAAGAGCTAGCATAGCACTTTTTCCACAAGTTGCTTTATATATCAATTAGCATTACAGATATGTCTCTAAAAAGAAGTCTGAAACAAGCTGTTAAGGACAGGTATCAGTGACATGTAATAACTGATAAACAAGCTGCTCTTCCAACCAACACTAATGCAAACAGCTCACTCAAAGAAACACATGCAGTTAACGTAGCAGAGTTGGTTGAAATTTAACATACTTGCTGTACAATTGCTGAAATGTGGTTTGTTTCGAGAGAAATGTGGTACTTAAGAGTATCAACTCTAACGGTTTAGTTACTAACTTAAGAGTATCATGTTTCATTCTTTGCTTGCTTGCAGATTTGTTTCCAACAAGTGGTTTGGTGCTATTATTTTCAGTGGGATCTTATTTGGAAGACTTTCATCAGTGGTATATAAACTTCAAATCTAAGTATTCCTTGCTCATGTCACCTTGATTTATGATGACTGCATTAATTAATATCCCATTTGGGTCTTTACTTGTGAATGCATCTCTCTTTTTGCCTTTTTCCATTCTAAAATAACATAGTTATTTTTTCTTGTCCATTTTGGTCTTTACTTGTGAATACATCTCTCTTTTTGCTGTAATGCGTATGAATGTTTCTTGCCTTCTTCATCTTTTATGTCTATTCTGTTTCCTTTTGTCATATGCTATATGAAAAATTATATTAGATTTATAAATGGTTTTTATTTATTCATATTGCAGCAATATTGAGACATTGGTTGTTTGTAGTTTATTCATACTCATATCATTCTTAAATGTAGGAAATGTGTCTAATAAACAAGAAGAATCGTGGCGAAAATAAAATTGTCCACATTTCCGGATCAAAGAGCTTTCAACAACAGAATGCAGAAGAGGTAATCTAAGATCTTAACATATATATCTTTTGAATTTACATGCCAATATCATTCAGAATTTAACGTACAGATTCTAATGGCATAATCTTGTACTTAGATCTTAATCTGTGCAATAACAAAATCATATGCAATTTCCCTGTTTAAGGAACTCATTTATTTCAACATGTGGCTGTTTCTTGCCTAAATGCCTTGATTGAACATGCCCTGTCCTAACTATTTGTGGCCTGGATTGAACTCGTTCCCTCCCTTCCTATCTCATCTGGATTGAACTCGTCTCTGGATGTGTGTTTGTGTGTTGTTGTAATCATATCTAGATTGTTGTTGCCAATCAGCACAGTACATCTATGAAAAACCGAAGCTTTTTTTATTTAAAGTACAATCTCATCCTAAAAATTTACTAGGTATCAATTTTGTAATTATGCCCATTGATTGTCACAATGCATTCAACCATAACACAACAATATTGAAGGTTTTTGGCACCCTAATGGGGAAATGGGGAAGGATTGCATATATGTATATAGGCAAATCAAGACAAGGCACATCATTACATCACAGGGAAACAAAGAGTCAAGTGCTGTGCCATAAGGATTTACTCAGATTCTTACATCTATAGGACTTGTATTTGATTTTCACCACAGATTCTTAACTTCAGATTCTTACTCAGATTCTTACAAAGAGTCAAGTGCTGTGCTACTAGTTCTTGAATATGTGATTGCTGCAATGGTGGATGTGGAGTGATGTGTTGTGTTGGGGATTAGTAGAGAGGAATTTTGCTTCAGTGAACATTGATGTTTCTCTCATGAGTGGTAGTTTGTGTTTATGCGTATGTGTAAGAGCATAATGCTCATCTCATATGAATATTAGTTTTTAATTTATTTTTGCACACTGATTTTTATTCTTTATTGGACGTTTGGTTGTTTAATATAAAGTTATAAACTACCTTTTTTTTAAATTGAAAACTTTTCACTGCTTCCCCAAGATGAATGCAGGTGTTTCATTCAAAACTGTGTTATGAAATTGTAATCTGGCTCTGTTACACAGGCTAAGATTTTGATTTTTATTAGGAACTAGGAAGTTTGGGCTCTGTTATTTAAGGATCAAAATGTCTGCCATTTTTTTGTTGTGGGAAAACAATCGAGAAGCAGAGTTCAGTTTATAATCCATCCCGGGATGTAGGGTTATTTGCAGTATGTAGTGTCTTGTAGTAGTGTTTTAACTTCAATAGCAATTTTATTGATCACGAATTGCAATGACCCTACTAACTGTTAGCTGCTTGATGAGATATTAGAATTTGTATGCCTTTATTTCTGCAATTCTTATTTTCTTACTTATATTTTGGTGTTTTTCATTGTCCTGGATTAATTTCCTTAGATTTTTAGGATGCATTTCAAAGTATTTGGAGAAAGTACTTGGACTTTTCATATTTTCATAGACTGAAAATTGAAGTTCTAAATAGTTCTTTTCAAACACTTACATCTAAACAAGTCATAATTTGTGAGGACTTATTTATGTTTCAAACTTTAGGATTTGATTCTTTATCTCGAATGTGGTTTGAGATCATTTGTTTGCATGGTGCCATTCTCTCTAGTTTTGTACCATGGTCGATGATATTCCATAGTTTTCGTACAAATGTGGTATATTGCTTGCATATTTGGTATAGGTCCCTGCTCAATGAATTTTTTTAGAAAAAATAAAAAAACTTTATCGAGGGTTATGACCTTCGATAAAAACAAAATTACTTATTTCGAGGGTTTTGACCCTCGATACAAGTAATATTTGTGAAGTATCCAACACTCTTTATAGAGGGTTATAACCCTTTTTATCGAGGATTATGACCGTCGATAAAGATAAAATACTTTATTCGAGCTTTGTTACATGAAATGCAAAATAAACTTATAGTTGTGCATTCATTTTATTTTTATTAATTTATGGCCTTATACAATATGTAGATTAACTTAAACTTTGAAGAATTGGTTGAAGATGATGACAAAGATAATGGAGATATTGGAAACCAGTATGAAGATATGAATGAGGAGTGTAATAAAAAGATAGGACTTTATAATGAAGCTAATGTTGGACTTTTCAATGAAGATAGAGCTTCAAGTTTTAGCTCATATCGTAATCAAAGGGATTCGATGAGCTAGTTAAATATGAAACGTGCATAGAATGTGACTTTGGAGTTTGAGATATGGTTTTGTTCTAGAATTTAAGACATGTAATATAATTTTAGGGCAAATTGCTTTCCTCCTTTAACTATTGGGTTCATCTCAATTCTCCCTAATTTATAAAACCGAACAATGTCACCATTGATGTATTGAAAATATGCAAATAGCCCTCCATCATCTAATATTTTGTTAAATTTAAGCACAAGTAACAAATTTTTTTTTATGTAATTTTGTCAATTTCAAGTCATAATGCTCAAAATCTATGATTACATATTAATGCACCATAAAATATTTTTTGTTGGATTTAACAGAAAATTAGACAGTAGGGGTCTATTTGCATTTTTCCACTACATCAGTGGGGATGTTGCTCAGTTTTATAGATTATGTAGTAGACCAAATAGTTAAAAGTAGAAAATTGGAATTTGCCCATAAATTATTTAGCAAAAGACTTACTGCAACAATTCTATGACATTATAGGAAGCGAAATTTTTTAAGCCAATTACACATTGCCACGTCAAAATTTTATGATAAATCCTAAATTTTCATGTGTCAATAAATTAATTAAATAATATATCAAAGAGTAAATTAAATAGTATTATGTGTCATCAAATTGAAAAATTTAAAATTGTCACGTGTAACTTGGACCTACAAAATCAAGATAAATGTTTCTTCCAATCATATTAGGACACTTGTAATTGATAATTATTTCCAATAAAAATAAATAAATGTTGACAAGTCCCAATGAGACTCATAATTTTTTGATCAATCAAAATTGACCACTTGTCTTCTAAAAGACTAGTTTCAAGTGGACTCTTCCTCGGAAGACCACTATAGACATCCCCTAGCTCATTTCGACACAAATTATTCAAGTATTGAACCACTAACAAAGTCAAGCCATAAGCTTCTAAAGAATTTCAAGTGGAGCTCAGTTAGATTCAAGCTAGCTCCAAAGGAATTCTACATCAAAGTTTCTCAAATTCAAAGAACGTTAGAAGAACACTCGAAAATCCTTTGAAGAACGCAAAAAACGAAGAACATCTAAACAAGCCGAAGGCCTAGAAGTTTGTCTACAACTATGTCATCAACTCAGTTTGATTCGAGAAACACGCTTCTAGAAGCTCTTGAATAGAAATTAAATTTTAAGTGAAGAATCAAAGGAATAATTTCTTTTTTATAAAGAATATTAAAGAGATTGCATTTTGCTACAATTAATTAATATTTGTTACAAATTCTTTCAGTCAATTCAAGACTCGAATATTTTTTGTCTACAAATTATTTTCATTTGGAAACATAAATTGACAGAAAAACATTTTATGCTCAAACCAAAAAAATCCTTTTCATTAAAAAGAAGAAGAAGCAAACAAGGCCTCAGTCTCTTCACGTCACTATGTAAACGTTATGTGTGCCTCCAATATGTGCAACAATTATTTTCCTTTTTATTTAGGTGGGAGTTAGAGCATTTTCAACCGACTTTCAATATTTTCTCAACTTTATCTTTTCAAAACTCTACTTTTAGAATACAACTCTCATCCCATCCTCTATTTTATAATATATTATATTAAAATAATCTTATAACCCAAACCCACGTCATCAGTCCAAACCATAACTAAACAACCACCAGAACTCATTGTCGAATTAACTAAATTATACCCAAACCACCATTATCAATAATCCAATCCACCAATTTAACCAAAACCCATTAGTCCCTTGTGAAGATCGAACCCAAATCACTCACGAGTCACGACCATAAAACACTACAAAATCCCCCCCATCACCAAACTTGACTCAAGTACTCAAATGCAAACGAACCCCAAGGCCACTGCTACCTTGGCCAAAACCCCAGCGCTTCCACCAAATCCCATGTTACATCCACCATTTACACTGTCGATAGACGCCCTGTTCATCACCTCGATCATCTGCAAGGACCATCATAACGTTGTCACTGCTTCGCCACAAAGGTCCAGAACTCAGATTTTACGAAGATGAACCATCCAAGGAGGTTGAGAATGAAACCACTCGAAGCCGTCGTTGGCGCTGCGCCACACGTCCCTCCAGGCCTCGCTGGAGACCATGCACTTGAGAGGAGATAGGTGCGAGAGAGAGAGAGAGATAAATAGTTTCTCAGATAGCAGAGGAGAGAGAGTAGGAGTAAAAAGAGTTTAAAAAGAATTTACATGATAAACAGTACTTTATGTTTTTACCGAGTACTGTAGTATCATTTATTTTTAGCAGTAATACAAAATCCAATGGGAGGCTTCTTTGTGTATTATTTTTTATGTGACAAGTTGGCCAAAAGTAAGTTTTAGCTCACCAACTGAGAATCTCTTAGGTGTGTATAATTTGCAGCCAGAGTTCTAATGTTATGTTGACTCTTTCCTCACCGCTTAATTTGTTTCTTGTTGCATCAAATTTCTCATTCATTAAAAAAAGCCAAAATCCAAATTATACAGTGTATTTTCATTTTTGTTTCTAAATTTTTTATTTATTAAAAATCATTTAATCTTTAAACTTTAACATTCATCTCACGTTAGTTGTTCTATTTATCGTTGTCTATAAAACTGTCATTAAGCCTAATAAAACCATGATGTATCACATATGTGAAGAGTGACAGTAGTTTTGCAGATTATAATGGATGGAAAGGGCTAATTTGATTGGAATGTTAAAGTTTAATAATTAAAATGACAATATAAATTTTAGTGATGAAGATGATAATTTACCCAAACTTAAAGAGTGTAATTAGAATTTTAGCTAAAACAAAGAAAACCTGGATAGATTTTGCAACAACTATTCAAATTAATCTTTGGCTCCACTTCTAATGAAACGTTTAATTTTAACATGCCAAAACCTGCATGAAGATCCAATTTGCATTGTGACAATGGAAAATTCAAAACGATATGATACTTGAACATGAAAGTTTCTAGTGATAGTATTTCACAAAATACAAACTCAAAACAAACTTGTTCTCTGCTAGATAACTATGGGTGCAAGGAATTAATATTTGAATGTCTGATATTTACCCCCTGACCATCCAAATTTAATCTCGATGGCTCCCTGCTAGCTGAATATCAGCGACGACGCCATTCGGATAGTCAGCGCAGGGAGACTATATAATATTATTGTTTTTATTTTTTATTTTTGTTTCTTTCGTAATGTAGAAACTTAAAACTTTAAACACTGATTTTTTGGGTCAAATTTACTTTCTCTTTTGTTTTTTGAATTTAACATTGTGCCTTTTTATATGTCTATATACAACTGTACGTGCCTATTTTTTTTTATCCTAATATGAATTGGGCCCCTATCAATTAATTGGGTCTAATTGGAGCAATTTTGGCCAAGCCCAACAAGCCCAATCCACATGGATCCCAAGGTCTGGTATTAAATAAGTCATTTGAGCCCACCACTGAATATTTCAACCTTAAATAAGTCCAATAAAGCCCAAGTGAAGGTTCAACCCATATGTGTTATTAATCTCTTTTACATGTCACTTTGGGCCTAAAAAGACTTTATATTAGTCAAATAAATGACTTAAGCCCAAGGAAGAAAAGCCCATAGCCTCAAGTAACTCTAACAGCCGTAAACAGCCTGTTCGGGGGCCCTATAAAGTCCGAAAATGCAACTGTCAATTGATAGGCTCGAAGTCTGCTGTTAGTGGGACCCACGACAGTCCCTTTTTCATTATATTTGCTAAAGAACAGTGCATTCCTACCCCTATTGAATAAAAAATGATCAGCCATCTTCTTCCTCAAGTCCATTCAAGCCACTCTACACCACCAGCTGCACCATAGCCTCCCATTTCACCCAAAAATTATGGATCTTGGTACAGTGCTTGTGGCAAACTTCAGGTCAACCCACAAAGTCTCCTTTTTTCTATTTCAGCAAAGAGGTAACGTGTATCTCTCCTCCATTAGAGTAGTCAAGTCTTCATAGACTCAACTCAGCTACTCCATAGGTCCAAGTTGTAGCTGGAAAGTATGGTTGCTATCACAATAGCCACGGCAAACCTCTGGACAGAAGCTCTATTATCCATCAAACATGGCAGATATGCATGGAAATCTGAAAATGAGACTTGAAGTCACCAACTACCTCAGATTTGGTTCTAATAGAACTAAGGGAGTAGCCATCATGGCCTAGACCCACGATGAGACTTTTCTCCTTTCTTGTTGAGACTATAGGAGTGTGGTTTGAAGGAAGGGAGGGAGTCCCAAGGGCCTTGGTATCCACTCACTAGCTAGCATTGAGTATGCTAGGAGGCATGGTAGCTAACTTTTGGAAACTAAAACCAATAAAGCATGCATGACACAACCCTTCACTTGAACCAAACCATCAAGCATTTAATGCCTTTCACCAGTCATTTCAAGGTGAGAATAAGGGCCTTACCCCGAAATCTGTCACAGTTATATTACTTTCCTTTTATATTTGAAATCTCATAATTATGGGAAATAAAAGATCTGATTTCCCACCAGCTTAAGCAACCTCAATGACCTCTATAAAAGACATCATTAAGTCTTTAATCTAGAAGATAACAAAAATGACAAGAACAACAAGAGCATCAAGCACAACAAAAGTATTAACTCTTTTCACAAAGCTAAGTTCATACTAAGTTGTTCATCTCTAGAGCACTTTCTAGTATATATCTCAAACAAAGAGCCCTAAGGTCATCTTCAACTTTAAGACTCTGATCTCTAACCCTAAACACCAACTCAAACCCAAAATACCATGATTTAAGCTTATATCCGCAAAAGTGCCTTTTGGTATCCGGATTACAACAACAATTAGCATAATAAATAGTTAAATTGTTCATCTCTAGAGAATTCTCTAGTAGAAATCCAAAAGAGGAGTTCTAAGGTCATCTTCAACCTGAAAACTCCAATCCTTAGCTTTAAACACCAGCCCAACTTGAAAATATTAAGACTTGAGCTTAACTCCCAGAAATGTCTTGCGACAGATGTTTGGGCTCTTTTCTTACAAAAAGGCCTTGCAGCAGATGTCTGGATCCAAATTCTAGAATGTCATATTAATGTCGTAGCACATCCTACCAAATTAACTCCATAAAAGGCCTAAACACTTCTCTCTCTTACCTTCATGCATGCTTTATGGGACTAACTCTCTCCCACTTAGTCAAACTCTTTTTAGTCTCAATAAGTTCATTATTAATGATCTTTGTGTTACAACAGATATCAGTGGAAGAGCAAGGAATAGATGACTTTGTACTTGTTTTAGTTAAAGTTGTCATATTTTAAGCCTAGATTATTCATAAAATAGTGGAAGCCTTATTCCATTGTTACTTTGGGCTCTTATTAACAAAACTCCTTTGTTGGGCCATTTGCTACTGTTCATGCTACTATTCCTATTGACTCAAGTTTGACAGACTCAAATCTGCAATCCAGCATACATTAGTTCTTAAGGGAAGTATTATCCTTTTGTTAAATCTTGTTATATTACAATTATATCAAACTATTATCTTTAGTTCAAGTCCTTTACAAAGTATGGAAAACCCTCATTTGATCCTTGTTTTGGGCTTTAACTAACAAACGCAACTTCATGTTTTGGCAGATGTCAATTATTGGCTAAACTATTAATGATTTAATATTTCTTTGATAAATCTTAGTTATATTATATCCATATCAAGCTATTATCTATATTTCAAGTTATTTACAAGATATGGAAAGCCCCACTTGACACTCGCTTTGGGCTTCGACTAACATATGTTATTTCGTTGGGTTGTAGTGCCATTATTCATACTGATATAGGCCTGACAGACTCAATTCAAAGCCTTTCAAGGAAGCTGCCCCATTAGCCCTTAGGTTGACATTTCAGCCCTCGGTTGAATTTTGGGTTCGACTCTTTTCCTTCTTAAAGCTCAGCCAACATTCCAACCAACCTCGGTGCAACACGTGGCATAGAGACAAAAAACCCCCCTCACAACAACTATATACAATTATATATGTTTGACTGAAATGCTCAATTTAGGGTTTTGAGAGAGAAGTTAGGAATAGAGTCGTGGATGAGTACAATATATAGTGATGGCCAAAGCTTCGATAAAAGGCCCGAGACCAATCTTAAGGGCATCAATCACTACTCTTTTTTTTTTGGTAAATATATATATATTTTTTATGAGGGAGAGGCAATTTGTGTGTGTGTGTGTGTGTGTGTATAGTTTTTGGCATTTTTTAACTTTTTAGTTCTTTAATTTTTTTTAGCTATTACGTGAATTAAGGAATAACTATTACGGTCATTTTGATAAGGAATAGTTATTCCTCATTTTAAAGAATAGTCATTCCTAAGGAATAGCTATTCCCGTAATGAGAGCTATTCCCTGTAATGAGAACGTAACCAAACAATCGAATAGTTATTCCTTAGGAATAGTTATTACATTACAGTGTCTATTACAGTATACCAAACATGCCTAGATATTGTGCCAAAATTGATGGTTAACATGTAAAAGGTTCTATTGAGCTAATTTATGGGTTTTTCTATGAGTTTGTAGGTTAATATCGACATATGTTTAAAAATATATGCATAATAATATATATATATATAAATTAGGGTAAATTACACTACCTTCCCTCGAGGTATTGTAAAATGACAATAAACCCAAAACTTGACCCGAAATGATAGTCACACTCTTCAATTTTGACATAAAACTGTTATGAGTCTTTCTATTACTAGTTTTAATAGAATATTCAATTTTTTAAAAGATTTTTTTTTTACCAAATCTCTAACTAGAGGAGAGAGTGGATCTTTTAAACAAATGAAATCTTAAAAAAAGAAAAGAAAAGAATATTCCGTTACGAAAAAACCCATGAAAGATTTATGTCAAAGCTTGAAAGGTGAGACTGTCATTTCTATTCAAGTTTGGGGTTTATTGCCATTCCGTAATACCTCGAGGGAGGGTAGTGTAATTTATCCAAAAAAAAATTATAAAAATAGTTAATAATTAATTCATCAACTGTACCCTCTTGTACCCGTACTCTTATCATAATTTTTTAGGTATTGTCGTGTCATCGTATCATGTTTCGTATCGTACCTGTGCCCAAAAATATACCCATGCTTCCTAGGTTTATATTTAGCTTAGCTCTCCCTGAATTTTTTTTTTTTTGGTTCCACCACTAGATATGGTCATTATGCATAGCTCTTGGGTGGTTTGAATTCAAATTTGAGGTCCCATGAGTGTAGGTGGTCTTGACTGTGTTGGAATGTTGAATGATGATATCTAAATCAGTATAGACAAAAGTAGAGTTCTTTAGATGTTGTACCTTAAATTCTCTAATTTGAATTCAATCATGTGGTTATAACCAATGAACTACATCATTGGAGTTAGTTGTCCTTTGGCAAAGATAACACATTGTATGTTGCATTGGTGTAACATATAGTTAAATTTAATTGAAGAACCTATGGTATAATATATAAGTCATTACAATTAAAAATAAAAAATTCTCCTACAAGCTACATCTATGCACATTATTAAAGATAAATTGTATTTGAAAAGTTTACCATTCGGCACAGTTTGGTGACTGTAATTTCCAAATGAAATGTTGATAATCATCCTCTTATCATATCTATTGGGCATCTAAGATTGTTTTTTTGGTTCAACGATAATTTGAGAAGAAAGGAGGAGAGGATGAGACGCATCGTTGATAAGGTTGAATCTCAAATGGCAGTTCTAATTCTTTGATAGTTTTAATTTTTCAGTATTCATAAACCATTATCAATTCTCCCTCTTTAACCATGTGACTATGTGGGCTTCATGGTTGGTAGGTGGGACAATCTAAGGTTTAAGTTTTTTTTATTAGGGCTGGATGTGGGTAATTAAAATAGCGTCAAATTTTAGTTGAGACTGGGCTCAAACATGTAGTTGTTTCTGGAATGATTGTTCTTGGTTTCTACTTTCTAGGCCCAAATGAGCCCTAATTGATCTGAGCCTAGCTCAGCGTCCCGAATGACCAACTAAGGACAATAGTATATAGCTTAGAAAAAAGAAGGAAAAAAAAAAAAGGGACAATAGTAGATAAAAAAGAACTTCGCTTGGGTTTTTTTATTTTACTTTTATTTTAGTCGGGAAAGTGAGATTTTTTTTTGGGTTAGAAAGGAAATATTATAAATTAACTGCAAATCATACGCGTATAGAAAATCTTAGCTTTAACAAAAGCTAGCAATTTCGCCACCATAGACGGTGGGTTAGGAAAAAAAAAAAACAAATGGACAATCTTGAAGAAGTCCTGAATTAGCAAAAGCATCCGCACATTGATTAACTTCACGGAATACATGCTTCACTACAGGATTGGTAAATATCAACAGAAGGTTCCTGCAATCAGATAATAATGGTTCCATTACTAAATTAACTAGTCGCAAACCCGTGCGATGCACGGAAAGCTACCAAAATTGAGATCTAAAGAAATATTGGGATATTTTCTATTTTCATTGAATATGTAAATTGGTTCTTTGTGGTTTGAGAACTTGCTTCAATGTATGAAATGCTTTTAAATAGAGGATGACGTTAATAATATTGCTACGTGTAGCAATTTTGTAAGATAGCATTTAAATTACCAAATAAACAATCATAATAAATTAAAACACAAAATAGACTACCATCTAATGAATATTGTAATTATATTGGAAAATTTATATTTCTATTTATGTAAATGTTTTGCAAGTGTAATTTGCAGAGATTTTTGTATTTAAAGATTTAAAGAATTCTTTGTTTCTTCTTCTTCTGTTGCTCCGCATATAGGCAACAAATAATTCTTTTTGTTCTCCATAGTTGCAAATGTTGTTGTGAGTTGGACATCGTCACCATTTGAAGCGGCAATCATATAAGATTGTTAATAGACTATGTTTCTCTGTATCACGTTGTATAAGAAAAATATGAAGTGTAATTATTTTATAGTAAATGTAATATAAAAATACTTACTTCAATTATTTCAATTTTAATTTAACTTCCATGTTAATCCATTTGATATTTTACCATCATTGTGCAAAAAAAAAAAAAAAAAACCAAGTTACATAAGTATTCAAGGGAATGCTTATATACGATCAACATTATGGGTCAATTGGCTTAACTTAATTGTTTCTTCCTTCAAGCAGCTAAACAAAGAATCAAATTTAAATTTGTAGCATCACACTTTTACTACAAATAAGTTATAAAACATGCTATCTTGATTATCTCAATCATTGCAAATTTAAAGTTGTAATTGATTAGTTCTAATGTACTAAATTTCCAATGATGTTGTACTAAACCTGTGAATTTCTCTTTTGTGCTTTCTCTAGTTCTTCTTATAGGAAAATCTTGAGTTGGTAGGAAATTCAGTGTCTTAGTATAGTGTTTGCTACTTGTCAATTCTTATTGCAGAAACTATGCAAAGGAACTGTAAGGCATCCGTAAAATGCCTCTAGAGCCAGGGAGTCCCTTACAAAAAACTGAATAACACAATCACCCCCTTAATAGCAGGGGAGTCTGCATTCAAGGTTACCTTTGACTGGGAAAAGGAAATAGGAGTTCCAGGAGCATTTATAATAAGAAACAATCATCATAGTGAGTTCTACCTTAAAACTCTTACACTCAAAGATGTTCTGGGTCAAGGCCGAGTCCATTTTGTTTGCAATTCACAATCAATTCTTAATGCTGATAACAACTACAACATAACAAAACTCACATTTTAGTCCAAAAGAAGATTCAAAATGATTTTTCATTCATGACTATCAGCTATAATCTATATAGACAGCTTTACAGAGATTAAAGATGAAATAATAACTCACCAAGGTGGGGAAGAATACGCTTTTTTAGAGTAAATCAAAAAATTCTAGAGTGAGTAAATCATTTTGTCAAACATATGGTGTGCACGTTCCAAATGGGAATGAAAAAAAATGTTCGGCAACATGAATCCACCCAAAAATTACAGAACCAAAGAAAATAATAATATGCCAGAATCGAAAACCCAAAGAAATCAAAACTAATTGTTGGTGTTCCAAACAACATTATATAAAATTGTAATATCAGAACATCATAAACATCAAGTTAATGATGAATTCTGTAGTAAACAACTCAGTGCCATGAGGATTACATAGCATAGGAATATACAAATTCAATTTATTCCAATATGATTGTAGAGAGATCCTTTGAATTGATGAGTTGTAGAGAGAGGCAAATCTACTTCTAATCGCCCCATCAAACCGCGGTAACAATTGGGGAAAATTACTCAAAGCAAAAAAGAAAAAAGAGAAAAAACTTATTCAATTTAGTTCCAAAGACTTCAATCTCCGACTTTGATGTTCTTGGTATGACGGTGGTGGTCTTGGATTCAAATCGAGAAAGAGAAATTCTAAGGAATGGGGACTTCGAAGAGGCGGATTGGGGGTGAAAGGGAGAATCGGCAGAAATGAGCTCAAACGAAGAAAAGAAAGATTGAGAGAGGGAGTGCATAGAAAGACCAGAGAGGATGAATTGAGAAAGATGCAGAGCAAGAATGAGCAGTGGAAGGAGGAATAGGATTGTGTGAGAGAATGAAAGTGGAAGGGAGGATTAGTCATGTGAGAGAAAGAAGTGGGAGTCGGGTAACGAATAAAAATTAGTGAAGGTTATAATTTAAAAATAATAATAATAATGATGTGTAAAATTGTGTGGATTCAAAAGCTGATGTGTCTTAAGTTTAGGAAGTCAATAAAAAGTCAAAAAAACTTTAATTTTACATTATAGTATAGATAGTAGTAGGGTTTTTCAAAAGAAGGACCACCATTTCAGCATCAACTTCAATGAAAATGGAGGAAACACCCAAACTATTGGCTAACAAAAGACCATCTTTCAACACCCAAAGCTCAGCAAGTAAACTAGAGCATCGGGAAGTGAGATTTTAACCCTGCATGTTAGTGTGTGTTTGGTACACGTGATTTGAATCCTAATTTTGGGATTCAAATCCATAATCACCGGGTCCCATATAAAAAAAAATGATGTTTGGTACACGTGATTTAAGTGAGGATTGAAATCCCAACTTGAATTTTATGTGGGTCCCATGCCAAATTTGAGTTCAGCCTTTCACCTGTTTTTGAATCCAAGCCGGATTCAAATCCTGACTCAATTCTTGTGGGTCCCAATTTATTACTGTTACTGGGCCCACCTTTTTCTTTTCTCCCCATTTTCTCTCTCTCTCCTCCAGTGCTTCTCTGCCTCTCTCTCTCCTCTCGGCCATTACAGAGCCCCTTCATTACGGTGGTGGGAACTCGGAGATCTTGAACTGGTGGGAACCGTTCACCGTCTCCATCATCGACGTCGACGTCGTGGTCGTCGGAGCCGAACAAGACGAAGGCGACGCAGAACCCGAATTCGCCAACGTGGACTCGCCCGGAGGTGACTCGGTGGTTGAGCTCACCACCATTAGCAAATTTATCCACATCAAAAGTTACTCCAGGTGAGGTCAGTGGGGGTAATGATGGGGTAGCGGCAATCAGCGAACGTAGTAGCAAGAGTGGAGTTGGGAATGGTAGAAGAGTTAGGAGAGAGGAATCTACTCGGAAGAGTAATAGGACTGATATTTTGGGTGGCAATGAGGAGCCTCCACTTGATAAAGGTGAAAAGGTGGTGTACGTGGGTGGTGGGGAAAAAAAAAAGAAAAAAGGTGGTGTACGTGGGTGGTGGGGGAAAAAAGAAAGAAAAAAGAAAAAAAAAATTAATAAAGTAATAATTAAATTTAAATCTGAAAACCAAAACTATGTACCAAACATTTTTTTTTTTTTTAAATTGTGATTTCAGTTGTGAAACCAAAACTATGTACCAAACAAATTTTTTTTTACAATCTTGAATTCAAATCAGGATTAAAGTTCCAACTTCAATAAAGTAAAAAGTCACGAAACCAAAACAAAAAACGAAAACACGTACCAAACAGGCCCTTAGTGTTGGAAACACAAAAAATATTAATTAAGTTACAAGGTTTTTGACAACTTCTCTTGAATTAGATGTTGTTGTGGGGGAGAAGCAGAAGTCAAACAAAGCACACTCTTAAGATTTTGGTTGTTTTGGTATTCTCATAAAGAGATATAAGGGGGAACCTCTACATATTCGTATAAAATTTTAAAATTTCAAAATTAAATATTGAAATTTTTAAAAATGAAAATTTAAATCTCATCCCTTTTAATTAGAATTAGGGTTTAATTTGTCATTTTTTGAAATCTTATGGTTTAATTTGCTATTTTTGAAACTATATGGACTATTTATTTTTATTTTTTTATACTTTTTGAAAACTTAGAGTTTAATTTTTTTTTTAAGTATAAGGCTTAATTTGTTACGCCCTAACTATAGGATTTAAAATATAATTCATCTTAAATTCTATGTTGGTAGCGTAGCAAAATAATAAAATAGCAAACACTTAGGGCTCGTTTGGTACTTTGTAATAACTATTACGTAAGAATAGCTATTCAGTTGTTTGGTTATGTTTTTATTACAAGGAATAGTCATTCCTTAGTAATAGTTACTCCTTAAAATGAAGAATAGTCATTCCTCCCAAAAAGGAGTGTAACAGCTATTCATTTACTTTACGTAATAACTATAAATAATAAAATACCCAAAAGATCCGATTAAAACATACGCTTCTACCTCTATCTCGCCTTATTCTCTCTCTTGCTCTTCATCTTTCTCATCAAGTTGTCTCTTTCTCCTTTTTCTCTCTCTTGCTCTTCATCTTCCTCTAGTTGGCCATGGAGATATTCTCTATCTCATCTTTCTCTCTATGGTCGTGGAGGTCCTCTCTCTCTCCTCTTTTGTCTGGATGGTGTTTTTAATCTGCACAGTACTGATTTTTTTTTTTCCTAGGTTTTCAATTTGTATAGTACTTTTTTTTTTTTTTCCCTATATAACCATTGTTGTTAATCTGTACAGTACTGATTTTTGTGTTTACTGGTTTTTCAATCGGTACAATACTGGTTATTTTTTTTATCCTATATAATCATTGTTGTTAATCTATACAGTATTCTCATGAAAAAAAATAAATTTTGGTTTTTGTGTTTACAGCATATACCAATATTTATTTTTTTTTTTTTTGCTTTTGATTTTTGTGTTTACTGGTGTTTTCCATCTGTATAGTACTAGTTATTTTTTTCTTTTTTTTTTGGTGTGCTCTAATATTTGTCAGTCAACACATGTTCATTTCGAGAGCAATTTGATGGAAAAAATCACAATAGCTTACGGATGATTGTATAAATTATCACAATCCAAGTCACCTGGCTTTATTTATTTTTATGTGGCATACAGAATTTTGGAATGTGGTGCACTACACTGATCGTTGTGGGACGTAGACATGCAATTGATTTGAATGAAGGATAGAAATAATATCTGATCTCATATTTTCAATCTTGGATAATTATTTCATCAACTTTGCCCCTATTATACTAAAGTGACAGAACTGTATATGTAGCACATATTTCGAAATTTATATATCTTTTGTTTTATCACAATTTGCACATATTTCGAAATTTATATATCTTTTGTTTTATCAATTTGTCGTTCCAATAATCGTAAAAATATATTGTGACATTTGATGTTACGTAATACTTATATTGGTGACCAGCAACATTGAAAAGTCTTGAGAAGGCAAAGTTTTCCAGTTCAATTGTAGCTCTGAGAAATATGTGAACCTATTTATAAAAAAAAAAAAAAAAAAAAAAAAAAAAAAAAAAAAAAAAAAAAAAAGAAAATGTAGACAAGTCAATGCTACATTTTATGTCACATCAACCAGCAAATCAATAATTTCATATCATTTGAACCAGAAAATGATCATGAATATATATATATCAAAAAGATTTGATAGCGTACAAATTACTGACATAAATGAAATATCTATGATTTGTGGAAATTCCATTTGGTCTTTTAGGTTGAATTTTTTTTTTTGGCTGAGTAGGATGAGTTAATGGGAGCTACTTAGGTCTTGTTATGAGACCGGTGTATATTTTGTAAAGGGCAAAACTTACATATAGTAAGTTATATTATGTTCCTTCGATTCCCTTGCTAAAATATCAACATGTGGCCATTTTAAAGCGGAGATAAACAGAGTTAAATGTATTTGTTTTTTTCCGTGAGACGTGGGTTAGCAAGAGAGAGAAAAGAGACTTTATTAAAAAAAATAAAAAACAGAGAGAAACTCTCTCTTTCCTCTTAACAATTATGTCTCTCAATTCAGCATCTCTCATCTCAACGAGATAGCATCAATCTCTCTTGCCATGATCACCATACACAGACCCAAGTGTATTTGTACAAACCCCATTGTCTCCCATACTGTTATTTACAGAATCACAAGCTTCCCGTTGATATTCCAAAACATTACATCAATAAAATTCACTTCTATCATCAAAAGTTGAAACAAATACAAAATTTTTCATTGAATTCTTAACAGATCTGATCCCACTTAAAAGATTCACCCTTATCCCATTTATTATGACCACTCAGGAACCCCAAAAACTAACATTAACAAACAAACATACTTCTTCAATCAATATTTCAAGTTTAAGAAGAAGAATGACAGAGCAGCCAAAGAACAAGAAGAAGGAAGCAGTGTGCGTGACAGAAGTCAACGACTTCATTGGCTCTTGGTTGGTAGGGACCCTCTTGGACTCCGGCTACACAACCATCCACGCTCATGGATTAAACCCATTTGGGGTTGGAAAATTTTGTGATTTAGGTGGGTTTGCGATTTGGGGTATGTGAGAATCACGACCCGAGGGTCAAATGGGCCTCAAAATGTGACCCAACTGACAATGGATCAACTCTCTCGATTTGAAGGTTGATTGTACATGTAAATGGAGTCGCCACTTATTTTAATTATTTGGACAAAATAAGAAATTCCACAATAACAATAATTCCTCTTTATTCATCTTTGAATTTGTACAATTGCCAATGAATTTGTAAAAAGAAATAATTACATGTAAATGAGTTTCCTAGTTACAGTCTAGTAAAAGAGAAAACTGTTTGTTTACAAGACACTTTGTAATACGAACCCTAAATTCAAGATTCGGAGGCTTGGTTATAAAATGGGAAGGTGTTTGCACCCCATTTTACCCGACATACGTCAGGTCTTCTAGATTAAACTTGGCCAATATTCATATCATGTCAAAGTACATAAACTCATGTTCGCATCAAAATCCAATTTTAATGTTCAAGTTGTTTGTTTAATTTATTTCATGTGAAATATCATGTTATAGTCATATAAGCATGGTATTCAAGAATAAAACAAAACAATCAAATACAAGTAAATAAATTTCAGTTTAAAATTTATACCTGTATGCTTGTATGGCTTGGAAAGAATACCTCAAGATTGCTTGTATAGCTTGAGAAGAATTGCTTGTATAGCTTGAGAAGATGCTTGTATGGCTTAGGAGTCAAAATGTGATTTTTGGGGGAATTTGGGGCCAAAATGTGATTTCGGAAGTTTTGGGGTCAAGATGTAATTTTGGGAGAATTTGGGGTTGAAATGTGATTTTGGGAAAGTTTGGGGTCAAAATGTAATTTTGTGGAATTTTGGAGTCAATGTGTAATTTTGAGTTTAGATTTGTTGGGTTGAATTATTTGAGTGTGGATTTAAATTAGGGTGGGATAGAGAATTTTGGATTGGATTAGGTTTCAAATGGGTTTGGATTTTTAATTGAATTTTCGGATTGGGCTTGTAGGATTTTAGAGATGAGCTTATTGGGTTAAAGGAGGATTGGGCTTTGGGATTCGGATTGGGCCTGATGGGTTAAAGTTTTTGTTTGACCCGTGGGTCTGATTGGGTTAAATGAGGGGGGCAACCCGGCCCAATCTTAGAACCGGGTAGGGTTTCACTAAAAAAGACCGGGTCGAGTTGACCCGACCCGTCTCTTTCTTTCTTTCTTTTTTTCCAGCCACTCCAGCCGCCTCTCATCTTCTCTCTTTTTTCTCTCTCTAATCTCACTTTCTCTCACCGACTCCATGGCCAAGAACGAGAGCTCCTGCTCGAGCTCCGTTTGCACTCACCACCGCCGCTCTCCACCGCCACCGGTGGTGGAGGATTTTGGTTCGGCAATGGCCGTGCCTTGCCTCTCTCTCTCTCGGCATTTCTCTCTCACGGCGTCTATGGCCTCCCCCTCTCTCTCAAACTCACGGCTCACTCTCACTCTCACTCTAGATTTTGGTGAACCCATGTATGGGTCACGGATTGGGTTTTGGTGATGGGTTGTTATCTTTGGCCGTGGGTGATGGGTATGGGTTTGGTTTGTTTGGGTGAACCCGTATGGGATTGGTATTGTGTGAAATCAAGACCATGGTGGTCTTAGGTTTGTTGAGTAAGAGCCAAGAGGCTCACGAGGTTTGGTGGGATTTAGCCGTGGGTTGTGCCGTGTGTGGGTAATTGTGAACCCGTGTGTAGGTGGTGATGATAGTGTGGGTTTGACTGCTGTTTGTGTGGTGCTGTCGTGCTGAACATAATGTATGGGGTTTGTGTTTGTGAATGCATACATAGTGTGTTGTGATTTGAATGTAGGTGGTGGAGATTTTATGAACAGATAGGAATTGCAGTGAATCTAAGTGTTTAGATTACCATTTTGTATATGGCTGTGTATTCTCCTTTCCCTGTTTGTTGTAGCTTTGTTGTTGTGTGCTCCTTTATCATGGTTGTTTGCTCATGACCAGAAACAAAGGAGAAAAATGTCAGAATAATTTGTATGGAAACAACAAACAAAAATACAGAAATATAGAAAAGAAACAAATCCTTTAGATTATTTCCTGTTTTGTTTTCTGTTGTTGTGGCTTTATTGTTGTTGTGCTCCGAGCTTGATGATGAAAGGGGTGATACTGTTGGTATAGTTGTTGCCTTTCTATTTGTTTCTTGCCTCCTTGTTGATCATGGTTGTGTACTCATTGTCGACACCGGCGGAAAATTTCTATTCTCTTCTTTTTATTATTTTCCTAGAAACCGACCCCCATTTGGCGAGTGTGTGTGTGTTCCTCTATCTCTTTTCCGTTTCGAGATACGAGTTGTGTGTGTGTGGGAACTTGTGTACGTGTGTGCGTGTGAGCACAAATTTGGAGTCGCCACCAATCATGGGAAATTTTAAGGTGTGATTGGGCACCTATGTCTAATAGATTTTATCCCTATTTAGACATCTACAACTAAAATGGTCTTGAACCAGAGATAGGTTCGGGGGTTTGCTTATGCGTGGGGAAGGTGTTAGGCACCCCACGACATCCGTTTAAGAAAACGGTTACCTCCTTCCTAATGTTTTCTTTTATTTGCTAAGCCTAAGTTTGTTGGTTTTTATTATGTACAAATGTCCCGATTTCCGTCGTACGATATACCAAAAATGGCAAACGTAATATGACTTCGTTCGGTTTTGATTAGACTCTTTATTTCACCATCCTTTATCTTTGTATCTTTTAAATTTCCGGGCATTTCGGTGGTAGGATATACTTGAAATCCTAACACCTAGTGCCGGGACAAACAATTAATGTTTTTGGTGCCATATTCGGGATCTCTTTACCCTTGATTTCCAAGAGTAAAGCGGTCCGTCAAATGGCGGGGTTTTGGATGATTAATTCACACTTTGGGGAATTTTAGACCATGATCCTATGGGAGTTAGAACGTGTAGAATCCCTTACACGAAAGCACGTACCAGCCACGCCCCCGTGTAAAGGACTCATACCACAGTGTCCAAAAGCCAGGGCGAACCATAGCCCTTGGGTTGCACCAACTTCGTTTCTAACGCCCACATTACCATGTTTACTCTTTTTAAAGTTTTCATGGCAAAGTGTATTTTAATCACATTTTTATATCAAAGCAATAAACACTCAAGGCAAGTAATCACGGCATGTTTGCAGCACATAAATTACAAGAATGAGTATAAAAGCAAACAAAATGTTCAAACAAGTAATCACGGCATGTTCGCAGCACATAAATCACAAGAATGAGCATGGCATCAAAGTGGTAAAACATTCAATCAAATAATCACGGCATGTTCGCAGCACATAAATTACAAGAATGAATGAGTATGGAATGATCACGGCATGTTTGCAGCACATAAATCATAAGAAGTTCAAATGAGTAATCACGGCATGTTCGCAGCGCATAAATTACTAAAATGACAAGTATGGGATGATTATGGCATGTTGGCAGCATATCAATGAACACAACACTTAATCGAAATGTATTTCATGAGAATTTTTAGGGAAAGGGTCAAGACCTCGTGGGGTCGGGATTCGATGCTATTGAAAGACTTACTCGAATCTCGACACCACCATAGGATTTACATGAATAAAACAAATCAATCTAAAAAAGGGTTTCAATGCCTTTTCGGGCTTACACGAAGGGTTTAGTGCTATTTGAAAGACTTTACCTAAACCTTCGCGAAGCCAAATAGGACTTAAATGAGAAAAACCGTTTTGAAAATGAGGTTTCAATGCCTTTTCGGGCTTACACGGGGGTTTAGTACTATTTGAAAGATTTACCTAAACCCGCGAAGCCAAATAGGACTTAAATGAGAAAAACCGTTTCGAAAATGGGTTTGTAATTTTACGGGTCCAACGCCTCATGGATTTACATGGAGGTTTTAGTACTATTTGAAAGGTTTACCTAAAACCGCCAATACCGTTCGGTATTTTCATACCCAAATCAAAAATGGAAGAAAATGGACAATGACAAAAATAACGGGGTTTAAAATAAAGGATTTTCGTGGGTCCAATGCCTATGGAATTATATGGTGGTTCAAGCCTCATTGAGGTCTTACATAGTCCACCACGACCAATCGGGATTATCACGCCCAAATCACAAAGAAAACGGGGAAAAGATAACAATATAATGTCTACAACATAGTAAATGTAAATAAAGCGATAAATGACAATATTTACACATGGGGAAGTGTGTTTTTGGGTCAAGCACCTCGTGGGCTAACGTGGTTGTCAAGGCCTCATATAGGGATTACATGAGCCGCCAAAGCCACTCGGGTTTTGTCGCACTAAAACACACGGGGAGGGGATAATCACAACAAATATTCACAAGTACGTAGTAAATGTAAATAAAGCGATAAATGAGCTTAAAACAAAGATTTTTCAAGGGTCCAATGCCTATGGAATTACATGGTGGTTAAAGCCTCATTGAGGTCTTAGATAGTCCACCACGACCAATCGGGATTATCACGCCCAAATCACAAAGGGAAAAATGGGGGATATTCACAATATAATATGCACAACGTAGTAAATGTAAATAAAGCGATAAATGACATTATTTACACATGGGGACGTATTTTTTGGGTCAAATACCTCGTAGACTAACATGGTTGTTACGGCCTCGTTAGAGGTCTTACGCACTCCGCCAAAGCTACTCAATATTTGCCGTACTAAAACACGGGGGAAGGGATAATCACAATATAATATTCACAAGTACGTAGTAAATGTAAATAAAGCGATAAATGACATTATTTAGACATGGGGATGTATTTTTCGGGTCAAATACCTCGTAGACTAACATGGTTGTTACGGCCTCGTTAGAGGTCTTACGCACTCCGCCAAAGCTACTCAATATTTGCCGTACTAAAACACGGGGGAAGGGATAATCACAATATAATATTCACAAGTACGTAGTAAATGTAAATAAAGCGATAAATGACATTATTTAGACATGGGGATGTATTTTTCGGGTCAAATACCTCGTAGGGCTAACATGGTTGTTACGGCCTCGTTAGAGGTCTTACGCACTCCGCCAAAGCCACTCAATATTTGCCGTACTAAAACACACCGGGGGAAGGGATAATCACAATATAATATTCACAAGTACGTAGTAAATGTAAATAAAGTGATAAATCTACTCAGATCTACAAATAATAGCAATAAATGACTAAAAGTATGTAGATAAAACAATAACGAGACAATAAATGAACTAGGAGAGCATAAATAGAACATATATGAACTAAAAAAAGCACAAAATAGAACATAAATGAACTAGAAAACATAAATACAAGTGGATCCTTGTGAATCCCTTCCCATTTTAGGGATCATCACTAGTCACCTCCACTAAGAAAAGAAAAAAAAGAGAGAGAAAAGAGGAGAGAGAAAGAGCTTAGAGAGAGAGAGTACCTAGAGAGGAGTCTCTCACTCTAAGACTACCCAAAAGCCCTTCCTAAACCCCTAAACCCCTATTTTCCTGCCTATTCTACGCTTTAGAAGGCCTAGTGCCCGAGCAAAAAGTATGCTGAAGTGAGGGGAGGGGGGCTGGTTTTATGGAAATTCGTGCACGCCTCACGCGGGTCCATCACGCGCCGCGTAGTATGTTCCCGCGCGAGTTGTGAGGCTGCCACGTGGTAGCCTTATCCTTCCACGCCAACAGCTCCTCGAATCTTCCTCGGTTTCCGCGCGCGTATCCTTTTTTGACCCGATTTTCGAGGGCAGTTTTGGAGGTCTTCCAGAACTCAAAATGGGTCATGCCAGAAAGCTCTCGACGTCCTCTTTCCAACGGTATAAAGTTTGCGTGAATCGAAGTTCGGACGAGAGAGTTATGGCTCCCGGAAGTCGGGGTGTCAGAGCTGTTTTTGTGCACTTTTCCGATGAAGATTCCGGTCAAACGGGGGATGCTATCGGCGAACCGAGAGTTCCACGTCGTAGCTGGAGTCGTTATCTTTCCAACGCACCCGGGCTCGCGGATCAACTTGTTGCGAGCAGGAAAGACTCTGCGCGCGAAGGCGGCTGTCCGGGAGGAAAAACGCGTTTTACTCCCAGCGCGTTTTTTCTCAAATCTTGTCCCAGTTCGCGCGCATATTTGACCTAGCTCCCGATGTCGGATTTCGACGTTCTTGGTACCGTCGGAAAGCTTGCGCTGCCTACTTTTGCAAGGTTCCGGATTTGCGGAAATCCGAGCTTGGACTTGTGAGATATGGTCCCGCGAGCAGAGGCCACCGGGGTGTTTTTGGTCCGTTTGAGGGCAGTTTTCCGATCGGGATTCCGGCCAGACCCGGTAAAATCTCGGCGATCCGAGAGTTCCACGTCATGCATGAATGTGTCTTCTTTCCAACGTGCCCGGGCTCGCGGATCAACTTGTTGCGAGTCAGGAAGACTCTGCGCGCAAGCGTGGCAACGTCGGTGGGAAAATTCCGGAATTTTCAGCAAAGCCTTATTTCGTCAGCCTGTTTTCACGCGCGTGGTAGACGTAGCTCCCGATGTCGGATTTCGACGATCTTGGTATCGTCGGAAAGCTTGCGCTACCTACTTTTCAATGGTACAGGCCTTGCACAGAGGCGAGTTTGGGTTCGCAAGATATGATCTTGCGAACAGAGGCCGTCGGAATGTTCCTTATGCCAAGGGGTCATCTTCTGACTGAGATTCCGGCTTGACCGGAGGAGCTCTTGACGATCCGAAAGTTGCATGTGGTAGCTGAAGTGAACCTCTTGCCTAAGGGTCTTGGCTCGCGGACCAAGTTGCAGCGGGTCGGAGAGAATCTTTGCGCAAACGTTGCCTCCCAAATAGGCTGTTTTGTCAACAACACTTAGCAAAATTTGGCTAAGTGTTGGACCGTTTTTTCGCAGTTTTGACCATAACTCTCTCGTTTCTCGTCCGTTTTTGGCCCGTAAAGTGTCGAATCGAAGCTCTCATCACGTTCTTCAGAATGGTCAAGGAGCGGTCAGTTCGATTCAGCTTTTCGGTCTGGTCAACGGTCCGGTCAAACCTTGGTCAAACTTGGTCAACCTTGGTCAAACTTGGTCGAATTTGGTCAAAGCTCTCCAAACTCTGGGAAATGTATCCCGGACCGCGTTTCGAGGGTTTTTGGGCATAGCGGGCCCTAGTCAGGTCAGAAACGGTCTGGTCAAACCTTGGTCAAACTCAGTCAACCCTGGTCAAACTTCGGGAGATGTGTCCCGGATCTTCTTCTTGGGGTCATTTGATGTGGCGAGCCCTCGTCGGGTCAGGCCGGCTCGGCTCGGGCTGTCTCGTTTCGCATGCCGACACCCGAGAAAATCCCGTGGGTAAAAATGGGGTTATGACACTCATGCAGAAAGACAAAAAGAAACCAATCAGAATAATGTTAGTACGATGAATTAAAGAAAAAAAAAAAACATGAATGATAATCAAAGTCACGATACTTAGTTACCCATACCCTTACCTGTGCTGCCTTGCCTTGTGACTCTCTTCTCCTTTTTATATCAAATGAGTCAGTATTATCTATTTGTTAAAAACTCGAATTTCAAATTATTCCCAGTTGATTTCAGATATTCACAGATAATTGGTGATCTTCTTAACTCCTTAAAACACTGAATGATTTAATTCAAATGTTTTAATTAATTAATTAATCAACAATTATCCAATTAACTTGTTTAGTTTATCCAATGTGCTAGAGTCCATAATAATTTAATACTTTGAGCCAATAAGATATTTACACCTTATTAATTAAAATTAATCCAATTAATGGACCAATCATAATTAATTTGGATTAATCTTATGTGACCAATGTCATTTTATTATTATGCACTTTATTCATTAAAACTTCAACTGGTTATAACTTTCATATACGTGGTCCGATTTGAACACATGACACGTCATTTCAATTGTCTCAACTTAAAGATCTGTTTGATTTCTTTTAGTTGTCGATCAAACGGCCAAAAATACTGTTGGTTTAAAACCCTAATTTAGGCAAGTTGTGCACTTTCCGTTTTTAGAATTTTAATTTGTAAAAACCCTAATTTGTGTGAGGGTTAGAATATAGGTAGCAAAATGGGGTGTCAACAGGGTAATAGTGAGATCGACGAGGAGGGTGTGATTTGGGTAACAGTGAGGTTGATGGTGGTAATGGAGGAGTTTCGACAGAGAATGGGCAGAGGGGAGAGATGCTGTACGTCTGGCTAAAATGAGAGAGAGAGAGAGAGAGAGAGAGAGAGAGAGAGAGAGAGAGAGAGAGAGAGAGAGAGAGAGAGAGAGAGAGAGAGTTTCTGTATGTTTTTTCATTTTTTTTTAATAAAGTCTCTTTCCTCTCCATTGCTAACTCACGACAAAAGGGAAATACATTTAACTCCGTTTGTCTCCTGCTTTAAAATGCCACGTGTTGATTTTTTAGTAAGGGAACAGTAGGAACAGAATATAACTTACTGTATGTAAGTTTTGCCCTTTTGTAAATTGTGTGTTTTGTGATATATTGTGTTCCTTTTTGGTGTAAATGTATGTTAATTGTTGTAAAAAAAAAAAAATGCGTGCATTCTCGTAATATGATTGATATTGTGGTAAACTCAATTTTACTACAAATAACATATATTTTACTATAATTGACACACACTTTACAACAAAAACACACACTACAATTTTTGAAACCCGTCCCGTCATGGGACCTAAGAATTTCCATGATTTAATATGATATGAGATTAGTATGCTGCAGAAATGATTTGATTCTTGACGTTCACTTAACACCGCGTCTGATCAATGGGGCCAATTTGGTTGTTAATGTGGATGATCATTTCCCCTTTGCTTTAGCACCATAACTAATTGTGATTTTTCTTCACATACATACCTATATCACCTTCAATTTGTTTTACATATTCTTTTAGGAACAAAGTCTTAGAATAGATAAGGTCTGTTTGGTACATGTTTTCGTTTTGTGTTTTGGTTTCGTGACTTCTTTTAGTATTCAAGTTGGAACTTCAATCCTGATTTGAATTTGTTTTTGAAATTTTTATGTTTGATACCTTATTTTCAAATCACAATTTGAAACATAATTTAAATAAATTTTTATTTTTAGTACATAGTTTTTAGTTTATATTTTTGGTTGCACTTATAACAATTATAGGGGATTTCACATACAAAGCCCACAAAAGCCTCCACAGAACTTGGACTTGGAACATCGGCTCAAATGGACTGTGAATTGAACTCTTTAGATTGGATGCGATATTTGAAAATTATTAAGAATATATATGCATACCCTATGAAAGGGTTGCATTGTATAATGTATTACTTGTTGTGGCTTATGTATGGCATGTGAAATTGAATTCATATATGAAGTTCACGCTTAGGTCCCATTACGGGATCGGTGTTGGTTATGATAAAATGTGTGTTTTGTG
This sequence comes from Fagus sylvatica, assembly GCA_907173295.1. Taxonomy (NCBI): domain Eukaryota; kingdom Viridiplantae; phylum Streptophyta; class Magnoliopsida; order Fagales; family Fagaceae; genus Fagus; species Fagus sylvatica. The sequence continues at coordinate 16,068,252 of OU015767.1, forward strand.
ATAAATTTTGTGTCAATAGTGGTAAATGTGTAATTATTGTTGTAAAATCAAAATGTGTGAATTCTGGTAACATGAGTAATATTTGTGGTAAACTCAATTTTATTACAAATTACACACATGTTATCACAACTGACACACATTTAATTAAAACACACGCATTTTACAATTTTTGATACCAATGACAGGACAGTTCGTTGCAGGACTTAGAATTTCATAATATATGGCATGTGAGTTTGGCAATACATTGGTTACTGAGCCTTTTGGGGCCAGTGTGTTTTTTTGGAAATGAAACCTATGACTATGAGTCTAGGAGGTACATTGTGCAAAAGTGTTTTTTGAGGTTAAAAATAATTCCATTCCAATAGATTTTTTACCAAATGTGCAACAACATGCCTTTTGGTAATAATAATGGGTTTCAAACTGGCTTGACCATATGAATTAATTTCCTAGTAAGTCTAATTATAAAACAAATTTTACAACAATTTTTACAATTATTAAAATGGTCCGCGATTGTAATTAGCATATAATAAAAATGATATTACATTAATCATAATCGCTCATTTTAACGAATTGTAAAATTTATTATCTATGTAGCATTATATTGTTGTTAATTATCATTTTTTCTTTTCTTTTCTAATAAATGGACTAATTGTCTCATTGCATGGCTCTTTGTGGCCAATTTCCCTTAAAAAAGGGCACCAAGTTGTTAATATTCCTTCCCTATTATTATCTTAAGATTGCTGGCGTTTTTCACATACGTCTGCGTGATATCAATCTTCAATTATTGTTTATCTCTTTTAGAAAAAGTGCTTTATGTTGTCGTCTGTTCATGCAATCAAATTGTAGCCAGATGTTCAAAGGGGGCAGTGGGCTCAGATGCCCTTACACATTATCTCATTTAAAATTAAATGAGTATTTAGATACATAACAAGTCCTTGTGAAATTAATTTTGAACTACAATCCATGTGACAGAGTCGTCTTTGTTGCCAAAGTTTTGTAAACCTTTTGGACCGACCAAAAAGTTAAAACTTCACAAAATACAGCAATGTCAGAAAATGTCTCTCTCTCTCTCTCTCAACAACTACACCCACTGAACAGTCTCAGGATGGGACAAACTCTCGTTTATTTTTTAGCGCAATATCTTCCATTCAAAATATAATCTATAAGCTCGTGATTGTAAGAGTCTCTTTGACTTTTCTACATTTAGTCTGTACGTGTCTATATATCTTTTCCCTTAATCCCTTCCAATCTCAAGGCTTCTGTGTCACTAGACTCACTACTCTTTCCACAATGGGTACCATCTCTCTCTCTGCTTCATTTTTGCTCTCAAATTTGTTGCTTCTTTTGTGTTTGCACAATGAGGTAGCTTTTGGTGAGTCCAATAGGGAAGCCTTAGAAATTATCATAGGTGGTGGTGGTGGTAGCTATTCTCCTGATTGTCCTCCTCCTCCTCCTCCTCCTCCTGAACCCCTTTGCCCCCCACCTCCATCTCCACCTCCACCTCCACCACCTCCATCTCCACCACCTCCATCTCCACCTCCACCACCTCCATCTCCACCACCTCCATCTCCACCTCCACCTCCACCACCTCCATCTCCACCACCTCCATCTCCACCTCCACCGCCTCCTCCATCTCCACCTCCACCGCCTCCACCTGACCCCTACACACGTTTAAAAAATGTCTTCCCTGTACTTAGACGATTCCAAAAAAAAGTCAAGGATGACCCATTTGGCTGTATAAAGAACTTGAAGTTGAGTGACAAACAGCCCCTAGAAGTATGCCAGAATAACACACGCTTCAAATGCGGCACATTTCCAAAGGACAAGAAAAAAGCAGTTTCTGGAATAGACTTCAATGGTTGCAAGCTTACTGGTTACAATAATCACCTCCCACTCTCTGATTTCCTTGAGAAAATAGGAGATATAACCTTCTTCCACGCAAACTCCAACAATTTCAGTGGCGTCATACCCAAAGAAATACTCTCCCTTCCATACTTGTACGAGCTCGACGTTAGCAACAACAATTTAAACGGAAGTTTCCCACTCGAAGTTCTTGGTGCCAGAAACTTAACATTCTTGGACCTTCGGTTTAACAATTTCCAGGGCTCGATTCCACGCCAATTGTTCACACTAGACGTGGACGTACTCTTCATCAACAACAACAAATTCCAGCAATATCTTCCAGATAATCTTGGCTCCACGCCAGCCCTTTATCTCACTTTCGCCAACAACAATTTCACCGGGCCAATCCCAAGAAGCATTGGCCTAGCTTCTAACACACTCGTTGAAGTGCTCTTCTTACGCAACTGTCTCACTGGGTGCTTGCCATACGAAATTGGGTATCTGAAAAATGCCACTGTTTTTGATGTCAGCTACAACCTATTGATCGGTCCAATACCACTCTCATTTCAGTGCTTGTTCAAAATCGAGCTGCTTGACTTGGCTTATAACTATTTCTATGGGCAGGTCCCAGAGAATATATGCAAGCTTCAAACCCTGACTAATTTCTCATTACAATACAACTACTTCACAGAGGTTGGCCCTGAATGCAGAAAAATGATCACCAAAAAGAGGCTTAATGTCACGATGAATTGCATTCAAGACCTCCCTCATCAGAGATCAGAGTATGATTGTGCTTCATTTTTCTCTGCGAACAAGTACCACACTTGCCCCGATCCGGAGTCCTTGACAATTATTCCATGTAGTAACAACCATTCTTCAGGTTCCCTTGGTGCCTCTGATCATCAACCAATGGCTGTAGCCCCTTCACCACGATCCTATCATACTCTTATACCGCATAGGTTATGATTTTAATTTCCTGCTCTAAATGTACTATATGTATTTGCATATGTCTATTATCCTCTTAAATATTTGTTAAGTTATGAATAAGCAATCGGCATCTTTAAGCAGATGCTAATTGATTTAATTAAGCAGTGTAGCACTGAATATCGATCATCAGATCATAGTTAATTGAGTATTGCTTATGTCTATTTGATCCTAAATTTGCTACTGGTCAATTGTGCATGTCAACATTGTACAACTAAAAAACTTCATTACCTTTCCTTTTCTGTGTCGGTCATTTTTTTTCTTATGTCTTTATCGATTTTTCTATGTCGGTCATTTAATGCGTATATAATGAAACAAGTTATTTTTTTTCTTTCATCAAAACACCTGAAAAATAAGTAGAAAGTACAGTGAGTGGGTAGTGGACT
>OU015767.1:16071563-16160707 GCA_907173295.1 Fagus sylvatica
AAAGAAATATTGGGATATTTTCTATTTTCATTGAATATGTAAATTGGTTCTTTGTGGTTTGAGAACTTGCTTCAATGTATGAAATGCTTTTAAATAGAGGATGACGTTAATAATATTGCTACGTGTAGCAATTTTGTAAGATAGCATTTAAATTACCAAAATAAACAATCATAATAAATTAAAACACAAAATAGACTACCATCTAATGAATATTGTAATTATATTGGAAAATTTATATTTCTATTTATGTAAATGTTTTGCAAGTGTAATTTGCAGAGATTTTTGTATTTAAAGATTTAAAGAATTCTTTGTTTCTTCTTCTTCTGTTGCTCCGCATATAGGCAACAAATAATTCTTTTTGTTCTCCATAGTTGCAAATGTTGTTGTGAGTTGGACATCGTCACCATTTGAAGCGGCACTCATATAAGACTGTTAATAGACTATGTTTCTCTGTATCACGTTGTATAAGAAAAATATGAAAAGTGTAATTATTTTATAGTAAATGTAATATAAAAATACTTACTTCAATTATTTCAATTTTAATTTAACTTCCATGTTAATCCATTTGATATTTTACCATCATTGTGCACCAAAAAAAAAAAAAAAAAACCAAGTTACATAAGTATTCAAGGGAATGCTTATATACGATCAACATTATGGGTCAATTGGCTTAACTTAATTGTTTCTTCCTTCAAGCAGCTAAACAAAGAATCAAATTTAAATTTGTAGCATCACACTTTTACTACAAATAAGTTATAAAACATGCTATCTTGATTATCTCAATCATTGCAAATTTAAAGTTGTAATTGATTAGTTCTAATGTACTAAATTTCCAAAGATGTTGTACTAAATCTGTGAATTTCTCTTTTGTGCTTTCTCTAGTTCTGCTTTCTCTAGTTCTTCTTATAGGAAAATCTTGAGTTGGTAGGAAATTCAGTGTCTTAGTATAGTGTTTGCTGCTTGTCAATTCTTATTGCAGAAACTATGCAAAGGAACTGTAAGGCATCCGTAAAATGCCTCTAGAGCCAGGGAGTCCCTTACAAAAAACTGAATAACACAATCACCCCCTTAATAGCAGGGGAGTCTGCATTCAAGGTTACCTTTGACTGGGAAAAGGAAATAGGAGTTCCAGGAGCATTTATAATAAGAAACAATCATCATAGTGAGTTCTACCTTAAAACTCTTACACTCAAAGATGTTCTGGGTCAAGGCCGAGTCCATTTTGTTTGCAATTCACAATCAATTCTTAATGCTGATAACAACTACAACATAACAAAACTCACATTTTAGTCCAAAAGAAGATTCAAAATGATTTTTCATTCATGACTATCAGCTATAATCTATATAGACAGCTTTACAAAGATTAAAGATGAAATAATAACTCACCAAGGTGGGGAAGAATACGCTTTTTTAGAGTAAATCAAAAAATTCTAGAGTGAGTAAATCATTTTGTCAAACATATGGTGTGCACGTTCCAAATGGGAATGAAAAAAAATGTTCGGCAACATGAATCCACCCAAAAATTACAGAACCAAAGAAAATAATAATATGCCAGAATCGAAAACCCAAAGAAATCAAAACTAATTGTTGGTGTTCCAAACAACATTATATAAAATTGTAATATCAGAACATCATAAACATCAAGTTAATGATGAATTCTGTAGTAAACAACTCAGTGCCATGAGGATTACATAGCATAGGAATATACAAATTCAATTTATTCCAATATGATTGTAGAGAGATCCTTTGAATTGATGAGTTGTAGAGAGAGGCAAATCTACTTCTAATCGCCCCATCAAACCGCGGTAACAATTGGGGAAAATTACTCAAAGCAAAAAAGAAAAAAGAGAAAAAACTTATTCAATTTAGTTCCAAAGACTTCAATCTCCGACTTTGATGCTTCTTGGTATGACGGTGGTGGTCTTGGATTCAAATCGAGAAAGAGAAATTCTAAGGAATGGGGACTTCGAAGAGGCGGATTGGGGGTGAAAGGGAGAATCGGCAGAAATGAGCTCAAACGAAGAAAAGAAAGATTGAGAGAGGGAGTGCATAGAAAGACCAGAGAGGATGAATTGAGAAAGATGCAGAGCAAGAATGAGCAGTGGAAGGAGGAATAGGATTGTGTGAGAGAATGAAAGTGGAAGGGAGGATTAGTCATGTGAGAGAAAGAAGTGGGAGTCGGGTAACGAATAAAAATTAGTGAAGGTTATAATTTAAAAATAATAATAATAATGATGTGTAAAATTGTGTGGATTCAAAAGCTGATGTGTCTTAAGTTTAGGAAGTCAATAAAAAGTCAAAAAAACTTTAATTTTACATTATAGTATAGATAGTAGTAGGGTTTTTCAAAAGAAGGACCACCATTTCAGCATCAACTTCAATGAAAATGGAGGAAACACCCAAACTATTGGCTAACAAAAGACCATCTTTCAACACCCAAAGCTCAGCAAGTAAACTAGAGTATTGGGAAGTGAGATTTTAACCCTGCATGTTAGTGTGTGTTTGGTACACGTGATTTGAATCCTGATTCTGGGATTCAAATCCATAATCACCGGGTCCCATAAAAAAAAATGATGTTTGGTACACGTGATTTAAGTGGGGATTGAAATCCTAACTTGAATTTTATGTGGGTCCCATGCCAAATTTGAGTTCAGCCTTTCACCTGTTTTTGAATCCAAGCCGGATTCAAATCCTGACTCAATTCTTGTGGGTCCCAATTTATTACCGTTACTGGGCCCACCTTTTTCTTTTCTCCCCATTTTCTCTCTCTCTCCTCCAGTGCTTCTCTGCCTCTCTCTCTCCTCTCGGCCATTACAGAGCCCCTTCATTACGGTGGTGGGAACTCGGAGATCTTGAACTGGTGGGAACCGTTCACCGTCTCCATCATCGACGTCGACGTCGTGGTCGTCGGAGCCGAACAAGACAAAGGCGACGCAGAACCCGAATTCGCCAACGTGGACTCGCCTGGAGGTGACTCGGTGGTTGAGCTCACCACCATTAGCAAATTTATCCACATCAAAAGTTACCCCAGGTGAGGTCAGTGGGGGTAATGATGGGGTAGCGGCAATCAGCGAACGTAGTAGCAAGAGTGGAGTTGGGAATGGTAGAAGAGTTAGGAGAGAGGAATCTAGTCGGAAGAGTAATAGGACTGATATTTTGGGTGGCAATGAGGAGCCTCCACTTGATAAAGGTGAAAAGGTGGTGTACGTGGGTGGTGGAGAAAAAAAAAAAAAAGGTGGTGTACGTGGGTGGTGGGGGAAAAAAGAAAGAAAAAAGAAAAAAAAATTAATAAAGTAATAATTAAATTTAAATCTGAAAACCAAAACTATGTACCAAACATTTTTTTTTTTTTAAATTGTGATTTCAGTTGTGAAACCAAAACTATGTACCAAACAAAATTTTTTTTACAATCTTGAATTCAAATCAGGATTAAAGTTCCAACTTCAATAAAGTAAAAAGTCACGAAACCAAAACAAAAAACAAAAACACGTACGAAACAGGCCCTTAGTGTTGGAAACACAAAAAATATTAATTAAGTTACAAGGTTTTTGACAACTTCTCTTGAATTAGATGTTGTTGTGGGGGAGAAGCAGAAGTCAAACAAAGCACACTCTTAAGATTTTGGTTGTTTTGGTATTCTCATAAAGAGATATAAGGGGGAACCTCTACATATTCGTATAAAATTTTAAAATTTCAAAATTAAATATTGAAATTTTTAAAAATGAAAATTTAAATCTCATCCCTTTTAATTAGAATTAGGGTTTAATTTGTCATTTTTTGAAATCTTATGGTTTAATTTGCTATTTTTGAAACTATATGGACTATTTATTTTTATTTTTTTTTATACTTTTTGAAAACTTAGAGTTTAATTTTTTTTAAGTACAAGGTTTAATTTGTTACGCCCTAACTATAGGATTTAAAATATAATTCATCTTAAATTCTATGTTGGTAGCATAGCAAAATAATAAAATAGCAAACACTTAGGGCTCGTTTGGTACTTTGTAATAACTATTACGTAAGAATAGCTATTCAGTTGTTTGGTTATGTTTTTATTACAAGAAATAGTCATTCCTTAGTAATAGTTACTCCTTAAAATGAAGAATAGTCATTCCTCCCAAAAAGGAGTGTAATAGCTATTCATTTACTTTACGTAATAACTATAAATAATAAAATACCCAAAAGATCCGATTAAAACATACGCTTCTACCTCTATCTCGCCTTATTCTCTCTCTTGCTCTTCATCTTTCTCATCAGGTTGTCTCTTTCTCCTCTTTCTCTCTCTTGCTCTTCATCTTCCTCTAGTTGGCCATGGAGATATTCTCTATCTCATCTTTCTCTCTATGGTCATGGAGGTCCTCTCTCTCTCCTCTTTTGTCTGGATGGTGTTTTTAATCTGCACAGTACTGATTTTTTTTTTTCCTAGGTTTTCAATTTGTATAGTACTTTTTTTTTTTTTTTCCTATATAACCATTGTTGTTAATCTGTACAGTACTGATTTTTGTGTTTACTGGTTTTTTAATCGGTACAATACTGGTTATTTTTTTTTATCTTATATAATCATTGTTGTTAATCTATACAGTATTCTCATGAAAAAAATTATTTTGGTTTTTGTGTTTACAGCATAGCATATACCAATATTTATTATTTTTTTTTTTTGCTTTTGATTTTTGTGTTTACTGGTGTTTTCCATCTGTATAGTACTAGTTATTTTTTTTCTTTTTTTTTGGTGTGCTCTAATATTTGTCAGTCAACACATGTTCATTTCGAGAGCAATTTGATGGAAAAAATCACAATAGCTTACGGATGATTGTATAAATTATCACAATCCAGGTCACCTGGCTTTATTTATTTTTATGTGGCATACAGAATTTTGGAATGTGGTGCACTACACTGATCGTTGTGGGACGTAGACATGCAATTGATTTGAATGAAGGATAGAAATAATATCTGATCTCACATTTTCAATCTTGGCTAATTATTTCATCGACTTTGCCCCTATTATACTAAAGTGACAGAACTGTATATGTAGCACATATTTCGAAATTTATATATCTTTTGTTTTATCACAATATGTAGCACATATTTCGAAATTTATATATCTTTTGTTTTATCACAATTTGTCGTTCCAATAATCGTAAAAATATATTGTGACATTTGATGTTACGTAATACTTATATTGGTGACCAGCAACATTGAAAAGTCTTGAGAAGGCAAAGTTTTCCAGTTCAATTGTAGCTGTCTGAGAAATATGTGAACCTATTTATACTATAATGTAAAAAAAAAAGAAGAAATGTAGACAAGTCAATGCTACATTTTATGTCACATCAACCAGCAAATCAATAATTTCATATCAATTGAACCAAAAAATGATCATGAATATATATATATCAAAAAGATTTGATAGCGTCCAAATTACTGACATAAATGAAAGGAAATACTTACGTCCCGTAGCTTTTTTTTCCCGTAGGGGTATAATTGGCATTTAGGAAAAATTGTGACTGGCTGCTCAGGTAGCCGGTATTACATAAATTGACACACAAATTACAATAAATAACACTCATATAACAATACTTAAGAACAACATACAAAAAATAAGGGATAAATTAATTAAACTCACACATATTACACGATCTATCACAACAAGTACGAGAAAATACAAAACTATTACGGAATAATACTACAATACGATAATTATACACAAAAATACAAAATTTATCAACCAATTAACAATATTTCACACAAATTTTACTAATCACAGCCGCCAAAAATTTACTTCAATTAACACTATTTACACATCCTCACACCCCTTTACAATAATAAACAACATTAATACTGAAAGTGATAACTATTACGAATTATAATAAAGTTTACTAAAATTATCACAAAAAGTACTAGATTTAAAAACTAGTTACTAAAAATCACTAACCATCCAAAAAGATTCCATTTTACAATAAATAATAAAGTTTACGAATTTTATCACCCATATTGTACTCTTCAACAAATACTTTACAACAATTGAGACCAAATACAAGTACTAAATACATACTTTACTATATTTATCAAACCCTCCAAAAAAATACAAATTTCGACAAGTTAATTAAAACATTTCATACACAAACCCTCATAACCGTCAAAATTTGATTCCATTTTACAATAAATGACAAATTTTACTGATTTTATCACCCATTTTGTACTCTTAAATAAATACTGTTACAACAATTGAGACCAAATACGAGTAGTAAAACATAGTTTACTATAATTATCACCAAAATACATATTTCTACAACTTAATTAAAAAATTTCACACAAACCATCATAACCGTCAAAATTTGATTCCATTTTACAATAAATGACACCGATTATGAATTTTATCACGCGAATTGCTCATTTAAACAAATACTTTATAAATGTTGAGACCAATTACAATTGTTGAAACCTATTTACAATATTTATCAATAAACACCTAATTCTACAAAATGAATTACAAACTTTCACCCAAGCCGTCAAAGCCGCCAATATTAGATTCCACTTTACAATAAATCAGACTGTTTACTAATTTTATCAAATGTTTTGCTATTCCAAACACATTAGTTTCAAAAGTTAAGACTAATTACACTTAAACTTAAAATAATTGGAATATAATTTTTCTTTTTAACTTTGGTTAGTTAGGCATTGGTTAAAAATAAAAAATAAAATTTCACACTTAAAGTTAAAATAATTAGAATATAATTTTTCTTTTTAACTTTGCTTAGTTAGGCATTGGTTAAAAAAATTAATAAAAAATAAACAAACCATGATAAAAAAAATATTAAAAAATAAAAATAAAATTTCCCATTTAAACTTAAAATAATTTGAATATAATTTTGCTTTTTAACTTTGGTTAGTTAGGCATTGGTTAAAAAAAATAATAAAAAATAAACAAAAAAATAAAAATAAATAAAATTTCCCACTTAAACTTAAAATAATTGGAATATAATTTTTCTTTTATTTTTGGTTAGTTAGGCACTGGTTAAAAAAATTAATAAAAAATAAACAAACCATGATAAAAAAATAAAAATAAATAAAATTTCCCACTTAAACTTAAAATAATTGGAATATAATTTTTCTTTTATTTTTGGTTAGTTAGGCACTGGTTAAAAAAATTAATGAAAAATAAACAAACTTTAACACCCAAATTTGGTGATCGATCGCAAATTTGGTGCTAAAAAATGGTGATCGATCGCTGAAGTTTCTGGAAAAATTTTGAAGACCATTTACAAGTTTTGAACACTCCAAATTTGGTGATCGATCGCAAATTTGAAGTTAAAAAGTGGTGATCGATCGCTGAAGTTTCTGGAAAAATTTTGAAGACCATTTACAAGTTTTGACACTCAAATTTGGTGGTCGATGATCGATCGCAAATTTGGTGTTAAAAAATGGTGATCGATCGCTGAAGTTTCTGGAAAAATTTTGAAGACCATTTACAAGTTTTGACACTCAAATTTGGTGATCGATCGCAAATTTGAAGTTAAAAAGTAATGATCGATCGCTGAAGTTTCTGGAAAAATTTTGAAGACCATTTACAAGTTTTGACACTCAAATTTGGTGGTCGATGATCGATCGCAAATTTAGTGCTAAAAACGGTGATCGATCGCTGAATTTTCTGGAAAAATTTTGAAGACCATTTACAAGTTTTGACACTCAAATTTGGTGGTCAATGATCGATCATAAATTTGGTGTTAAAAATTGGTGATCGATCACTGAAGTTTCTGGAAAAATTTTGAAGACCATTTACAAGTTTTGACACTCAAATTTGGTGGTCGATGATCGATCGCAAATTTAGTGCTAAAAATGGTGATCGATCGCTGAAGTTTCTGGAAAAATTTTGAAGACCATTTACAAGTTTTGACACTCAAATTTGGTGATCGATCGCAAATTTGAAGTTGAAAAAATGGTGATCGATTGCTAAAGTTTCTGGAAAAATTTTGAAGACCATTTACAAGTTTTGACACTCAAATTTGGTGGTCGATGATCGATCGCAAATTTGGTGTAAAAAAATGGTGATCGATCGCTGAAGTTTCTGGAAAAATTTTGAAGACCATTTACAAGTTTTGACACTCAAATTTGGTGATCGATTTCAAATTTGAAGTTAAAAAGTGGTGATCGATCGCTGAAGTTTCTGGAAAAATTTTGAAGACCATTTACAAGTTTTGACACTCAAATTTGGTGGTCGATGATCGATCGCAAATTTGGTGTTAAAAAATGGTGATCGATCGCTGAAGTTTCTGGAAAAATTTTGAAGACCATTTACAAGTTTTGACACTCAAATTTGGTGATCGATCGCAAATTTGAAGTTAAAAAGTGGTGATCGATCGCTGAAGTTTCTAGAAAAATTTTGAAGACCATTTACAAGTTTTGACACTCAAATTTGGTGGTCGATGATCGATCGCAAATTTAGTTCTAAAAACGGTGATCGATCGCTGAATTTTCTGGAAAAATTTTGAAGACCATTTACAAGTTTTGACACTCAAATTTGGTGGTCGATGATCGATCATAAATTTGGTGTTAAAAATTGGTGATCGATCACTGAAGTTTCTGGAAAAATTTTGAAGACCATTTACAAGTTTTGACACTCAAATTTGGTGGTCGATGATCGATCATAAATTTGGTGTTAAAAATTGGTGATCGATCACTGAAGTTTCTGGAAAAATTTTGAAGACCATTTACAAGTTTTGACACTCAAATTTGGTGGTCGATGATCGATCGCAAATTTAGTTCTAAAAACGGTGATCGATCGCTGAAGTTTCTGGAAAAATTTTGAAGACCATTTACAAGTTTTGACACTCAAATTTGGTGGTCGATGATCGATCGCAAATTTAGTGCTAAAAACGGTGATCGATCGCTGAATTTTCTGGAAAAATTTTGAAGACCATTTACAAGTTTTGACACTCAAATTTGGTGATCGATCGCAAATTTGGTGTTAAAAATTGGTGATCGATCACTGAAGTTTCTGGAAAAATTTTGAAGACCATTTACAAGTTTTGACACTCAAATTTGGTGGTCGATGATCGATCGCAAATTTAGTGCTAAAAATGGTGATCGATCGCTGAAGTTTCTGGAAAAATTTTGAAGACCATTTACAAGTTTTGACACTCAAATTTGGTGATCGATCGCAAATTTGAAGTTGAAAAATGGTGATCGATTGCTAAAGTTTCTGGAAAAATTTTGAAGACCATTTACAAGTTTTGACACTCAAATTTGGTGGTCGATGATCGATCGCAAATTTGGTGTTAAAAAATGGTGATCGATCGCTGAAGTTTCTGGAAAAATTTTGAAGACCATTTACAAGTTTTGACACTCAAATTTGGTGATCGATTTCAAATTTGAAGTTAAAAAGTGGTGATCGATCGCTGAAGTTTCTGGAAAAATTTTGAAGACCATTTACAAGTTTTGACACTCAAATTTGGTGGTCGATGATCGATCGCAAATTTGGTGTTAAAAAATGGTGATCGATCGCTGAAGTTTCTGGAAAAATTTTGAAGACCATTTACAAGTTTTGACACTCAAATTTGGTGATCGATCGCAAATTTGAAGTTAAAAAGTGGTGATCGATCGCTGAAGTTTCTGAAAAATTTTGAAGACCATTTACAAGTTTTGACACTCAAATTTGGTGGTCGATGATCGATCGCAAATTTAGTTCTAAAAACGGTGATCGATCGCTGAATTTTCTGGAAAAATTTTGAAGACCATTTACAAGTTTTGACACTCAAATTTGGTGGTCGATGATCGATCATAAATTTGGTGTTAAAAATTGGTGATCGATCACTGAAGTTTCTGGAAAAATTTTGAAGACCATTTACAAGTTTTGACACTCAAATTTGGTGGTCGATGATCGATCATAAATTTGGTGTTAAAAATTGGTGATCGATCACTGAAGTTTCTGGAAAAATTTTGAAGACCATTTACAAGTTTTGACACTCAAATTTGGTGGTCGATGATCGATCGCAAATTTAGTGCTAAAAATGGTGATTGATCGCTGAAGTTTCTGAAAAAATTTTGAAGACCATTTACAAGTTTTGACACTCAAATTTGGTGATCGATCGCAAATTTGAAGTTAAAAAATGGTGATTGATCGCTAAAGTTTCTGGAAAAATTTTGAAGACCATTTACAAGTTTTGACACTCAAATTTGGTGGTCGATGATCGATCATAAATTTGGTGGAAAAAAATGGTGATCGATCACTGAAGTTTCTGGAAAAATTTTGAAGACCATTTACAAGTTTTGACACTCAAATTTGGTGGTCAATGATCGATCATAAATTTGGTGTTAAAAATTGGTGATCGATCATTGAAGTTTCTGGAAAAATTTTGAAATCTTTCATTGACCAGATAGAAGTATAAAAAATTAAATATTTTGAAATCTCAATAAATATGGCTGTTGGAATATAAGTTTTGAAATATTTTGTACACTTTTTTGCAGGGTTTCTTTCTCCTTTTTTCATAAATGCTCAAATGGTTTTTTACCATAAAGAAAAGGGAAAAACATCTAACAAGTGTACATACAGAATAACACAAACTTGATCACTTTCGAGGAGCCCAGTGGGATCAACAGTCCAAGAACAATATCAGTCAAAAGAATAGAAAAGGTATTCATAAGATTGATATCTTTACATGCCAAAGCATTTCCATAACCTTTGGGGCGCAACACAAATACACAAATACACAACACAAATACTCAAATGGGTACTGTAAGAATCACGCAGGAGAATAGGTGCAAAGCACCATTTCCCCTGGTCTTTAACCTTCCATCCTCTTTGTTACGGTTAGAGTGCAACATCAGCCACCTATTAACCATGATCCCATCATACTTACCAAAACAAAAAAAACTATGATCCTATCATATAGGGGTAAAACTACCTAATCAAACACTTACCATCAATTCAATCCGCTTAACCTCTGATTTTGATACTTCTGCCTTCTCTTTGGCCAATGCAGCCTCAATTTCAGCATTTTGTTTTCCACTTAGAGCAGCATCAAGAGCTACCTCCAATTGTTTCAAGCGGGCATTTGCATCTCCCACCTTCATCGTGCTATCGATCACCTCTCTACATCAAATTGAATATCTTAATAACAAAAAACAAGAACACGTGCTTTCTCAAAATTAGTATACATCCAGAATATGTACTAGCTTCATTAAGAAAAAATCTCCCAGCAATGTGTCTCAACACACACTACAACAAAATACACCTATTACAACAAGAGTTATTACAACAAAAATGATTATTGTGGTAATACACGTACTATTACATCAATTCATTAGATTTCGTTGCAAGAGTTACTTAAAAACTAGTAATTTATTACTTCAAAAATAAGTTGTTGTAATAGGTTGTAAAATATCATTGCAATAAATCATTATGTAATTTATTGCAATGAAGTTAGTAGTTGAAGCAATAGTTATGAATATTACAACAAGACGTTTTGTTGCAATAAGAAAAATATGATATTACAACAAGATGCTTTGTTGCAATATGAAAAATATAATATTACAACAAGACGTTTTGTTGCAATAGGAAAAATATGATATTACAACAAGACACTTTGTTGCAATAGAAAAAATATAATATTACAACAAGACGTTTTGTTGCAATAAGAAAAGCATCATATGAGAATATGAGAATATAATAAACCAAGTTCTATTTTGTCATATGTATAAGTAAGTTGTTTTTACCGTCCAAAAACAGCACTACCCCTTTAAAATAAGCCTGTTAACTGCTAAGGCCTTTTAAGCTACTAGCCCAATCATCTAAAAAAAAAAAAAGCCCAATCTTCTCGAAATATTCTCTCCACATATATTAAATTGTGCCAGCCTTTAGATCCAAACAAGGTGCAAATTGGTTCAGAAGGCCGGAGATATGAATAAAAAGTAGGTAAAATGTAAAGATAAAATCATAAAAAAATGTGGGCTGATGTGATGAACCCACGGTACTATCTTAGATTTAATAATTAATATTCTAATAGATTTATATAGATTAGGACATTATGAAAGTACAAACCAGGATAAAGCTTTAACTTGTTGTAAACCACTAAACCACTGGCAGAAGAAGGCAGAAAATGTGTTCCGTGAGGTGTGTGAGTCCAAAGAAGAACGAAGATACAAAACGTCATAATTCAATCTCGGAATTGGCGAGCTCAGAGAGGAGGATTTATTCGACGCTTTCTCTATGCGTGTGAGAGTGGATCTGAGCAGCGATGGCGTTGTCAGCTATGAGAAGGCTCTCGGTCTTCATTAGCAACATTCGCATTTGCCCGAACAAAGAGCAGGAGCGCCTCCGCGTCGATAAGGAGCTCAACAATGTTCGTACACACTTCAAGAACAAGAAGGTTAGGGTTTCATTTCATTTCCAATTATCCATCTATACGTATACATTTTTGTGTGTGTTTTTTACAATTTCGTACTTTTCATTTCCTGAATTCTGAATCAGCTTCGTTTACTTGTTCATCATTTTGATCGATTAGATTAGGATTCGGTGCAATTCGTGTGTTTTCTTTGCTGGAAATGTCAGAAATCGAAAGGAATTTTGAATTTTAGTATATACTACAAGGCATAGTTAATTTGAGCTTCTTCTTTTTTCATTTTTTTAGAAATATTAAGACAATGTAAATTCTAGGTTTGAGATTTATTTATTTCCTTGCTCTAGTTTAGTGAGCCTCTGAACATAGAGAGTTGATAATGAGAGAGATTTTTGGTATCTTTGGAATGGCTTTCTATTAGGGGAGGCAATAGGGACTTAGTACTGCATGGAGGAAATTATATGGCATAAGATTTAGTATTAAACTATTAATAGCTCAATGGGAGTTGTTTAGTGTGAGCTTTTAATTTTGAAGAGGTGTAAAATTGGGAGGTGTGTTTGGTGGTTGTTATGCAAGAAATCCAGCAAATGGGGAAGCTATTCCTATATGGGTTGCTGATTATGTACTTGGGAGGTGTGTTTGGCTCATGGTTCATTTCTTCCCTTATTTACACCAATCCATCTGTTGGCAGATGCATGTGATGTTGTAACTTTTGCCTATATATATTTTTGTAATTGGTGAACTAGACAGTTGATTATTTGTCATGTTATGCAAATATGGTTAATGGAATTGTCAACATTTTTTGGAGAGTTTTTATTCAATATGATTGCAATGCTAAAGTGTTATTAATGCAGTTATGGAACAGGAGCAATTATGGCTGTACCTGCTCATGACACTCGTGACTATGAGTTTGCTGTGAAGTATGATATCCCAATTCATTGGGTTGTGACACCAGAGGATAAAAGTCTCACTGATTCTAGATCTGCTTTTCCTGGTCAAGGCACGATTATAAATTCATCAAATTCAACTTTGGGGCTTGACATTAATGGCTTGCACAGCAAAGAAGCCGCTTCTAAAGTCATTGAGTGGGCTGAGAAAACTAAAAATGGGAAGAAAAAGGTGCATTTCTCAGTTTATCTGAAGCTTAAAGATAGGGCCAAGAGGTTTCGTTTTTTTGGGGGGAGGGCTGAGGGGTGGGTGTGGTTTGTACCTTGTACTACCTTTTATATGTATGATATAATTTGCATTATCTCAAATTTGTCTTTCTTTAGGTAAACTACAAGTTGAGGGACTGGCTGTTTGCTCGGCAACGTTATTGGGGGGAACCTATCCCAGTCATTTTCTTGGATGAAAATGGTGAGACAGTTCCACTTCCTGAAACTGAACTGCCTCTTACCCTACCAGAATTGGATGATTTTACTCCCACCGGAACAGGGGAACCACCACTATCAAAAGCTGTGTCTTGGGTATTTTTAGCTCTCATTACTCTGTATATATGAATGGGTGTGCTTCATATTTTGACATTTTTTAAGTTCTGGTGATGTACATAATAATTTAATGTAATCATTATCAAAGTAAAATCAAAATCTATTTAAACCCCAAAATTCCTGGTTCATTCATTAAATTTTTGCACCTTCACTTTTGTGAATGATTTGCAGGTCAAAACTACAGATCCTTCATCTGGAAAACCAGCAAGACGAGAAACAAGCACAATGCCACAATGGGCTGGTTCTTGTTGGTATGTGTTGGTTAGGATGTTCAGTAGTTTGAACTTTAGTTAGTTGATACTCTTTTTTAGCTCTTCATTTTTTGTCAAAGATTATGATGTTCAATAGAGTCTGAGTTTTAGTTAGAACTGTTAGGATGATTGTGGAGTGAGGTTGAAAGGAAGTATGATTGTTTTTATTTTCAGTATTTTTTGCGAGTCATATCAAAGACCTTTTTGCTTATTCAAATTCAAATATAAAATTCGTATGAGAATTGGGATCTTATACTTTTATTTCCCATGTCCAGGTACTATTTGAGATTTATGGATCCAAATAATTCAAAAGAATTGGTTGATAAGGAAAAAGAAAGGTAAGAGGGGCTTTTACCAACAAAATATGTATGGTCCTTAATGTATTTGTCTTTTATGATTAATCTGTGGCATTTCGCAAATGATTTAATTTATTAGCTTTTGAAGCATATACTCTTCTGCAGGTATTGGAGCCCTGTTGATGTGTACGTTGGCGGTGCGGAACATGCGGTTCTTCATTTACTTTATTCCAGGTTCTGGCACAAGGTTTGTGAACATGCTATTCTTCAACTTCCCTTGGGTTGTGACTCATATTGCACCTGTTTCTGGAACTGCCAAGTCTGTTATCATCTATTAAAATTGTTCTTGTTGTTGGACTCTGGGATAACAAACAAGTTTGCATTTATTATGAAATTAGGATTTCTCTAAACTGTTTTGCTTGCTTGTGGATGAGTCTCATTCTCAATGATAGTTTTCATTAGCTTGTCAAGTCCAAATAGAGCTAAGGTTGTTGGATCTGAGTGGTGTTGCTAGCTTCATATGCTCTAGTGAGGCAGCACTGCACTTAAAAATTGATAGTGGGCTGCCTGCAATCAAATTACGGGTGGGACAGAGAGCAAGCCTGCCAATAACCATGTGCTGATACTCAAATTGTTGCCCAATTTTTGTTTTTATTTGTTGTTGCAATACTAAAACAAATCTGATTGATATTTCTCTATCTCAGGTTCTCTATGACATTGGTGTTGTGTCCACCAAGGAACCCTTCCAATGTGTCATAAACCAGGGAATCATCCTTGGAGAAGTATGTGTAGTTTCTTATGCATAATAAAGTACTCCTCTATCATTACTTGTTTCTAATGGTTCAGGTTTCAGGTTCAATACATGGCTTTCCGAGATTCAGATGGAAACTTTATATCTGCGGACTCTGCTGATAGGTTGGGTGAAGTTGATCAAGAAAGAATTCCCGAGGAGAAAGTATGTCCCGGATGCTTCCATAAATTCTTTTCCATCTTAATGCATCCCTTCACTGGATAAAGCTGTTTTCTGGCATCTCTCTCTCTCTCTCTCTCCACCCTTTTGACAAAATCATACTTCTTACATAGGTTGTGAAATCTGGGGATTCTTTTGTCCTGAAAGACAATCCAAATATTCGTTTGGTTGCTCGTGCTCACAAAATGAGTAAAAGTAGGGGAAATGTTGTGAATCCTGATGACGTTGTTTCTGAGTATGGTGCAGATTCTCTTCGCCTATATGAAATGTTCATGGGACCATTAAGGTAGGCTTCCCTTGAATATTTTGATCTTATCTGGAGCAGATTTCTGATCAATCTGTCCATTTAAGCCATGCTTCTAAATAAAGAGCACAGACAAAAAATTGCTCGTTGCTCATGTAATGTTGTTCTTAATTGTGCTTCTAGGGACTCAAAAACTTGGAATACTAGTGGTATTGAAGGTGTACATCGATTTTTAGGAAGAACTTGGAGACTGATTGTTGGTTCACCTTCACCTGATGGTACATTCAGGGATGGTACGGTGGCAGTTGATGAGGAACCTAGTCTGGAACAACTTCGTTCCCTCCATAAATGCATTGCTAAGGTCACATCTCAACTTATGAGAATGTAGCTTCTATTTGTAATATGTGTTTCAGTTGCTCCTCTCCTTTACAAGTTGTCTTTTGGACAGCATTCATATCAATCTGTTCTTTGACAATTGTGAATCACTTAATTTTAGATGCGGTTTAAAGAATGTATCTGCACAACTATATTTTACTTGCATTGTATTAAGTACACACATATCTGTTGCATGGACTTGGATATAGGTCTTACCCGTGGGCAACTATCATGTGCTATGGCATAACATGGGTTCGATGAATTTGTACACTCATATGAAAATGAAGCTGTTATAAAAGTGTGCATGCTAACAATGTTCAATACTAGAGTTCTACATAAAATAAACATCAATTGATATCTCAAGTGAGAGCCGTATGGTATGTGTCACAGGTCTGTATGCAATGGGTAATGTGCGCAGCCTGGGTATTACTACCACAAATTTATCTTGGTTGTTAATATAGTTGTAGTCACATGTTGTGAATGTCTGATTGCTTGAAAAATAAATTCCAAAAAGGGCTAGTGTGCAAATGTATGCATGATTCTGTGGGGCTTGAGGTGCATAATAATTTATTTAAAGCTTGTAAATAAATAACAGAACAGTTAACAGCTTTGTGATGTTAGTTTCATGATTGTTGATGTTTCTTATAAGAAAAGATAGGACTTATTTCTACATGAATTCATGCAGGGTCTGAGTTTGACACCTGCCTAGAAATGGTGCATAGGTTTAAAATATGTCTGTCATCTATAAATTTGAGAACCCTCTGACCAATGAGTTTTGATTTTGAGTTGCAGGTAACAGAGGAAATTGAAGCAACACGATTCAACACTAGAATTTCTGCAATGATGGAGTTCGTTAATGCAGCATATAAGGTTTCTCTTGTGAAAGTTTAGAATAGGACTTGTTACTATTTTCATTTTGGCTCAACTGAAAATATGTTAACCTAAACAGAAATTTATTTAAACTTTCTGTTTTAAGTTTGAAGATACTTAATTATTTAGGGAAAAAATAAAACTTTTGGTGGACTAAGAATGCCAATGAGCATAGGGAGCTCAAAAGCTTTCTCGTTTATTGTGTAGCCTTGTGTTTGTTGTAAATCCATGAATTTGTATCCATTAATGACTTAAACTTAGATGGGGGATTATTTTTGTACTTATGAATTTTATGTAGAAGTTGTACTTATTAATATTGTGAAGTGTTATAAATTTTTTATCTTTTTGTAGATTTCTTGATTTTGTGAATGTTGCTCTTTATTTAGTTTTTATATTATTAAACAGGATCGGTGACAAATAGAAATATCAACAATTAATTTATCGAGGCAATAAAAATGTTATATAACTTTATTGCAACGAAATGGTTGAAGTAATACTTTATCGCAACGAACTAGTTATGATAATAAATGAAATTATCGCAACAAAAATCTTGTTGCAATATATGATATTTATTGCAATGACATATTTTGTTGCGAAAACCTATTACCACAGAGTTTATTGCAACGGCTAAAACCTATTACCACAGAGTTTATTGCAACGGCTTGCAACGACTAACTTTCGTTGCGATAAAAGTTTATTACAACAAAATGAAAGTTATTGCAACAAAAAATTTCGTTGCAATTAACCTTTTTTCTTGTAGTGACACAAACATAAGTGAGGACACTTCAAATATATAATCCATATATTCCCATGTATCACTGCTACTATATTTGGACCTATCTCACCCCTCTCAACTCTCAAGACTAACCAGTTTTGCCTGAAAGCATAATACCACTAACCAAGATCAGCTTAATGAATGAAAATACATGACATATTTTAAGTTCCCCTTCCCCTTCAGCATGCACGCCATCTCCCACTTCACCTCAAACTTTTTTTTTTGATAAATTACTTCACCTCCAACTTAACATGATAATAAAAATCAACCAAGTAGTACACACATCAAAGAATACCCATATGAAATTTCAACTCAATTCAATAAATAAAAGCTTGGGACAAATTCTGCAAAACTATCTATTTTCAGATTAAAATGGAAGCAGGTCAGCCCTTTGTAAAATTCGTTTTACCCACTTAGAGTCATCCGATTAGCCTGAAATTTTATAGGGATGTACATATATATGTGTATAATGTACCACAGAAATTTCAGCTCAAAATGAGTTCTACATAATTTATTAAAAATCCCGCAATGTGGCTGACTCAAATCTGTCCCCTGACAGAAACTGATTATAGTTTTAATAGTAGTCTATTTGCTGTAAAATTCATTTCAAGTGGTGTTCTATACACCTCATATTATACAACCAGCAATCAAAAGCAGCTCAATCAACCACTCAAATAAATACAAAGTACAAATCTTTAGATTATCATCAAAATATTTGACTAGTAATCCAACCAAAGCAAAAACCCCAACTTTAATAGTTGTTACTTTCCACAAAATAAAACCCACACA
Organism: Fagus sylvatica; assembly: GCA_907173295.1. Classification (NCBI taxonomy): domain Eukaryota; kingdom Viridiplantae; phylum Streptophyta; class Magnoliopsida; order Fagales; family Fagaceae; genus Fagus; species Fagus sylvatica. Next base: position 16,089,950 of record OU015767.1, read on the forward strand.
AAGATTCAACCATAACTCTTCACAACCAAATTTCAAAATACCCAAATGATATGGAAAATTCGGATTTCACAAAACCTTTGCTACCAAATCCTCCTAACCTTCCCAATCTTTCATGGTGACACTAAATCTTTCAAGTATCTACCATAATAATCATATTATAACAAAACCCAAAGGATCTCATAAAGAAATTTGAGAGGAAAGTTCAGTTTTTACCTTCAAAACGATTGCGTAAGCATCTAAAAAATAAAATAAATACCTAGATTAATTTGGTACCCATATCAAATCCCCAAACCCTAGATTTTTTTTTGACAAGTAAATACCCAAACCCTAGATTTTTTTTTTGACAAGTAAATACCCAAACCCTAGATTTTTTTTTTTTGATAAGTAAATACCCAAACCTAGATCGAAAAGAATACATATATTTAGAGAGAGAGAGTCTCACCTTGGCGAGATTGAGAGGCAAAGTTGAGAGTACTACTCGAGCCATGGCTGTAGAGGATCATCGAGTGCCATTGAAGAAGAAGAACAAGAAGAAAAAGAAAGAGACAGAGCGAGAGAGAGAGCAAGCGTTAGAGAACAAAGAGAGCTTACCTCCATCACTGCTACATGATTATTTCTTCTTGATGAAGATTGAAGAAGATGGATTAGCAAATTAGGGCTGGTTTGTAATGGGGAATAAAAGTGAAACAGAGAAAGAGAGAGAAAGAAATATCGGGGGAATAAAGAGAGAAAGAGAGTTTTTTTTACCGGGTGTTCAGGTTACCCCTAACACTTAAAACTGATCCAATGGTTAAAAAAACCTTAAATAATCTAACGGTTGAAAAAAAATCCCAATGTTTGAATAGTGACTGGACGTAAGTGTTTCCCCATAAATGAAATATCTATGATTTGTGGAAATTCCATTTGGTCTTTTAGGTTGAATTTTTTTTTTTTGGCTGAGTAGGATGAGTTAATGGGAGCTACTTAGGTCTTGTTATGAGACCGGTGTATATTTTGTAAAGTGCAAAACTTACATATAGTAAGTTATATTATGTTCCTTCGATTCCCTTGCTAAAATATCAACATGTGGCCATTTTAAAGCGGAGATAAACAGAGTTAAATGTATTTGTTTTTTTCCGTGAGACGTGGGTTAGCAAGAGAGAGAAAAGAGACTTTATTAAAAAAAAATAAAAAACAGAGAGAAACTCTCTCTCTCCTCTTAACAATTATGTCTCTCAATTCAGCATCTCTCATCTCAACGAGATAGCATCAATCTCTCTTGCCATGATCACCATACACAGACCCAAGTGTATTTGTACAAACCCCATTGTCTCCCATACTGTTATTTACAGAATCACAAGCTTCCCGTTGATATTCCAAAACATTACATCAATAAAATTCACTTCTATCATCAAAAGTTGAAACAAATACAAAATTTTTCATTGAATTCTTAACAGATCTGATCCCACTTAAAAGATTCACCCTTATCCCATTTATTATGACCACTCAGGAACCCCAAAAACTAACATTAACAAACAAACATACTTCTTCAATCAATATTTCAAGTTTAAGAAGAAGAATGACAGAGCAGCCAAAGAACAAGAAGAAGGAAGCAGTGTGCGTGACAGAAGTCAACGACTTCATTGGCTCTTGGTCGGTAGGGACCCTCTTGGACTCCGGCTACACAACCATCCACGCTCATGGATTAAACCCATTTGGGGTTGGAAAATTTTGTGATTTAGGTGGGTTTGCGATTTGGGGTAATAGTGAGATCGACGAGGAGGGTGTGATTTGGGTAACAGTGAGGTTGATGGTGGTAATGGAGGAGTTTCGACAGAGAATGGGCGAAGGGGAGAGATGCTGTACGTCTGGCTGAAATGAGAGAGAGAGAGAGAGAGAGTTTTTGTATGTTTTCTCATTTTTTTTTTAATAAAGTCTCTTTCCTCTCCATTGCTAACTCACGACAAAAGGGAAATACATTTAACTCCGTTTGTCTCCTGCTTTAAAATGCCACGTGTTGATTTTTTAGCAAGGGAACAGTAGGAACAGAATATAACTTACTGTATGTAAGTTTTGCCCTTTTGTAAATTGTGTGTGTTTTGTGATATATTGTGTTCCTTTTTGGTGTACATATGTATGTTAATTGTTGTAAAAATAAAATGCGTGAATTCTCGTAATATGATTGATATTTGTGGTAAACGAAATTTTACTACAAATAACATATATTTTACTATAATTGACACACACTTTACAACAAAAACACACACTACAATTTTTGAAACCCGTCCCGTCATGGGACCTAAGAATTTCCATGATTTAATATGATATGAGATTAGTATGCTGCAGAAATGATTTGATTCTTGACGTTCACTTAACACCGCGTCTGATCAATGGGGCCAATTTGGTTGTTAATGTGGATGATCATTTCCCCTTTGCTTTAGCACCATAACTAATTGTGATTTTTCTTCACATACATACCTATATCACCTTCAATTTGTTTTACATATTCTTTTAGGAACAAAGTCTTAGAATAGATAAGGTCTGTTTGGTACATGTTTTCGTTTTGTGTTTTGGTTTCGTGACTTCTTTTAGTATTCAAGTTGGAACTTCAATCCTGATTTGAATTTGTTTTTGAAATTTTTTTTTTTTATGTTTGATACCTTATTTTCAAATCACAATTTGAAACATAATTTAAATAAATTTTTATTTTTAGTACATAGTTTTTAGTTTATATTTTTGGTTGCACTTATAACAATTATAGGGGATTTCACATACAAAGCCCACAAAAGCCTCCACAGAAACTTGGACTTGGAACATCGGCTCAAATGGACTGTCAATTGAACTCTTTAGATTGGATGCGATATTTGAAAATTATTAAGAATATATATGCATACCCTATGAAAGGGTTGCATTGTATAATGTATTACTTGTTGTGGCTTATGTATGGCAATGTGAAATTGAATTCATATATGAAGTTCACGCTTAGGTCCCATTACGGGATCGGTGTTGGTTATGATAAAATGTGTGTTTTGTGATAAATTTTGTGTCAATAGTGGTAAATGTGTAATTATTGTTGTAAAATCAAAATGTGTGAATTCTGGTAACATGAGTAATATTTGTGGTAAACTCAATTTTATTACAAATTACACACATGTTATCACAACTGACACACATTTAATTAAAACACACGCATTTTACAATTTTTGATACCAATGACAGGACAGTTCGTTGCAGGACTTAGAATTTCATAATATATGGCATGTGAGTTTGGCAATACATTGGTTACTGAGCCTTTTGGGGCCAGTGTGTTTTTTTGGAAATGAAACCTATGACTATGAGTCTAGGAGGTACATTGTGCAAAAGTGTTTTTTGAGGTTAAAAATAATTCCATTCCAATAGATTTTTTACCAAATGTGCAACAACATGCCTTTTGGTAATAATAATGGGTTTCAAACTGGCTTGACCATATGAATTAATTTCCTAGTAAGTCTAATTATAAAACAAATTTTACAACAATTTTTACAATTATTAAAATGGTCCGCGATTGTAATTAGCATATAATAAAAATGATATTACATTAATCATAATCGCTCATTTTAACGAATTGTAAAATTTATTATCTATGTAGCATTATATTGTTGTTAATTATCATTTTTTCTTTTCTTTTCTAATAAATGGACTAATTGTCTCATTGCATGGCTCTTTGTGGCCAATTTCCCTTAAAAAAGGGCACCAAGTTGTTAATATTCCTTCCCTATTATTATCTTAAGATTGCTGGCGTTTTTCACATACGTCTGCGTGATATCAATCTTCAATTATTGTTTATCTCTTTTAGAAAAAGTGCTTTATGTTGTCGTCTGTTCATGCAATCAAATTGTAGCCAGATGTTCAAAGGGGGCAGTGGGCTCAGATGCCCTTACACATTATCTCATTTAAAATTAAATGAGTATTTAGATACATAACAAGTCCTTGTGAAATTAATTTTGAACTACAATCCATGTGACAGAGTCGTCTTTGTTGCCAAAGTTTTGTAAACCTTTTGGACCGACCAAAAAGTTAAAACTTCACAAAATACAGCAATGTCAGAAAATGTCTCTCTCTCTCTCTCTCAACAACTACACCCACTGAACAGTCTCAGGATGGGACAAACTCTCGTTTATTTTTTAGCGCAATATCTTCCATTCAAAATATAATCTATAAGCTCGTGATTGTAAGAGTCTCTTTGACTTTTCTACATTTAGTCTGTACGTGTCTATATATCTTTTCCCTTAATCCCTTCCAATCTCAAGGCTTCTGTGTCACTAGACTCACTACTCTTTCCACAATGGGTACCATCTCTCTCTCTGCTTCATTTTTGCTCTCAAATTTGTTGCTTCTTTTGTGTTTGCACAATGAGGTAGCTTTTGGTGAGTCCAATAGGGAAGCCTTAGAAATTATCATAGGTGGTGGTGGTGGTAGCTATTCTCCTGATTGTCCTCCTCCTCCTCCTCCTCCTCCTGAACCCCTTTGCCCCCCACCTCCATCTCCACCTCCACCTCCACCACCTCCATCTCCACCACCTCCATCTCCACCTCCACCACCTCCATCTCCACCACCTCCATCTCCACCTCCACCTCCACCACCTCCATCTCCACCACCTCCATCTCCACCTCCACCGCCTCCTCCATCTCCACCTCCACCGCCTCCACCTGACCCCTACACACGTTTAAAAAATGTCTTCCCTGTACTTAGACGATTCCAAAAAAAAGTCAAGGATGACCCATTTGGCTGTATAAAGAACTTGAAGTTGAGTGACAAACAGCCCCTAGAAGTATGCCAGAATAACACACGCTTCAAATGCGGCACATTTCCAAAGGACAAGAAAAAAGCAGTTTCTGGAATAGACTTCAATGGTTGCAAGCTTACTGGTTACAATAATCACCTCCCACTCTCTGATTTCCTTGAGAAAATAGGAGATATAACCTTCTTCCACGCAAACTCCAACAATTTCAGTGGCGTCATACCCAAAGAAATACTCTCCCTTCCATACTTGTACGAGCTCGACGTTAGCAACAACAATTTAAACGGAAGTTTCCCACTCGAAGTTCTTGGTGCCAGAAACTTAACATTCTTGGACCTTCGGTTTAACAATTTCCAGGGCTCGATTCCACGCCAATTGTTCACACTAGACGTGGACGTACTCTTCATCAACAACAACAAATTCCAGCAATATCTTCCAGATAATCTTGGCTCCACGCCAGCCCTTTATCTCACTTTCGCCAACAACAATTTCACCGGGCCAATCCCAAGAAGCATTGGCCTAGCTTCTAACACACTCGTTGAAGTGCTCTTCTTACGCAACTGTCTCACTGGGTGCTTGCCATACGAAATTGGGTATCTGAAAAATGCCACTGTTTTTGATGTCAGCTACAACCTATTGATCGGTCCAATACCACTCTCATTTCAGTGCTTGTTCAAAATCGAGCTGCTTGACTTGGCTTATAACTATTTCTATGGGCAGGTCCCAGAGAATATATGCAAGCTTCAAACCCTGACTAATTTCTCATTACAATACAACTACTTCACAGAGGTTGGCCCTGAATGCAGAAAAATGATCACCAAAAAGAGGCTTAATGTCACGATGAATTGCATTCAAGACCTCCCTCATCAGAGATCAGAGTATGATTGTGCTTCATTTTTCTCTGCGAACAAGTACCACACTTGCCCCGATCCGGAGTCCTTGACAATTATTCCATGTAGTAACAACCATTCTTCAGGTTCCCTTGGTGCCTCTGATCATCAACCAATGGCTGTAGCCCCTTCACCACGATCCTATCATACTCTTATACCGCATAGGTTATGATTTTAATTTCCTGCTCTAAATGTACTATATGTATTTGCATATGTCTATTATCCTCTTAAATATTTGTTAAGTTATGAATAAGCAATCGGCATCTTTAAGCAGATGCTAATTGATTTAATTAAGCAGTGTAGCACTGAATATCGATCATCAGATCATAGTTAATTGAGTATTGCTTATGTCTATTTGATCCTAAATTTGCTACTGGTCAATTGTGCATGTCAACATTGTACAACTAAAAAACTTCATTACCTTTCCTTTTCTGTGTCGGTCATTTTTTTTCTTATGTCTTTATCGATTTTTCTATGTCGGTCATTTAATGCGTATATAATGAAACAAGTTATTTTTTTTCTTTCATCAAAACACCTGAAAAATAAGTAGAAAGTACAGTGAGTGGGTAGTGGACTACTGGTATCCCACGGGTTTTAAAAATCGATAAAGAGTGGGACCGTTTAATGGGATAATATTAAAATTACTATTTTTGTTTTTTTTGCTGAATTAATATCTATAGTTCTATACACCTCTTAATTATATTATAAACGATTAACTTTGTTTCAAATTTAATTATACAAACAAAAGTATGTAAAAAAAAAAAAACGAACAAAAGGTATGCAGTATGCAGATAACATTTTCTCGTGAAAATGCCTTCAGAGGTCGGAACCTACTTTACTTTTGTTTTCTTTCTTTCCATTTGTTTATTTATTTATTTATTTCTTGGGTTTCTTGTCTATGCGGACTGGTAGCTAGGACAGGCGGACAGATGTACATTAAGATGATACATGAAAGTGAAACATGTAGCTTTACAAGATGCTTTATCAAAAAAAACATGTAACTTACAAGGTAGGTGGAGGAAAGGAAAAAGTAAGTTTGGTGTTATTCGCACAAATATTTTATTATTTTTGTATTATTAGTACAGAAATATCAAATCATAGTGTGTAATATCACATCATGATTTTATATTTTTAGATTACCAATAATGTGGGAATAGCAATATGTATTTTTTTTTTAATAAAAAATTAACATTAATAAAAACAGAAATACAAGGATACCAGCAAGGATCTCACTTCAGATCCTCTGAACAAGCTAACAAAAAACAAGAAGGACCAAAATCTAAACCAAATAAACCACATAAACAACATCTGGGGAGTATCGACACATATCTTAGAATCACTTTCAAAATAGACCCGCTCCAAATTCAGATCAATCGCCACAGTCAAAGCCCACGCCAATGCCTTTGGCTCCGCTTGAAGAGGGATTGCATGTAGTGTAGACTTTCTTAGATAAGGCCAACACCAGAGTCTCTCTTGAATTTCTGGCAATAATAGCAATAATTGGTACGAAAATAACATTTCCTAAAAGTAATTGTTTAAAATGAAATATGTAACAACGTCTTAAATGTGGAAAGGAGTCAAAGTCCATTTCTACTTTGCTTTTTCTCTTTTTAAGGGAAAGTTTCTATTTTGCTTTAACGAAAAGAGGGATCCGAGAAATTTCTATGCTGACAAATGACAATTGATACGAGTTAGGTCAAGTTTAACCTTGCTTTAGCCTATTAGATAATCAGTTTGAGCCAAGTTTTTCTCGTGTGTTGTCATTGTAAACTATGTTCATAATAACTTAATAATTTCTTATAAAAAAAAAAATAATAGCTTAATAATTAAGCACATACACAAGTGATGTTAGTGAGAATCGAAGAGTTCATTAAGATAAAAAAAAGGGAATACTTCTCAAAGAAGAAGATTGTAATCAAAACTATAGAAGACATTTTTTAAAATTTTTTATTTTTTCCTTCTATAATTTGTGTAGGTATTACCTTTATTAGTACCAATCCTATTATAAATTTCATTTTGCATGTATTATAAGAAAAAAATTAAATACTCTTTCTCCTTCAATATTATTTAATGACACCATCGTGTATATTGAAATGTCAATTTTATTTATTTATTTATTTATTTTTATAGATATGATAGCATTTAAACTTATAGCACCATCAGGCCAAGACACCAATTAGGACAGGATTCAAACCCAGGTCTCTTGCTTGATGACAAGATATTTTACCAGTTGAGCTAAGTGGAATCCACATTGAAATGACAATGTTAAATACAAAAGTAGACAATAATATTAAAGTAATTATTCAATATTCCGAAAACAATGCTCATTCATCTTACATAATAATGGATCCCATTAATTAATTAATTTCATGGTGAGACCCACCATTTATGTGTGTGAGAGAGATTACTAAGTGCACTAGGAAAGACCACATCCGTAATGTCTAGTGGTCCTCCCACTTTTTTTCCTTTTTTTTTTTAAGAAGAGTGGTCCTCCCACTTAATAATATAACTAGTTGCTAACCCGCACAATACACGAGAAAGTTTTACATAAATACGTAAAATATATATACTTTATTAATAATGAAACAATATATCTAATCTCGAAGGAAAAATAAAACAATAACTCTCACAATAATTGAAAAGGTAAGAGTTATTGTCTGCTCGCTTTTATTATAAGGAGAACCAAATAGCAAATCTCTTGCGAATTGTTAGGAAAAAAAAGAAGAAGAAGCAAGAACAAACTACATTCCAAAATAACATTTACTTAATTTATATCATCAAAGAACACTGTAACACACATTTATCAGTGACCATAACAAAATTGGTTGAACATTTAGCCTCCTTACTCCATGCGAATGTTTTAAGCCGTGCCATCCAACTACCAACTCTATTTGGGCTATCATCTCCAACCACCCTCTAAAATTCTGCTTCTGTTTCCTGCCCAACACAAAATTCTTTTTCCCACAAGTAACAAACACACAACTTTGCAAATTTTTTTTTTTTTTTAGAAATTACTTTGCAAATTGAGCCTATAGCTAACCTTGGTAAAACTGATCATATCATTATTTTTACTCCAAATTGATCCTATATGCCAAAGGTTCAACTTTCAACGATTTTAATTGATAGTCACCATAACGTCAACCCATGAGCAAAGCAGCCTCTAAAACTAAAAATAAAAATATAAAAAATTATGAAGGGAACCAACCAAACGGATCTTGAATTTCTTTTAACAACTTCCATCTCCTCAAGCACCTTTCTAAGTGTCGTACTGATCAACCCTTCAACTTTTACTTTCACTTAAGTAGAATCCATCATGTGTGTCCCTATTACATCTTCAATTGAACATTCACAACTACAAATTCTAAAACCTTTCATCCTGAGAAGAAAATTCATATTTATATGAGAGAGAAAAAATAAAAATAAAAGACTCAGTCAGTAGCCAAGTCCCCTAATGAATCGAATTCATATTCATCTGATTTCAAATATAAACAAATACGAAAGATAGAAGTAAATGGTAAAAAGGAAACAATCATAAACCTATTGTATAGGTGGATTAGATTTAAAACAAACTAATTATATTCCAAATCTGATAATAATTTTTACCTATACATGATACTTCTTGTATTTTACATCAACATAAATAGAAGAAAAAAAAAACCCCATCATTTAATGAATAAAATAATCTCAAGTTGTGAAAATAAACCAAAACATCTATCAAATTCACCTAAAGAAAGACTCTAGGGAGCCAGACACTTACCAGAACCAAGCTAATAATCAAGGGATCACAGATAAACAAAATAACTGATTCAAAAGATAATGAGGTTCGCAGTTGAATCCAACAATTCCTAAACACTAACTACATCTTCAATGTGTGTCAAATTGAATAGACCAACTGAATGTTGGATTGAGATAATCACATGTCAAGTTAATAGCATCAATAAATTTTTAGTACTCACAAACTGCACAATGAATCTATGATGGCTATAGATAATACCTTAGAAACCTTATTTATTAAATTGGATGTTGTTTATTAAAGTAAATTAAATTGGTTTCAGAAACAAATAAGCATTATTAAATTTTAAAATGAAACAAATATCAAAATCCAATATTTTGATCATGGTTCAGATTATTGTATGATAAAAAAAATATATTTATGATAAGTCTTAGTAACTATAATAAGTCTTAGTGACTTATTGCAGCCAAGAAAAAAAAATCTAATGAGTTTTGGTGATGAGAACTTTGGTTCAGGCATTTCGTCAAACATTTTTAGGGAGGACAAAACACAAACATCCAACCTTTGAAAGAGAAGATAGTTGAAAACTTGAAATTGTAGACATTTTATGAAATTTGAAATTTAATTTAGGACAGAAGCAATTCTTGAAGATTGTATTAAGTACCTATGTTCCAGTTATGACGTTTGCATTAAAACACCTTCTGGCAACTCTTGGTACCCACAACCCTTGACATCTCTGTTTCTCTGTCTCATACATCTTTGTTTGCCTCTCCCCATTTATCCCAAAATGAAGGTTTCTTTAGTTCTTTGAAGGGGAAATACGAATTAGAGAAAAGCAACAATCCAGCTGGTCCCCTTTCCTTCATCGTCATCTTAGTTTGGGAATTTGACTTTGCTTATTCAGAGCTACTCTTTTGAGATGTATTGAAGGAAAGGATTCCAACAATCTGACTTTGACATGTGAGGTGGACGATGTAAGAGGCGGTGACTTGAGATAAATTGAAGGAGACAACTCTAGCTCCAAAAACTTCAACTTACAGTCATTATGCACAACAATACCCGAAGCTGAATTGGCCTAAGGAATTGCATGAATATCATAGAGATAAAATACTTGATCTAATTCTGTAACTCAGTGCGACTCATATAATATATGTAGAATACGAACATATGAATAACCTTGAAAAAAATGCTTTGTAAAAAAAAAAAGAACAAAAACAAGTATTAGGAGTCTGAAATATAGTACATATTGAGAAATTGAATTCTATTACCCTAAATTTGATTGTAGAAATGACAGAGAAAGATAGCAACTAAAATAAAAAATTCTAGCCTAACTTGATTCAAAAGAAATGAACTCTCGACTTTGCCATCATGGTGATGAAGACAACCACTTTCAAAGTTTGGCTCAGGCATTTTTTCAAACAATTGGAGGGTGATGTGGTTGCCCTCTCTTCAACAAAGAACTGTAAAACTTTGCCAAATGGTACTGATTTCCATTGGTTCATTCAAGCATTCCACCACGAAATACATAAATTGAATGACCGAATTATGAATTTCAAATTTTTATTTAAAAGGAAAAAATTACATAGAGATATCTGGCGAATTAAAAAAAATAACAAAAAGAGAGAGACCTGGTGTTTCTAGGCTGGTAAATAAGAGGATGACAACAAGAGATTCAAACTGAGATAGCGTAAACAAACTACTACAACCCTTCGACAAAGACCAGCTCATCAACATCCTGGAAGCAGCGTAAAAACAAACTATTGTGAAACGAATTGAAAAGGGAAAAATACCCAAATACACATGAACACCCAAACGCACACATCGAAAGTAGATTAGCCACAAATAGTCACAAATCTTTATTTTTTTTTTAAACAAAGAAAATGAGGGAGGAAAAAACTCACCTTGGTTGCGATCGAAAAAATAGTGTGGGAGGGGAGAGAGAGATTGGAAATATAATAAAGAAATGGGTTGCAATCATTACAAAGATTTTAATTCGAGAGTGGCAACTGAAGCGTCTGCAGAACCAATTGAAACAACACAGAGTAAATGGGTGAAGTCTGAAAATAAGGAAGCATTAGGGTAGGAGTTACTGTCGTTGGCCATTGGAGACCTTCAGCATTCCAAGATGGGGGGTTTCACCTTAGTTGTGTTTGCTGTGTTTTTTAATCTTCTTGAAGAAACACAAAAACGGCATCGTCCAACTCAAAGATGCTTAAAACGATGTCGTTTTCGTGAAACCAAGAAAAACATCAAAACAACATCGTTTTAAGCTCTTTAGTGTTTTTTATTTATTTATTTATTTTTTTCTTTCCTTTTATATACGTCCTATGTGAGTTATGAACCTTTTTGTTTTCTTTATTAATATCCCTAGTAATCGGAAAGGTTTTTTTTTTTTTTTAGCGTAATTATTAAGTGTTTGTTTTTTTAAGGTGTGCTTTAATAATAGAATAAATTTGACACATTTATTATATACATAGATATTAATATATGTTAACACATGACAATTATGTGGCAACATCTATCCAACTAAGTTGCCACATGTCAAGTAGAAGGCATTGCCATACATGCCACATGGCAGAGATATGGTAATGTCTTCTACTTTAATTTATATATAGATAGATGTCATGTATTCAAATTAATTGAGTCAGATCATACTCATAATCCTAGTCACACTATCTATATTATTTGTTTTAACACCATTATCATCACCACCACCACCACTACCTCCCCAACTCTAACGTTGTATGTTCCTCTGCACCACATACTAATCATGATGAGGTCAATTACCAGACACTGTCACCATATATGGATCCACAATGATGGCTTCATCGAACAACAAACATTATTTTTGTTTGGGCAAATTGCAATTTCCTTCCTTTAACTATTTGTTCTACTTCAAACCACTCCCTAATCTATAAAATCAAGCAATGCCCCCCTTTATATATTGCATATATGCAAATAGCCCATACCATCTAAATTTATGCTAAATCCAAGCAAAAATAACATATTATTTTTATGTTGCAGTAATATGTAATGATACATTTTGAATATTATAACTTGAAATTGACAAAATACATTAAAAAAAAATTTCGTCAATTTTGCTTAGATTTAATAGGAAATTAGATGTGTAGGGGCTATTTGCATATTTTCAATACATAAGAGGGAACATTGCATTTTATAGATTAAGGGGGGATTGATATAAACTCAATAGTTAAAAGGGAGAAAGTGTAATTTCCCCTTTTTGTTTTGTTCAATAAAATAAAATAAAATAAAAAATAGTTTTTGTTTTGTTTAGTTAAATAAATAAAAAGTTAACGTTCCCTTATGGTGTTAGCTTCTCGTTGAGGGGGCAATGTCATTTTCCAAACTTCCTAGGGGGAGGAGTTTCATTTTTCAAAATTAGGAGGCGATTAGTGTCATTTTGTCAAATCACAAGAAAAGGTTGCTATAATTTGCCATATTTTTTGTTGTTGTTGGTTTCTTGTCTATGCGAATTGGTAGTTACAACAGGCCAACAATTGAACATTAACTTACAATGTAACATCCTCTTACAAGTAGGTGGATCCCATAAGTGTAGGACCCATCATATTATGTTGTCATGTTGCATGTGTGGGATCGAGATCACATGCAAGTTGCACGCGAAAAATGTATTTTGGGTTTCAATTGTTGCATGGAGTAATATTTTTGAATTGTAGAGATTGAAATTTACTTTTTCAATTTTTCATCTTGATTGTTCACAAATTTTAATCTTGGTCAGCCACAACTTTTAATCTCAATTATGCTTAATGGTTATAGTCCTCGTGGGAAGGAGCCACACCGATTTCTATCCGTTTTTAAATTTTTTTTTTTTTTTTGGGAGAAAATTTCTGTCTTGATTTAATGAAAAAATGGGTCCTAAAAATTTCTATCTTGGTTTTTATGCTGACAAATGACAAATGGTTACGGCTTAAGTCAAGTCTAAACTTGTTGTACCCTATTAGCTAAACAGTTTGAACCAAATTTTACTCATTTGGGGTGTGTTGTCATCAAAGTAGTCAATTTCGTACCGTTTTGGCTGAAACACCCGAAATATTTCATTTTGGTACTCCACCTGGTAAAAGAAACACCACTGAAATATACATGTTGATATTTTCGAGGTGTTTCGGGTAATGAAAATTTTTTTTATTTTTTATTTTTTTCTTGAGAAGAATGTTTTATGTTAACATGTTTTAAGTGACTTTTAAATTTAATATTTATGTAAGAAATAATGAAGTTTTATTTTATTTTTTTATCAATGAAAGAATGAAATTTTATCACTTATGTTCAATAATATATATATATATATATATATATAGCGGTAAACCTGAAACGGTACATCGATATTAGCCGGTACCGAAATATTTCATTCCCTTGACCAAAACTGAAACGGCCTCCGGTATGGTATTGATCACTTTGGTTGTCATTGTACACTATGTTAATAATAACTTAATAAGCTTATGCGCAAGTGATGTTAGTGAGAATACTTCTCAAAGAAGAAGATTGTAATCACACTATAAAAGACATCTTTTTTTTTTTAAACAAAATTTTCTTTTTCCTTCTATAATGCGTTTTAAGGAAAAAAAAATTAAATACTCCATTATTGAAATGACAATCTTAAATACGAAATTAGATACTAATATTAGAGTAATTATTCGGTACTTTGGAAGTAATACTTAGTTAGAATACTTCTCAAAGAAGAAGATTGTAATCACAATATAGAAGACATCCATTTTTTTAAAGAAAAAAGTATTTTATTTTTGCTTATATAGTGTGTTTTAAGAAAAAACTTATATACTCTTTCTCATGACCAAAAATATTGAATTGAAAATTTTAAATACGAAATTAGATACTAATATCAAAGTAATTATTCGGTACTCCGAAAGTAATACTTATTCTTCTCACATAATAGTAGATCCCATTAGTCATTTACAAAAAAAAAATCCTATTAATTTTATGGTGGGACCCACCATTTATGTGTGAGAGAGATATTACCACCTAATAATATAATGTCATGTGTACTATGAGAACTACATCAACAATGTCTAGTGGTCCTCCCACCTAGTAATATAATGTCATGTGTTGAAATTAATTACAACCGAACGCAATCGTCCATGCGACGTCTCGATGCCAGCCTGCTGTTGGTGTGTGTACATCTTCATCAGAGGTGCAGGACTTCGTCAGGTTGCTTGAAAATTCTCTCGAGGAAGTTTGTCGTGCGGGGCCGTCCCACTCCTCGCAGGAGACAAGTTGTGAGAGGTCGTCTTACTCCAAACAAGTGCCAGGCGAGCAATCTGATAGGTTTGTTTGTGGACCTTACACTAACTTGTGTTCTTCTTTTGTTGGGCCTTACCCTAACCTTTATTACCACAGTCCAGTTATTAGCCCATCTTCCACCCCTTCAAGCCCAATTCCTAATAACCTTCCCTTAGGAGCTAGGGAGCCCATTGATGTTAGTGTGGAGTCAAAGGCCCAGATCTCTGGCCTTATGACCCCACCCAATTCCTTTACCCCCTCTATACCCCTAATTTTAAGCCTGACCTCTTAATCTTCCACTATTCCCAGCCCTGCACCCACATATAGTATCTCACATTTTGTCCTAAAATCAAGAAAATCCCTAGTTCCCAATCCACCCTCCGCAATTCGTTCCACACCCCAACCTTTGAGCTCAAGAGAAAAGACCACCCAATTCCCCAATTACTATCCCAAAAAACCTAAAATTGAGTCTCCCTTGGCTGAGGTGACTTTTTTCGATCTTGAGATTGTCATGATTGTTTCAGAATCGCAGCTCAAGGCTTACTGTGCGGAGAAGAAAGCTAAGAAAACAGCTTGTCGATTCTAGTTCGGTGGGTACCATCTTCTGATTAATGATGAGGAGTCCCCTCTTGATGTTGTATCTAATGACCCGGTTACTCTTTCATTGGCTGAGGTGGCGGGGTTGCACTTACCCGCCAACCGATCCATAAGGATCCTTGGTTGGAACTGCCGAGGTATTTGTAATACCTCGACAGTTCGAGCCCTGAGGGCTTTTGTTAGGAGCCACTGCCCTCAGATCATTTATTTGTGTGAGACTAAAGCTTCAGACATTTATTTGAGTAAGTTAGCTTATTCGTTGGGTTTTTCTGAGCACCTAATCATTGCTGCTCATGGAAAAGCTAGTGGTATGTGTTTTTTCTAGTCCTCTGCTATTTCAGTTGATGTTTAAGAGTATAATTCAGTTACTGTGGTGATTACTATTCGGGATTCTGTGTGTTCCTGGTCTAGGTTTCTATGGGCCTTCCTACTATCCTAAATGGCATAAGGCGTGGACGAATCTGTGTGCCCTATTGGAGTCCATTGAGGGGGCTTGGCTCTGCTGTGGAGATTTTAATTGTATCATTGAAGTGAAGGAGAAGTTGGGGGGTCCAAGAGGATCTAGTTTGGCCCCAAACTACTTGCGTAATTTATTGTTTAATTTGGATGCTGTGGATCTTGGATTTTCTGGTGCCAAATTTACTTGGTATAATAGAGGGAAAGGTTGTGTTCGAGAAAGATTAGATCGTGGCATTGCTAATTGTCAATGGAGAATGGCCTTCCCTAGAGCCTCTGTCCACCACCTTGGGGCGGTTAATTCTAATCACCGTCCTTTGATTATTGACACTTGCCGTGTTGATTGTTTTTCCCCTAGGCCTTTTTATGTTCGAGGCCATGTGGACCAAAGACCCTCGTTGGTAATGATTCCTTTAAGTTATGTAAAAAACAATTTCATACTTCTAGTACTCTGCATAAATGGAACAAAGACGTTTTCGGACATTGTTAGATGAGAATTGCGGAGTTAACCAAGAAGATTAAGTTGATACAATGTGAAGAACCTTCTGAAGCTAATTACAATACGAAAGCTCAATTTCAGTATGAGCTCTATACTTGGTTTGCTAGAAATGAGACTATGTGGAGGCAAAAGTCCCGTGAGACTTGGTTGAAAGATGGGGATTGTAATTCAAATTTTTTTTTTTTTTCATATCTCCACTGTGGTGAGATGTAGGAAGAATACTATTGATGCAATCAGGGAGGAGAATGGTATGTGGATTGTGAACATCTCGGATATCAGAGATCTGGTTGTGGATAATTTCAAATAGCTTTTTTCGGAGGAAGATACCAATTTCCCTCCGGATTTGGAAAATCTCATTCACCCTGCTATCTTAGAGGCCAATAACAGTATTCTCTGTCAGATCCCAACCCCTACTAAGATTAAAGAGGTGTTGTTTGGCATGCAAAGCATCAAGAGCCCGAGGCCCGATGGTCTTCCTCCACTGTTTTATAAGAAATATTGGCAGATTGTTGGAGTTTCAGTCATCAAGGCTATTCAGAATTTCTTCATTTCGAGTAAGATGCTCAAGGAGTTAAACAACTCTTTTATAGTCCCGATTCCTAAAATATTGAACACCTCTACAATTAATCATTACTGTCCTATTAGTCTTTGCAATACTATCTACAAAGTCATTTCCAAGTTGCTTGTGGATCGGTTGGGAGTGGTTCTTCCGAATTTGATCTCCCCAGCTCAATCATCTTTCATTCCCGGTTGGTGGATTGCTGAGAATCAGCTGATAGTCCAGGAAATCCTTCATGGTTTCAAATAGCGTAAGATTAAACGGGGTTTCGTGGCTTTGAAATTGGATCTTCAAAAGGCTTATGATAGGGTTAATTGGTGTTTCCTCAAATCGATGCTTGAGTAGTTTGGTTTCTTGGCTACTTTTACTGGTTGGATTATGGAGTGTATCTCAACGGTGTCTTTTTCGGTTTTGGTCAATGGTGGGATGACTAGGCATTTTAAACGTTCCTGGGGTCTTCGCCAAGGTGATCCACTTTCCCCGTATCTCTTTATTATTTGTCAGGAGGTTTTTTCTAGACTCATTGACCAGGAGTTCTCGATTGGTGTGATTAAAGGGGTGAAGATGAACGTGGCTGGCCCGGCTTTTACGCATGTCATGTATGTGGATGATATTATGTTGTTTGCTAAGGCTAATGTTAGGGAAGTTGGTGTCTTGGATGAGTGTTTGAACACTTATTGTTCTTGGTTAGGTCAGAAAATTAATCGGATGAAATCGGACATTATTTTTTCAAATCTGGTGGACCATGGTTTAGGAAGGGAGTTGAAGAGCCTTTTGGCTATGAAGAAAGTCCAAGCTAATGCAGTCTATTTGGGTGCTCCTTTTTTTCAGACTTCTAGTAGGACTTTGGACTTTAAGTTTCTCCAAGAAAAGCTTGAGGCGAGATTGCTTTGTTGGTGTTGTAAAGCCCTTTCTTGGGCTGGTAGGGCGACGTTGATTAAGTCTGTTCAGCTGTCCTTACCAATGTATTCTTTCTCCTTTGTGGATGTTCCTGTGACCATTTGTGAGAAGATGGATGCCACTATCTGCCGGTTAAGGTGGAACCCTTCTAGTGAGTCAAGTCGTTCTTTAGCTTGGAAAGCGTGGGCAAATCTTTGCACTCCTAGAACTTGTGGGGGCCTTGGTTTTCGAAGGGTGAAACCCTTTAATGATGCGCTTTTAGCTAAACTCACTTGGATGATTGTTTCGGGCAGAGACAGCCCTTGTTTTAACGCCTTACAGAGTAAATATAAAGTTTGTGGAGATTGGTTTTCCAAGGAGCCAACTAAGAATGCTTCTTCTACCTGGAGAGCTATTAAGAGACTGAGAACTACTATTTCTAAAGGTGCTTGTTTTATTATTGGGGATGGCACTAGTGTGGATTGCTGGAAAGATCCGTGGGTTCCTTGGCTCTCATCTTTTCGTTCACAACCTAAGGAACATTTGTTCCTACTAATCCCTTGCTAGTTGCTAATCTTTTCCTAGAAGGTTCTAATCTATGGAACATTGAGTTACTGTTGGATTTTCCGGATCATGTTTGGAAGGCTCTTTAGAAGAGTAAAACGCATGAAAGATTGAAGACTCTGGTGTGAAGTATCGGGTGCGGAGTTCTTCCAACGAACTTGAATGTTTTTTACAAGATTTCTAAAGGTAACCCTCTTTGCCCCCTTTGCAACATTGAAGTGGAATCGACTTCCCATTTGTTTTTCAAATGTCTTGCTTCGAAAATGTTCTGGTTCGGGATTATTTAGGGGATTAGAGCTGAGCTTTTCCCTGTTGTCAATGACTTTGATATTGTTAAGCTGATTGTGGATCCCCCTGTTGTTGATTCAGATTTTTGCTCCTTGAAGAGGACTTCTTCTCAGGTTTCTGTTTTGTTCGCTCGTATCTTGGAGACCATTTGAAAGTATTGTAATAAGAAGGTCCATGGTATTAACTGCTTTGGTCCTTTGGTTTCCTTGAGAGCCTTGAATTTAGGGTGGCTGATTATTGAAAATGCTATTTTGGGAGAGCCAAGTGCTTTGGGTTCAAAGGAGTTACTTTGGTGCCTTCCCCCGGCTAGTTTTGTGAAACTCAATGTTGATGCTGCTTTGCGTAATTCCTCTTCTAGTTTAGCTGTTTGTGCCAAGAATGAAGATGGTATGATTATCAAAGCTTGGACTAAATCCTCTAATGCTATTGAGCCTCTTGTTGCTGAAGCTGAGGCCATTCACTAGGCTCTTCAACTTGCCTATGCTGAGAATTGGAGGGAGATTATTGTCGAAAGTGACAGCAAAGTCTGTGTGGATTCTTTATCTATGGATTTGTTTAGTTGTGATTGGATCATTGTGGGTATCTATATATAAATTAAAGTAGAAGACGTTGTCATCTTTCTGCCACGTGGCATCTAAGGTAACGTCTTCTGCTTGACACGTAGCATCTTAGCTGGCACATGAAATAAATAAACTAAATTAAATACCCACTACCCCATAATAAAAACTACACCATTAATATATTAAATATGCACTACCTAATTAATTGTGCATATTTAATAAATTAAATAGTCTTATTAATTAATTCAGATATAAATAGATATATTCAGTCAAATCTGTTAAACACAATATTTATTATTTTAAATATGCATTTAAATTACAACTTGGGCATACGCCCCAATGGTTATTCATCTCCCTAAAAAGTTCCACCCCTTTGTGAGTGCTTGGGTTCGATCCCTGGGTTTGTATCAATTTATATTATATTTTCTTTTTGTTTGCATATTTTATTTTTGTTTGCGTCTAATTTACTTACTATTGTATAATTATTTTCTAATATTTAATATTTAAGTAGAAATAAGAGTTTGGGTAAGATAAAGTTTACATAAGTATTGTCTTCATTTTCGTCTTTTCTCACGTTAAGTTTATATGTGTTTGTTATGTTGATAATTTGCATATTTGAAAATTATATTTTCTTTATTTAAAGAGCAAAAATTTGTTTAGATTATAAACTGCTACAATTAGGTTGGGCTTTTTTCCAAGTTGAAAACTAAATAGCTATTAATACTTACAAATACGTCGAGGATACTTTAACTATATATGTGGTTTGGCCATAAACATGTCGTTTTCTTTTTGCTTTAAAAGTTAAATCAATGATAATAGTTATTGTATGACAATATACCTTTGTGAAAACTGAAAAGGAGCATGAGGTAGAATCTCATGTTTTTAAAATATTTATTTGAATTATTATATGAAATTCTTTCGTGAGTTATATGACTTTGGCTATAATTATGTAAAAGGATGTTCTTCTGTCATGAGATACTTTAATGAATTGATCTTAAAGGTGGAGTAAAACGTGTCTCATTGTTATTAGCAATCTCAATTGATTCTGATCATATGGTTTTTTTTTTTTTTTTTTTTTCATGCATGCAGATGCATTAGCCGATTTGGTCTTGAAGAGAGTGGAGGATATAGTTAGGATGAGTTTTTCTACGCAATATGTATATTTTACATTCAAAGTATTTTTGCTTGGTTAAGTTGTAGTCCTCTATTTTTTGTAACCAAAAATGCATTTTTTTTTCCTTTCCTTTTTATTTATTTTTATTTTTTACAATTTCTGATACTATTTTAACTACATATAAAATTTAGCTTGACTTGATCTTTTAATTTTTATACAATTGGATATATTCGAAGTATTTTTGCTTGGTTAAATTGTAGTATTCTAATTTTGCAACCAAAAATGTTTTTTTTATTTTTTTATTTTTTTACAATTTCTGATATTATATAACTGCATATAAAATATAGTTTGGCTTGATCATTTGATTTTTATACAATTGGATATGCTAAATAACTTAATAACTATCAGTTTAATATATTTTTTGGGGTAAGTGTTAAGTATAAATTATTTTCCAACACTCATATTAGAATTGAGAGGCAACATTCAAATTATCTGAGATTTAGGACATCAATGGACTATCATTTAGAGATAACCAAAAGAAGTAATTGTGTTGATTTTTTTTTTTTTTTTTTTTATTTTTTTTAGGGGTAGAGGGAATAACATCTTAACATTTTTTTTTTTTTTCTATGTGTTAAATTTTCCTAAGAGATACATGTTAGACTTAAGATGACATTGTCAGTTTTATCTCCGTGGTCCAATTTGTTATATGATGGACTTCTAAGGTCACATATATTGTTTATGTGATTATTAAGAAGTAATAAATTGCCCAAAAAAAGATAAAAAGAGAAATAAAAGAAAGTCAAAAAAGGTAAAGATGGGATAATTAAATATGTGACAAATTGTATTATTTATTTGTACTATCAATGTGTTGTAAGTTAAACAAAAATGAGAAACCTCTGAACATTTAGAATCCTTATATGGAACAATTGAGGTTTACCAAAGTGATTGAAATTCATAAACGATGTAAAGTGAGTTTTTTTTTTTTTTTTGCTAAGTGAATACAACCCCGGGATATAAACCCTAATTGAAAAGAATCGATGCAACTAATCTAGAAAGTTATTGGTAGTTATCTTTATAGACTTAGTATAATACATTTGATGAAATATAATAAAAATCAGTATAATACATTTGATGAGATATAATAAAAATGATCATTTCTATTTTTAAGCGCAAAGAAAAATTATTTACATTTTCTATTTTACACTCTTTTTTTTTTAACTTTTAATTTTATTGTTATTATTTTTTCCTTTTTCTTAGTTAAGTTACTTTGTTAGAAACATATTTTTAGAAAAATAATGAAAAAGAGCTGCGCATTGCGCAAGTTATAATTTAGTTTGTAGTAACATTAGAGCTCTTGCTGTTGATTTTTGTTTTTGTAGTTTCAGTTGAGTTAAGCGTAAGGCCAATATGGTAGCTCACACGCTTGCTGATTTGTCTCCTCCGCTTAGCTGCTCTATTATTTATTTCCCTAATGATCTCCCTTCCTCTCTTGAAGAGGTTTGGTTTAGAGATTTTAGTTGTATTCTTAGTGTGGTTTAATGGAATTTTCATATTTAGCAAAAAAAATAACCACCCATTGTCACCAATTTACCATATTCAGATCCACAGAGAGTCAGAGACAGAGTGGTGGATTCATGGAACAAAGACATTCTTTTTCTGGCTTTAGATCCAACATTGTCCTTGCTCGGTCTGGTGTCATCCTCATTAGATTTGGGGTTTATCAAAACGTCAATAAGGATTAAAGACGTCAAAATAAAATTGTAACAAAATCTATTAGTAGGTAAGAATTTGTGGTAGATGGTGAATCGTTTTCATTTTTCTATCAAAGCACCCTTATATATGGAACTGTGTCATTACTTTAGCCTTTCAATTGGTCAAGTCTTTATCAAAAAAAAAATTGGTCAAGTCTTGCCGTTGGAAGTGGGAAATACTTTGATTTTTCCGTGGAAGCAACCACTTTTACCGTGAGAGAAATATACATTTTTCTGAGAGAATTGAAAATGCACCAAATCTGATGAGGATGGTGCCATAGACATTTTTATTGTACAATTAGGATTGTGAGTAAGACCACTCAATTAATTTGAATACATGACATTATATTATTGACTGGACGGATTTTTAGATATTTTGACATGATTCTCTTAATATATTGAATAATTTCTCTAAGAGCAAAGAACACTGTTTTTGTAGTATTGTATAATATTTTGGGTAAAATGTATTAAAACCTCTTGAGCTTTTATATGTTGCAGTAAGATCTCTTAATTATTTTATCGTCAAATATAAACTTTGGTATTGTAGCAAATAAGACCAATTCTATCAATTCTTTGTTCATTTTAATCTCTTTTTTGGGAACCAAATCATTAAAAAAATGAAAAAACAAAAAGTAACAACATAAAAAATTACGAGGTCTTTGTGCATATATATATATATATATATATTTTTAAAGATATGGTGCAAATAAAAAATTAAAATAGATGGAGAATAGACAATAAGGGAGTATTTATTACACTACCAAAGTTTATGTATTAAATTGATGAAAAAAAATTAAATGGGTTTTATTGTAATAATATAAAACAATATCACCCCAACTTTGCCATTTCCGCTTTTTGCATGTTGTCTTTCTCTTCAATTAATTATTATTATTATTATTTTTTTTTTATGAAATTCTCTTCAATTAATTATGGTCATTATGGTCTATTTCTGTTTCACAAATGCATGGTCTGCGATTTTTTTAGTAACCAAAAATCAAGTCTTTTTTTTTTTTTTTTTGAGAAACCAAAAATCAAGTCTTGGTCTTGCGGTCCAGTAGCTAAAGAATAAAGAGCAAAGATATGACTATGGAAGTCACACTCAGTGACAACTCACAAGTGGTCACAAACAAACACATGTTTTTTTTTTTTTTTTTAATGAGAAACCAAAAATCAAGTCTTGGTCTTGCGATCCAGTAGCTAAAGAATAAAGAGCAAAGATATGACTATGGGAGTCACACTCAGTGACAACTCACAAGTGGTCACAAACACATATTTTTTATTTGGTCGTGACAAATGGTTACATACCTGATTGCCTAGGGGTTGGGGCATATAGTTGCCTAGGTTAAAAGACAGTGACTAGTTTATTGGTGATTAGCTTCAGCTAGGGTGGGTAAACACAGGTCCAAAATGTTGTTTGTGGTGGCTGAAAAGGGCTGGCCAAAACATACAAATATACACACCATAATTAGTAGGTCAAATCAGCAACCCATACAATGTATAGAAAAGTTCATTAAAAAATATATGATACATATTTATTTGAAACGTATTAACAAATAAGAGTTAATTAAAGAATTTGTAGAAAAAAAAAAGATACATAATTTAATTAGAATTTATTTAGGGAAAATGAAACCTAATTTAATCAAAATTTGTTAAGAGTTGATTTTTATCCAAAAAGGATATGAGTTCTAATTTTTTTTTTTTTTTGGTTGCACTTATAACAATTATAGGGGATTTCACATACAAAGCCCACAAAAGCCTCCACAGAACTTGGACTTGGAACATCGGCTCAAATGGACTGTCAATTGAACTCTTTAGATTGGATGCAATTAATTTTTTTAAAATCACAGTTTAGCATTATTTATAGGAAGAAATAGAAAGCACTATAAGAAATTAAAGACATACCTCCAGCAAGGCAGCAATATATGTTCAAGTGGCTTGAAGAGAAAATTCAAATTTAGAGAGAGTTCTTCTATCTTATGGCCTACAACTTTAGAAACCTTTGATGGAATACAAACTTTTTCAAAGGTTAGGCTTGGGACCCATTTTGGTTTCTTAATGCTGGTCTCTATAAACTCCTTTCATCAAGGAGTTAGAGTTCACCAAATATCTGTTCATTACTAGACTCCGAAGAGTATTTTCTATCACTCATATTATTAAATAAATAAAGTAAGTCTATATACATATAATTAAATAATTAGAATAATTCCTCATGTGAGATCGGCCGGCTCTATGGTAAAGCCAACAAAGCAACGGGTTTAGGCCCTAGCTTCTAAGACGGACCCATAAAAAAGGCCCATATTGAAGGGCCATTGGCCCCTAATTAAGTTCTTTTTCTATTTATATAAAAAAAAACCTTAAGCAACGGCTTTAGGCTCTAGCTTCACTCACTCAATTTCATACACTCACAAAATATATATAAAAAAACAAACTCTAGGTAAAAGTTCCATTAAAAAAAAAAAAAAAACACCTTGGGTGTCCGGGCCAGCGTTCCGTAGATACGCGCATACTAATCCCAGCACGTAACACCCTACTAGCACGTGTACCACGATAAACACAAGGCTTTGTCTTGGGTAGGTAGCCTTAAGGAGATTCGAACTAGTGATCATTGGGGAGCACACCTAAGACCGAATCAGTTGAGCTACCTCTCAAGGTTAAAAACCTCTACTTATAACAAGTAAAAAATGCCTAATTTTGAATGGTCGCTTTAGAGCATTCTCATCTGCTTAGGTAAAAATTTTCTACTTTATCTACTCAAAAACCCGTTTTTCTATTTAGATATTAACTATTGCAAATCACCTCTCATCACATTCTTCATTTTACACTACTTTTTATTAAAAAATCTTATAATTTTTTTAATATTATTATTTTACCCAAAGCCCAATCTCATACCAGACCCGACCCAAACAACCAAACAAATTCAGCAAATTTAAGCAAGAACCCACCAACAAGCTCAATCTCAGATCATTCACAAAAACTCAAGCTCAAACGCAAACCAGACCCGACCCAAACGGCCAAACAGACTCAACAAATTCAAATAAGAACCCGCAAACAAACTAAATCTCAGATCATTCAAAAAACCAAAACTCAATCTTAGATCAATCCTAGATCATTCACAAAACCCACAAATCCAAGCTAAATCCCAAACCAGACCTGTAGATCATTCACAAAACCCAGAAATCGAATTGACATTACGGCCAAATTTGTGATCAGCAATGGCAAACCCACCAATACCATGGCCACCGAAACCCACCGGCGCCGTTGAAACCACACTAAGGCCAAACCCACCGACGCCTTCGAAACCCAAATCCAAACCCACCGCAAAACCCAAACCATCCATTAGACCCACTACAAAACCAAAACCACCGCAAAACCAAAACCCACTATCAGACCCGCCCCAAAATCGAAACCCAGCCACTGAAAACCCAAAAATCAAAACGCAACGCAATGCAAACCTACCCACACTACCCAAAGCCTCGCAGAACCCAAACCCAGCCACTGTAAATGATGGAGCAACTTCTGGTATTTTCTTTCACCTACAATGAAGAGAGCGAGAGAGAAGCAGAGTAGAGAGAGGCGAGAGATCTGAGAGTGATAGTAGAGGGGGGAGAGAGAGAAAAAGTTAATAAACTAAGAGGGAAAATAGATTTACCTGAGCTTCAGTACTCGGTATCAATACCGAGTACTGTAGCAGTTAGCAAAAACTTGAGCAATTTTACATACGGTTATGTGGGTGTGTTTTTGTGAACAATACTATCTATTTTTGCTAAGGGTGAGCTTTACCTCACTGGATAAGAGTGCTCCTAGGCCCCAAATTGCCTAAGGGCCAGTCCTGATGTGGGCCACAGTAAATCTCCTAATGAAGATAAACTTACATTCTCCCACTTAGGTCCACATAATATTTAAAATATCTTAATGAGTGATAGTAGCTTTAATATGGCCATAGTATTATTCCATATAATATTTAAAATATCTTAATGAGTGATAGTAGCTTTAATATGGCCATTATTATTCCATACCTGTGAAATCCTCCCACTCACATAAAGTTTGGTTAAAATATTGTTTTCATCCCAACAATTTACATGAAATTTGTTTTCCATCCCTCATTATTGAAAGTGTTATACTTTTTGTTCTTAAAATTTTGAAAAACATTTATATCCTTTTCATCCCTAAATTATTAAAAAAGTTCATTTTTCATCCATATTTTTTCGCCTAAACTATTGAAAAAATATCTTTAAAAAGTTTAGAAATGAAAAATAAACTTTTTAAAGTTTAGGAACGAAAACCAAATTTCGTGCAAACTTTAAGGACATAAACAATATTTTAGCCATAAAGTTTTTAAATTCACAACTCATTGTGGTAATACCCATACAACGGTGAATATTTTCTTCCATGTATTACCATGCATGATACTCCTTAATTAAGTGAGCACGTTATGAGTCATTAGTTCTTTATG
Organism: Fagus sylvatica; assembly: GCA_907173295.1. NCBI lineage: Eukaryota > Viridiplantae > Streptophyta > Magnoliopsida > Fagales > Fagaceae > Fagus > Fagus sylvatica. The sequence continues at coordinate 16,116,323 of OU015767.1, forward strand.
CATAAACCATCTATTAGCTATTCAAGTCCTCCTTTATATATGACCAACGGATAAAACTAATTTTGTATTTGTGTATAAATCCTTTGTCCCATTTTATACTCAATCAATCACAACTTTTTATTTGTTATTTTTTCTTTATTTTTAAGATGATTAAAGTAAAAAAAAAAAAAATTCAAACATGTGGAATATTACAATTAATGAAGCACAAAATTGAATACAAAAAATAATTCAACAGTATCAACTCCTCCTTATTCCTCCATAAAGTTTAATTAGGTTGGCATAGACGCATAGTGATTAGTGAATCCCAACTTTTGAATGCAATAGTGAACCGGGTTCCGTTTTTTGACCTCACCAGAAGTTCCTGATCCTCGAGTCCAATGCCTCAGAAACTTTGGAAGGCACTCGGAATGTTGACATAGCATACAATGGAATGCTCTGCAGGACTGATTTGATCATGGCACCTCTCCTCGATGAGTACGTGGTTAACTTCAGTATCAGGTCACAATTTCAATTTAGTTGATATCTCCACAACTGTTATTCAATGATTAAAAATTTAGAAAGACATAAATAGTAAAGAATAGTATATTGCAGGGCGTATGACTCGCTGAGAGCCTGAGAATGACGTGAGAATGATGAAGTGGAGGGTAAGCCACAATATTGGTGACATTGTATCCCACTAGTTATTGCCTTATTGGCACGCGCACCTTCTCTAGTGCTTGGAAATTCGAAGGCTTCTCAACTAAGTGCAAAATTGGGACATATTATATTTGGCATCATGTATCTCCAACCATTGATGGACAAAATGCGAACCAAGAAAGAAGTCTAGGAATCAATCAAGCTTGTTACTTGAAGCTAATAACAAACCTGCTATAGGATGACTTTCACAATGTGCTCATTTTTTAATAGATGTTGATGGAATAGTTTGATAGGTCATAGGGTTTGTGTATGCACATATTTGTGGTTAGGATCTAAATTCTGCACCGAAACTTTCCATACAATTCTGTGTTCACACCATACAAATTATCTTCTTATACATCAAACTTTTAAATTCTAAAATAAAAAATTCCATTTACTTTTTAAGTACAAGCCTATTCAGGTTGGGCTGCCCTCTGATTCATGGTTACCACAAGAAATGTTGCTTTTTGTGAGGGCCAAATGCGTCACAGATAGACAAACTCCATCACAGAAATTGTATTTGCAATATCATCAATTTATCTTGTTTTAGAATCTTAAATTGTGCCAAACCCTTGAGTCCCAATCCGTTATAGAGTCAAGTCATTATCAATTTTAATCATTATGATCTTCTATATTGATCCTTGCATGAAAGCAATTATGAGACCACAAAGCACCAACGCATTAGCGTGGGTCATACGAGTCAAGTCAATCTACATTATAACTGTTAAAATCCAATGGGTCTAACTCAATCTTAATAGACGTCTTGAGAGATGAGGATTGCCCATAACCTTATATGTCCATTAGGCATACCGAATTACGGGGTTGTACTACAAAATTTGAGGGAGTTGTATTATTGGAAGTTGGAGTGGGTAACTCTGCTTTGATACCATATTAAAGTTCAATGGACCTAACTCAATCTCAAAAGACACCTTAAGAGATGATGATTGCCCATGACCTTATATGTCCATTACTCACTCCAACTATTTCTAACGTGGGATAATAATATCTAACAATAACTTGCCTCATTTCTTTTTTCCACCTTCTAATCCTGTAAAATGATAGACTTTACAATCCCACCATTTAGATTCCCATCAAATACTAATTTCTTTGTTTGAATATTATATACACAAATTTAAAAAAAAAAAAATTCAATTCATTTAAACCTACAAAAATTTCATAAATATTAACCAAAATTGATTAATGAAGCTCATTATAGAGTCAATTATAGATCTTCGATAGACTAGTAAGAGTGGCAAGTAATTTTGTAGTGGATTCATTTATAATAGACACTAAATTTTATATTAGTCGTCAACCTACTGTAACACTCTTTTATTTATTTATTTATTATTATTTTATTTTTTTTCTGAGCTTGGGATTGGTTGTGAATAAAATATATGACACTAAGCACAGATGCAGACAAAGTTACTCATGCCCACCCACTATTAAATAGAAATTGTATAATTTTGTTCCCAACTTCCATACCAACAAAAAAAATAAAACAAAAACAACATTGTATGCTCCTCTTCAATTCCTTAAATGCAATTCTTGGAGTTTAAAGAGTATTTTGAGGATATAGAGAGATAGCGGACTATAAACGCTGAGGGCATGTAAGGGTAGAAAAAAATAAACTAGAGATATAGAACAATAAAAGCAGGTGTGGAGAAATTAACTCAATGCTTGGATGAATGGAGATGAGAGAAGAAGCGTAGCTGACTCTAATGTACTGTATTTTAGTATATTCCGATTACATTCTCTACAATCTCTCATCCCCTGTCTCTCTTTCCTTATGTTCCAAATATATCCTAAATCCAAAAGTTTTGCAAAAACACCTTTATACATATAAATCCAAAAAACATGTCATATGGAGTACGATGCGTGTCATTTGGGGTAAAATAAATATTGACCCAAATGACATATATATTACTTCAAATGACATGTATCTTACCAAAGTAACCCCTGTGAGTGAGAGTGTAGAGGGGCATTTTGCAAATATTGCCTATATAGGCAAAATTTGGAAACTGAATTGTGACCCATGATATGCTAGCTAAAATTCAATCCTGCAATTTGAAATTTCTTCCCTTAAACATCCGAACAAGAAATTTTATATGATGAAAATCCCTCCTCCTGTATTTCATTAAGATTTTCCCATACATAGTGAAAGAGTAGGCTAACTTGAGCCCATGGAGTTTGCAATGTAAAAAGTTTTTCAGTGTGTGTTATTCTCTCTCTCTCTCTCTCTCTCTCTCTCTCTCATCATAAAAACCATTTTAGTGGGTCATTAGCCTTTCCTCATCTAAATATTTGCATCAAACTCTTCATACCATCCTTTTAGTCAAATTATAAAAAAATTACACCAAAAATTGGTTCACATCATGCTTTTTGTCCCTTTGCATTTTTTAAAAAATGTTACAGTTCTCTTTAAAAGAAAAGGGTTACAGTAGCTCTTTCATTTTTTTAATAATATTTTTTCTTTCTCATTCCTCATCCGATCCCTCTCATTTATTTGTTTTCTCTCTTTTGGAAAGTTCTTTCTCATTTGTTTTGGTACAAGTCAGGGTGTTGAGTAGATGGCTGTTGGAAAGAAAGAAGTAGAAAAAGAATATTTGTATTGAGTAGTGGATGGGATAGAGAATTGGATGTTGGAGGATTTTAAAAAATAGGTAGTTAAAATGGAAAAAAAAAAAAAAAAAAACTACAGTTTTCTTTCAAAATTTGAATAAATTTCATTCAAATTTTGAAAGTTCTTATGCTAATGCTACCTAGTGCACTATTTTTTCTTTCTTTCACATTCATCTACAATGTAAGGTGGTGCTGCTATATACAGTAACTAACTCTAGCCTACTAAAAATATGCATTAATGGTAGTACTGAGATTACTTTGTACTCGGCCCACGAAAACAGAGTGGGAACTCTCTCAGTGACGACAAGCCCAACGCAGTCCCCCACAAGTGTCCATACATTATATTTTAAAGTATTTCAAAAATAGAAAAGTTGATTGATGTGCTAATTTATATATAAATCAAGCAATTTAGCTTTCTCATGTGGGTTTCAGTTAACTCAATTGGTAAAGTCTTTATCGTCAAGTAAGGGAATTAGGTTCAAATCCCGCCTATACCAAAAACCAATTGGTATCTTGGTTTGATAGTAGGAGCAATCATCATGAGCGGATGTTATAGATTTAAATGCTATCGTAACTAAAAAAAAAAAAAACGCTTTCTCAAATCATCGTTAAACTATCATTACGGGAAAAAAAAAGTACTTCAATTTATTTAAATGATTGTCAAGGTGTGATATAAAATTAGACCTTCATGGAGAAGACAGTTGTTTTGACTTTGATTTTATAACATATACATGTCAATTGTGAAATTGATAACTTGAATTTATTAATACATGTGATAGTTCATAGTATATAGATTGAGCGGACCTTATTATTTTCAACACATAAATCAGCACTTTTTAAAATCTTTGATTTTTTATACAAGTTATTATATTGCTTGGTGTTCCAATCCACTAACAAGAAAATGCGGAATAAATATGCTCACTATGAGATTGCAACAACGACCTCAAACCACTATCAAAGAATTGTCAAATACTCTTTAATCCCTATCACTTCTAATCAATCATAACGTTTGTGAAGGTTCGAATCCACTAACAATAGAAAAAAAAAGTGTACGCAAATATTCGCTTTCATAGTTTATAAGATGCAACTAGTAACTACCACTATAAAATAAGGATCAAACTTCTTTAATCACCATCACTTCTAAATTCTAATCCATCTCTCTTTCTTCCTTATGTAACAAATGGGAAGCCTCTCTCTACTTATTAGACCCTTTATCTACACCTCTCTCATATTCCTTCCATGTCTTCTCTGCGTAATCTCCAAAGACTGTGGTTGCTCAACACCTCCTCCACCAGACATTTTAACCTTCGTAGACCAAAGACTCGCTGTGGTCTACCCGATAATCCAAAAATTCAAGAACACAATCACTGCAGATCCCAATAATAAAAGAAAAAATTGGGTTGGTGCGGACATATGCCACTACGAGGGTTTCTACTGTGATAGCCCACCAGACAATAATAGCGCCACTGCCCTCGCTGGCATCGATTTCAACGGCTTTCAGCTTGCTGCCCCTACTATTGGTGGATTCATTGACCAACTTCCTGACCTTGCAATCTTCCATGCTAACACCAACAGCTTCTCTGGCACCATTCCGCCAAGTATCTCAAAGCTTCCATATTTCTACGAACTTGACATAAGTAACAACAAATTTTCCGGAGTGTTTCCACAAGCAGTGTTGGGCATGAACAACATAACATTCTTGGATATCCGGTACAACTCCTTTAAAGGGTCAGTACCAGCACAAATTTTCACGCAAACCCTAGACGTACTCTTCATTAATAACAACAATTTCAGGCAGACACTGCCTGATAACCTCGGCTCCACCACTGCACTCTACCTCACATTTGCAAACAACAGATTCACTGGTCCAATCCCACGAAGCATTGGAAATGCTTCATCAACATTACTTGAAGTGTTATTCTTGAACAACCGTTTAAGTGGTTGTATTCCATACGAAATTGGGTTATTACAAAATGCCACAGTTTTTGATGCTGGAAACAACTTGTTGACTGGTCCCTTGCCATGCTCGCTTGGCTGCTTAGACAAAATTGAGCAGCTGAACTTCGCTGGAAACCTTCTGTATGGACAGGTGCCAGAGGTGGTGTGTGAACTGGGGAGCCTGCTGAATCTTTCACTGTCCGATAACTATTTTACACATGTTGGGCCAGTGTGTTGGAAGCTGATAAAAAGTGGGGTTCTTGATGTGAGGCAAAATTGCATTCATGGGCTTCCTGATCAGAAATCTTTTGGGGAATGCTGGTGGTTCTTCTTCTACTCTCGCTTTTCGCACTGCCCTTACCCTTGGTGGTTCAGTACTTATGTTCCTTGTCATGCTCCTCCATATAGACATAATCCTCCGGGGGGGTCAAAGAGAAGGTTGTTGTCTTACGCTGCTCTTTCAAAAGAGAGATTGAGAGAATGATCAATTGGATTTGGTAATAAATTTCTGTTTCACCAACCAAAAAAGGAAAGATTATACGTTTATGGTATAGATAAATAGTTGTGATATCATATAAAAATAAATTTTGAAGCCAACTATGTGACACACATGCTGGCTAAAATGGGCTGTTCCCAAACTAATTAGAATTGTTATTTTAGATGAGCCATCAGACCGCCTGGTTCCTGTGCTCTTCTTTGATTTGTCTAATGTAATGATAATGATAATATGATATATAATAATGTTTATGCAAGAAGGCTTTTGTTTAGAAATAATCTGAATGCACAGGTTAATGTTTTTTTTTTTTTGGTTGATAATATTGGGTGTCTGGACTAGCGTTCCAAAGATACGCGCACCTCGACTAATCCTAAGGAACATGCAACACCTTACTGGCACGTATACCACGATAGGCACAAGACTTTGCCTTGGGTAGGTGGCCCTGAGGGGACTCGAACCAGTGACCATTGGAGAGCACACCCAATGCCAGACCAATTGAGTTACCTCTCACGATTGTTAATGTGTCTTTAATATTACATTAAGGAAATAGTTTACTTCCAACCCGGTTTGGAGGAATCCTCCTCCAACCCACTACGTGGCAAGTAAATAGACCATTCACATGTATTTTTAGTCACATGACATTTTTAATGAGTCCTATGACTTTTTTAAATAATACATGTAGATAGTCTATTTAATTGACACGTAGTGGGTTGAAGGAGAACTCTTCCAAACCAGGTTGGAGAAAAACTCTGTCCTTACATTGAATGATGTTGTTATATATTTTTTTAGGGTAAACTAATCTTTTTGTCTTTAAACTTTGCATAAAATTCGTTTTCGTCCCTGAACTTTAAGTTCATTTTTACATATGAATTTTGTCATTTTAAAACGATTTTTTTTTTTTTAAAGTTCACAGATGAAATTTATGTGTAAAAACAATTTTTTTTAAAAGTTGCCATCCCTCTTTAAAAAAAAAAAAATTACTCGAAGAGCTAACCCCATAATATGAACCATTAAATTAGTTGAGATGTTAGAAGAGGACAAGGAGAGATTTTTATAATCAACAAAATGGGCCACGGAGCAAAAAGGTAGGACTCAAAGTCAGAAGTATTAGTGGTCCACTAAATTGTCTCAAGTAACTCACCCAGCATAATCTTAATATTATCCACAGTTGTATGGGCTTTTTCGCTCGTGTGTGTGGGTTTATTTTGGGGGAGGGGGGATTCGAGAAGATGTGTTTCAATTTTGGGCCGTTGGTAATTCCATGTTTTATTTTTAACTAAAAAATCCATTGACTTTGTAATCCAGTTTGAATCACATTTGGACATACTTTTAATTGTTTTTCATAAAATACGGCTCTCACATAGTTGTGAGGTCTACATATTATAAAACAAATTATGAATATATCAAATGTATTAGATAATTATTACGAAGCAAAGTTATGAGTTTATATATTGGTGTACCAAACTTCTAAGTTGACGCAAATGAGTTCATTCATCGAGGAAATTCTAAAGAAAAGAGGTTAGATTTTTGGAGCCAGTAACTATGAAGGGAAGCAACAAGGATTTGTCGGGTTACAAATTGTGTCTACTCTAAAAATGTTTGGTACAATGTAGTTGATGACAATTATAAATAAATTACTATCTGTGAGACTATGATGCCATAATGTTGTCGTTAATATTTGTTTTGCGCATTTGACAGTGATAATTACTTATTATTGCTAATGTTTACTTATTAGCAACGACAATTTGGTTGTCGCAAAAATTTTGGTCTCTAAAGTCCAAAATTCATGTGGTTTAAATGAATAAGATATGGCTATTTGAAGTTGGTATATAATTGTATTATCTTGAGCGACTAGTTTAATATCCAAATTGAGACTTTGCTCGAGCGAATTTTCGATTGACTTTCGCTTGAGGGATTATGGTTTCCTTACTTTTTTATTTTTTTATTTATTTTTTTTATTTCCCTACCAAGCTCATACTTGTAAAAGCCTCACTTTGCATTTGTTTCAATGAGAGAGACAACTGCTCTAAGACCTTTAAGAGAGCCTTAGTTCCCTTGAGCCTAAACTCTCAAAAACCTTCCAATGAGAGGTTTATTTATTTATTTATAATTCAAACCACAAAGATTCTCTAACTTTTACCAATGAGTTCATTGGTGTACTGAAGTTCCAAGTTGATGCGGAGAAGTTCATTTGTGAAGGAGATTCATATCACTACAAAAAAATCTATTTTTTACGGCATGCCTTTTACGTCAACTTAAAAGTTGACGCACTAAGCTTTAAAATAGGTTGGGTAACTTCTAACTTCTCTAAGTAAACTTTAAAATAAGCTTGGGGCTACTAGCCCAATCTCTTTTTTTTTTTTTTTTTTTAAAAAAAAAAAAAGGTACTAGATGCTGCCCAACCCATCTCAGCTCTATTTGACTTCTTCCACCTGGGGGATATTTTTTGTCACAAACGAATCGTAATTATAATATAGTATCTTCCTCGCAGAGTGCGAGTCAAGCTGACTCACTGAGTTCTCTTTGTCTGAGCGAGTTGGTTCCCATGGAAACCTTAATGAGCACCTCCTCTGCAACGATCATGTCCTCTTCCTCTCCATTCTTGAATTCCCCTCTCAAATCTTCCTCTACCTCTCCCTTCGAGGCCCTTTCATTTCCCTCTCGCTTCCAAAGGTACTTTTTTGTTTTTGTTTTTGAAGCTCTTATCCTCTGTTTGGTTCTTGAGAAAACGTGGAAACAGAAACTTTAATTTGATAAGCAGTTGAGAGTTTGTCAAGCCTTGGATTTCTTTTCGTTTTCTTACAATTTCTCAGCAACCAAACAATGTTTAGTTTTTTAAAGCTAAAGATTTTAGATTACTTATTAATCAATTCATATTATGAACTTTTTGATTTCCAGGTAGCAAGAATGAATCAATTAAATTCCTCAGTCTTAATTCAAATGTGTTTTACTTTTTTTTGTAGGTTCTCTATGTTGGGGATTATATCTATGGAGAAATTTTACGCAACAAAAAGGTTCTTGGTGTACTGCTCAATATGTACCTTTAGATTACAATGAGATATTTGACATCATGAATGTCCTTGAAGATAGACTTCAGCATGCAAATGGTGTCGTAGTCTTAGCAACCATCAAAGTGTTTCCATAGCTAACTTTGTCCATTATTGATTTTCATCAGTAGCCAGCAAATGCTTTCAACCTCCATGTCTTTTGCTTGAAAACTTCACCTCCTTTGTGACACACCTTTTTTTTTTTTTGGTTATTTTTTTTTATTAGTTCTATTTGTAAATGATTACAGTTTAGAGGGGTTTGACCCTTGATCTCGTTTGAAAATTTATGCTATAACATTGATATTGAAATCATCCATGAATAAAAGATACCTTCTCGATGTTTTTGGAAATCTTCAGCTTGTTATTTATTTATTTGTGTAGAAATTTTCTTTTCTAGCTTTTTTCCTTTCATCATATCTATTTATTTTTTATTTGATTGAGAAAAAAATCGAGTGATAGCAACAAGAAAAAAAAAAAAAGATTTTTACTGCATGCCTTTTGTGTCAACAAAGTGTTGACGCAAAAGATGTTATATGAGTTTTTGGCGTCAAAAAAATGTTGATGTAAAAGATGTTATATAAGTTTTGAACGTCAACATATGTTGACGCCTAAGGATGTTGTATAAAATTTGGCGTCAACAAAAGGTTGACACTAAAAGATATTAGTTGCCGTAAAAAAGGTGTTATTTTTTAATGATTTTAAGCGACACGATTTATTGCATCACTATGCATATGCGTCAACCAAAAGGTTGATGCTAAAAGTGATTTTTCTTGATATATAGCCAGAGTTCTAGAGCCATTATGGTGGGAGACAAATGGATCCTTTGCTAGGGTTACAAGTCGTGTTTAATCTACAAAGGTTCTATGAGTATAGATTAATTGTAACAACCATTTCTTCTATAGTGGAAAATTTTAAGATGGGTTTGGTTACCCTTGTAATAGTTTTTTTTTTAAAAGAGTTCTTCAAATTTTCCATGTTGTTACCAAAATTCATGTACTATTTATTGCATTTGAATGCTTTCGATTATGGTGAGTGTGAAATTGTTAATTGTTAAACATGCTATTTTGAACACAAGTGATCGATCTATGAATTTTTTTTCTTCACAATATAGTATTATAAAAGATGTTGCATACTGCCTCTACTGCTATCTTTTTCTGACCTTATACCATAGAACAATCACATTTCCATTTATTAATTGTTTATTATTATGATTTTTAGATTAACTTGGCTCAATCTTGTCTTTTAAGCTTGCCTTAATTCTAATTCTGACACGGTTTAATCGTACTCTCCCTCGACTAAAATTATAGTTCTGCCACTGTTTACAATTACTCTCCCTCAGACAAAAATTCTAGGATGATTAGGCATCTAATCACCATAAAACCATCAGCATGCTTATGCAGAAAAGAAAAAAAAAAAATCCCTTGACGAATTAAAGAAACAATCTATGGTGGGATATTGCCTAATAAGAGAAGAAAAATTATTCAGTAGTCCAAGACTACAAATAAATGCGTAGTCCCCCTCTCACATGAATGGTGGGTCTTACCATGAATTTAATTAGTGGAACCCATTATTTATGTGGTGGACTATGTATTTATTTGTAGTCCTGGACTACTGAATAATTACTCGAGAGAGTAAAACCTGTCTTTACACATAAATGGGTGATAATACCATACATTCATTATGACTATTTGATATAACTTTAATTTCATCAATCAAGCCAAGTAGTAAAGAAAATTAATTTCTCCTTAATTTTGTTTTATGTATGCATACTTTTATGAATATTTTGAGTGATCTCAATGACATGTTTCCTCATTGAATGTGTTTATTATGATGCCAGCTTTCTCTATCTCAACTTTTTTTATTTTTATTTTTTATTTTCTTATATTTTATTTTATGATATATGATAGAAGTCATCGAGGGGTGAGACTTTTTGGAGAGAAGGATTATCACTGAGCCAAATGACCAAGTGACCACTTTCTCTATCTCAACTAAATTCTTGTATCTCTTCTCAAAAAAAAAAAAAAAACGAAATTCTTGTATCCTATTGTTACATCACACCATTAAATTTGTTAACTAGCAATGAATTATTATAACCAACTTATCTTATCAAAAAAAAAAAAAAATTATAACCAACTTCATAGTTTAAATAACATCCCACGCTTTGCAAAACAAAAGAAAAAAAATCGTCAAACATCCCACGCTTGGAAAACTTTTGTTCAAATTTATTAATTGACATTAACCTATTCTCGGAAACCAGTTGGGACTTCACATCACATATCCATTAATACATATCTAATATCTATTCTATTAACTTTATTAAAAGTCAACATAAATAACACAAGTCCAACAATTCGTGTCAGCAGGAGCAGGATATGTAATTTTATTTATTTTACTTTTTTTTTTTTTTTTTTTTGAAGCAAAGTATACCAAACAAGGCAAGGCTAAAGCCTTTGGAATTAGCAAGAGTAACAAGCGGGGGAGGAGAAGAAATTTGATGCAACACGATATGTAATCATTTAGTCATCGTGTTCCCCCACGTATTCCCTCAATCTAAATATCTAATGACTTTTAGCAGTGTCATCGACCTCATTGACTCCATAGAACATAGACCTATTCTGAGTTTGTGTTGTTGTATGATTTTATTTGTTAAATAATAACATCAAGAGACTCTTTAGTTCTCACTCACATATGAAAAAAAAAAAATCACTTTTGCATTTTACCTATCTATTTTTTTCAAATACATTTTTCAATTGATTCTCTATTTTTTCTCTAATATTCTTTCTTTATTATTTTTTTGTTGAAGGTGACAAAAAGAGAGAGATATTATTGAGAATTTAGACCCCGGCTTAATTAGTAGTAACAAATTCGATTTTGACCTAACGGAAATGAAGGTTTTGAATTGCAATGAATAAAATAATGGGATGATTATTTATTTATTTATTTTCAATGGAGGTAGAGATAATCTAAAATGACTCTACTTAGCAAAGTAACTTTGTAGGGAGGATAAAAATAATGTGTTTGGAGGATTATTTTTGGGCTTGGCTCTCTATAATGTGGAGAAAAAAAGTTTTAACTCCTTTGTTGGAGATGCTCACAATATTAGAGGCACAACAAATTTTACAACTTTTTTCACAGTGTGCTGAGATGACATATTATGATTAGTGCAACATTACTTTCACATGATCACCTTTGTCATTATTTTTATTGTACACTAATTACAATATATCACCGCAATATTTGTGAAAAAAAATTATTGGGTATTTAGACTTATTACTATTTGTTAAATATCATTTGAAAGTAAAGACCAAACATATTGGAACTCTCCTCCACCAAGACACGTCAAGCTTAAAGTAAATGCAGCTATGGCAGATACAAGATCTACTTTGGCAATGGTAGCACAAAATGAACAACGTAATATTCTAAATGATTGGGACAAGGAACATATGGCATGAGATGCCTTGCTTGCTGAGGCCTCGACATTTGTATGGGCACCTCAGTTGGCTAAAAACACTAGGATGAAGAAGATTATTGTGAAGGGTGATGCAAAATTAGTAGTTGATGCTTTATCAAGTAGTTCTGAAGATGTTAGCTGGTTCATTGTTGCACTAATTAGAGATGCTTTGTTTCTTGTTAGTTCTTTCTCTAGTTGTAAGTTTGGTTGGATTAAAAGGGATGATAATGTTTTTGTTTTTGCTAGAAAACTGGGATATTATTAAGCAGAAAGTAAATTCATATCTCTAAGTCAAGCTTCATAAACCGAGGGAAAAATTTGAATTGTTATAAACAAGAGGGATGAGATAATGCAATTTTGGCCAATGAATGTGCCACAGAATTTGCGGATCACCCAAGAAAAAAAAATAGGCAGTAAAGCATGGTACTGAAACTTTAATATTCGAAACTAAAGTGTGGATCTTCCAAGGAATGTTATGACCATCTCCAGTGATGGCATCAATGCAGATTTTGGTATGGGATGACAATGTTGTTGCTTATATGTTAGCAAAGTATGCCGACCAAATCAAGCAAGTAGTTTGTAATAATGAACACATTCCTAAAGTGGTGAGACATGCCTGTTTGAAATCATGTAATGCTTTCTTTTGCTTAATGAAATCGTTTATTTAATTTCTTATAAAAATAAAAAATCGTTTATTTAATTAAAAAAATGATAAAATTAAATAATAATATGGTACATGGGTGCGTGGACAATACAGACTAGATCATATGAAACATAGCGACTCACTAATATGAATAGTGACAGGTTTTACAAATTCTCATATTCTTGCAAGAAGCTCAGTCCACGTATCAGCCATTTATCTATACAATCTTAAATACGTAGCTTTGACTCTACCAAATTACCAATAAAAAAAAACACAGAGACAGAGAAAGAATTGTAGCTTGAGATTTTATGAGGGTACAAAAGTCTGACAAAGATAATGTGTGAGTGTGAGCATTAATATTCACATGAATATATATATGATATGTATCTATCAATGTTTGCCTCACCGACACTTCTCCGATTTCTCTGATTTTCACGCTCTCTCTCTCTCTCTCTCTCTCTGCACCGTAACGTACGCTTTCTCACGTGCATCACGTGACCATGTAGTAAAAGAAAAAGCAGCTACATTACAACTTCAGAAACAGTTACATGAACAAGTACAACAAGGCTGTCCAACTATTTTCAATCCCACGAAATGCTCCGAAGCTTCTTTAACTACACGCGCCACCCTAAGCCTTTTAAAATATGCGTTGTCATTCATAGAGCCTTGGAGCGCGTACGTGTCATCTGACAGATCCGAAAATCTTAAAATAGAGTAATTGCTAAACCAACCCATGGTGTCACCTTCAAACTTCAAGCTTCCCTAACCACCATCACCGACAATTTCTCGTACATGTTTTTTTCTTTGCAAAGAAACTCTTGAATATTTCCAATTGAGAATTTAAAATAAAGGAATTTCAACATCCACGGATATTCATATTCTATAGATTTAGGTTCGAAAATAATACTTTAAAAAAAACATTGTGTTGTTATAAATTAAAATAATATCTACCAACAAATTATTTTGATTCACATATTAACAAAGGTCAAATGCAATAATGCATCTATAACTTTAATAAAAAATTTGTTATTTTATTCTTTATTCAACTCGGTTTTTAAAAATAAAAAAAAAGTTGATTCCAAAATCGAATCCTTCTCTTTGTATAACTTTGTCTCAAATGAAAGAAATATAAAACTGGAAAAAAACCAAAATGAAATAAAGACAAATTTTTTTCGTATTAAGATGATAAAGTTATTATTATTTATTAGATTAACATCCTTTTCTTTTCTTTTTTCTCTCATGTGTTTAATGTTGAGTGTTAACACAATATTTAATATATACCAATTATAACATTTTACATCAATAATTATGAAAATAATTATAATTTTTTTTGTGTAATGAGAATTTATCAGTTGTCACAATAAGAATGAACTGAAAATGAAACTATTTCAGAAAAATTATATTCGAAAATGAAGTAAGAGAAAATACAAAGATTAAATGAAAACATCCTATAAATGTTTTTTTTTTTGGCTAAATTCATTGAACCATAATTTTTTGAACACCCTTTGGTTTACGCTTTTCTGGTATTTACGTTTTTTTGGGATTCTGCTAAGCATAGCGTTTCTTTGGACTTCTGGGTTTAATTAGCTGGTAATCTAACGTAATTACGTCCTTCTCTTATCAGTTACAACTTACTGCTTATATCATTAACTTTAATTTCTGTTTTTTAGTCAAACTCCTTGCCCAGTCAAGAACGGTTCCCGTTGAAGATTCAAATACTATCAATTTCTGTTCTTTTCCCACCGTTTCTCAGCAACCAAACAGATGGAAAATATTAGAAAAGTTTTCAGATACCCAAAACTTGATCCTTCATCATTGTTTTGGGAACACTTGAAACAGTTTAAACTTTAAACCTATAAAAATATTACACTTTCTATAAATTAACAAAAAAAAAAAAAAAAAGACAAAAGTTGTAATAATAATACCATTACTCACAAAACCCCATCTCAATCATCATACCCTGATGATAAAGAAGCTGAATTTGATGTTGGCAATGATGATGATGATGATGATGATGATGATGATGAAGTTGAATTCTTACAAAACTCAAAGCTTTTCTCCTCCATTCTCTCCACCACAAAATGCCCCAACACATCCACAGTCTCAACCAAATTCTCTCCGCACAGGAATTCATCACTGCAAATTCTCTCAACCTCTCTATAAAAATCGTGCACAAAAATATGGGTATGGGACGCACCGTCCTTCTTGCTCCTTGCCAAAACGCTCGCCGTATAAATCGCCGCCATCCTACCGGGGGCATTTGGGAAATACCCGCGTGGCCCATCGACCAAAATCACATCCCACGGCACGTCGTATAAGTGGTTCGGCATGTCGTTGATTCCCATCTTGCATTCAGAGAATAATAGATTTTGCACCGGTCTGCACTCGTTCTGGACTTGGGATTTCGTAACGGAGATGAGTTCCGGAAAGTCGGAGACTTTGGTGGTGAACGACAAGTCGTAGGCTTCGATTCCAGGGTGGGACTGTTCGAATTTGGAGACCAAGAACTCGCTCTCGTCCAAGTAAACGGTGCGACCGTTGAAGTTGAGGGCGTGCCAGAGGAGAGACTCGTGGGTGAGACCGAAGATCAAGAAGTTGCAAGAGGGAGAGCAGTGGGTGAGAGAAGTGGATATGGAGGTGAGTTCGGAAGTGGACATGTGGGGAGAGGTGGAGTTGGAAGTGGCGGCGTAGTGGAGGAGAGCGTCGGAGATGGAGGGTGGGAGTGGAGTAATGAAGGCAGAGGATTGGCTAGTGGGTTTTGTGGAGGATGGCATGGTGGAGTGAAAGAGAGTTAGAGTAAAGGCTAAGGTGAACACCGTCACGATGAAGACTAGCCATAGGCGGTGCGACGAGGAGGAGGAGGTGGTGGACACGGTGCCGTTTTGCTTGTGGATTGAGGGATGGAGGAGTATTACCTTTGTGTTGGTGGTGCTCTTCATTTTTGAGGGATAGAGGAAAAAGAGTAGTGAGAGAGAGAGGAAAAGTAGAGGAATCACGGAGAGGATTGAGTCATTGAGAGAAATCACGAATCCCAATGGGTGAAAGAGATGGACGTGGTGTATATCAGGTGTGGGACCCGTGTTTTTGGAACTGAGGTGGGGACAGACACAGTGGGACCAGGCCTTAAAGGAGTGAAAAGCTTACAAAAGTATGACCCGGTGAAGAAAGAAACCAGCTCGATGTCTTTGGTGGTTCTGTAGGGATATTTCAAATTTTGATTTTGATTTTGATGTCCCTTTTGTGTAAGAGACAACAATTATACGTTTATGACCCATATAACAATTCGTGGGGACTGATATTAAAAGAAATAATACAATTCACAGGAAATGGGGCATTAATTTAGGTTGGTGGAACAGCGAAGCAAGGGATTTGTGGAAATTAACTTTTGGTCTACAATCTGAAGACAAGATGGAAACTTGGCCTCAGTTGGAGCTAGCTAGTAAAGAATATCTAGCCAGATTAAAAAAAAAATTATAAAAAAAAATTTAGATGGCATGGCAATTAATTTGTAGTACAAGATAGGTCTCTTTTTGCTTTTCGATATTAAAAGAGTTTAGTTGTATAGTTGTAGTAATCTTGTTATAAATTATTAGGACATAGTTTTCTTCCAATCCGGTTTGGAGAAATCTTTCTCTAACCCACTATGTGGTAAGTAAATAAACCATCTACATATTCTTTTAGTCACATGACCTTTTTAATGAAGCATGTGACTTTTTCAAATAATACATATGGATAGTCTATTTAATTGACATATAATGGATTGAAAGAAAATTCCTCCAAACCGCCAAACCGGGTTGGAGGAAAACCATTTCCAAATTATTAGGTGGTAACTCATAAAATCATCATGTATTATTTACAAAATCAAGTTTAGTTACAAATCAATTTATAGTACAGGGTTACGAACTAACTATGTGACAACTCATAAGACTATTCACATATACTATTTAACTATGTAACAACTCATAAAATCATCCACATGTACTATTTAAACAAGTCACATGACTCATTAAATAGGTTATGTGACAAAAAGTACACGTGGATGGTCTTATGAGTTGCAACATAGTTAGTTTGCAGCTCTAGATTACATACTGGTTTGTAAGTAAACTCCGTTCTTATTTAAACAAGTTCCATGATTCGTTAAATAGGTCAAGTGACTAAAAGTATATGTAAATGGTTTTATCAGTGTCAAATAGTAATTAGTAGAAAGATTACTACAAACTAGTTTGTAACTAAATCCTATTCTTCCGGTTTAATCACTGATTTGCATATTGTGTTTGTGCTATTAATTACTATAGTCACAAGATTTGTCATATATTTGGTAATAAAAAACAGAGTGAAGTCAAGCTTATATGCATTTATAGTGGATTGTTGTATTGAATGTTGGACAAAGTTTAGCTACAAACTAGTTTGTAGCCTAGTGCAACAAATCAGTTATGTGGCCAAATGAAAAGACAACATTTGTACACTAATCTAATTCCCTAACAGAAGGGTTAACCCCGTTAACCCTCCTCTCTCTCTCGCTCTCTCCACACATATGCCTGCCTCTCTTTCTCTCTCTCTTTGTCTTCTTCCAAGCATCTCCCTTTCTCTCTCTCTTCGTCTTTTTCTAGCCCCCTTTTATCTCTCTCCCTTTGGGACTTCAATGGTAGATTATGGTGGAGGTATGGCTCACAATGGTTTAGAGAATGAGTATTGTTGAGGTTTTCAGGTTGATGAAGGTTTAGGTATTGGATTTGGTTGTTAGGTGACCTTTTGTTTGGGTTTTGAATGGGCATGTGTGGGGTTTGATTTACATTTACAGTGGATATTTTTGTTTGATTTTCTTTTGTAGTGCTTGATTTTATTAGATCCAATTCTATGTATTGTTGGTAAATCTTGCATGGGTTTGATTCTGGGCTTCGGTCATAGAAAATGTGGCTTGTACTCTCTTTTTTTTTTTTTTTTTCCCTTGTTTTGGTTGATGCTCCATTGATTGAGTTTTTATTTATTTTCATTTTTTTTCTAGTCCCTTTGGTCAAAGAAGAAGAACAAAGAGAGAAAAGGGGACAAAGAGAGAGAGGTAGGCGTTGGAAAGAGAAAGAGAGGTAGGCGTGAAAAAGGAGAGGAGGGTTAACGGGGCTAACCCTTCTCTTAGGGAAGTAAATGGGTGTACAGGTGTTGTCTTTACATTTGGCCACATAACTGGTGTGTAGCCAAACTCTATCCTTGAATGTTTACATTTTACACTTTCTACCTTGGAAATGCTATATTAGAGCACGTTTATTTTGCAAGAAGAGATTATGTAATATAATAGTTATCCCAATATGTTTGGTTGTGATTTTATAATAGGAATTAGGAAATACATATTTCTTAAAAAAAAAAAAAAAAAAAAAAAAAAAAAAAAAAACCTCCTACTAAATGGTTAATAATAGTCTTTCTTTTTTTAAAAGGTTGGTATGTAATGTTCTAAAAAATAAAATCTCAAAAAAAAAAAAAAAAAAACACACTATTACATATAACTAGGAGTGCTCACAGATCGGTTAGACTCGAGTTGAGGGTCAACCTGACACTCGACTTGATCCCTTCGAGTGGAAAACTCTTTGACTTATTGTTTATCAACAAACGAGATGAAACCTTCCGTACCTCATGCTCAGATGGATGGTTGGGCATCTGATGGCAATATTGCCCAAGAAAATGTTCTCTTTTATGAGCAAAACCTGAAGCAAGAAAAAATCAAGACCCCAAAACATGCTTTCTTTTCTTTGACTTTCTTAGCAACAAACAAAACATGGAATAGGATCTCATGCATGCATGCCCGGCCCTAGGGTAAGCCCCACAAGCCCAAGGGCTAGGGCAACCCCCCCATGGGGGCAATAAGTGAAGAAAAAAAAAAAGAATGGTAGACATTAAAAAAATAAATAATAATTATTAGTATACAACTATACATAAAAGGAAAAAAAAAATAAAAATATTAGTCTACATATAAAAAAATTATTAGTATACATTTTTTTTTTTTATGGGAGTGTTATGCTTTTAATAAGATATATGTGAGGTATATGTGATGTGTTTCAATATTCGTGTGAATAAAGACGGTCTCCACTGTGTGATTTATTGATTTGTTTGAAAATTTTGTTCGCACGTGTATGTGGTCACTGGCCATGTGTTTTTGTTTGTAGGGACAGGTTTGTGGGGGCAAGCCATTGTTTTGTGTTCTCGTGTTTATCTAATGATTTTTTTATGATTTTTAATTTATTATTAGTATTAATTTTGTTGTGCTTTATAAGACCATGATTTTTTTTTTTTTTTTTTCTATTAACACTAAGGAATTTTTTAGTTAAAAAACTATTAGACATATAATTACTATAACTGGGATTACATTTTGTTTTAATTGTTTTTTTCAATGTAATTCAAGCTAAAAACATAATGTAACATTTATTTTGCATAAAAAAATTTTGGGACTTTTATGATGTTTTTTAATATTTAATAATAAGTGGACAACTAAAATTGTGACAGGCTTGGGCAACCCAAACCCCGAGGTCGGCCCTGCATGCATGTGTTTATCATCAATAGTGCCATCAACGCAAGATTGCAATCTCAATGTTGGAAAAGCCATCAAAGCCTAATACAAACACCAATTAGAGAAGAGAATAGAGATGGAGGAAAAATAAACTTTGTAAGAGATACAAAGATTGATCATTACCTTGATGTTAATGGAGGTAGGCAATGATAAAAAGAGATGAGATTTAATTATAAGACTTTCATCTACTTCTGCCATTCTCCTTAATTACTAATGAAAAAAAAAAAAAAGATTGAGAGAGAAAATGAAATTGAAATTGTAAAGTGAATTATGGATACCTAATAGAGATAAGGTGTTTAAGAAATAAGGCCATGTGGAGGATAAGATATACACACCTATTAGTAAAATTCCACGTGAAAAAATATACATATTTTTTCGGTCAGATTGGGTAGTCAAGCCCGTGACCCATTTGACCATTCAAATTTTACTAAAGCCTAGACACACCACTCTACCAATAATCTCATTGAAACCACCCATGACCCATTCTAATCGAAGTAGGTGGTTTGGGTGGGTCGGGTGAACAAGTACCACTAGTATGTTAGGCTCCCCGACATATAACCTTTAAGTCCAAGTTTGCACATAAATTATTACCTTAAGATCTTCTATAGTTTTTATGGTAACTCAACTATGGAGTTCTTAAAATTTTATTTATCCATTAATTATTTAAAAAGATACCAAATTGATGATAGTCACCTTTTTTTTTTTTTTTCTTTAATCTAATGCAAAAATTCTTAATCTGATTTATATGGAGTGAGATTGAACTCACACTCTTATTGAGGGATGTGTCAATTGGAGAAAGGAGATGTCTAATATATATAATTGTTAAATTACTGTTTTATAATGCATTTATATGTACATATGTGTATATATATAATATACGTGTGAGGGTACTGTTGGTTTGATCACTCTCATACAAATTAGATTAAGAATTTTTGTCTTACATTAAAATAAATATGATGAACCTAAGCTATCTAATTGGAGTACAAAATTGACTATTCCGATTTAGATTATGCATAAAATAAAAAATTGCTAGTGAATATGATAGTTCAACAATACTGCTATTCAGATTCTATGAACAAGAAACAATAGCATATAAAATATTGGTTTTTACTTTTTATCACTTAACGTGTTAACACTTATCCATTAACATCAATATTTTTGAGATTTTGTTAGTAGAATGATAACGTGGAATAATCTGAACCATTTATTATAAAAAGAAAGGTTAGGATTTAGAGAACTCTATATGGTAAAGTACCCTAAAAACTCTAGAGGATTCTAATCCGACTGATTTCAATATTTTTTATTTTTTATTTTTTTAAAAAATACCTATCTCTAAACACTGCTCGACTTGAAATGAAAATGCCTTCCAAATAGAAGTTGGCCATCTAGCTTTTGCCTTTTTCTCTCAAACAGTGAGAGTAATTTTATTTTATTGTTTTCCTTTAAACCGACAGTACATCAAATGCGAACCTTTTATTTATTTATTTTTTATGTTTATCTGCATTCATGAAACTAGGGCGACAAATAATTCAAGATTGGACTGGGTGTGAGTGTGACAAGTTTCACTTGAGCCGTGTGAAAATAAAGGAGAAAAGTTACTCGAATTTATGGGATAGGATAGACATAAAAGTTTCAATTTTTCAATCAATGTTGGACGGGAATGGAAGAGAGGTACCTAACAAGAGCGCTAAGGTTTGTTATGAAATGACAAGCATCCCATCCCGCATTTAACGCCCATTTTCAGCCATGCTTACTTGCTTGCTACTGTGTTTGTCAACAATTGAAAAGTAATTAACTAATTTAGCACTTCGAAAAAGTTTATGAGAATTTTTTTAACCAAACGAGGAATTTAGCTTCCACGTGGGCAGACATACTTTTCATGATTAAGGATACCTGATACCCCCAATTTTTTGGATTTGTTAGTAAATTAGGATTTGAAGGTGTTGCGTACACGTGGATTTTTGTGTGAGTTTGAATTTGAAAATATTGCAGAGACGTATATTTAGTCCCAAATCGGGTGATTTGGGTATTTACTAAATTGATTTAGGTTATCTAATACTATTAGCGCGTGTTTAGAGGCTTTTCCTATTTATCACTTTTAATTTTTTAATT
Source organism: Fagus sylvatica (assembly GCA_907173295.1). NCBI lineage: Eukaryota > Viridiplantae > Streptophyta > Magnoliopsida > Fagales > Fagaceae > Fagus > Fagus sylvatica. Next base: position 16,137,860 of record OU015767.1, read on the forward strand.
TATTTATTCAATTTTTCCACATCTTCACACGCGCTCCTCACGTGTTCAGAAGCTTTTTCCATTTTTTGAATGGGTATACCGTTTAGATAGATATGGTGGAACTTGTCTGCAAAGTCTTAATGCAATACATCAAACAGTAAAGGTGAGAGAGGGTAAAACCTAAGTACAGTTCCTTAGATACAATATATTAAATTCCTAATATAACTTGGTTGCATTTAGCCATTTACCAATAAAACACAAACAATATTATGTTTTTCAAGAATAATTAAATTGAATGCACGTTTTTATTTGAATTTAATTAAATCTAATGTACTACACTAAACTTAAGAAATGTACATAAATTCTAGGTACCTTAAAAAATGTATAGTTAAGAATTCAATTTTTTTTTTTCACCAAAAGACTCTAAATGCATTACATTAAAAAATCAAATTTGAGGAGAAAAGAAGGAAATTCTCCCAAATATTTCTAATTGTCGTTTACAAATCAAAATTCAAATTTATTCACTTTCCTACACTAATAAATATATAAAAATAAAAATCAAGATGCCCCAATAGAAATGATTAATTAATCCATAGAAATGAAATAGATCTTTTATGACACTCACTGATGCAAAAATCAAGAACATTACAATATATAGTTTATTTTAAAAAGAAGAAGAAGATGACAACCCAAAATCTTCGCATCCCCATCACCAATGTTGGTTCAAGATCATTGGTCTTAGAGCAATAGTATGAACAATACATGTTGTAGCACCAAATGGTCTCAGCAACATTCTGCAACACCAAACGGCCTCAGCACCTATTCCTAACGAACTTAGCCAACCCTCTTCACTTTCTCTTTTGTATCTAGCAACTACCTTTCCTCACCAAGTTATCTCTGCAAGTGATGCTACAACAATTCAATTTTTTTTTTTTTTTGAAACTCTTCAAAACTAATGATGATTACGTAGTTTAATAAACGTTCTATCTTAGTTTGCAAAAGTATTAGTGCAAATGAATTCTTTAGAAGAAATAAAACATTTACCATACCTGATGACCTTAATCACCCCCTCTTGATCACTTTCTTTTTCATTCATGATGCTTTTTTCTTTCTTAAACACCATAAAGCATCCATCATACCTGAAAAAAATTAATAAAGATGAAACACAAATTAGAATCATGTCAATAACTATGAATTTTAATTTTGTATCATCAAAACAAAAACAAAAACAAATATAAAAATAAGTAAAAACGAAGAGGAATGAAAAATCAAACATTTTCCATGAGTCCTGAAGAGCAAAAATGGGTACTTTATGCCCTTGAATACAAAATAGGTACAACCCTTGAATACCTTTCAAGATATTAACCCGGTTTAGGAGATAGGTCATTGGATCACTGCACTGGAAAATTAGGAACCACCTATTAGGGAGGATGGACTCTTGAGAAAGATAATGATATGAAAAAACTGAAGAGAAAAACTAACGTTAGGAAAGGTTAAATTTTTTTAATTAGTTATCCTACAATTTTGGTGGTGATAAGGGTAGGGGAGAGATCGTGAAATAAAAGAGAGAGCTTCCAATTATAAAGTTGCTTACAATTATAAAGAGAGAATATAGGTAACTAATCCTACTAACAAACCGTTTTTGATAAGAAACCGTTTTTGAATAGGAAGAACAAAATGCAAGTGTTTTGGATAATGATGAATCCAAGCATGGAAATTTGGGTAACTGTATTTTTTTTTTAGAAACTAATATATAATCGTTAGATTTTATGAGGTATGAAGGTGTTTTTTTTTTTTTTTTTGATGGACTAAAATTTTTGGGTTTTTCATAAAAAAAAAAAAAAAAAAAAGAAAGGTGGGTGTGAATAGTGGGAACGTGAAATAAGAGTTTATCTTTTCTCAAAAAAAAAAAAATTTCTTAAGTTTATCACAAAAATTATTAGGTTGGGGAAGTTAACACAAAATACGTGCTAGAATATAATTACAAAGAAAAAAAAATTAAATAATCCACATTAATAAATTTTCAATATTCACGTGTAATGTTATCATCCAAACTCTCTCTATACATCATATTAGTGTTACACTTGTTTTAGGACTCCAAGTTTGTCTACATCAAGTTGTTGTCACCTACTAAACCACATTTTATTTTTAAGTAACTAAATAAATAAATAAAAACACCGTTCTTCAAAATACAGTTGATAAAATGTAACAGAGAAAACCCACACACAAACCCAACCCATCATGGCTTCCCATTCGTAGTCACCTTGAGGAAGAGCTTTAGCCTCGAGCTGTCCTTTGCCACCAATGGTAGAAGTAATGGTGTGAAGGTTCGCGAATTGAAGCTTTGGCGGAGGCGATGCTCCTTTGACAAAGAATCAGTAAAAAAAAAATTAATAAGTTTCTTTCTTTTTGGAAAATAATAAAGTACAATTGTACAATTGCATGTTGTTGTGGGAAGAGTTTTATCTGGATAGAGTTTTTGAGTTATAGCAATGATTTTATGAAGTTTTGTATTTGAAAAGTTACTTATTCATTCACGTAGTTTTTTTTTTAAGCAATTATTTGAAAAGTGGGTAGTTATAAAGATAAGGATTAAAAAAAGAAAAAATGAAAAAATAAGGATAAGGGAGATGCCAGAGAAAAAAAAAAAAAAATAAAGATGTGAGAGAAGATTGATAGTTATAAAGATAAGGGAAATTGTGAGAGAAAATAAAGGGAGAGATAAATTTGAACGTGGGTTAGTAGGAAGGTTTTTTTTTTTTTAAATTAATTTATTTATTTTGAGGGAATGAGAGATGAGTTAGGATTATTTTGGATAATGATAAAAGTTGAGTAAATGAGGAGTTGTGAAGTTAGTGGGAAGTTGGAAATTAGAAAGTGGAGTAGATAAGGGAGATGTAAGAGAGAAAAAAAAGGGAGACTTAAAAAACAAAAAAAAAAAACAATTGTAAAACATGAACGTGGAATTGTGATCATTTTAACTTTTGAATTTGAGCAGATCAGTAGATTATTCTTTTAACCTTTATTTTTTATTTTAAAAGCAAATCAATTGATTTTAAATATGGGGTATTTTAGTCTGTGTACTAAAGTGGACATTTTTCTATATTTGGATGCGACTATTATATCCTTTTTGCTAACACACATTATTAGTTGAAGTCATTGACTAAATTAGGAATATAAGAAGATGTGAGGGGTACTTTTGAAAGTACATTAAAGTGGACATGAGGGCATGAATCCTCTTAATAGTATTAGACTAGCCTCTTCACACGCACTACGTGTGTTCAGAGGCTTTTTCTATTTATCACTTTTAATTTTTAAATATTTTTTATTCACTATTATCCAAATATATTGTAAATAAATGAACAAATTTGTTTTTTTAGAGAAAAAAATGAACAAATTAGTAACTGTGAGTGAGTAGTGGGGAGATTTCATATTTTCAACTGTATTGGACTACAATTTCATTTTATTTTGAACAAATTAGTAACTATGAGTGAGTAGTGGGGAGATTTCATATTTTCAATTGTATTGGACTACAATTTCATTTTATTTTCGCAACAATTGAAGTGACATGTTGTGATTGACATATAATAAAAATGGGATCAAAGGTAGGATTATTGATTTTATTTCTCCCATGGTGTTCTATGTTTCTTCATATTAGTTTAAATTTAAGCGATTTAAACTAATGGATTTAAATTAATAATTAATTTAAATTAATTAAGGGATTTAAACTAATATACACGTTACTGTTACTAAGGAAGACCATGCCTTCCTCTTCATTAAGTTTTTCTAGGATTATGTTGCCTGTGTGGCAAGGCCACCACAACACAATCATCACTTGTTGGATCCAATGACAAAACAATCTTCCTTAAGTGAATGTGAGTATATTTTTTTAATCTATTATACCCTTATTTCTAATTTATTTTAATAATAGTTTAAAATATTCATAGTTATCTTTATTGCATGCAATATTTTTCTTATAATCCTTATTTATTTTAATAATAGTTTAAAATATTCATAGTTATCTTTAAATTGCATGAGATAAATAAAGATTAATGGGAAAATTATTTGAATTCTGAGGGGAAAAAAGAAGAAGGAATTTTCAGTAGGATACTTGAACCCAAATTTTAGGATTTTGAAAAATTAATATTTTCTATTAATTACATACTTGTTAATATGTGAGGGTATTTTAGTCATTAAAGTGGACAATTTTTTAAATAGAGATGTGACTATTATAGCACATTATTATTTAAAATCTTGAAAATACTTGTAGGGTACTTGAACCCACTATTAAACATACTTAAACACACTATTAAGATCACAATGGATCTCTTGCACATGGGTTGTGGAAGTTGAGAAAATAGTACTTTCTTTGAAGAATAATCTTCTTATTAATAGTCAAAATGGTGGTTATTTCCATTAAATAACTACCTATCAATAACTACTTTAGGAAAATAACTATCCCCAATAGTTTGGAGACCATGTTACATGTCATTCACATCATGAAAGTTATTGGTGGTTACATCCTACCATTAACTTTCTCCATGAAGGTTGGAAATAATGACACATGTAAATGGTTTTTTTTTTTTTTTTCTTCTTTTTCTTTTTTTACTTTCAATTTTTTATTCAAACTTTTATTTGTAGAATATGATGGGCATGTGTGTTTTGTTAGTGGAAGTTTAAAATTTCTCAAAGGCCTTTTTTGAGGCAAATATTTAAATCATCATCTTTTGGGTTAATGTTTTTGTACAATAACATTTAGAAAAACAACACTTATCTATTTTCTTAAAACATAATTTCGAGTATTAAAATGTATGTAGAGAATTATATTCAACCAAATTGCATTTGCACTAAACACATCAAGTGAAGAATATAAGCACCATTTTATCTAATATTTCTCCCCTCCATAACTTCAATCTTGGTCATCCATCCAACGGACTCCACCATTATACCAAACAATTAATGTCCAAAACCTTTAAACAAAAAAATTCCACAAATTCGTCGGTTCTCAAGTCCATCCTCAAAGAATTCCACCTCTCAAATTGGAGTAAAGAAAGGGTTGGACATGTAGATGTAGTAGGATCAATTTTGAATTCGTAATTTTTTTTATTAATAACATATCATTTTACAACATCAATAACACATTACAATTGCCAAAATGTAATAAGACATAGACCGTGAAAAAAATATAAAATAAAAAAAATTCTGGAAACTAAATTTTTTTTATCTAAGCACCATTTTATCTAATATTTCTCCCCTCCATAACTTCAATCTTGGTCATCCATTCAACGGACTCCACCATTATACCAAACAATTAATGTCCAAAACCTTTAAACAAAAAAATTTCACAAATTCGTTGGTTCTCAAGTCCATCCTCAAAGAATTCCACCTCTCAAATTGGAGTAAAGAAAGGGTTGGACATGTAGATGTAGTAGGATCAATTTTGAATTCGTAATTTTTTTTATTAATAACATATCATTTTACAACATCAATAACACATTACAACTGCCAAAATGTAATAAGACATAGACCGTGAAAAAAATATAAAATAAAAAAAATTCTGGAAACTAAAAATTTTTAATCCGAAAATTACCCTACATGATTCTTCAACCATCTCCATTGCGAAGTCAATGCTTAAAGAAAATTCTCGGCACACATATCATATTATAAGAAAATTGGCATCTAAAGCGAACCACGGTGTCTTTTGTTGCTTTTTCCTCTGTTATAAACTCCACTTTAAATCCTGCAAATAAAGGAAGGATCATATAAATGCAAGGAAAGCTTTGTGACTGAGAAGATGGAAAAAACTTCTTTGATTTTTTGACATTTTGTTAGATTGTTGTTAAAAAATCAATTATAGTCACATAAACTTAAAAATATAAACAATGGGCCTGAAAAGATTATTTTTATGTTAATGTCGTTGCCTTCTTTACAGGCACCCTTACCAAATGAAGGAAAAATCAAACTAACCAAAACATATCACCAAAACCCAGAAACTAAACAAATAAAGAAATAAAAGAGTAAAAATCAAAATGCAAAGAGTAAAATCAAAATGTGTTTCACAAATTTATCCAAATTATGAGAGATCCACCAATGGAGCCTGTGATAAAAAATGAAATATGAAGGAGGTACCCAAATATTCCACCTACACGTACAAAGCCGTTGTTCCAACGGGGTTGGATTGAAGTCTCCAAAAATTTTGATCTAGAAAATGAAAGTCCAAAATTGGAACAACTTGATGAGAAATAAAGAATTTATGAGTTTTTAAAACTTTATATAAATGCAAATCGTTTAGATAGTGGAAGTTATGAGAAGTTGTGATTATTTTAAATTTTAAATTTTAAAAAAATGGTAATTAGGATAGAGGAAGTTATCTTTTAAGAGAAAATTTAAAAACTACTTCTAACTCAATGGAATTCCATGTCTGCTAGTTTTTAGGTAAATGGAGTGTGATTGTGGCCTCATTCTAAGGAATCTAACGATGAATCCATATTTGAAATAATATTTTTTCCAAGAGGTGGTTTTTTGGTGAATTAAAAACGTAAGATTTACATTTGTTAGTGAAGTTAAATAATATTTATTTTAGTTTGTTTCTTTGAGATAGTTAGCCAAAGATTTTGGTAGTGATAAATATGAGGGATTGTAGAAGAGAAAAAAAGAAGAAGTATAAATTAATTTTATTGAGGTAGTTATCCTAAGTTTTTTTTTAGAAAGACTTATCCGAAGATATTGTTAGTACTATAGATGGGATTGAGATCATGATAGAAAAAAAGGGGAGAGTGAAACAACCATTTAAAAAGAAAAATGAAACATGAAGGGAAACGTGGAAATATTAATTATTTTAAATTTTAATTCTACAAAAGAAAACGTGGAGTACCAAACGGAAGTGGAGTACTCAACGTGGGTTGACAAATTTAAATTGTAGGGGATGCTTTTATTTTAAATACTTTATGAATTTACGCATTTACCCATATTTACTAAGTTAAGCTGAAAATTAACGTGTAAATGAATTTATAGGACTTGGCATTTTACTTATTTGTCCCAATTTCATTTATTTTGAGTGAGAGTAAATTAATGGATGTAAAAAGTATTTTTGGTATTCTTAAAAGTGGACTATCATACACCCCCTTTCAAATAAATTTGAACATTTGGTTACTTTAGTAGTTAGAGGGGTCCGAATCTATTCACTTATTTTTAATTGTACAATTGCATGTTGTTGTGGGAAGAGTTTTATCTAGATAGAGTTTTTGAGTTATGACAATGATTTTATGAAATTTTGTATTTGAAAAGTTATTTATTCATTTACGTAGTTTTTTTTTTAAGCAATTATTTGAAAAGTGGGTAGTTATAAAGATAAGGATTAAAAAAAGAAAAAATGAAAAAATAAGGATAAGGGAGATGCCAGAGAAAAAAAAAAAAAAAAATAGAGATGTGAGAGAAAATTGATAGTTATAAAGATAAGGGAAATTGTGAGAGAAAATAAAGGGAGAGACAAGGGAGAGACAAATTTGAACGTGGGTTAGTAGGAAGGTTTTTTTTTTTTTAAATTAATTTATTTATTTTGAGGGAATGAGAGATGAGTTAGGATTATTTTGGATAATGATAAAAGTTGAGTAAATGAGGAGTTGTGAAGTTAGTGGGAAGTTGGAAATTAGAAAGTGGAGTAGATAAGGGAGATGTAAGAGAGAAAAAAAAGGAGACTTAAAAAAAAAAAAAAAAACAATTGTAAAACATGAACGTGGAATTGTGATCATTTTAACTTTTGAATTTGAGTAGATCAGTAGATTACTCTTTTAACCTTTATTTTTTATTTTAAAAGCAAATAAATTGATTTTAAATATTGGGTATTTTGGTTTGTGCACTAAAGTAGACATTTTTCTATATTTGGATGTAACTATTATACCCTTTTTGCTAACACACATTATTATTTGAAGTCATTGATTAAATTAGGAATATAAGAAGATGTGAGAGATATTTTTGACAGTACATTAAAGTGGACATGAGGGTATGAATCCTCTTAATAGTATAACTTACTACTTTATCCCCTTCCATTTACCTAAAAAGATAACTATAAAATATTTCAAACTATTATTAAAAAAAATTTAGGACAAATAAGAAAATTCATTACGTAAATAGATTAAATAGGCTAACTTACTACTTTTTTTTTTTTAATAACAGAGGAGAATTTAAATTGTTGTCTCTTCTCTCTCTCTCTCTCTCTCTCTCTCTCTCTCTCTCATAATATCCATATTCAACTTTTTTTTCTTTCTCATTTGAATTGAACAACTCACGCCACTATTTAAATGTATTTTTCTTTTAGTTTTTTATTTGAATTCAAACTCTTATCCCATACAAATATAGTTAATAAAAAAAAAAAAAAACCTAATCTTTATCCCATTCCATTTACCTAAAAAGATAACTATAAAATATTTCAAACTATTATTAAAAAAAATTTAGGACATATAAGAAAATTCATTAGAGTAAATATCAATCCAAAAAAATTCACCATTCAACGTAACAAATAAGAAAAATTACATTTAAAATTCCACTATTTCATTTTTTTTTTTTCAAATATTCCACTCCACGTTTTTTTTTTTTTTTTTTATGACTCTCCCTTTTTTTCCCTCACATCTCCCATTTTCTAAAAACCCTATTAAAAAAATTAAAAAAAGCAACACAACCTTATCTTGAAGTTATATGATAACCAATCAAACATTAAGTGATAAATATTCGGTTTTTTGTATCAAAACAGTTATCACCGGTTTTTTTTAAAAATGTATATTTAATGGCTTAGGAAAAGAAATGAGCAATTTTTAACAGTTAATGTTTAAAAAAAAAAAATTCATCCTAATTTTAAGGATATGGCCGTACGTGACTGAGAAAAAAAAGGATATAATTTTAAAGAGAGAATGTGCCTACGAGGAAAGAAAAAAAACTAATCTTTCAAATTCTTTCCCAACTTCCACTTCACAAATATTCTACCACTACACAAATCTTTTCCCATCTTCCATTCTCTCTCTCTCTAAAAAAAAAAAAAACTTTCCAGTAACAAAATTCAAAATTTAAATTATGCATTTAAGTCCTATTAAAGTTCTTATTCAAAGTTTGTTTAGAATCAAGATTCCGTTATAATTTTTTTCTTCAAAAAAGTGTGTATCTCAACTCTCAACTCTCTTCATAAAAGATTAAACTCTCAACTCTCAAATCTTACAGATAAACTTTCACTGTTTTTTTTTCTATATTATGTCTATAAACATCGTTTTTTCATTTTTATTTTTGAATATTAATGGGGTTGTTTTTGTTGTATATGCAGGATTGTTGAAAACATAGATATGGTTTGCAATGGACATACATAGGGATTTACTATGTGTGTTTTTTTCAATATAATGTCTATAAACATCGTTTTTTCATTTTTATTTTATTTTTGAATTTTAATGGGTTTTTTTTTTTTTTTTTTTTTTTGTATATGCAGGATTGTTGAAAACATAGATATGGTTTGCAATGAACATACATAAGGATTTACTATGTGTGAAGAACTACAAGGTTAATACATGAAACACGTATATTCATTTTGTTTTTAATTTTAGGTCCTTATTTACGATTCTACTAATATGCCTCACAGTTTACCTTTTTTTTTTTTTTTTTTTTTGCTTCTTTTACGAGCAAGTCTCCATTCTTTTCCATCCACACCGGAGACTCGGCCATTCCTCTTTACCGAAAAGAGGACAAGTAAGAGATTTGAAAGTTTGTTGAAATTTTTACAGACAAGTTTGCCTATATGGTTATAAATTTCACGTCGAAAACAAATTGAAGAAAAAACAGCATAAATATGTGGTCGTGAAGGAGGTTGAACGGTGAATAATTAGGGAAATTAATTGTGGAGGTTACCTCTCTCTCTCTCTCTCTCTCTCTCTCTTTCACTCATTGATGATTGGGTAGTTGTAGTTGGATTAGGAAATTAATTGTGCAAGTTACTCATTGATGATTGGGTAGTTGTAGTTGGATTAGAAAATTAATTATGGAGGTTACCTATCTTTCTCACTCATTGATGATTGAACATTTGAATTGCAAAATATCTAACCAGGATAATAAATAGTTAAAATGGGTAGTTGCAGTTGGATTAGGAAATTAATTGAACATTTTACCTTATACATGTAACCAAGCAGTAACACATCTCTCACACCTGTAACCAAGCAGCAACACATCTCTCACAAAATGTGTTTTACCTTATACCTGTAACTAAGTAATTGAAAGCCAACACAGTAATTACATCTCACACTAAACAAAATGTGTTTTACCTTATACCTGTGGCCTTGGATCTCTTCAAATAATTTTTTTTTTTCTTTTCTTTTTCACAATGTCAATTAGATAAACTTTAATTTTATTTGTTCATTCAACTTAACTAAGTTATATAATATCACGTTTATAATAATAATAATTTTTTTCTTAGATTTGTCTTTTCTTGACTTTGGTCACCTCGGATTGTTTTTGTTTCTATTTGATGCAATTAGAATCAATATTAAAGTGTAATTTTCAAATTGAAATTCTAATTTATAATGGCAATGAAATTAAATTTATTTTTTTCTTTTTTGTTTTTTATCCGTCATCAAATTAACCTACAATTTGCCCAAAAAATAAAAAAGAGCCTCTGAACACGCGCGGAGCGCGTTTGAGGAGGCTAATATAAACAATTACAATTAATTAATTATTATTATTTTATGATATAAATTTTAATCTAAACTCTCACACACGTATAATTTGAAGATTTCGGGGATTGAACCCACACCCTAATAGAGGGGTGGAGATTTTTGGAAGGGGAGATTAGTACTGAATTGAATACCCAAGAAGCACAATTACAATAAATTCGGATATATTATGAATGTGATTATCGTTTTTTCTCGACTGGTGACATATGATGTCTATGTTGTGATAAGATTTTACAAATTTAGGATGAACTTACCTTGAGGTTATTTTGTTGACATATCATGTCTACGTTGTGATAAATATACATTAAAGGAAATGGCTATAGAATTTTAGAATTCATATTCAGATTTATGTTATTATGCCATCATTAGGTTACTACTTTTAAGTTTTAACCATGATATATTTTTTGTATTTTCTTGCTAAGCAATAATGATATCTTTTTGTTGGGTTGTTTGCTCTTACCCCTTCTGGGCCATTAATATTATATTCTTCTATCGGGGATACCATTTTAGGCCAGAAATTGGCTTGTATAGCAGTATAGGTTCCGACCACCAAAAGGAAAAAAGGAAAAAAGAAGAATAATAACGTATGGGTAATTTTGAATAATTTGATCGAGTGGCCAATTGGAAATTATCGTCAAGCTACCTCTAGTTTGTAATCATTCAGACTTCTTGCGTGCTTAAAGGGTAGGGTTGGGGGCTCATGAAGTCAGGGTCAGGGCCCGACCTCTAAAGATCATTGGGTCACGGAAATTATTTCGTGAAGATATTTTAATTCAAGGCTTCACATTGTTTGTCTCCATCTTATCTTTGTTTATCTTTGTTAGGTAAGTTTTTGGAAACTTTATGAAATGTATCTCATATCTCATATATCATATATATATATATATATATATATATATATATCATTCTTCTCACAATGTGTAAGTCTTGATTGTGTGATGGAGGATGCATCAAGTATCTTTGTTAGTTCAAGGATTCCACACGGTCGCGAGAGAAAAAATGCATATATATAATATATGAAATAATTATTTCCCTATATGTACGTGAGAGAGAGAGAGAGAGACAGAGACAGAGACGTGGACATTGAGATGGGGGGTCAAGAGATATGTCCAGTTTAGTTATCTGCCTTGAAGATCAAAACCTGCCCCACCTGATATAGTTTTTTTTTTTTAATTAAATTTGAATGAGTGAGTTTTACCTCAAGGTGAGGGACCGAAGAAATTTGATCAGTTAATTCTTGTTATTGTTAATATACTATTCTTAATAGTTTTTTCAACTAATACTGAGATTTCAATTTGTATCATCTATTCCATAATAGTTATAACAAATATAAAACCTTTTTTTTTGTGCATCATACTGCACACAGAGGTTAATAATCGTGAGAAAAGAATGTGCTACCTATGGCTCTTGTGGATGTAAATTGTGCAGATGAAATTGCTACCTAGGGCTGTTACGCCACAAATTAAAGGTTTTTTAGTTTTAATTTATATTTATTGTTTTCTTTTTTGGGAGAGAAGAGGATCAAATCCAACCCATGCCACCAGATCAGAGATATGGGGTAAGTACCATTCCGACTACAGAAATAATAAGATCGAGTTACTGCAGAAATCCCTTACGAATCCATAACATTGTAATTTTTTTAATTTTTTAAAGTGAACGGGATCAATTTTCATTAACAACAAATCTACATCCTGATTTTCAAATTACTAATTGGAAATGATTGCTCGGTAGGCAAGGCAAGACTGCAAAAAGTGCCTTCCCACCATAAAGAAGCAACTTTTATTAAAGTGAAATTTTGCAACATAAATCCATCATTTTAGCTTGTTTAACATATACTTTTCCCAAACACCATGCACTTTGGTCTTGGTAAAGTTATCCATAATGCTGAACTGAGTTGGACAGAATCATGATGGAATCTTTAGATTAACTATATGATTATTGAAATGATATGGACCATTATTGGTCTCCCATGCCTAACCGAAAACATAGAATAGCAGTAGCCAGTAGGGCCAAGCTCCTCTAAAGTCCGACTAGATTAAACTTAGAAACAAAAGAGCAAAACTAATTGCCATGGCGAGTTATGGTTGGAATAACATCATCTGAATCTACAACTAACACCATTTTTATGATGACAAATTACAACAAGTAATATCAAATTATGAAAAATATTGCATCTCTAAACTTATCGGCAAAAAAAGAGAGAAAAAAGTAGCATTTTAACCACGCTCAACTTCTCATTATCAATTTGCCCATTGGGCCAAATGCCAAGTAGTGTACTTCTCATTCCCTCACCTAATTGGGTGTGGGTTCGATTCCCCTCCCTCCTCATATATATCTTGTTGTGTTCTTAGAAATGAATTATTAAGTTGGGCTAAAAAAAATTACCTCGGACATTTAACTTTTTGCACAAGTGAATGTCTTAATTTTTTCAAAAATGAATTGCGCCAGTTATAATAGTGGACAATTTTTTTTTTAAAATACTGATAAATTTAATTCTGGGTTCAATTTCCACAAAATTGAACACGAGGCCTACATGACATTCATTAGTCCAAATAGCTTTTAACTCCCTGCATAAGCATGGACGTATTTCAAAATAAAACAGAAATAGATATATGTTAAATGTTCATACTTAACTTCAACTCTGGTAATGTTAATGTTATAATTTTTGTCAATTCTTAGAAAAACCTTGTTAGGATAATGTTTGATAAAGTATGTCAATTTTTCATTATTAATTACTCCGTTTTAGTTTAAGAAAAAAAAGGGATAGTTTCTTGACTTATTTATATTTAATTTTCTTCTCGTAATGCAATTTTTGTGATGATGATGTACTGAATTTATTTAATGTTTATATTTTAAAAATAATTTATGAAAATATATTAAAAGGAACAACCAATTTTTTAGAACATAGTAAACAAAATTCACTGAAGTTCATACTTGAATTAATAATAAGTTTTGTTAAAAAATTTGTATTGGTTTCAAATCAGTCAGAAGCAACTATAAATGGGCTTTAAGTAACAGGGGGTAGAAGTTGTTTTAATTGGTTTTGATAAAGTTTTAAATATGTTAGAAATGGGCTTCAAGTAGAATGGATTAGAAGTGGTTTTGACAAAGTTTTGAATATGTTAGAATTGGGCTTCAAGCAGAATGGGTTAGAAGTGGCTTTAAACTTTCAATTGGTTTTGACCGAGTTTTAAATATGTTAGAACTTAGAAGTAGTTTAAATTGGTGGGATATTTGGCAGTAAATTAGAGCATGTAAACTCTGATTGGAATCACAATTGACACAAAAATTCGATTACAATTAGAATTTGATTTAAATATTTGTTGAACTTCCACTTTAATATATTATATATATATTTTGTGAAATCAAATTTAATTAGGTTGATGCTAATTAAGCCTAATAATACAAGATAAACCATGTCCTATTTATTTTTATTTTATTTTTTATTATTTATTTTTTTGTGGAGAATCAAGCCATGTCCTATTTTAGAGGCCACTCCATAAACATAACAGTTATTAAAATATTACAGTCTCATGTGAGTATAGTCCCTCTATCTCACACACACCAAATAATTGTAAAGAGAAATTCCTTGAAATTCGCCTCAAGGTTGTTGGCTACTAGACTAGATCCAATTCCTTGGATTGCATAAGACTGAAAACCACTAATCAACTCCTTTGGGTTAAATTGGATAAGGAGGCTATGGACAAAAACTTTGTACAAACACATGTTACATTGACTAGTCTCTTGTAAGAAAATCCTAAGGTTTAGCCTTGAGCTTAATCTCAATAAATTAAAATTTTAACAAATTTAGAGAACTCATTTTTAAAAAGTGAGGACTGAATTGATAAAAATTAGACTGTAGAGATTCATTTGACAATTGAAGTAAAATTCAAGGGACTAAATTGAATTTTAGCCTAAAAAGAAAGATCAAACATTTCTCAAGGTCCTTCTCATAGGGCGTAAAATCTTGATAAAATAAAAGACTCAATTCTTGAAGTTCAGGGCTAATCCAACCTTTCTCATGTTACTCACTTCTTGCTTGTGAATTAGAAGATTGCCATGTGAAGCATTCCAAGAGAGTAACAATTCATCGGTACTTTTTTGTTGTTGATAAAAATGATATTTGAAACTTCATTTCGACTAATTCTATGGACACGTGCAATCCCCTTATTCTACACTCACTAAGTAATTACTAGGCCCAATGACTTTAGGGAATGATCTGTTGCCATGAGGTGTCGAATATACAACTTACTTCATTTGATGTATATTACGGCTTGTCCTACCACTTCACTATTATTATTATTATTATTATTATTATTATTATTATTATTTTGGTATCTAAGAACATGTAGCATGCATCATGATGCAAAAGTTACCACTGATTTTGCTTCAAGATTAGCTAGAAAATAGTTTTTCTTTCTTTCCTTTTCCTTTTTTAGTTTACTTTGTTTTTGGTGCCTATCTCTAAACATAAGTCATTTACCAAAAGATAATTAAATAAAATTATTTTCTTCCTATAATAATCTTTGTCAATTGTGTTTATTACAAAAAAGAAGAAGAAGATTGGTTTTCACTTTTTAATGTTAAGCATAAAGGGTATGTTGAAGTTAAAATATCTATGGAGGTGGGATTTTTTAAACTACTTTTCATTAAATTTGTGGTTTTCAATCAGGACTATAATTTAGAGACAAAGGGAATATAATTTTGGACAAGGTTTGGCGACAAACTGGTTTGTAGCCCATTTGCTACAACCCACTACGTGGTAGCTTATAAGACCATCTACATGTATTATTTAAAGAAGTCACATGATTCATTAAATAAGTTATGTGACTAAAATACACATGGATGATCTTATTAATTGCCACGTAGTGGGTTGTAGCAAGCTGGCAACAAACCAGTTTGTAGTCAAACTCTGTCCTATAATTTTTAGTTTATTTTACTTACCGACAAAAATTTCCAGTTTGCCTATTCATAATTTTCAAAAAGTTAACTAAGAATACTTTAAACCTTGGTGGAAAATATTGATAAGGTGTTTTTCCCTTTTAAATCAAAGATCACTTGTTTCTTTAAATGTTTCCTATCTTACTAATAATAAAAAAGAGAGCAAAGGGAATTTGATCAATGAATTGATGAAAGGAGGTTCTTTGCTAAGGTTAATTGAGTATTACAAAGAATGTGATCAACTATCCACGTGTACTTTTAATCACATGATCTATTTGATGAATTATTTAAATAATACATTATGATGGTTTTATGATTCGTCATGTAATGGGTTAGAAGAGATTTCTCAAAACCAATTTGGATGTATTTGTAAACTTTGTTTATGGGCCATGAAAATTTTAACACATATGACTCTATTAGAGAAGTGATGGATTTATTATAAAGATCTTACATAAATTGATTTTCCAAACAATTGGCTATATATATGTGTGTGTGTCTCAAAATGTAAGAACAATTGGGATCATGGTGGGATCCTGATCGTTCCAATCCCACAATTTATACTTAGATCTTATCATATTCCTACTAATTAAAGATTCTAGTGCGATTCAGATCGTTTAATAATTTTAAGATCGTAAGATCTTAAGATTCTACGATCTAGATTGTGATTTCAACAATTATTCTTATGATGCATTGCGATGATTACTAATTACGACAAGTCGCACTAGAAGTTTATTCATTCTGGATAAAATTTTGCCTAAATAATGGAAGGGATACAATCATACAACCAAATCGACCAAGACCAAGACCAAGAGGGGATGAGCGAGATAGGGAGATAGGTAAGTTCCCCTGGTCAAGGCAAGAGTTATTGGTAATAAATTTATCACTATGATTTACATTAACATAATCCCAGATTACGAAAGACTTGAGCACAGACCTGTCACTGATTATATTAAAGATTTCTCAATAAGAGTCAGACACAGGAGTTTGAATAGCTTCAATCACCCCTAATCAGCGCCTTCAAAACACTCATTTTTTTCTTTTTCTTTCGCTAAGTAACCTTAAAAACACACGTAGCCACACTAATAGTTTCCCAACATTCCATCAACCTTACCTGTTTAAAGATATGATCAAATTTCTTATGTTCCGTATCTTGCCTAACCCAATTTTTAATTATTTCATGATCAAAGTGAACTAACCTACCGCTACCGAAACAAATGTTGCATTACTTTGAAGTATATTAATCATATAGATGGACTTTTATATAGTTTATGCTGACGGATTGTGTTTTGTGATTTGTTGTAGAAGAAACGAGAGACTCTTTTTGGACTTTGTGATCACTGGGGAAATTCGTCAAACATAAAGGCTACAAAATTCCAACCACCTCGTAACTGGTCCTTTTTTTGTGCTTAAAATATCATTGCAGATAAATGTTAAAATCCCAGCATCGAACTACACAATTCTATCACAAATTTACAATGTCACAACTCAAGCATGACTGCATGAGAAGGCCTCCATTATTTGCATCACTACAAAACATACAAACAAGCAAACAAACATAATACTAATGATTAATGACTTAATCTTGCTTGCTTCAAGGCGCCATATGACTTCAATTCCTTAATCAAAAGACCCAAATCAGTGTAGGACGAGCCTCCTTCTTCAACAGTACTCTTTGCCAGCTCCCCTAGTGTCTTTGCCCTGCTTCTCATTTCCTCAACCTTCTCACCCACCATTATCTCCTTCACTGCCTTCTCTATAGCTTCCCTTTTAATAAAATCACCTACCAATCTAATCCATTGCTGAGCACCAACCCCAACTCCAATCTTCAACACATCCGTAATCAACTTCTCATTATAGAACTGCTCAGCAAATATAGGCCATGTCACCATTGGTAGCCCAGCACTGATTCCTTCAAGAGCTGAGTTCCAACCACAATGAGTCACAAACCCTCCAACTGATTCATGTTCAAGAATCAAAACCTGGGGTGCCCACCCTCTTATTATTAGTCCCTTACCTTCCATTCTTTTCTCATACCCTTCAGGCAACCAATCTTCTTGCTGATCATCATCATTCTTGTTCTTCTTCACAACCCAAATGAATTCCTGCCCAGAAGCCTCAAGGCCTAATGCAATTTCCCTTAACTGAGAAGCTGGGAAATTTGAGTTCGTTCCAAAACATACATAAACAACCGAATTGGGCTTCTTGGAACCAAGCCATTTCAAGCAGTAGTCATGCTTCCTCAATGGAGGCTGCGTTTGCGTTTGCGTTTCCTCTCTGGGCTTTCTCTTCGAAATTCCTATTGCAAAGAGAAACTGGGCCTATATGCCAGGCATTCTTTCCCATAACGTTTATATAATAATCAGCATAAGCAGGCTCGAGCTCGTAAAAGCTATTAACAAGCATGCCAAAGCTTCGATTTTCCGCTTCATGCGCTCGACCCAACAACCTCGTAAAGTCATTCTCAAAACCCAGTCGTATATGATCCGCAATTTGCAAACTTGTTAACTCGATCTTGTCCGGTAGACCAGGCAAGACAAAAGGGTCAGTGTTTGACGAGACAGTTTTGTGAGGCTTGAACTTTGCTACACTATTCGCAGCACACATGGAGAAGAAGCTAGTTCCGTGGAAAACCAACCTCGGAATTCCGTGCTTTGATGCTACATCTGTTGCCCACGGAAAGAACATGTCGGCGACGAGTCCATGTGGGTATAGTTCTCGTAAGATGTCATTCAGAGGTTGTTCGAGCAAGGACATGGCACTGAAGAATTTCTGGTGGGTTTCTTGGTCAGTGATCAGATCGAGGTTTTCGAGGCCTTCAGGTAGGCCAACCTCTTTAGCAGGGAATTCGATGATTTTGAGGCTGATTTTGGCTGAGGAGTTTTGGGTTTTCTCTATTGTTTTGGTAAAGATATGAGCGTTTTTAGGGGTGGTGATTATGGTGGTTTTGACGCCTCTAGCTGCAAAGAGCCTGGCTATGTCTAAGGTTGGTAACAAATGGCCATGTGCCATTAGAGGGAAGAATAGGACATGAAGCTGATCAGGTTCACTACTCATGGTTGTTCTTGTTGGAACAAAATTGGAGTAGATTTTGAAAGTTTGGTTTGAGAGTGGAAGATAAAGCAGGCAGCTAAAAGAAAATAGATCGGTAAGGAAGCATTTGGTGCAAACTCCTTTCTACTACCCTACTTTTATAAGCAGCAGAGCCCACTATTCCAAGAGAAAAAAAGGGGAATACAAATCTTCTTTTCGATGAAATAGTAGGAAAATTTTATTGATAAACAGAAAGGAAATATATCCAAAGGAAGACAAATCTTCAATCTCATTTTTTATGTTTCATTTTATACTCCATCATTTGTAATACGATAAGTATCTGATTTATTTTATTATAAAATAACTAACTTTTTAAATGGAAACAAATCATACATGTGTCCTATTATAATTGGTGGAGTATAAAGTGAAACACAAAATGCGAGATAATAGATATTATAAATATATATAATAATATATATATATATATATATATATATATATATATATAATAATATATATATATATATATATATATATATAAAAAGAGTTCATCTTCTAATAATAGGACGAAAATACCTTTCCCACATTGTAATATGAATCTCACTTGTAATTACATTTTCACTAATTGGTATTATAATCTTTTTTTTTTTTGATAAGTAATTGGTATTATAATCTATAACATTAATTGAAAAGGAAATTAATGGTCGTATTATATGAAAAATAAATTATGAATCAACATAATCCTATGATCATATTTCAATATATTGGAAAGTGTTATAGTTGGAAGGAAATTTAGGACTTAGGACCAATATGGAAGGACATGTGGGCCTTTCCACAACGGGCGGTCAACCAATGGCAATTATTAGGTTCACACTTATTGTTAGTTACTTTTCCTGCTTGGATTGTGCATAGAGCATTCCCATTAGAGTTACCAAACTGTATTTTTATCAAAAATATATAATAAACACCCACAAAACCTCCCACACTAGCATCCCTAAACCGTATCAGACCTTCAACCACACACCAAATTTCTACAGTAGCTCGACCATATGGGCGAGTTACTATTCAACCACAAACCAAATATCTACCCATTTTTTATAATATTTTCTCTCTCTTCTCCCGCGGGTATTGCTTTCTCTCTCAACACTTCGCGCCACAAACGACGAAGCAAATCACATAGCTGATCTGGAAATCTGAAGCAAACTCGTCGTGGAAAGTAATGGCGAAGCAAATCAGAACCGATCTAGAGCAAACTCACCGATCTGGAGCAAACAAGTCGATCTACGCTGTGGGTGAGTGGGTTTTGTGGATTTTGTTTGTAGCGGTGGCTTGCGGTGGTTGTGGTTGTTAGAGTTTCACATAGTTTGCAGGTTCAGTAAAACGACTGTGCTTAGCTGCAGGTTCAGTAAAACGACTGTGCTTAGCAAGTGTTTCCACTTCTCTCCAGAACCTGCTCAACTCATGTGAGACACACGTGTGACACTAAATGACAGCACATACTTAGCTGTAGATATTAGCTGTAGATAACACGTGCTTATAATCAATAGTAACAGATTGTATAGTTAGTTACATATTGTTATAGAATTGGTTTTACACTTACAGTTATATATACATCATTGTATTGTTAATTACATTCAATCAATGAGATCAGAATTATTCAATACAAACTTTCCTCTCTCAAATACTTTAGCTTCTAGCTTTTCTAACATGGTATCAGAGCATGGCCGATCTAGCCATAGCTTCTTTGTCTTTTTCTGCAGACAAAGTTACTGCATAGCTTCTGCTTCATAGCCATAGCTTCTTTGTCTTTTTCTGCAGACAAAGTTACTGCATAGCTTCTGCTAGACAAAGTTACTGCATAGCTTCTGCTTCCTGATCTGTCTTTTTCTGCAGACAAAGTTACTGCACATCAGTCTTTGCAGTCATAGCCTCTGCATTCCTCTACCCGTGATTTCTGCTTCTTTTCTTCCTTCTTTTCTGCATCAAAAGCCTTTCTTTCTTACTTTGCCTCACTGTTTCATCATGAACACCAATCCAAATGCCACACCCATGATTCTTCTTTCCAATATAACCAATTTGGTCTCTGTCAAATTGGATCAAACAAACTACATGCTGTGGAAATTTCAGATTACCTCAACTCTCAAAGCCTACAAGTTACTTGATGTGGTTGATGGCTCCTATCCATGTCCAGAAATGTACAACAGAGACACCAATGGTAATCCCATTCTGAATTCTGATTTCACTCAATGGGATACCAAAGATCAAGCCTTGATCTCCATGATTTGTGCTACCTTATCTCCTTCAGCACTTGCTCTTGTTATTGGTCAGAAATCAGCCAAGGGAGTTTGGGATACTTTGGAAAAGAGGTTCACATCCCTCTCAAGATCCAATGTTCTTAGCCTCAAACGTGATCTGAACAGCATCAAGAAAAACAATGATAGCATCAATGTTTACATGCAGAAAATTAAAGAATGCAAAGACAAACTAGAAGCAGTGGGAGTTTTCATAGAAGCTGAAGAACTGCTATATATTGTCTTAGATGGGCTGCCTACAGAATTTTATCCTTTCTGTTCAGCCATGAGAACCAGAAATGATTCTGTCAGCTTTGAAGAACTTCATGTTCTTATGCTTGGAGAAGAAAAATCACTCACCAAGAACACTGAATCTTCTAAAGATTCACTACACATGGCAATGGTGGGACAAGGCCCTAAAGGTAATACAGGTAACAACACTCCTATGGTTCAATTCAATCCTCAATCTCAGTCCAATAGAGGAGGCAGAGGAGGCAGATTTAACAACTACAGAGGAGGAAGAGGAGGCAGAAATTTCAACAATTTCAACAGTAACAGGGGAGGTTTCAATAACTTCTCTCCACAACCCTCCACATATAACTCTCAACCCTCCTCTAGGCCTACTTGTCAGATATGCTACAAGAATGGCCACACTGCCCTTGATTGTTACCATAGAATGGACTTTGCTTTTCAAGGGAAGCACCCACCAACCAAGCTTGCAGCCATGGCATTTTCTTCAAATGCATCTTCTTCCAACTGCTGGGTTTCAGACACTGGGGCTACTGATCACTTCACACCAGACTTAGCCAATCTCCAACAAGCCAGAGACTACAATGGCAATGATGCAGTCACTGTTGGTAATGGTCAACAACTCCCCATCACACACATAGGTAATTCTCAACTTCGAGCTTCTAAACATATCCTACATCTTAGACAAACTCTTAGGGTCCCTAACATGAAAACTAATCTCTTGTCTGTGTTTAAATGCTGCAAAGATAATAATTGTTGTTTCCATTTCGATGCATCAAAATTCTCTATTCAGGACATACCTTCGGGGAAAGTCCTTTACAAGGGTTTCAATGAAGCTGGCCTTTACCCAATATATGGTGATCCATTTCCCTCCACCAAAGTCCAAACTTCCTGCCCAACTTTCACCAAATCAGCACTGCCATCATTTCCCAGATCAGCCTATACAGCCACTAGAGTCTCTGCTTCAACATGGCATTCCAGACTTGGTCATCCTCATTCCAAGATCCTCCAATCTGTTTTCCAGCATCTTCCCACATCTACTATAGATTCCTCATCCTCTAATTCTTTTTGTAAACATTGTACTTTAGGCAAGATGTCACAATTACCATTTTCTCATTCTTGTACTCATGCCACTGAGCCCCTTCAGTTAGTACATAGTGATGTATGGGGGCCAGCACCTATCACTTCAATAAATGGCACCAGATACTATGTTTCCTTTATTGATGACTTCTCTAAATTTACTTGGTTCTTTCCCTTAAAACATAAATCCCAAGTTTTGTCCACCTTTATTCACTTCAAATCCACTCTTGAAAATCTTCTCAACTACAAACTCAAAGTCCTTAGAACAGATTGTGGGGGAGAATATACTGATTCTGCCTTTCAAAATTATTGCTCATCCCAAGGCATTTTTCGTCAATTTTCTTGTCCACACACACCCCAACAGAATGGGGTTGCTGAAAGGAAACATAGACACATCATTGAAACAGCCCTCACACTAATCTCTCAATCATCTCTACCTTTGTCCTATTGGCCTTATGCATTTGCATCCTCTATATTTCTCATTAATAGACTTCCCACTGCCAGTCTACATCTCCAATCCCCTTGGGAAGTCTTATTTCACACACCACCCGATTACTCCTACTTTAAAGTCTTTG
>OU015767.1:16160807-16175461 GCA_907173295.1 Fagus sylvatica
CATCTTCTTCCAACTGCTGGGTTTCAGACACTGGGGCTACTGATCACTTCACACCAGACTTAGCCAATCTCCAACAAGCCAGAGACTACAATGGCAATGATGCAGTCACTGTTGGTAATGGTCAACAACTCCCCATCACACACATAGGTAATTCTCAACTTCGAGCTTCTAAACATATCCTACATCTTAGACAAACTCTTAGGGTCCCTAACATGAAAACTAATCTCTTGTCTGTGTTTAAATGCTGCAAAGATAATAATTGTTGTTTCCATTTCGATGCATCAAAATTCTCTATTCAGGACATACCTTCGGGGAAAGTCCTTTACAAGGGTTTCAATGAAGCTGGCCTTTACCCAATATATGGTGATCCATTTCCCTCCACCAAAGTCCAAACTTCCTGCCCAACTTTCACCAAATCAGCACTGCCATCATTTCCCAGATCAGCCTATACAGCCACTAGAGTCTCTGCTTCAACATGGCATTCCAGACTTGGTCATCCTCATTCCAAGATCCTCCAATCTGTTTTCCAGCATCTTCCCACATCTACTATAGATTCCTCATCCTCTAATTCTTTTTGTAAACATTGTACTTTAGGCAAGATGTCACAATTACCATTTTCTCATTCTTGTACTCATGCCACTGAGCCCCTTCAGTTAGTACATAGTGATGTATGGGGGCCAGCACCTATCACTTCAATAAATGGCACCAGATACTATGTTTCCTTTATTGATGACTTCTCTAAATTTACTTGGTTCTTTCCCTTAAAACATAAATCCCAAGTTTTGTCCACCTTTATTCACTTCAAATCCACTCTTGAAAATCTTCTCAACTACAAACTCAAAGTCCTTAGAACAGATTGTGGGGGAGAATATACTGATTCTGCCTTTCAAAATTATTGCTCATCCCAAGGCATTTTTCGTCAATTTTCTTGTCCACACACACCCCAACAGAATGGGGTTGCTGAAAGGAAACATAGACACATCATTGAAACAGCCCTCACACTAATCTCTCAATCATCTCTACCTTTGTCCTATTGGCCTTATGCATTTGCATCCTCTATATTTCTCATTAATAGACTTCCCACTGCCAGTCTACATCTCCAATCCCCTTGGGAAGTCTTATTTCACACACCACCCGATTACTCCTACTTTAAAGTCTTTGGGTGTTCTTGTTATCCACTCTTAACTCCCTACAATAAACACAAACTCCAGTTTAAATCACAAGAGTGTATTTTCTTGGGCTATGCCACTCACTCCAAGGGCTATATGTGTCTTGATCCCACTAATAACAAACTCATAGTCTCCAGAAATGTCACATTTGATGAATCTTCCTTTCCATTCTCCAAAACTGCATCATCTACTTCCACAAATGACACAACCCCTTCCCCAACCAACATTTGGCTTAGCTCTCTTCTCTACTTTACAACCTGCACTCATCCCTCCCTATTAGGCCCAATCCCTTCCCTCAATTCCCATCCACCTACTACATCCACTTCTATATCTAACCCAATACCTATTTTACCAGCCTCACAAACACACCTAGACATACCAGCATCCCAAACACAACTAGACATACCAGCATCACAAACACAACCAGACATATCAGCATCACAAACACAAATACCAGCATCACAAACACAACCAGACATACCAGACATACCAGCATCACACACACAACCAGACATACCAGCATCACAAACACAACCAGCACCACAAACACACACCATAACCAACAATCATCCCATGCAAACAAGACTTAAATCAGGCATTTCAAAGAAAAAGTTGGCTTTTACCTCTACCACAGTGGACTATCTTGATGTTGAGCCACCTTCCTTTTCCATTGCCAGTGCCCTCACACCTTGGGTTACAGCTATGGAAGATGAGTTCTCTGCCCTACACAGACAAGGTACTTGGAGTTTAGTCCCTCATGACAATTCTCAGAATATTGTCGGTTGCAAGTGGGTCTACAAGGTAAAAAGACATGCAGATGGGTCAGTTTCAAGATATAAAGCAAGACTGGTTGCTAAAGGATTCCATCAACAAGCTGGGCTTGATTATGATGAAACCTTTAGTCCAGTTATTAAACCAACCACAGTTCGAATCATTCTTACCTTGGCTGCTCACTATACTTGGCCTCTCAGACAACTTGACATCAGCAATGCCTTCCTCCATGGCTTTCTCAAGGAAGATGTCTACATGGCTCAGCCCCAAGGCTTCATTGATCCTCTCAGGCCCCATCATGTGTGCAAACTCCATAAGTCTTTATATGGACTCAAGCAGGCACCCAGAGCCTGGTTTGAAAGATTCACCACACAACTTGAAACACTTGGCTTCCATGCCTCCACTGCCGATCCTTCCCTATTCACATTCAAGGCCAACCATGATACACTTTATCTCCTTCTATATGTTGATGATATCATCATCACTGGTACCTCTCCCTCTCTCATAACCAATCTCATTCATCAACTACAGACCACCTTTGAACTCAAAGACCTTGGCCCTCTTCATTATTTTCTTGGCCTTCAACTTCACTACCATTCCACTGGTTTCTCAGTACACCAAACCAAATATGCCTCAGACCTCCTTCACCGATTTGCTATGACAGACTGTAAACCCAGCTCCACTCCATACTCCTCTACCTCTCGCCTTACCAAAGACCAAGGCACACCCCTTGTTGACCCTACCAGTTTTCGTAGTCTGGTTGGTGCCTTGCAATACTTGACTTTCACTCGACCTGATCTGAGCTTTGCCGTCAATCAGGTGTGTCAGTTCATGCACTCCCCGACTGATACTCACCTCATAGCTGCCAAACGGATCCTTCGTTATGTCAAGGGCTCCTTGTTGTCTGGACTCCTTTTTCAACCTGGCTCACTCAACCTTCAAGCATACGCCGATGCCGATTGGGCTGGTGACCCAATCGATCGCCGATCCACCTCAGGCTACGTTGTTTTCTTGGGCTCTACTCCCATCACTTGGGTGTCAAAGAAACAATGCACTGTTTCCCGATCCTCTACTGAAGCTGAATATCGGAGTCTCGCTTCCGCCACTGCCGAGGTGTTTTGGATCAGAATGGTTCTCAAGGATTTGGGGATTTTCTTACCTAATCCACCAATTTTATGGTGTGACAACCTCTCTGCTCTCGCCCTTGCTTCAAATCCCGTGTTTCATGCGAGAACCAAACATATTGAAGTCGATTACCACTTCATCCGAGAGAAGGTGGTTCGCCGCGATGTCGTCGTGAAGTTTATCTCCACTACCGATCAGCTCGCTGACATCCTCACCAAATGTCTTCCTTCGCCGAGCTTCCATCGCCTTCGTGCCAATCTGCTGCATCCGTTCCGGCCGCCTTAGATTGCGGGGGGATGTTAGAGTTTCACATAGTTTGCAGGTTCAGTAAAACGACTGTGCTTAGCTGCAGGTTCAGTAAAACGACTGTGCTTAGCAAGTGTTTCCACTTCTCTCCAGAACCTGCTCAACTCATGTGAGACACACGTGTGACACTAAATGACAGCACATACTTAGCTGTAGATATTAGCTGTAGATAACACGTGCTTATAATCAATAGTAACAGATTGTATAGTTAGTTACATATTGTTATAGAATTGGTTTTACACTTACAGTTATATATACATCATTGTATTGTTAATTACATTTAATCAATGAGATCAGAATTATTCAATACAAACTTTCCTCTCTCAAATACTTTAGCTTCTAGCTTTTCTAACAGTGGTTGCTCTGGGTTTTGTGGATTTTGTTTGTGTGTGTGGGTTTTGAAGGAAGGCGGAACAGATTTGGGTGTGTTTGATTTATGGGTTTGATTTGTGTGATTTTGTGATTGATGTGGCTGGAGAAAACAGAGAGAGAAAGAGGGGCTGGAGAAAACACAGAGAGAGAGAGAGAGAGAGAGAGAGAGAGAGAGAGAGAGAGAGAGAGAGAGAGAGAGACCAAGACCTGTACTCGAACCGACGGGGAAGGAGAGAGCAAGACCTGTACTCGAACCAACGGTGGACGAAGGATGTTGCTGTGACTCCGTGAGGGATGTTGGCGACGGCTAGGCTAGGCTAGGCAAGGTTTTAGTGAGGTTAGACAGAGTGAGAGACGAAGAGAAGAGAGTCGGTGTTCCGAATGAGAGGGAAAAAAATGAAAGTGAGAGGTAGAGAGGGTGAAATTTCGAATTAGAGGGAAAAAAAATGACATTGATAGTATGCCACATAAGTAAAAAAAATTATTTTATATATCATAGTTGGTCAGGTCAGTTTTGACCAGTTAGAAAATTAGTAATTTGTGACTCGACTTGAAATTCGACTTTTAAAAATATATATACTTAATATCCAAGTCCTAGTTTGTATACATATCCAATTCTAACCTCTAAACACTCACTTAAACACTCAATCACCCCCATCTTAACCTAAATCTAGACGTGATTATTTCATTTGGTATTAAAGCATTCGATACTTAATGGCCAAAGTAACATGATTCACACAAATCCCAAAAACACTTGCCACCTATCAAAAGGCCTTTGGCATCATCTTCTGTTGTCTTGAGATACTCAATAAGCTTTAGGATTTTATTACAACCATCAAGAATGACCGAGAATCACCAAGACATGGACTTGCTATTGTCCAAGAAGATCATGCACTTAACCTACTGTAGACATCCCATTTTGTACCTGTTACAGCTTGAGCCCCGGTCCTAATGAAGAAAAATTACCAAACTATATCAAGATGATTAACACCGTGTGTTAAGACCAAGCTTGTTGAGATCAAAGCCCAAAGACCCAAAAAACTCTTAAAAAAGAAAGAAAGCCAAACTAACCTAACAAGCATATGCCACTTCTTTGCGTACGCCACTCCACCTCATATCAACGTACGCCGCTAGATACATAACATATGCCAGAAACCATAGTTTCTCTTAAACTAGAGCAACGTGCCTCCTTTAGAAATCCTAGCTTGGGTGACTCATTTCCAACAAACCCTAGTTGCCCCCTCCGCCTATAAAAGAGGCATAACACCATAGAAAAAAGAGGTCAATAAATTTAGAAAGAAAGAAAGGCTAGAGGTTCATTACAAAGACAAATTGAGTATATGAATCCCTAAGGAATTAGAGAGAGAAAGAGTGGTAAGAAAAAGTTTTTGGGCAAGCAACTCTTCTATGACTTTCATAGTTAGAAGACGAGTTTCCTTCTCACGGGACTTAAATTATTTGTTTCATCCCCACAAGTTTTCTAGTACACAAAGTCTTTTGGTTTAAAGACAAACAACTGCGATAGAAGTCTAATCGAGGGACCGATTAAAATTGATAGCTTGCTAAGCTTTAAGGAAGAAATGTATGGATCTTCTCAATGAACCATATTCTCCTATTTGATTCGTTTGTATTTTTATTTTATTCTTCTTTTATTTTCTGTTTAATTCTATTCAATCTGTGTAGTTTCAGTTTAATCTTTTATTGAATATGTCTTTCAATTCCGTACTTTATTTTATGTTAATAATTCAGTACTTTCTAATCCAATTCCACTTATTTTTCATACTTAAATTCATATTTTCTGTCAAAGAAGCGTTTCTACTTGAACCTATGTATGCCTACCGCCAGTTGGTAATGAGCGTACGCCTCTAGGGTTCCTACTTGGTCAGATTGCTATTTTAATGATTGTGGTGTACGTTGACTAGGGCATAGAGCTTTTTTATTTTTTATTTCTATTTTGGGTGCTTGTTTCTCACATGAAATTGAGTGTATAATTTAGGGATTCTTCTCATGATTTAATTGTGACTCTATATAGAATGCTTATCTGATTTGATTCTAACTATTTATTTCCTTGTGTGATTAGGTTAGGATTTTCTTATTAAATAAATTCTTAGACAGTCCAATAATATGATAGAAGGTCAGCCCATACCCTAACTCTAGACTCAATTCAAACGAATTAGATCTTAATTTGAAAGTGAAGTTTAAAATTAGTTATTGAACCTAAACCAGGTGGAAATTGCCTTTTTTCTTATCCATCCTAGTCCCTCATGTTGTTTCTACAAGGGGAATACAATTTTAAAGTATTACAACACCCCAAACCATCTAAAGGTCAACATAGCTTCCTTCCACATGGACGAGGAAGCTCTCATATGGTTCAAGATACAGAGGAGTCCGGCTTATTCATCAATTGGGAAGCCTTTATGAAAGCCTCACAACTCCAAATTGACTTTGTTGTTGTTATTTATTTATTTTTTAATTTTGGGTGCTAAAATGTTTTTATTGATGTAATTCAATATATATTATTT
The DNA here is from genome assembly GCA_907173295.1 of Fagus sylvatica. Lineage (NCBI taxonomy): Eukaryota > Viridiplantae > Streptophyta > Magnoliopsida > Fagales > Fagaceae > Fagus > Fagus sylvatica. The sequence continues at coordinate 16,167,073 of OU015767.1, forward strand.
TTTTTTCCTAGCATTGTTTTGAAATTTTGTTTTGATAATTTAAGTTCTATTATATAAGTTGTAAGTTGTAACTCACTTGAAAATTTTCAAAATTTTAGATATATTTTAGTGGATTATTTTATTTATTAAAAATTTATCATATTTATTTGAATTCGTTCGAGACTACTAGGTTTTGATGATCTCGTCCTCATGGATTCGATGCTCCTAGTAGTCTCGAACTTATCATATTTGGTTTGTATGGTTGTTGATTTGGGTCAACATAGATCTGGATGGGGCTGAGAAAAACAATATGGTGCTTGAGACTGCTAGGTTTTGTAAAGTGATGGAAGAGTAGTAGCGGAAGGAAGCAAATCTAGTCGCGGGTCTGATTGTTGAATGTGCGGAAATGGTGTCAAAGGATTTACATGATTCGTTTAAGCTCTAGGGCTCTAATTGTGATGCCCCGCACCACCTAGCATAATAAATTAATTATATTAATATTAAGTCACAAAAGGATTATAGATTCAATAATTTACATGGTAAAATATATTTAAATTGATAGTAATAGATTTTACTATTGGATGATAAGTTAATTTAAATTGGTTAGATACTATACCATTTTAATATAGACACAATATAATAAGTGAGGCATATAATTTAATTAACCAAACCCCAAAACTAGTATTAAGGCAATTAAATTTACATGTAGGGCACTTTGGTCATTACACTTAAATTGGTGGCCCAATGGAAATTTGCCATGTGCCCCCACCTTTTAATTGCATCACATACTAGATTACATGTGTGATTTATTAAACCAAAACCCCATAGTCAGCCCATTGACCCTAGAGTTGACCGACCCTATAAACACAATTTACCCCCACCCCTCCTAACATTAAACACAAAACAAAATGCTCTCCTCTCCCTCTAGACCCACGGGTCTAGCAGCTTGGGGGAAGGAAACAAGAAAGAAAAGACTCTCTCGTCTCCCTCTCACTCACGGGTCCAGCAGCTCCAAGAATGAACCCCCTCTAGTTCCATTTCATTTTAACATTCTCACCTAGAAAATAGAAGAGGCAGAAGCTCTAAAACCCCACCCTTTCACACATGCAAGAAAGAAAGCTCAAGCTTTCTCCCTTTCCCTTGAGACCCACGGGTTCCAGCAGCTCCAAAGGGAGCTTTTGTTTGTTTTTCTTCAAGTATCATATCATTCCTCAAAGATATTATCACTTGGATAGGACTTCTGATAATTTTAATGAAATGTATAAGAGTTAACGTGAGCTTGAAATTTAGAGACATATACTAAACATATATGGGTATTCCCCTATAAAATATCATGATATTAGTACACATTTTGGTATAGCAGGGGATATGTTACAGCAACTTGTAAATCATGGATTTTTGGAGAATTGTTTCTTGATATTGGTTGATTGATTTAAGTTGGATTTTCTTGTGTGCATAGTATTTAGTATTTATATTATATGAGTGAATTTTGTATGCCTTGTTTCTACTCTTTAGTACACCAAAGAAATGTTTTCAGCCCGATGACTATTGTTGCTATAGCAGAATGGTGTGTGTTGATTTGTTAATTTCCACATTGGTTGAACTAAATGTTTTGAATATGATTTTGGGGTTTAGTAAGGGCTTAGTAAAGATTTGTTAAGTTAAATTAAGCGAATTATGGTCATAAGTGTTGATGTATTATGAGCTAAGGTTGGCATTAAGTTGAAACTAAGATTAAGTTAAAGTTAACTTAACTCCTATACTTGATTTAGGATAATCAAGGGAGGATAGGTGAAGCGATCTGTTTGAGACTCTTGGAATCCAGCTTTTGGATTGAGGTAAAGGAATGTGCCATGAAAATTTAATAGTTCATGTTTTAAGAATATATCTATATATGTTTTATCAATGCTTTCAGTAAACTCAGTTTGATACTTGTTTATAAAGAAAACGTGCATTGATTTAGAAATAGTTTTGAGTTAGTACAATTAAGACAGATTTTAGAAGCAAGTTGTGGATATGCTATGAATTTTGGCTTAGTAAGGCAAGAGAGAGATTGAAAAATAAACAAGCATGATATGTTTTATGAACATCTAAAACAGTTTTGAGTGTGATGCCCTGTAGACTGACAACCCAAGGCCACGAGGGGATTGTATGCCCTAAAGACATGGCAGCAGGCCACGAGGGGTTTTATTCCCTATAGACCGGCAACAAGTAAGGCCATGAGGGGTTGTATTCCCTGAAGATATGGCAACCCAGGCCACGAGGGGAGCTTCGGATCTTTGTAGACTGGCAACCCAGGCCACGAGGGGATAGTTTTCCTGTAGACATGGCACCAGTAAGGTCATGAGGGGCAAAGTCTTAAAGATAAAGTACAGTTACATGTTCCATATAGCTTTTGCTATATTATGCAATGGTATGAGATAAGTTTTCTCTTCAGAACAGTTTAAGGGAACATGTTTTATTTACATATAAAGGAATCATGTTATATGTTCAGATTTCAATAGTCATATTATGCCTTACAAGTTATCAGATATTATGTTCATCAGTATGAAACATATATGTTCAAGAAGCTCATGAAATCATTTTAGCATGATCTGTTTATATGCAAGTCATATCTACAAAGATTATTCTGTTTATCGTGCATTCATGCATATTGTTAAATCTTTATGTCACGCCTCCCTTACTGAGCAAAATGGGTTGCTCAGATTGCGGGAACATCTTATAGTGCAGTCAAGAGTCTCAACATGGAGGAGCAATTTTGTTGTATCTAGAATTAGTCTTAGACGTTTTGAGTTTTGTATATATAAAGCGGAAGTGATGTATATGTTTAAATAGTCTTTCGCTGTATTAGAGTTATTATGTCCACATACTGATGTATTTTGTATAAACAGTTATAGATGCTTTGACTACTATCACTTCCTTTAGGTGGACTAGTATATTCATTCGTTTTGTAAAGGAGTATGTTTATAGTTTTGGGAGTTCCCAACCCAAGAAGAAGTTAAAGAATCAGGACGAGAGAAAAGAAAAGAAAGAAGAAAAATTTATACTCCTTTTAGTTGGTTCGTGTTAATATCAGGCACAGGCTTGGTATTAGCATGCCAGTCCGACTCCGAATCATATTACGGATTTGGGTCGTGACACTAATACCATGTGGAAAATCATAAAACATATAGAATCTAAAAGATGCAGAAGTATAAATAATGTAGAGAATAAAGGGAAGATTGGAGACTATGATTTTACATGGTTCGGCATTATGGCTTACATCCACAAAATAAAGTCTATATGTGTTATAATGTGTTGTGTGAGGTCCTATTTATAGGATAATAGTAAACGATAATTAACATATCTAAACAATGTGAGATTTATTCCTTAATAGGGTGATGCTATTTTTTCTTTCTTTCTTTTTAATATTTATGGAGATAGCAATTTTGAATAAAGGACAATGATATTAATTTTACAAATATTGAATTTATACATAATTGAATATTAGGCAAAACCCACAAAGAGTTTAAATATAATTCTATAAGGGTATTTTAAGAAATTTGATTGGAATATTGTTCCATTTTATTATCATATCATGTTTTACCAAACTGTAAATACATATAGAATGTTAACTCAGTGTTTGCACCAAACATATACTTAGGAATAGTTATTTTATTACAGGTTTTATATTTCTTGTAATACTTTTCTAATTTCAAAGTAATCACCAGTATGGTGTACCAAAAGTCCTTATAGATTGAGTTCCATTATAAACCATAAAGCCCTCTTGTACTTACATCAGGAATATTCATTTTCTTTTAAAACCATTTTTTCTTGCTTCTGCTTGAATCAAATTCAAAATGTAACAAACTCCAACCTTAAATTACAAAACCTTTTAGTTATATTGGATAATGTAATTTTCATGAAAAACCAACGAGAGTAGAAATACAAACTATAGCGAAAAGACTGAAGTAACAGCAACCACAAAATTACAGAAAACACTTCAAAAATCAAGCTAGTTGTTTTCGCTTGCTTCACCGGCAATGCGATGAGACCTCAGTTCTTCAATTAAGTTATTCAAATCAGAGTAAGATGATCCGTTTTCTTCAACAGCTTTTTTTGCCATCTTCCCAAGCTCTCTTGCCCTGCTTCTCATCTCCTCTGCTTCTTCACCAACCATTATTCGAATCACAGCCTTCTGTATAGCTTCCCTCTTAATGCTATCTCCCAAAAATCTGACCCATTGTTGAACACCAACACCAACTCCAATTCTCAAAATATGATTTACCAACTTTTCATTGAAGAATTGCTCAGCTGACACCGGCCATGTAACCATTGGCACCCCAGCAGACACTCCTTCCAATGTAGAATTCCACCCACAATGAGTCACAAATCCTCCAACAGCTTCATGATCAAGAATCGCTATCTGGGGTGCCCAACCTCTTATAATTAGACCCTTTCCTTCCACTCTTTTCTCAAATCCTTCAGGCAGCCATTCTTCATTTCCTTCATCATTCTTTTCTTTCTTAACAACCCAAATGAAGTGCTGCTCAGAACCCTCAAGACCAATTGCAATCTCCTTTAGCTGGGAATCATTAAAGTTAGCCATACTTCCAAAACAAACATAAACAACCGAATTTGGTTTCTTCGAATTAAGCCATTCCAAACATTCATGGCAATTAATGGAGGCTTCCCTTCCCCTTTGTGCTTTATCTTCAATATCCTGATTGGATAGTGAAACCGGGCCTATATGCCAAGCCTTCCTTCCAAGGACCTTCTTATAATAGTTTGCATAAGCTGGCTCAAGTTCATAGAAGCTGTTAAAAACAGCCCCAAAACTTGTTAGCCCTGCTTCTATAGCTTGTTCATACATCTTCGTGGATTCTGTTTGAACATTTTGTGTAAATAAATCAGGAAGTTGATTCCTTGTCAACTTGATGTCATCTGGGAAGTTGGGGATGATAAATGGTTCTGAATCTGATGAAACTTTTTTGTGGGGTTCGTGTAGTCTTACACATTCTGAGGCACATGTAGAGAAAAAACTTGTTGCATGGAAAATAAGCCTTGGTATGCCAAACTTCTTAGCTAAACCAGTAGTCCACGGGTACCACGCGCTGGACACAAGGCAATCAGGAGCATATTCTTGAACAAGTTTCTCGAGTGGTTGCTCCAGCATGGCGGCGGCCTTGTAGAATTTTTGCCTCAAATCAAGTGAAGTAGCCAAGTGGTAGCTCTCGAATCCTTTGGGCAACTCAACTTGGACATATGGGAATTCGATGATTAGAACATCCATTTGTAATCCCAAAATTTTGCTTTTTTCAATTGTTTTGGAGATCAAGGAGGCATTCAGAGGAGTGGTGATTATACTTATTTTCAAACCTCGCGAAGCAAATAGCTTGGCCATGTCTACGGCTGGGATCAGGTGGCCTGAGGCCAGGAATGGAAAGAAAAACAGGTGAAGCTGGCGCCTTTCACTATCCATATTGGCTTTGGTAGAGAAAAATAGTTTATAGAACTGCAAGGTTATGAAGAAGAAACAAGCTTAGTCTGAAAGGCTAAGAGCTAGGCATTGGTACATATATAGGGAGGCTTGTCCTCGGGTTTAATTGGGTTTTAACATGAGACATGACCTTTTTCATAATTTTCTATTTTCAAAATTGTTATTTCCGTTCATCATCATCACTAACATTACATTTAGGCTAAATTATAAGTTACACCCTCTAAGTATGGCCAAAGTTCAATTCAGTATTTTAAGTTTTGACCAAATTTTGACATCCTCTAACTTTCAATTTGATTCAATTTGATTCAATTCAACGTTTTTATTCAATTCTGTCACTTCTGCCGTTAACTTTCACAATTTTGATTTTCTTTTAGTTTTTTTTTTATTAAAAAAAAACAGAAAACTAATATTTTCTTTTTGTTGGAGAAAATCACTTAAGAATGCAGCAAGAACACTCTGTTTGAGCAAAAATCCAGCAACAATAACAAAATACATGCATTCAAGCTCATTGCGTCAAGAACCCAGCAAGAACACAACAAGAATCCAGTAGCAAAAAGAACATTTAAAAAAAAAAAAAACCCAACAGCAACAAGAACATTGTTGAACCCCACAAACAGATTCATCGAAGCCATCAAAAATTACAACTAATTGTTTTTTTCTCTTTGATTTTCTGCAAAAACAATAAGATTCTCCAAAGCCAAATTATACAAATGAAACTATTTTTTTTTTCTTTTTGATTTTCTGTGGGCACAAAGGAATTCACATAAGTCACAAACTCCCAAACACCCAAACGCTCGCCATCGTTTGAAGCTCTTGGTTCTCTCGGCCTGAGAAAGCAAAAGAGTAAAGAGAGAGAGGATTAGAGAGACCGAGAAAGAGAGCTAGAACTAAAGAACAGAGGGAGATCCAGTCCTCACCGCAACACACCGACCCTAGTTCGAACCAAGGACACCGCCGTTGGTGGATCCAGAGCTCTCTTGCCGTGCGCCCCCACACACGAGAGCGAACTCTCTCTCTCTCTCTCCGCCATGAACAACCAAAGCTTGCCATTTTAAGAGAGAGAGCTTTACTTTATTATCAAAAAGAGAGAGCTTTAGATCTGAGCTTGACAAAACTTTATTTTCTGTTTGTGAAAAGAGAGAGCTTTAGATCCATTTCTATTTTTTAAGAAAAATATATTTTTTATTTTCTGGATTTTTAAATGTAAAATAAATAAATAAATATCAAAACTAACGGAAAAGTTAACAGAATTGACGGAAAAACATTAATTGAAATCAAATGAAACTTAGAGGACTAAAATGAAATGGTCAAAACTTAGAGGACTGAATTGAACTTTGACCATACTTAGAGGGTGTAACTTGTAATTTAGCCTTACTTTATCTGATATCAATCATATTAAATTACGTCCATAATTATTATATCCTTAAACTTATTGTTTAATTTGTCCGAGAAATAGGAAATAATTTAGCTAGGTTTGGTCAGAGAGGACCTGAATTAATATGAAATAATAAAAGGAGGAGCTTATCAAGAGGAAGAAATTTGGGTTTTCTTTGAGTGACCACCAAGGCGGCTTTTTCGAGTCTTCCTTGAAAATTTAAAAAATTGCACATTTGCTTTCATGGGTGACGTAATCCCTTATGTCATACAAAGGGTGAATGGAATCATTGAAAACTAGGAGCATATCCTCTGGTTAGTGACTAGTCTCTGCTTCAACAAAATTAAATTTGTAGTTACATATGACTTTAAAATTGGCAATAGAGTTTGTGCTTGAACCAACAGTGACAAAGGTTGTCTGTCTCGTGTGACTTTAGACCTGATACAAAAGTAAGGTCTAAACTGACATGTTTGTGAAATGCCAATCTATTTTAAGTCATTTTTGCTCATTCTACTTTGTACTTAGAATATAGTTTTGTTATGTTAAGAAGTTTAATTTGTTTTTAAATGTGGGGGAATTGTATTAGCTTTCATCATTTTCAGGTTTGTGGAAGTCTTGTATACTATTCACTTGCCCTGTTTCTTTGTTTAAAATTTCTTGTTCTACAAAATTGAAAAAGGCAAAAAAATAAAATGTTTGCACCAGACCAAAAACTTGAGCCAATAGTTATAGAAGACAACCCTTTAGAAATCAACAATGATTTATAGTATATGGTATTCCAGTTGTTCAAAGTGGGAGTTCTTATGCATTGTTCTTTCTATGATTGTAGGCCATGTTTCCCATACAAAGAGATGGACGCTTGGCCCCAAAAGCTTGTCTTTTATCCCATGCTTTAAGAGAATTTTCGCAGTTCAACAGTACAAAATGATTGCTTGGTTTAGAAATTCATAGGGCATGAAAAATGTTTAAATTGTTACTTTTTGACCGGGGAGTAAAATGAAGACTTTTTTGGGGCGGGTAACCTGAGGCGGGGCGGGACGAAACCCGACCCATACCGCCCCATTGCCATCCTTAATTCCAACTTTCTATGATTGGTAGGCCGTCTGTTTTCTCATACAAAGAGATGGACGCTTGGCCCCAAAAGCTTGTCTTTTATCCCATGCTTTAAGAGAATTTTCGCAGTTCAACAGTAACAAAATGATTGCTTGGTAGGGCATGAAAAATGTTTAAATTGTTACTTTTTGACCGGGGAGTAAAATGAACTGAACCTGTTATAAAAGAAACAAAGATTCAATGAACTAGGCAGGTCTACACCCCATTGAGTGGTATCACATTTGGATCACAATTTAAAAAACACTTGAGAGCCTTATGCAGATTAAAAAGACTTTTAACAATACTAAAAAAAAAAAAAATGCATTAGAAAAAATAAAGAAGAAAACCCTTTCTAGGCCACCTAGGGGTCATTTAATAGACTTGAAATCCAAGAACCTAGATTTGGCATTATTAAAGACCTCCAATGTTATTTAATAGACTTGTAATTCAAGTAATTTGGATTT
>OU015767.1:16175561-16216429 GCA_907173295.1 Fagus sylvatica
AAAAAAAAAAAAAAAAACCTAATCTTTATCCCATTCCATTTACCTAAAAAGATAACTATAAAATATTTCAAACTATTATTAAAAAAAATTTAGGACAGATAAGAAAATTCATTAGAGTAAATATCAATCCAAAAAAATTCACCATTCAACGTAACAAATAAGAAAAATTACATTTAAAATTCCACTATTTCATTTTTTTTTTCAAATATTCCACTCCATTTTTTATTTTTTATTTTTTATGACTCTCCCTTTTTTTCCCTCACATCTCCCATTTTCTAAAAACCCTATTAAAAAAAATTAAAAAAAGCAACACAACCTTATCTTGAAGTTATATGATAACCAATCAAACATTAAGTGATAAATATTCGGTTTTTTGTATCAAAACAGTTATCACCGGTTTTTTTTTAAAAAATGTATATTTAATGGCTTAGGAAAAGAAATGAGCAATTTTTAACAGTTAATGTTTAAAAAAAAAAAATTCATCCTAATTTTAAGGATATGGCCGTACGTGACTGAGAAAAAAAAGGATATAATTTTAAAGAGAGAATGTGTCTACGAGGAAAGAAAAAAAACTAATCTTTCAAATTCTTTCCCAACTTCCACTTCACAAATATTCTACCACTACACAAATCTTTTCCCATCTTCCATACTCTCTCTCTAAAAAAAAATAAAACTTTCCAGTAACAAAATTCAAAATTTAAATTATGCATTTAAGTCCTATTAAAGTTCTTATTCAAAGTTTGTTTAGAATCAAGATTCCGTTATAATTTTTTTCTTCAAAAAAGTGTGTATCTCAACTCTCAACTCTCTTCATAAAAGATTAAACTCTCAACTCTCAAATCTTACAGATAAACTTTCACTGTTTTTTTTTCTATATTATGTCTATAAACATCGTTTTTTCATTTTTATTTTTGAATATTAATGGGGTTGTTTTTGTTGTATATGCAGGATTGTTGAAAACATAGATATGGTTTGCAATGGACATACATAGGGATTTACTATGTGTGTTTTTTTCAATATAATGTCTATAAACATCGTTTTTTCATTTTTATTTTATTTTTGAATTTTAATGGGTTTTTTTTTTTTTTTTTTTTTTTTTTGTATATGCAGGATTGTTGAAAACATAGATATGGTTTGCAATGAACATACATAAGGATTTACTATGTGTGAAGAACTACAAGGTTAATACATGAAACACGTATATTCATTTTGTTTTTAATTTTAGGTCCTTATTTACGATTCTACTAATATGCCTCACAGTTTACCTACCTTTTTTTTTTTTTTTTTTTGCTTCTTTTACGAGCAAGTCTCCATTCTTTTCCATCACACTGGAGACTTGGCCATTCCTCTTTACCGAAAAGAGGACAAGTAAGAGATTTGAAAGTTTGTTGAAATTTTTACAGACAAGTTTGCCTATATGGTTATAAATTTCACGTCGAAAACAAATTGAAGAAAAAACAGCATAAATATGTGGTCGTGAAGGAGGTTGAACGGTGAATAATTAGGGAAATTAATTGTGGAGGTTACCTCTCTCTCTCTCTCTCTCTCTCTCTCTTTCACTCATTGATGATTGGGTAGTTGTAGTTGGATTAGGAAATTAATTGTGCAAGTTACTCATTGATGATTGGGTAGTTGTAGTTGGATTAGAAAATTAATTATGGAGGTTACCTATCTTTCTCACTCATTGATGATTGAACATTTGAATTGCAAAATATCTAACCAGATAATAAATAGTTAAAATGGGTAGTTGCAGTTGGATTAGGAAATTAATTGAACATTTTACCTTATACATGTAACCAAGCAGTAACACATCTCTCACACCTGTAACCAAGCAGCAACACATCTCTCACAAAATGTGTTTTACCTTATACCTGTAACTAAGTAATTGAAAGCCAACACAGTAATTACATCTCACACTAAACAAAATGTGTTTTACCTTATACCTGTGGCCTTGGATCTCTTCAAATAATTTTTTTTTTCTTTTCTTTTTCACAATGTCAATTAGATAAGCTTTAATTTTATTTGCTCATTCAACTTAACTAAGTTATATAATATCACGTTTATAATAATAATAATTTTTTTCTTAGATTTGTCTTTTCTTGACTTTGGTCTCCTCGGATTGTTTTTGTTTCTATTTGATGCAATTAGAATCAATATTAAAGTGTAATTTTCAAATTGAAATTCTAATTTATAATGGCAATGAAATTAAATTTATTTTTTTCTTTTTTGTTTTTTATCCTGTCATCAAATTAACCTACAATTTGCCCAAAAAATAAAAAAGAGCCTCTGAACACGCGCGGAGCGCGTTTGAGGAGGCTAATATAAACAATTACAATTAATTAATTATTATTATTTTATGATATAAATTTTAATCTAAACTCTCACACACGTATAATTTGAAGATTTCGGGGATTGAACCCACACCCTAATAGAGGGGTGGAGATTTTTGGAAGGGGAGATTAGTACTGAATTGAATACCCAAGAAGCACAATTACAATAAATTCGGATATATTATGAATGTGATTATCGTTTTTTCTCGACTGGTGACATATGATGTCTATGTTGTGATAAGATTTTACAAATTTAGGATGAACTTACCTTGAGGTTATTTTGTTGACATATCATGTCTACGTTGTGATAAATATACATTAAAGGAAATGGCTATAGAATTTTAGAATTCATATTCAGATTTATGTTATTATGCCATCATTAGGTTACTACTTTTAAGTTTTAACCATGATATATTTTTTGTATTTTCTTGCTAAGCAATAATGATATCTTTTTGTTGGGTTGTTTGCTCTTACCCCTTCTGGGCCATTAATATTATATTCTTCTATCGGGGATACCATTTTAGGCCAGAAATTGGCTTGTATAGCAGTATAGGTTCCGACCACCAAAAGGAAAAAAGGAAAAAAGAAGAATAATAACGTATGGGTAATTTTGAATAATTTGATCGAGTGGCCAATTGGAAATTATCGTCAAGCTACCTCTAGTTTGTAATCATTCAGACTTCTTGCGTGCTTAAAGGGTAGGGTTGGGGGCTCATGAAGTCAGGGTCAGGGCCCGACCTCTAAAGATCATTGGGTCACGGAAATTATTTCGTGAAGATATTTTAATTCAAGGCTTCACATTGTTTGTCTCCATCTTATCTTTGTTTATCTTTGTTAGGTAAGTTTTTGGAAACTTTTGAAATGAAACTTTATGAAATGTATCTCATATCTCTCATATATATCATATATATATATATATATATATATATATATATCATTCTTCTCACAATGTGTAAGTCTTGATTGTGTGATGGAGGATGCATCAAGTATCTTTGTTAGTTCAAGGATTCCACACGGTCGCGAGAGAAAAAATGCATATATATAATATATGAAATAATTATTTCCCTATATGTATGTGAGAGAGAGAGAGAGAGACAGAGAGACAGAGACGTGGACATTGAGATGGGGGGTCAAGAGATATGTCCAGTTTAGTTATCTGCCTTGAAGATCAAAACCTGCCCCACCTGATATAGTTTTTTTTTTTTAATTAAATTTGAATGAGTGAGTTTTACCTCAAGGTGAGGGACCGAAGAAATTTGATCAGTTAATTCTTGTTATTGTTAATATACTATTCTTAATAGTTTTTTCAACTAATACTGAGATTTCAATTTGTATCATCTATTCCATAATAGTTATAACAAATATAAAACCTTTTTTTTTGTGCATCATACTGCACACAGAGGTTAATAATCGTGAGAAAAGAATGTGCTACCTATGGCTCTTGTGGATGTAAATTGTGCAGATGAAATTGCTACCTAGGGCTGTTACGCCACAAATTAAAGGTTTTTTAGTTTTAATTTATATTTATTGTTTTCTTTTTTGGGAGAGAAGAGGATCAAATCCAACCCATGCCACCAGATCAGAGATATGGGGTAAGTACCATTCCGACTACAGAAATAATAAGATCGAGTTACTGCAGAAATCCCTTACGAATCCATAACATTGTAATTTTTTTAATTTTTTAAAGTGAACGGGATCAATTTTCATTAACAACAAATCTACATCCTGATTTTCAAATTACTAATTGGAAATGATTGCTCGGTAGGCAAGGCAAGACTGCAAAAAGTGCCTTCCCACCATAAAGAAGCAACTTTTATTAAAGTGAAATTTTGCAACATAAATCCATCATTTTAGCTTGTTTAACATATACTTTTCCCAAACACCATGCACTTTGGTCTTGGTAAAGTTATCCATAATGCTGAACTGAGTTGGACAGAATCATGATGGAATCTTTAGATTAACTATATGATTATTGAAATGATATGGACCATTATTGGTCTCCCATGCCTAACCGAAAACATAGAATAGCAGTAGCCAGTAGGGCCAAGCTCCTCTAAAGTCCGACTAGATTAAACTTAGAAACAAAAGAGCAAAACTAATTGCCATGGCGAGTTATGGTTGGAATAACATCATCTGAATCTACAACTAACACCATTTTTATGATGACAAATTACAACAAGTAATATCAAATTATGAAAAATATTGCATCTCTAAACTTATCGGCAAAAAAAGAGAGAAAAAAGTAGCATTTTAACCACGCTCAACTTCTCATTATCAATTTGCCCATTGGGCCAAATGCCAAGTAGTGTACTTCTCATTCCCTCACCTAATTGGGTGTGGGTTCGATTCCCCTCCCTCCTCATATATATCTTGTTGTGTTCTTAGAAATGAATTATTAAGTTGGGCTAAAAAAAATTACCTCGGACATTTAACTTTTTGCACAAGTGAATGTCTTAATTTTTTCAAAAATGAATTGCGCCAGTTATAATAGTGGACAATTTTTTTTTTAAAATACTGATAAATTTAATTCTGGGTTCAATTTCCACAAAATTGAACACGAGGCCTACATGACATTCATTAGTCCAAATAGCTTTTAACTCCCTGCATAAGCATGGACGTATTTCAAAATAAAACAGAAATAGATATATGTTAAATGTTCATACTTAACTTCAACTCTGGTAATGTTAATGTTATAATTTTTGTCAATTCTTAGAAAAACCTTGTTAGGATAATGTTTGATAAAGTATGTCAATTTTTCATTATTAATTACTCCGTTTTAGTTTAAGAAAAAAAAGGGATAGTTTCTTGACTTATTTATATTTAATTTTCTTCTCGTAATGCAATTTTTGTGATGATGATGTACTGAATTTATTTAATGTTTATATTTTAAAAATAATTTATGAAAATATATTAAAAGGAACAACCAATTTTTTAGAACATAGTAAACAAAATTCACTGAAGTTCATACTTGAATTAATAATAAGTTTTGTTAAAAAATTTGTATTGGTTTCAAATCAGTCAGAAGCAACTATAAATGGGCTTTAAGTAACAGGGGGTAGAAGTTGTTTTAATTGGTTTTGATAAAGTTTTAAATATGTTAGAAATGGGCTTCAAGTAGAATGGATTAGAAGTGGTTTTGACAAAGTTTTGAATATGTTAGAATTGGGCTTCAAGCAGAATGGGTTAGAAGTGGCTTTAAACTTTCAATTGGTTTTGACCGAGTTTTAAATATGTTAGAACTTAGAAGTAGTTTAAATTGGTGGGATATTTGGCAGTAAATTAGAGCATGTAAACTCTGATTGGAATCACAATTGACACAAAAATTCGATTACAATTAGAATTTGATTTAAATATTTGTTGAACTTCCACTTTAATATATTATATATATATTTTGTGAAATCAAATTTAATTAGGTTGATGCTAATTAAGCCTAATAATACAAGATAAACCATGTCCTATTTATTTTTATTTTATTTTTTATTATTTATTTTTTTGTGGAGAATCAAGCCATGTCCTATTTTAGAGGCCACTCCATAAACATAACAGTTATTAAAATATTACAGTCTCATGTGAGTATAGTCCCTCTATCTCACACACACCAAATAATTGTAAAGAGAAATTCCTTGAAATTCGCCTCAAGGTTGTTGGCTACTAGACTAGATCCAATTCCTTGGATTGCATAAGACTGAAAACCACTAATCAACTCCTTTGGGTTAAATTGGATAAGGAGGCTATGGACAAAAACTTTGTACAAACACATGTTACATTGACTAGTCTCTTGTAAGAAAATCCTAAGGTTTAGCCTTGAGCTTAATCTCAATAAATTAAAATTTTAACAAATTTAGAGAACTCATTTTTAAAAAGTGAGGACTGAATTGATAAAAATTAGACTGTAGAGATTCATTTGACAATTGAAGTAAAATTCAAGGGACTAAATTGAATTTTAGCCTAAAAAGAAAGATCAAACATTTCTCAAGGTCCTTCTCATAGGGCGTAAAATCTTGATAAAATAAAAGACTCAATTCTTGAAGTTCAGGGCTAATCCAACCTTTCTCATGTTACTCACTTCTTGCTTGTGAATTAGAAGATTGCCATGTGAAGCATTCCAAGAGAGTAACAATTCATCGGTACTTTTTTGTTGTTGATAAAAATGATATTTGAAACTTCATTTCGACTAATTCTATGGACACGTGCAATCCCCTTATTCTACACTCACTAAGTAATTACTAGGCCCAATGACTTTAGGGAATGATCTGTTGCCATGAGGTGTCGAATATACAACTTACTTCATTTGATGTATATTACGGCTTGTCCTACCACTTCACTATTATTATTATTATTATTATTATTATTATTATTATTATTTTGGTATCTAAGAACATGTAGCATGCATCATGATGCAAAAGTTACCACTGATTTTGCTTCAAGATTAGCTAGAAAATAGTTTTTCTTTCTTTCCTTTTCCTTTTTTAGTTTACTTTGTTTTTGGTGCCTATCTCTAAACATAAGTCATTTACCAAAAGATAATTAAATAAAATTATTTTCTTCCTATAATAATCTTTGTCAATTGTGTTTATTACAAAAAAGAAGAAGAAGATTGGTTTTCACTTTTTAATGTTAAGCATAAAGGGTATGTTGAAGTTAAAATATCTATGGAGGTGGGATTTTTTAAACTACTTTTCATTAAATTTGTGGTTTTCAATCAGGACTATAATTTAGAGACAAAGGGAATATAATTTTGGACAAGGTTTGGCGACAAACTGGTTTGTAGCCCATTTGCTACAACCCACTACGTGGTAGCTTATAAGACCATCTACATGTATTATTTAAAGAAGTCACATGATTCATTAAATAAGTTATGTGACTAAAATACACATGGATGATCTTATTAATTGCCACGTAGTGGGTTGTAGCAAGCTGGCAACAAACCAGTTTGTAGTCAAACTCTGTCCTATAATTTTTAGTTTATTTTACTTACCGACAAAAATTTCCAGTTTGCCTATTCATAATTTTCAAAAAGTTAACTAAGAATACTTTAAACCTTGGTGGAAAATATTGATAAGGTGTTTTTCCCTTTTAAATCAAAGATCACTTGTTTCTTTAAATGTTTCCTATCTTACTAATAATAAAAAAGAGAGCAAAGGGAATTTGATCAATGAATTGATGAAAGGAGGTTCTTTGCTAAGGTTAATTGAGTATTACAAAGAATGTGATCAACTATCCACGTGTACTTTTAATCACATGATCTATTTGATGAATTATTTAAATAATACATTATGATGGTTTTATGATTCGTCATGTAATGGGTTAGAAGAGATTTCTCAAAACCAATTTGGATGTATTTGTAAACTTTGTTTATGGGCCATGAAAATTTTAACACATATGACTCTATTAGAGAAGTGATGGATTTATTATAAAGATCTTACATAAATTGATTTTCCAAACAATTGGCTATATATATGTGTGTGTGTCTCAAAATGTAAGAACAATTGGGATCATGGTGGGATCCTGATCGTTCCAATCCCACAATTTATACTTAGATCTTATCATATTCCTACTAATTAAAGATTCTAGTGCGATTCAGATCGTTTAATAATTTTAAGATCGTAAGATCTTAAGATTCTACGATCTAGATTGTGATTTCAACAATTATTCTTATGATGCATTGCGATGATTACTAATTACGACAAGTCGCACTAGAAGTTTATTCATTCTGGATAAAATTTTGCCTAAATAATGGAAGGGATACAATCATACAACCAAATCGACCAAGACCAAGACCAAGAGGGGATGAGCGAGATAGGGAGATAGGTAAGTTCCCCTGGTCAAGGCAAGAGTTATTGGTAATAAATTTATCACTATGATTTACATTAACATAATCCCAGATTACGAAAGACTTGAGCACAGACCTGTCACTGATTATATTAAAGATTTCTCAATAAGAGTCAGACACAGGAGTTTGAATAGCTTCAATCACCCCTAATCAGCGCCTTCAAAACACTCATTTTTTTCTTTTTCTTTCGCTAAGTAACCTTAAAAACACACGTAGCCACACTAATAGTTTCCCAACATTCCATCAACCTTACCTGTTTAAAGATATGATCAAATTTCTTATGTTCCGTATCTTGCCTAACCCAATTTTTAATTATTTCATGATCAAAGTGAACTAACCTACCGCTACCGAAACAAATGTTGCATTACTTTGAAGTATATTAATCATATAGATGGACTTTTATATAGTTTATGCTGACGGATTGTGTTTTGTGATTTGTTGTAGAAGAAACGAGAGACTCTTTTTGGACTTTGTGATCACTGGGGAAATTCGTCAAACATAAAGGCTACAAAATTCCAACCACCTCGTAACTGGTCCTTTTTTTGTGCTTAAAATATCATTGCAGATAAATGTTAAAATCCCAGCATCGAACTACACAATTCTATCACAAATTTACAATGTCACAACTCAAGCATGACTGCATGAGAAGGCCTCCATTATTTGCATCACTACAAAACATACAAACAAACAAACATAATACTAATGATTAATGACTTAATCTTGCTTGCTTCAAGGCGCCATATGACTTCAATTCCTTAATCAAAAGACCCAAATCAGTGTAGGACGAGCCTCCTTCTTCAACAGTACTCTTTGCCAGCTCCCCTAGTGTCTTTGCCCTGCTTCTCATTTCCTCAACCTTCTCACCCACCATTATCTCCTTCACTGCCTTCTCTATAGCTTCCCTTTTAATAAAATCACCTACCAATCTAATCCATTGCTGAGCACCAACCCCAACTCCAATCTTCAACACATCCGTAATCAACTTCTCATTATAGAACTGCTCAGCAAATATAGGCCATGTCACCATTGGTAGCCCAGCACTGATTCCTTCAAGAGCTGAGTTCCAACCACAATGAGTCACAAACCCTCCAACTGATTCATGTTCAAGAATCAAAACCTGGGGTGCCCACCCTCTTATTATTAGTCCCTTACCTTCCATTCTTTTCTCATACCCTTCAGGCAACCAATCTTCTTGCTGATCATCATCATTCTTGTTCTTCTTCACAACCCAAATGAATTCCTGCCCAGAAGCCTCAAGGCCTAATGCAATTTCCCTTAACTGAGAAGCTGGGAAATTTGAGTTCGTTCCAAAACATACATAAACAACCGAATTGGGCTTCTTGGAACCAAGCCATTTCAAGCAGTAGTCATGCTTCCTCAATGGAGGCTGCGTTTGCGTTTGCGTTTCCTCTCTGGGCTTTCTCTTCGAAATTCCTATTGCAAAGAGAAACTGGGCCTATATGCCAGGCATTCTTTCCCATAACGTTTATATAATAATCAGCATAAGCAGGCTCGAGCTCGTAAAAGCTATTAACAAGCATGCCAAAGCTTCGATTTTCCGCTTCATGCGCTCGACCCAACAACCTCGTAAAGTCATTCTCAAAACCCAGTCGTATATGATCCGCAATTTGCAAACTTGTTAACTCGATCTTGTCCGGTAGACCAGGCAAGACAAAAGGGTCAGTGTTTGACGAGACAGTTTTGTGAGGCTTGAACTTTGCTACACTATTCGCAGCACACATGGAGAAGAAGCTAGTTCCGTGGAAAACCAACCTCGGAATTCCGTGCTTTGATGCTACATCTGTTGCCCACGGAAAGAACATGTCGGCGACGAGTCCATGTGGGTATAGTTCTCGTAAGATGTCATTCAGAGGTTGTTCGAGCAAGGACATGGCACTGAAGAATTTCTGGTGGGTTTCTTGGTCAGTGATCAGATCGAGGTTTTCGAGGCCTTCAGGTAGGCCAACCTCTTTAGCAGGGAATTCGATGATTTTGAGGCTGATTTTGGCTGAGTTTTGGGTTTTCTCTATTGTTTTGGTAAAGATATGAGCGTTTTTAGGGGTGGTGATTATGGTGGTTTTGACGCCTCTAGCTGCAAAGAGCCTGGCTATGTCTAAGGTTGGTAACAAATGGCCATGTGCCATTAGAGGGAAGAATAGGACATGAAGCTGATCAGGTTCACTACTCATGGTTGTTCTTGTTGGAACAAAATTGGAGTAGATTTTGAAAGTTTGGTTTGAGAGTGGAAGATAAAGCAGGCAGCTAAAAGAAAATAGATCGGTAAGGAAGCATTTGGTGCAAACTCCTTTCTACTACCCTACTTTTATAAGCAGCAGAGCCCACTATTCCAAGAGAAAAAAAGGGGAATACAAATCTTCTTTTCGATGAAATAGTAGGAAAATTTTATTGATAAACAGAAAGGAAATATATCCAAAGGAAGACAAATCTTCAATCTCATTTTTTATGTTTCATTTTATACTCCATCATTTGTAATACGATAAGTATCTGATTTATTTTATTATAAAATAACTAACTTTTTAAATGGAAACAAATCATACATGTGTCCTATTATAATTGATGGAGTATAAGAGTGAAACACAAAATGCGAGATAATAGATATTAAAAAAAAAAACATATATAAAAGAGTTCATCTTCTAATAATAGGACGAAAATACCTTTCCCACATTGTAATATGAATCTCACTTGTAATTACATTTTCACTAATTGTATAATATGAATCTCACTTGTAATTACATTTTCACTAATTGGTATTATAATCTATAACATTAATTGAAAAGGAAATTAATGGTCGTATTATATGAAAAATAAATTATGAATCAACATAATCCTATGATCATATTTCAATATATTGGAAAGTGTTATAGTTGGAAGGAAATTTAGGACTTAGGACCACTATGGAAGGACATGTGGGCCTTTCCACAACGGGCGGTCAACCAATGGCAATTATTAGGTTCACACTTATTGTTAGTTACTTTTCCTGCTTGGATTGTGCATAGAGCATTCCCATTAGAGTTACCAAACTGTATTTTTATCAAAAATATATAATAAACACCCACAAAACCTCCCACACTAGCATCCCTAAACCGTATCAGACCTTCAACCACACACCAAATTTCTACACTTCCCGCGGGTATTGCTTTCTCTCTCAACACTTCGCGCCACAAACGGCGAAGCAAATCACATAGCCGATCTGGAAATCTGAAGCAAACTCGTCGTGGAAAGTAACGGCGAAGCAAATCAGAACCGATCTAGAGCAAACTCACCGATCTGGAGCAAACAAGTCGATCTACGCTGTGGGTGAGTGGGTTTTGTGGATTTTGTTTGTAGCGGTGGCTTGCGGTGGTTGTGGTTGCTCTGGGTTTTGTGGATTTTGTTTGTGTGTGTGGGTTTTGAAGGAAGGCGGAACAGATTTGGGTGTGTTTGATTTATGGGTTTGATTTGTGTGATTTTGTGATTGATGTGGCTGGAGAAAACAGAGAGAGAAAGAGGGGCTGGAGAAAACACAGAGAGAGAGAGAGAGAGAGACCAAGACCTGTACTCGAACCGACGGGGAAGGAGAGAGCAAGACCTGTACTCGAACCAACGGTGGACGAAGGATGTTGCTGTGACTCCGTGAGGAATGTTGGCGACGGCTAGGCTAGGCTAGGCAAGGTTTTAGTGAGGTTAGACAGAGTGAGAGACGAAGAGAAGAGAGTCGGTGTTCCGAATGAGAGGGAAAAAAATGAAAGTGAGAGGTAGAGAGGGTGAAATTTCGAATTAGAGGGAAAAAAAATGACATTGATAGTATGCCACATAAGTAAAAAAAAAATTATTTTATATATCATAGTTGGTCAGGTCAGTTTTGACTAGTTAGAAAATTAGGGCTTGTTTGGTAGGTGTTTTCGTTTTCTGTTTTGGTTTCGTGATTTTTTACTTTATTGAAGTTAGAACTTTAATCCTGATTTAAATTCAAGATTGTAAAAAAAATTCTGTTTGGTACATAGTTTTGGTTTCACAACTGAAATCACAATTTAAAAAAAAAAAATTGTGTTTGGTACAAAGTTTTAGTTTTTAGATTTAGATTTTTTCATTACATTATTATTATTATTTTTTTCCTTTTTTCTCACCACCCACGTACACCACACTTCATTTCTTTTTTTTCTCACCACCCACGTACCCCCTTTTTACTTCTCCCCCACCTCCCCACCATGTAAAACTGCCTGAACAGAGTCAACTTGCCCAGATTCCTCGCGGCCTTCCCGTCGGTCTTAGAGGTCACGACGATTACAATCATCCGACGGAAGCCAAATTGGCCAGATACCCGGTCTCGCCGATCACGACGGAAGCCAAATTGGCCAGGACCTGAAGCGGGATCTCCTTCTCCTGCAAGAACGGCTTCAAAAACGACCAGCCGGTACCGATCAAAACGATGACCGTGAAGAGCAGGACCACCAGCCGTTACCGATCCAAGCAATAGTCTCACGTCCCCGGATCAGGTTTGCTATTCTTTAACAACACAAATCTCGGTCTTGAGCTTGGAGATCTCGGAATCGGTGAGTGATTTGGGGGTTTGGCCGGTGGTGTTGAGCGAGGTCCGGTGAGGGGGTTTGGCCGAGAGTAATGAAGAGAGAGAATATGGGGTTTGGGAGAGGAAGGGCGTACGGGGTCTGGTCTGTAATGGCCGAGAGGAGAGAGAGAGGCAGAGAAGCAGTGGAGGAGAGAGAGAGAAAATGGGAGAAAAGAATAAGGTGGGCCCAACAACGGTAATAAACTGGGACCCACAAAAAAATTGAGTCTGGATTTGAATCCAGATTTGATTCAAAAACAGGTGAAGGGGTGAACTCAAATTTGTCATGGGACCCACATAAAATTCAAGTTGGGATTTAAATCCTCATTGAAATCCCGTGTACCAAACAAGATTTTTTACTGTGGGACCCACGATTTTCTGGATTTGAATCCAGAATCACCGTTTGAGTTGCGTGTACCAAACACGCACTTAGTAATTTGTGACTCGACTTGAAATTCGACTTTTAAAAATATATATACTTAATATCCAAGTCCTAGTTTGTATACATATCCAATTCTAACCTCTAAACACTCACTTAAACACTCAATCACCCCCATCTTAACCTAACTCCAGACGTGATTATTTCATTTGGTATTAAAGCATTCGATCCTTAATGGCCAAAGTAACATGATTCACACAAATCCCAAAAACACTTGCCACCTATCAAAAGGCCCTTTGGCATCATCTTCTGTTGTCTTGAGATACTCAATAAGCTTTAGGATTTTATTACAACCATCAAGAATGACCGAGAATCACCAAGACATGGACTTGCTATTGTCCAAGAAGATCATGCACTTAACCTACTGTAGACATCCCATTTTGTACCTGTTACAGCTTGAGCCCCGGTCCTAATGAAGAAAAATTACCAAACTATATCAAGATGATTAACACCGTGTGTTAAGACCAAGCTTGTTGAGATCAAAGCCCAAAGACCCAAAAAACTCTTAAAAAAGAAAGAAAGCCAAACTAACCTAACAAGCATATGCCACTTCTTTGCGTACGCCACTCCACCTCATATCAACGTACGCCGCTAGATACATAACATATGCCATAAACCATAGTTTCTCTTAAACTAGAGCAACGTGCCTCCTTTAGAAATCCTAGCTTGGGTGACTCATTTCCAACAAACCCTAGTTGCCCCCTCCGCCTATAAAAGAGGCATAACACCATAGAAAAAAGAGGTCAATAAATTTAGAAAGAAAGAAAGGCTAGAGGTTCATTACAAAGACAAATTGAGTATATGAATCCCTAAGGAATTAGAGAGAGAAAGAGTGGTAAGAAAAAGTTTTTGGGCAAGCAACTCTTCTATGACTTTCATAGTTAGAAGACGAGTTTCTTTCTCACGGGACTTCTATTATTTGTTTCATCCCCACAAGTTTTCTAGTACACAAAGTCTTTTGGTTCAAAGACAAACAACTGCGATAGAAGTCTAATCGAGGGACCGATTAAAACTGATAGCTTGCTAAGCTTTAAGGAAGAAATGTATGGATCTTCTCAATGAACCATATTCTCCTATTTGATTCGTTTGTATTTTTATTTTATTCTTCTTTTATTTTCTGTTTAATTCTATTCAATCTGTGTAGTTTCAGTTTAATCTTTTATTGAATATGTCTTTCAATTCCGTACTTTATTTTATGTTAATAATTCAGTACTTTCTAATCCAATTCCACTTATTTTTCATACTTAAATTCATATTTTCTGTCAAAGAAGCGTTTCTACTTGAACCTATGTATGCCTACCGCCAGTTGGTAATGAGCGTACGCCTCTAGGGTTCCTACTTGGTCAGATTGCTATTTTAATGATTGTGGTGTACGTTGACTAGGGCATAGAGCTTTTTTATTTATTATTTCTATTTTGGGTGCTTGTTTCTCACATGAAATTGAGTGTATAATTTAGGGATTCTTCTCATGATTTAATTGTGACTCTATATAGAATGCTTATCTGATTTGATTCTAACTATTTATTTCCTTGTGTGATTAGGTTAGGATTTTCTTATTAAATAAATTCTTAGACAGTCCAATAATATGATAGAAGGTCAGCCCATACCCTAACTCTAGACTCAATTCAAACGAATTAGATCTTAATTTGAAAGTGAAGTTTAAAATTAGTTATTGAACCTAAACCAGGTGGAAATTGCCTTTTTTCTTATCCATCCTAGTCCCTCATGTTGTTTCTACAAGGGGAATAAAATTTTAAAGTATTACAACACCCCAAACCATCTAAAGGTCAACATAGCTTCCTTCCACATGGACGAGGAAGCTCTCATATGGTTCAAGATACAGAGGAGTCCGGCTTATTCATCAATTGGGAAGCCTTTATGAAAGCCTCACAACTCCAAATTGACTTTGTTGTTGTTATTTATTTATTTTTTAATTTTGGGTGCTAAAATGTTTTTATTGATGTAATTCAATATATATTATTTTTTTTTCCTAGCATTGTTTTGAAATTTTGTTTTGATAATTTAAGTTCTATTATATAAGTTGTAAGTTGTAACTCACTTGAAAATTTTCAAAATTTTAGATATATTTTAGTGGATTATTTTATTTATTAAAAATTTATCATATTTATTTGAATTCGTTCCAGACTACTAGGTTTTGATGATCTCGTCCTCATGGATTCGATGCTCCTAGTAGTCTCGAACTTATCATATTTGGTTTGTATGGTTGTTGATTTGGGTCAACATAGATCTGGATGGGGCTAAGAAAAACAATATGGTGCTTGAGACTGCTAGGTTTTGTAAAGTGATGGAAGAGTAGCAGTTGAAGGAAGCAAATCTAGTCGCGGGTCTAATTGTTGAATGTGCGGAAATGGTGTCAAAGGATTTACATGATTCGTTTAAGCTCTAGGGCTCTAATACCATGTGGAAAATCATAAAACATATAAAATCTAAAAGATGCAGAAATATAAATAATGTAGAGAATAAAGGGAAGAGTGGAGACTATGATTTTACATGGTTCGGCATTATAGCTTACATCCAAAAAATAAAGTCTATATGTGTTATAATGTGTTGTGTGAGGTCCTATTTATAGGATAATAGTAAACGATAATTAACATATCTAAACAATGTGAGATTTATTCCTTAATAGGGCGATGCTATTTTTTCTTTCTTTCTTTTTAATATTTATGGAGATAGCAATTTTGAATAAAGGACAATGATATTAATTTTACAAATATTGAATTTATACATAATTGAATATTAGGCAAAACCCACAAAGAGTTTAAATATAATTCTATAAGGGTATTTTAAGAAATTTGATTGGAATATTATTCCATTTTATTATCATATCATGTTTTACCAAACTGTAAATACAGATAGAATGTTAACTCAGTGTTTGCACCAAACATATACTTAGGAATAGTTATTTTATTACAGGTTTTATATTTCTTGTAATACTTTTCTAATTTCAAATTAATCACCAGTATGGTGTACCAAAAGTCCTTATAGATTGAGTTCCATTATAAACTATAAAGCCCTCTTGTACTTACATCAGGAATATTCATTTTCTTTTAAAACCATTTTTTCTTGCTTCTGCTTGAATCAAATTCAAAATGTAACAAACTCCAACCTTAAATTACAAAACCTTTTAGTTATATTGGATAATGTAATTTTCATGAAAAACCAACGAGAGTAGAAATACAAACTATAGCGAAAAGACTGAAGTAGCAGCAACCACAAAATTACAGAAAACACTACAAAAATCAAGCTAGTTGTTTTCGCTTGCTTCACCAGCAATGCCATGAGACCTCAGTTCTTCAATTAAGTTATTCAAATCAGAGTAAGATGATCCGTTTTCTTCAACAGCTTTTTTTGCCATCTTCCCAAGCTCTCTTGCCCTGCTTCTCATCTCCTCTGCTTCTTCACCAACCATTATTCGAATCACAGCCTTCTGTATAGCTTCCCTCTTAATGCTATCTCCCAAAAATCTGACCCATTGTTGAACACCAACACCAACTCCAATTCTCAATATATGGTTTACCAACTTTTCATTGAAGAATTGCTCAGCTGACACCGGCCATGTAACCATTGGCACCCCAGCAGACACTCCTTCCAATGTAGAATTCCACCCACAATGAGTCACAAATCCTCCAACAGCTTCATGATCAAGAATCGCTATCTGGGGTGCCCAACCTCTTATAATTAGACCCTTTCCTTCCACTCTTTTCTCAAATCCTTCAGGCAGCCATTCTTCATTTCCTTCATCATTCTTTTCTTTCTTAACAACCCAAATGAAGTGCTGCTCAGAACCCTCAAGACCAATTGCAATCTCCTTTAGCTGGGAATCATTAAAGTTAGCCATACTTCCAAAACAAACATAAACAACCGAATTTGGTTTCTTCGAATTAAGCCATTCCAAACATTCATGGCAATTAATGGAGGCTTCCCTTCCCCTTTGTGCTTTATCTTCAATATCCTGATTGGATAGTGAAACCGGGCCTATATGCCAAGCCTTCCTTCCAAGGACCTTCTTATAATAGTTTGCATAAGCTGGCTCAAGTTCATAGAAGCTGTTAAAAACAGCCCCATAACTTGTTAGCTCTGCTTCTATAGCTTGTTCATACATCTTCGTGGATTCTGTTTGAACATTTTGTGTAAATAAATCAGGAAGTTGATTCCTTGTCAACTTGATGTCATCTGGGAAGTTGGGGATGATAAATGGTTCTGAATCTGATGAAACTTTTTTGTGGGGTTCGTGTAGTCTTACACATTCTGAGGCACATGTAGAGAAAAAACTTGTTGCATGGAAAATAAGCCTTGGTATGCCAAACTTCTTAGCTAAACCAGTAGTCCACGGGTACAACGCGCTGGACACAAGGCAATCAGGAGCATATTCTTGAACAAGTTTCTCGAGTGGTTGCTCCAGCATGGCGGCGGCCTTGTAGAATTTTTGCCTCAAATCAAGTGAAGTAGCCAAGTGGTAGCTCTCGAATCCTTTGGGCAACTCAACTTGGACATATGGGAATTCGATGATTAGAACATCCATTTGTAATCCCAAAATTTTGCTTTTTTCAATTGTTTTGGAGATCAAGGAGGCATTCAGAGGAGTGGTGATTATACTTAATTTTCAAACCTCGCGAAGCAAATAGCTTGGCCATGTCTACGGCTGGGATCAGGTGGCCTGAGGCCAAGAATGGGAAGAAAAACAGGTGAAGCTGGCGCCTTTCACTAGCCATATGGCTTTGGTAGAGAAAAATAGCTTATAGAACTGCAAGGTGATGATGAAGAAACAAGCTTAGTCTGAAAGGCTAAGAGCTAGGCATTGGTACATATATAGGGAGGCTTGTCCTCGGGTTTAATTTGGTTTTAATATGAGACATGCCTTTTTCATAATTTTCTATTTTCAAAATTGTTATTTCCGTTCATCATCATTACATGTATCATATATCAATCATAGTAAATTACGTCTATAATTATTATATCCTTAAACTTATTGTTTAATTTGTCCGAGAAATAGGAAATAATTTAGCTAGGTTTGGTCAGAGAAGACCTGAATTAATATGAAATAATAAAAGGAGGAGATTATCAAGAGGAAGAAATTTGGGTTTTCTTTGAGTGACCACCAAGGCGTCTTCTTCGAGTCTTCCTTGAAAATTGAAAAAATTGCACATTTGCTTTCATTGGTGACGTAATCCCTTATGTCATACAAATGGTCAATGGAATCATTGAAAACTAGGAGCATATCCTCTGGTTTTTTTGATAATAGTGACTAGTTTTTGCTTCAACAAAATTAAATTTGTGTGGTGAATTATTGATGTGGCCAATATTCACTAATGTGTGAGTCATGATTAATGTGTAAATCATGACTAATGTGTGAGTTATGATTAATATGTAAACAATGTGTTAAATATGTGAGTCATGGTTTAAGTGAGAATTATGATTAAAGTATGAATCATGATAATCATGCTTCCAAGTGTATATATATATATATATATATATATATATATATATATATATATATATATAGAAGTGTAATGCTTCATTTGAAGATATAGAGAAGAGGTAGAGAGATTAGTGAGATAGGAAATTCTAGAAATTCCTTCTCTGGTGTGGATGACCTACCTAATAAGAAAGTTCTCAAAAGAGTTTCACTTATTCTATTTCTCTTTCTATTTTTCTTTCATTTTACAACATGTTATCAGCACGAAACTCTAACCAAATCTTAAGAAATGAGTTAATCTCACTTTATCTCCAACCTACTGTAAGTTTTACCGCCTTATATTAAATCTCAGTTTTGCATAATATTGGCCGGTTCTACCGCCTTAGTAATCTGTTGTTCTTGTTTTATATATTATGCTTATTTTATTACTTTAAGTTTATTAAGATGACAACCACGCTTCCCAGCAGGATCGTGTAAAAGAAATGATTTAAGTGAGAGGTATGGATGAACCAGAAGATGCACCTTACAAGAACTCCTTATAGATATGGATGCACCTGAAGCTGCATCTTACAAGAACTCATTATAAATATGGATGCACCAGAAGATGCATCTTACAAGAACTCATTATAAATGGATGCAATTGAAGTTGCAAAATTATAAAAGTGCAAGTGAATACAGCTTTACACTTGATGCACTTGAAGTTGCAAAATTTTAAAAGGTGTAAGTGAATAAAATTCTGCACTTTCTAAATCAACTCACAATTAAATTATGTGAGGGAAAATATCTGAAGAAGACATGTTGGAAAAGGGAAAAATTATATATTATATAAAAGTGCTCTTGAAGTAGCAATATCAAGAACATAAGTTCAAGAACTCTGAACTAACATTGCCTTCCATTGGTTAAGCAAAATAATAAGATTTTGCTAAAAATTCACAAGTTCTATCTGACCAATTATATACCATTCCCTGAAGTGAATGAAACCTCATTTGATATTTGATAATTAAAAGGTCGTGGACGTAGAAGTGGTATGAACAAAATCAAGAAGGATGTACTCAAATATTCTCTCAAAAGGGATATTACACCTTATCACCTGAAGTGAAATTATTAACAATAAATTTTGTTGATCCAGAAGATCAGACTAATCCAGAAGATCACATGAGTTATTTTGATATCCTAAATAAAATGGGTATCACTCATTTGATTTCTTCTAGGATACAAATGGATAATTAATAATTTGATTGTTGGTTGAATATCCATACCAGTTAACATATTCTTCTTGATCATATTATTACATTTTGTTATGTTTAAAGAATCTCATTAAATTGCATATATTGAGATTTAATACCATCTTCTTAAAAATCATGTGCAAAAGATGGGCATGTTGTACTTGAGTTTGTTAAGTACATCAATGGGCTGACATAGTTATGAAACTTCTCCAAGAGAATCATTCCTATACATTTCATAGAGAACTCAGTATAAGGAAAGTAATTCGATTAAATTAATTCTCTTGGGAAAGATTTTATGTTTATTCATTTAAACAGTAGATTGTATGCCCAGTTATATGTATGTATGTGTGTATGTTCATGTATGAAAGGTGAAATAAGCTCATCATTAACAAACATGATTTTATTAGAAAAAGAGGCCACTACATTTTTTTAGGGAATTGGGCGAGAAGCCAATTCTTTCACCTCAACCAATAGTCTCTCGTATTGCTTTTGAAGCTCGGTTGTGATCTTACTCTGTTCTGTGGACCGTGCTACTAAATCACTATTATAAGAATCCACGAGTTTCTTCAGTTCTTTATTTTCCTCCTTAAGCTCTACTACTTTTTTCTTGTTGTCTTTGAGCAACCGCTGCAGAATGGTAACTTGGGAGCGCAGCGCTCGAACTTCATGATTTCTAATATGCAAATGTCGTCCCATGCTAGAAATAGGGGCAACACACTGAATTGTGAGTGTCACTGAGTCATTAATGGTTTGAGGATCTGTCCTCTCAGCCAATACTCTTCCATCCTCTGAAGTAAAGAGACCTGCAGCTACTGCAATTGCAGTTGTACCACTTAGCATCACGGAATCAGTTACCGTGATAGGGCTGTTCGGGGATAGGAAGTATGGACACCAGACTTTTGGCGCTGCGCTAGGCGCAGCATTTAGATCAATTGCGTTATAGTTGTTTTGAGAAGATGAGGAAGCCATCCTAGAAAATCTAATGAGAGATTAAGATATAATTTTTGAAAATGATTAATGAAGTTCATCGAAAACCAAAGTGTGATAAATAAACTTCAGATTTTTGAATGAAACGAGAACAGTTTGTGCGATTACCTGTCATCCGACTCCCGAGACACATTTTCCTCAAATTTCAGCATTTATTGAAATTTGAGATTTGACGTATATGGAAAAGTCACTGACTCAGGACTCAATGTGTCGACAAGATCTTCTTTTTGAAAAAGCAACTATCGTTTTTCAAACTTCATGAATCATTGGTGTCTCTGGCGTATGTCATTGGATAAGCTAGACACGTAACGCCTTCTGAACCGTTCATTCACCCGTGTATCTTTCCTATAAATTCGCTTATCCTCTCCATTGCATATTGCACCTCTCAAATATTTCTCTCTCATCAATTCTTTAGATTAAACTCTAAGAGGATGCAGCATCATAAAGAGATTCATAAAATCAAATACTTAATTTCTCAGATAGAAGCAAGATTATTCTTGATCATGCTTCTTGGTTGAAGTATCTCTCTCATACACCAGGTAGAAGGGAAGATCTCTGACATACACTTTTAATATATCTTCCTCATCCAAATCGCTGGAAAAATCTTTGTCTAATACTCTTGCAACTTTGTATGACAGAAGAGAGAGAGTACCTAATATATGGGTATCATCCCATATCCTTTCCGAATTGCATAATTAATCTGCACTTCAGGAACACGGCAAGGGTCATCATATCTCAAAATTGATCTAATTTCCTTGTTGAAATAATGGTAATGATTGTATATTGATAATGTGTTTACATACTTCGAATTTATGTACTTGGTTGATTACATTTTGATATGAATTTCAATCATGATAATTTTGACATAGTCTCCCCACCATTAGAGGGAGAAAATTCGTTGCCAGAAGTATGACAACACTATCTTATCTTAATCCTTACACAAATCAATGTGAACTGTAAGTTCAAAGAATTATTTATTTGTAAGGTATTATTACAA
Organism: Fagus sylvatica; assembly: GCA_907173295.1. Classification (NCBI taxonomy): domain Eukaryota; kingdom Viridiplantae; phylum Streptophyta; class Magnoliopsida; order Fagales; family Fagaceae; genus Fagus; species Fagus sylvatica. The sequence goes on from OU015767.1 coordinate 16,197,378, forward strand.
CTGTTCACTGACAATAAAAAAATTTGAAATCCTATTTTCTAGCTGCTAATACCCTAGTAGGGATTGAATTCCTTGAAGGAAAATTAATTGATATAGTAGTAAGTGTATCTAAGACACGCTTGGAGCGTGAAAGATTTGTCAGTGCTATAGATAAGATTTTCCAGAAGAGAAAAACACAAGAAAAATAAGTCGCAGCCCATGAAGAGGCTATACCCATGAAATAGGCAATAATATAATTACTCTATCCAAAATTGTGCACAATATACCTGAAAATAAACCCCCAAAAGAGGAAACTCATGAAGAGTTATCCCTGAAGTGGAATCTCTTGAACAGAAAAATGGTACTTGAAATTTCGAGATCTCGATATAATATAAAGGAGAAATATGGATAGAAATAAATTTATTGTCGACAATATATTTGCTCTTAACATTACTAGAAGTAATGATGGTGAATTTGAACCACAAACTGTCGAAAAAGTTTGACGTAGAAATGATTGGCCAATGTGGAATTCAAATAGAACTAAACTCATGAATAAAAAAATGAAATATTTAGACCTGTAGTTCATACACCCAAAGGTGTAATGCTTGTTTAAATTCATGTGGGAATTTGTACTATGAAGTACAAAGTATGACTTATGTAATAAGGTTTCCTGCAGAAATCTAGTATAATTATAAAGAAATATATGCTCCTGTAATTGATACAATTTCATTCAGAATCTTGATTAACTTGGTAGATTGGATATGCGCATATCTATATGAATTATTAAACATCCCTGAAGGATTTAAAATGCTTGAAGCATATAATCCCTGAAGGATATTTCCTACCAAGTAACAAAGATTCATGAAGCATACAATTTAAAATCCTTAAAGGATATGGAATGCATAAAGTATAAGATTTAAAATCCTTAAAGGATATGGAATGCTTGAAGCATATAATTTAAAAATCCTTAAAAGATATGAAATGCCTGAAGCATATAATCCCTGAAGGATATACTATACTAAGTAACAAAAATTCTGATATGATTTAAAGCAATCTGGGTGCATGTGGTACAATTGTCTTAGCAAATATTTTTAAGAAGGATTTAAGAAGAATCCATACTTGTCCATGTGTTAAAGAATGAGAATCTCGATTTGCTACTATTGCGGTATATATTGTGGAAACTCCTGAAGAATTCACAAAAACCGCCAATCATATAAAGAATGAATTCAATATGAAAGATCTCGGTAAAATATAATTTTATCTTGACTTGAAAGTTGAACACTTTCCAAATGAAATTCTTGTTCACTAGTCAAGATACATAGAGGAAGTCCTGAAGCATTTTCATATGAATAAAACTTATCCTTTAATTACTTCAATGGTTGATTGGTCACTTGATGTTAAGAAGAACCATTTTTGCCCTCAAGAAGAGTATAAAGAAATTTTATGGTCTTGAAGTACCATACATTAGTGCAATTGATACTCTGATGTATTTTGCAAATTGCACTTAATCAAATCCACAGTTAATAGGAAATGCAGACGCATGATATCTTTATGATCTAGACCAAAGGATGATCAGAAAAAGAATACTATTCACATGTGATAATACTGCTATTGCATGAAGATTTATCAAGCGAACAAAAATGTAGCAATTCATGAAACAAACACATCTCACCTAATATTCTTCAGAAAAGCGGTGATACTGATATCAATCAGATATGGTCATATGACAACTTAGACAGTTCAGAAGATTGTTCATAATATTGGCATGGGTTGACATAAGGACCTTTCCATTGACAATTGAGGATCTATGTACTCATAAGGGGGAGTAAATACTCTGAAGGATATGTGCTAATTGTACTATTTTTCCTTTGCTAAGGTTTTTCCCACTGGGTTTTCCTTTGCAAGGTTTTAATGAGGCAATCCAAAGGCACTTGAAGGTTCAAAAGAATACTGTACTCTTTTTCTTTCACCACTAGTTTTTATCCCACTGGGTTTTTTCTTAGCAAGGTTTTAACGAGGCATTTTCTTTGTGAGTGGTCATCCAAGAGGGAGTGTTGTGAATTATTGATGTTGCCAATATTGACTAATGTGTGAGTCATGATTAATGTGTAAACAATGTGCTAAATGTGTGAGTCATGGCTTAAGTGAGAATCATGGTTAAAGTATGAATCATGATAATCATGCTTCCAAGTGTATATATATATATATATATATAGAAGTGTAATACTTCATTTGAAGATATAGAGAAGAGGTAGAGAGATGAATGAGATTGAGAATTCTAGAAATTCCTCTTTGGTGTGGATGACCACCTAATAGGAAAGTTCTCAAAAGAGTTTCTCTTATTCATTTTCTCTTGCTATTTCTCTTTCATTTTACAACAATTTGTAGTTACATATTAGAACAATTCTAACCCCTAAACACTCAATCACCCCCATCTTAACCTAACTCTAGACGTGATTATTTCATTTGGTATCAGAGCATTCGATCCTTAATGGCCGAAGTAACATGATTCACACAAATCCCAAAAACACTTGCTACCCATCAAAGGGCCCTTGGCATCATCTTCTGTTGTCTTGAGATACTCAATAAGCTTAAGGATTTTATTACAACCATCAAGAATGACCGAGAATCACCAAGACACGGACTTGCTCTTGTCCAAGAAGATCATGCACTTAACCTACTGTAGACACCCCATTTTGTACCCGCTACAGCTTGAGCCTTGGTCCTAATGAAGAAAGATTACCAAAATATATCAAGATGATCAACACCGTGTGTTAAGACCAAGTTTGTTGAGATCAAATCCCAAAGACCCAAAATCTCTAATAAAAAAAAAAGAAAGAAAGCCAAACTAACCTAACAAGCATATGCCACTTCTTTGAAAGCATACGCCATAAAAGACCTCGCATACGCCACTCCACCTCATATCGACGTACGCCGCTAGATACATGACATATGCCAGAAACCATAGTTTCTCTTAAACTAGAGCAACGTGCCTCCATTAGAAATCCTAGCTAGGGTGACTCATTTCTAGCAAACCCTAGTTGTCCCATCCGCCTATAAAAGAGGCATAACACCACAGAAAAAAGAGGTCAATAAATTTAAAAAGAAAGAAAAGCTAGAGGTTCATTACAGAGAAAAATTGAGTATATGAATCCCTAAGGAATTAGAGAGAGAAAGAGTTTTAAGAAAAAGTTTTTGAGCTAGCAACTCTTCTTTGACTTTCATAGTTAGAAGACGAGTTTCTTTCTCACGGGACTTCTATTATTTGTTTCTTCCCCACAAGTTTTCTAGTACACAAAGTCTTTTGGTTCAAAGACGAACAACTGCGATAGAGGTCTAACCGAGGGACCGATTAAAACTAATAGCTTGCTAAGCTTTAAGGAAGAAATGTATGGATCTTCTCAATGAACCATATTCTCCTATTTGATTCGTCTGTAATTTTATTTTATTCTTCTTCTATTTTCTGTTTAATTATGTTCAATCTGTGTAGTTTCAGTTTAATCTTTTATTGAATACGTCTTTCAATTCCGTACCTTATCTATAATATAAATTAAAACTTGAAGCAGAGAGAAAGTTTTTCAACTCCTTCAAACACTGCCATGTCAGCTTTTCATGTCCCTGATTCATTCTTTCTCATGTTAAAGCTTCTCCCTGATTCATTCTTTCTCACGTTAAAGCCTTTCTCACACATGTCTATTCACATTAAACTCTCTTTAATTCAATCCTCTTTTCTCTCTCTATCTCTTGCCCTTCTGACTCCTACGTTTCAATCCTATTTTCTCTCTGATTTTTGCCCATCTGATGGCTGCCCTTCCTCCTCCGCCCCTTCATCTTCAGCAGTTCAGATTTCCGTTCAGATTTCCCAACTTCAGTTACCACTTGCCACCCATGGAATTCATGGCTTCTAATTGATTTTTTCTTTTTATAAATAGACTTCTGATATCTCTGTCTTCTCACCATCCATTGACAGGTGTAGCAAAACCTAATGTGAGTTTTTCCTTTCTCTCTCTCTCTCCATTTTTTTTTTCTCCAGTAAATTCGTGATTAGTTGTCAATAATTTGCTTTGGATTGATTCAAGCTAGACGTGGGTGTGCATATATGTTACAAGGCTGGGTTTTTTTTTTATTGCTTTGGATTGAATTTGTGGATTGTGGTTTGTGAGTTTGGGTTTAATATTCAGTTGGGATTTTTTTTTTACATGAAAATTCAATTATATTTTGTTCATTTTGAGTGGGTTTTGGTTCTGCTGTAGGCATTTAATTAGCATTTGATGGTTTTGAGATGAAGACAACGCATACCCATTCAAGAAAAGCCTAAAATTCCTCTTAGGTTAGTTTTTTATACGCATCTGTTTGGTATTGTTGAGCTCCTCAATTGTTGATCAAATACTCCCATGACTGCTATTTTCTCCTTCTGCCCTCATTCAAGGATTTTTGTATTATGCACTGAAATCTGAACATGGTTTGTCTGTTCAAGAGCCTTATCAGACTTATCTGTTCTCACCAATTCAAAAAATTGTGATTCTTCTTTCCATTCACTACCTCCATCAATTTTAGCAGACCCCAGATATGAGCTGGATTTCTTGCCAAGCCTTTTCTCTGCAGATTCTTTAGCCACTTTTAGAAGCTTTTCTCCAACTGAATCTAGAACTTCCTGGGCTGTCATAACCTTTTGCTTTTCCTCTCTGACAGAAAATTTCATTCCATTGTCTTCTCTGTCACAACTGCTCTGCAGACCCTCATCCCTCAAACTATCGCATTCATCAACAATTTTACTCATCTTCCTATCCATAAATTCTTTTGCACTTCTGAGCTTTGCTTGAGCTTTCACCATTGCTTCCTTCAGATGAGCTCGCATCTACCTCTACATCAAAGAAAGGTGGTGAACTATCGTCTGCAGTCCCTTCAGAAGCAACGGACTTACCATTTGGAATCAATCTACTGGAACCTCCCTTTGAGACATTTGCTCCAGGCGGTGGCCAAGAGGGTGGTGGCAATTGTGAGGGCTGAGAATAAAGGTATCCATGGTATCCATATGTTTATAAAAAATTAAATAAAGGTATCCATGGTTGAATTCTTAACTAACATATCCTACCCATGTATAAGAACTATGTATGAAGCCTATTTGAATGCAAAATATTCGATGAAATGTCTGATAGAAGATCTAATAGGTTATGTGCAAATAAACATTATAGTTTACTTTTTCTTCATCTTAGAAGAATCACGTCAAATAGTACATTCTAATGTTTATTTTGAAATTACCAGTAAATTTGCTAACAATACATTCAGTTTCCAATACATGCTAATGTCAAAAAGGATAAACATCATATCACTTATAAAGAAAATTGCATTCTAATGTTTATTTTGATTAGTTTGCTGCGTATGAGTTGAAACATTGCTGGGTAACGATGTATGTTAGATTGTATGTGTAGCCTCCTGACTTGCAATGGGATAGTATTGATTGATGTTAACTTTTTGTTCTTGGCATTTTTTATTATTATAAAAGAGTTGTAATGGTTGATAGGTCTAATGAGGCTCAATTAAAAGAGTTGTAATTAGTAAATATTTCACAATTTTGATTATAGATATTGACTTAGACAATGCTACTATGTACATTACTTGCTTTTTTATTGCTTGATGCAACTTTAAAAATCCTTCTTTAATTAACATACTATAAAAATGGTTTACAACCAGCAAAGATTTGCAAGTAATCTTAAATGATGATGTTGAAATAAAACTAAAGAAAGAAAGAGGGATGAAATTCTTACAGCAACAGATTTGAAGTTCTTTCAAAAGGACTACTTAGCATTCTTATATTTGAGAAAAATGACCCAAATGTCTCACACTTGCAACCTGAATTGGATAACTCATACTTCATTGTCCCTTCGATTTGTGTAAAATAAAGTACTTGAAGGCCCATTTTGAATACCCTTTCATATTATAGCCAATGGAGAAAGTATGGAGACTAGCATATCTCATTTGTGTAATTAGGCTCTTAGGCTTCTAGCTCTATGTTGGAGCTAATTTGTTCAACTTCATGTTGATAATAAAATGCGAAGACTCCTGTGGAAGATACTCCCTTTATATTTTATTTTAGTTTCACACATGGATGAAAAATAGTATCCGGATACCTTTCTGTGTAAAGTGTAGATTGTGGGTTATATATATGTGATAAGTCATTTTCTGGGATCTTCAATCTTCATTTTAATGGGTGACTTCAATGGGATAGTGCTGATTGATGTTAACTTTTTGTTCTTGGCATTTTTTATTATTATAAAAGAGTTGTAATGGTTGACAGGTCTAATGAGGCTCAATTAATGTATATGAGGCTCAATTAAAAGAGTTGTAATTAGTAAATACTTCATGATTTTGAAGCTCCTTGCTGCTAACTATTAAATGTTATCCTTTATTGGTTCATCAAATGTTTCATTCATATTTTCATTGTGGAGAATCAACACTTAAATGCATGTAGCCTTCTGCTTGGATGATAAAGTTCTGTTTCTTATCTCACCCAAAAGAAAATAAAAAAGTTATGTTCTATCTGGGTACCTATTATAATTATTTTGTATTTACTCTATTATATTCAGGAAAGGCTTTGAATTATGATTCCTATATGCATAGGCATGTAATTACCCTTATAAAAAAAAAAGCATAGGCATGTAATTACTTTATGGTGTTTATAGATTGTAGATGTGGGTCTCAACTTTGTTGTGTATAAATCTTTGAAAGAATGGTTGATTAGAACTAACCCTTTTGGATTGATTGAGGACTCTAAGCTGAGTGTGACAAGGCTTGCATGTGATGTTGCTGAAGGTACTATTGGCCAGACTGAAGCTTACCCTCTTGATGTCATTTGACAAAGGAACAAATTGTGGACTGGAAAGATGCTGCATCAATAATAACTAGCAATGTGAGGGTATGGTCCCCATTTTAGTGAAGATAGTTTAATTTGTTTTTCCATTTTCTACTTTGTTAGAATTGAGTTGTACCAATCACACGGGGGCCGGGACAAGGGGAAAGCTATTGGAGAGTAGAAAAACAATTGAATGCGGATTTGTCAATGGTAGTTGAAGATTTTTTTATTTGTACCCAAGAAATTTTTATTTTATGTTGTTTCATTATTTCTTGGCATGATTATTTTGAAATTTTTTATGTTTCAATCTTTTGAAATGAAAAATTCATTATGTTATCTTAGGTGCAATCAAAATTATAACGAGGTTGGTGTTTTTATATGAGATCTGAGAGATAATAATTTCAATTTCAAATGGGTTTATTGGTATGAATTTAATTTAATGTACTTTTCGATATTTTAGTATTATTTGGTTTTGGTTTTTGACTAAATACTAATGTAAGCTTGGATTTGTTACTATATGGAATGGTATTGGAAAACTGCAATTTGCAAAACTACAATTTGAGTCATGATGATTTGTTGAATCTTTTTTCTTAGATTGGATATTAATCAGAGTTTTGAACTACATATATGTCCCCTTCCAAGGTAGAAAATATATATTGACCGGTGTATTGATTTGATGTTTACATAGATTATTAAATATATTTCTAGAATAATTTTTTTTGGTATGCTGTAGCTATGCATGTTAGTTAATTGTAATTGATTTTTCTTTAGTTTTGTGTTCCCATGGAAATCATACAGTCAAATTCAAAGAATTACTTTAATAATTTATAATGGATGTTACATTTACATCAAAAAGACCTTACAATTAAAGAATCAACTTAAATGTTTTAACATTTAAAAAAGTTTAAGAAGTTCATTATATTATGTTAATATTTTTGAAGTTTGCAAATTTCTGTGTTTTACATATAGACTTTTATAGCCATAAGCATGCTAAACATTGCTTAACATCGCCAAAATGAAACTTTCAATGTTAAAATAGTATTACAACAAATGTCATATTGGCTTCAATCATTTAGTATATTATATATTAAGCCTTGGATATATCATGTATATTAAGTCTTGGATACTTCCTTGCATGACCCTAAACCTGCTTTTGCTCTTCAAACTTAATAACCATTTGAGTTGTTATGTAGTGGATTACATGCTCCAAGCTATTTTCTCATCTCTTATCCCAACTATAGTTTTTTCACTTACCTTTTTTTTTATGTGTAACTTCGATTTTAAAGTCAAAGAAGAGGAGTTTAATAAAATTATAACAATATAGATTAAGTCAATTATAGATTGAATTTAAATAACAAGTCAAATACATATCTCGCGCATCGCGCGGGTCCGCGACTAGTTTTATGTTAATAATTCAGTACTTTCTGATTCAATTCCACTTATTTTTCATACTTTAAATTCATATTTTCTGAAGCATTTCTACTTGAATTTCTACTTTAAATTTTTTGATAAGTTGAAGCATTTCTACTTGAACCTATGTACGCCTACCAAATTTATTGTGTGATTAGGTTAGGATTTCCTTATTAAATAATTCCTTAGACAGCCCAATAATATGATAGAAGGCCAACCCATACTCTTAACTCTGGACTCAATCCAAACCAATTAGATCTTAATTTGAAAGTGAAGTTTAAAATTGGTTCTTGAACCTAAATCGAAATTCCCTTTTTTCTTATCCGCCCTAAACCTCTAAACCTTAAGAGGATTTAGTGGTGTGGCATATCATTTCAAATAGGCACCATGCGCTTGGCGCTATGTTCAAACCTGCCAAGACCTGTTATGGCAGATTTTGCAAGATTTAAGGGCGAAGACCCTCATGCTGTTTCTACAAGGCGAATAAAATTTTCAAGTATTACAACACTCCAAACCATCTAAAGGTCAACATAGCTTTCTTCCACATGGATGAGGAAGCTCTCATATGGTTCCAAGATAGACAGGACTCTGGCTTATTCATCAATTGGGAAGCCTTTATGAAAGCCTCACAACTCCAAATTAACTTTGTTGTTGTTGTTCTTATTTTTTTATTTTATTTTTTTATTTTTGGGTGCTAAAATATTTTTATTGATGTACAGGTGGGTTTGGGTTAGCAGTTTGAAAAAGTGTTTTTTAAAAAAGTGCGTTTTTAAAATGTGTATTTTGAAAACACAATTTTGAAATCACAATTAAACGTTTAGCAAAACTAATGAAAAAATGTTATTTCTGTCAATTGAACGTTTGGATAATTTTAGTATAAAACTGTTGTTTCGAGTACAAATGACTAAAAAAGATTTTACTATACTGTTAAGTTATAATATCATTTTTCAAATGTTGTCACGAATAACTTTCATCTCTTTATATATATTCTTCATGTTTTCTTAACATCTACTGTCACCTCTTTTGTCTGCATTGCACAAAATAAAACAATGCACAAAATATAAAATGTTCACATCACACTTTTATAAAGTGATTTGTTAATCACACGTAAACATACATGGGCACACGTAAACATCCTACCTTAGTTAATGTTCTTTCTTCTTCTTTTAAATTATTTATTTATTTTTGTTAAGTCCCATCCCACCAAATACATCCTTGCCTCATTAATGTTTTGTCTTCTTCTTTTTACTTTTTATTTTAATTAAATTTTTTTTTGGTTAAGTCTCATCCCACCAATTACCAAAGCCTCTAGAGTCTTCCAATCTCTCCCACTCTCCCCCCTCTCCTTTTCTTTTGTCTTTTTTCTTGGTCTTTCGTTGAAGACCTTGAAGCTTCTCCAGGTTTCCACGGTAAGTTTTCTCATCTTCTCTTTATTTTCCCCCTTTCCCTCTTACTTCATCTTTTATTTTTCTTGATTTGGTTAAAAGCCCAGTGGCTGCAATTCCCACAAAGTGCAGTTTCTTATCTTTATTCCCCCTAAACCCCAGCCCCATCTCACCACATCAAGATCAAACTTTCGGAATGTGGTTGGTGAAATGGTTCAACATCCTTATGATTTTTTTTCCAAATTTTTGTATGTACTATTTTCCTACATCTACATCTTGATTAGAACTCTCTCTCTGGTGAAGGCATTGGGGCACACAGAGAAGAAAAATGAGAGAAATAAGAGGGGGCTTCACGTTTATACTTGAGTATTTTTAACATTGCTGAGGGTATTTGTAGTAAATTACCCTTTAAAAAATGCGGAGCCTCCCCTAAAATTCGCGTTCCGCAAATATTAAAAACTTTTAAATACGCGCCTTTTGGAAATCACAACACCCCACCTTCAGTTTCAAAAAGCCTGTATTGAAAATTGCAATTTTATCTAACGCTGGAACATATCAATTTGTGTATTTTTAATTGAAAACGTGCGTTATCTATCAGATAACACGGATTGCCAAACCCACCCATAATTCAATAAATAAAAGCTTTATATTTGGTTTGTGTGGTTGTTGATTTAGAGACAAAGGGAAAAGATTGATTTGGGTCAACATAGATCTGGATGGGGCTGAGAAAAACAATAAGGTGCTTGAGACTGCTAGGTTATGTAAATTGTGATGGAAAAGTAGCAACAGAAGGAAGCAAGTCTAGTTGCGGGTCTGATTGTTGAATGTGTGGAAATGGTGTCAAAGGATTTACGTGACTCGTTTAAGCTCTAGAGCTCCGATACCATGTGCAAAATCATAAAACATATAAAATCTAAAAGATAATGTAGAGAATCGAGGGAAGAGAGGAGACTATGATTTTATTTCGGTTCGGCATTATGGCTTACATCCACAAGATAAGTCTATATGTGTTATAATGTGTTGTGTGAGGTCTTATTTATAGGATAATAGTAAACAATAATTAACACATCTAAACAACGTGAGATTTATTCCTTAATAGGGTGATGCTATTTTTTCTTTCTTTCTTTTTAATGTTTATGGAGATAGCAATTTTGAATAAAGGACAATGATATTAATTTTACAAATATTGAATTTATACATAATTGAACATTAGGCAAAACCCACAAAGAGTTTAAATATAATTCTATAAGGGTATTTTAAGAAATTTGATTGGAATATTATTCCATTTTATTATCATATCATGTTTTACCAAACTGTAAATACAGATAGAATGTTAACTCAGTGTTTGCACCAAACATATACTTAGGAATAGTTATTTTATTACAGGTTTTATATTTCTTGTAATACTTTTCTAATTTCAAAGTAATCACCAGTATGGTGTACCAAAAGTCCTTATAGATTGAGTTCCATTATAAACCATAAAGCCCTCTTGTACTTACATCAGGAATATTCATTTTCTTTTAAAACCATTTTTTCTTGCTTCTGCTTGAATCAAATTCAAAATGTAACAAACTCCAACCTTAAATTACAAAACCTTTTAGTTATATTGGATAATGTAATTTTCATGAAAAACCAACGAGAGTAGAAATACAAACTATAGCGAAAAGACTGAAGTAGCAGCTGTTGGGTATATATCATGTGATTCTGTAAAAAGAAACAATAACAACAAGAAATCTGTTACAGTTAATAAATAATAAAAACTCACAGTGAATGCAGGATGAAAAGATCAAGTCTAGCGTTTGACACTATCTCTTTAAAACAGATTGCGCCCCTCACACTATTAACTTAGTAGTGCTTTGAGACTCATGGACGTCTGTCTCCCAGGATAAAATGATCTTCACATGTAGAAGAAGTACAAGCAATCTCCATGTACAACGAACGTAGCAAGTGTCTCTTTCTCTCTCTTTATGCAAATGAGACTCTTAAAATTGTAGAAAATAATTAACTCAAAGCAATTTCAAAAGGTATAAGTAAGTAAGTATTTAAATGAATGAGGGGACACTCTATTTATAGATAGAGTCATACCTTTTCAGAAAAGACACAACATTTGGGGAAAACAATACATGAATAAATATATAAATTTGATGGACTGGGCCTAACTCACATGGGTCTGCTTGGCCCACTTTTAGGAGACAATTTCTCATTCACTCCTAATTATTTTTCTAACAATCCCCCACATGAATAGAAATTGAACAAACACAATGCAAATGACAATGCAGACACAGAGAGAGTAGAAGAAAAGTTACTATATCGGGAGAGGTAGCTTTTGGCTTTGAACCTTCCTTTGTGAAAGACTATCGGATATACTGGCTAACCGGTGAACATGATGTCTTGAACTGTTCAGCCGTTTGTGTATACCAAGACAATAGAATTCACACAACTCCTTTTCGAACATAGTTTGTTCTCATTATTGTGCTCATTTTGGCCCTTAACACCTTCCTGGTTTCATGAGTGTTTTAGAGAATTTAGCCTTAAAATTCTCATTGAAGCAGCCACATTTCACACTCACATAGGTGATTTCTTATTAAGAGTATCATGCTGCTACCCCACTTGGATTTCCAAGGTATAAGAATCATTAAAAGCATAGCTTATCCTAAACTTTTACAGGCATCAATATTTCATCATAAGAATGGATAGGAGATGTTATCTCTATAGTGATACTACAAAGTCCAACACAATTCGGTTGTCCCTTTGAACCTAGATCTTGGGATCTCCAGTTAGCTAGGTAGGGTTGTCATTATGGGACTTAAATTATAGGCTTTAAATCCATTCCCCTCGATGAGCAGTTTACATGCTCTCCATTCAAACCTTTGGTTAACGGATTCGTTATATTATCTTTCGACTTTTTGTAGTCAATGGAGATAATGCCATTTGAGAGCAACTACCTTACGGTAATGTGTCTTCGATGAATATGTCAAGACTTACCGTAACTTTGTGCCATACCAATCATTTATTGGCTATCACAATATACATAAATATGAGGCACAAATTCCGTCCACATAGGCATATCCTATAGGAAATAACGAAGCCACTCTGCTTCTTTTCTTGCTTAATCCAAATTGATAAGCATTAATTCCATTGTGGACCTCGCAATGCATGTTTGTTTAGTAGATTTCCAAGATACAACTGCACAACCAAATGTAAAGACATATCCACTCATGGATTTTGTGTCTTTTATAACAAGGATAAAATGCATAATCACCCCCTGGGGTTTGGCTCAATTGCAAACAGATCCCCTGGGGTTTTGATTTTGCAATATAACCACCTAGGGTTTTTAAATTGGTGAAATTGACCCCTCTAAGTATATTTTTTTGTCAATTTTGCTAACAAAATTTGTCATATGCATTGCACTTGGGTTTATAATAATGAATTTTTTATTATAAAGTGGTCACATATAATGCATATGACAAATTTTGTTAGCAAAATTGACAAAAAATATACTTAGAGGGGTCAATTTCACCAATTTAAAAACCCCAGGTGGTTATATTACAAAATCAAAACCCCAGGGGGTCTGTTTGCAACTGAACCAAACCCCAGGGGGTGATTATGCAATTTAGCCTTATAACAAATATCTAGTTCACTTCATTATACTCTCTTAGTACAAATAGATATCTCATGTAGTGCAACCCATAGTTTAGGGTGTATTTCAAATATCTCATTACCCTAACTATTGCCTTCAGTGGTTTTCCATTGGATTACTTGTGTATCTACTCATGCCATAACTTTTGAGTTTATAATATTCTAGTGAATATGTCTCAAGGTCATCCATACCTCTCTTTTGTTTGTAGCCTTCTACAACAAGTTTTGCCTTATCATTATCAACAAATCCATCTTTCAAATTCCTCTTGAATATCCATTTATATTGTAGAGATTCACAACCGGGTGGCCACCAGTTACCATGCATGGATTTGTAAGATAGATTAATTGACAACCTCTATACAGAAAGGCGCATCAGGTTTGGACATTTTTTTTTTTTTAAAACCAATCACCCCCCACATTTTCGAGAATTTCTAGGAAGAGATTTGACCTTTCCTAGATTCATAGGGTATCTCAATGGTTTTATTTTTTAGGCAACTTGTTGAGAATATTATTGGTGGAAAGAATAGCTTCTCCCCCACAAGTTCTGAAGTAAACTATAACTTATCAACATAACACTTTATTCTCAACCTCATTCTCATAATGAATGACCAATTTGTATGCCTCATCCTTGCTTTTTAGCAAGCACACATACGAGTATCTTATATATTTAATATTAAAATTCTCAAACAGGCATATAAACAACAATGACATGTCAACGCATATTTCATAAAAAAAGGAAATATTATAAACAAGTATTGGAATAACACCCTTAATATCCAATTAATTTTACACATACCAAATAAGTTTAATATAGTTAGGATAGTCATTTCATAACATTCATAGTAATAATAATCATTACAATACACTCATAGCAATAACAGTCATTCCAACACACTCATGCATATTAGTCATTCCAACACACTCAATCATTACAACACACTCAAGAATATAAGTCATTATAACACACTCATAGGTATAATAGTTACTACATTACATTCATTTTGAAGAGCCAATTGCTTAAATATCCTTTGCCCACATATATCCCACTTTTAGTGAGTATAAACTTATCAGATTCAAAGACTAACTTAAACCCATTCTTGCTCAATAAAGAACCTGAAACAAGGTTCTTGCGAATGTCTGGCACATGCAGCACATCATTGAGGGTTAGTTCCTTTCCAGAAGTCATCTTTAGGATCACCTTTCCCTTTCCTTCAACCCTAGCAGTAGAGGAGTTTCCCATAAAAAGTTGTTCTCCATGTTCAACAGAATAATATGTAAAGAACATCTTCTTGTCTGAACAAATATGACGAGTGGCCCCAGTGTCCACCCACCATTCCTTGGTATCTCCCACCAAGTTCACTTCAGACACAACAGCAGAAAGGTTTATATCAGAGACATCTTTAGAAAGAGTCCCTACTTCAGAAATGTTGGCTTGAAAGGTTTTCTTCTTCCCTTGATCATTACGCTTGCGACAATCCTTTGCACGATGGCCTGGTTTGTCACAAATGAAGCATTTGCCTTTGAACCTCTTAGCATGACCACCTTTGGTGTCTTGGTTCGAGCCTTGACCAAACTCTTGACCAAAATGCTTCCTCTTCTTGTTCTTATTGTTGTGCTCCACCACATTTACCTTTGACTCTATAGTTTGATTCCACATAACTTTCTCAGAAGTACGATTGTCTTCCTCAATCCTTAATCTCACGATCAAGTCTTCAAGCTTCATCTCCTTATGCTTGTGCTTCAAGTAATTCTTGAATTCTTTCCAAGATGATGTCAATTTTTCAATAATAGTAGCAACTTGAAAAGATTCACTCAAAGTCATACCTTCTGCATGAATTTCATGCAGGATCAATTGGAGTTCTTGCACTTGACTGATTACAGTCTTGGAATCCAGCATTTTGTAATCCAGAAATCTGCCCACAATGAACTTTTTGGTTCCAGCATCTTCCGTTTTGTACTTCTTGTCCAAGGAGTCCCACAACTCTCTGCGGTCTTAATTTGACTATACACATTGTACAATGTGTTGTCTAGTCCATTAAGAATATAATTCTTACACAGAAAATCTGCATGTTTCCATGCATCTATTGCAGCAACTACTTGCTTATCACTCTCATTCTCATTGAGAGTAGGAGCATCTTCATATAAGAACTTTGCCAGATTCAATGTAGTGAGATAAAAAAGCATCTTTTGTTGCCATCTTTTAAACTCAGTTCCATTGAATTTTTCAGGCTTCTCTCCATGATTAATGGGAACAGTAACAGGGGTTGTGACTGGTGCCACAACAATGTTTTGAACCATTTCGGTAGACATTTCTGTTAAACAAAATTTTCAAAATTCAATTTAATCACATAAACATTAATTTCGGCAACAGTATGTTCACAATTGCACAGTAGCACATGTGATTCTTCAAATATCAAAGAACAAAACTTGTAAATATATATTCAATTAAAGCAAACAGTACACAATTACAAATTCGCATATAATGAATATTATATAATAACAAGTTAATAAAGCCAATGATAGATCAAATTGACAATATGTATATAAATATTCATCAATTCCTTTCACAGTAACAATGTTTACTTCAATATATATTTATTAAAGTATGCCGCATCGTTTCAACTATTAAATTAGTAAAATCTCGCACATAATGAATTCGCAAAGAACGATTTTGCGGTAAATATATGATGCACGGATTAAAGTTTGCAAACATCTTTGACAAATACACATAATCCATATTTATAAACAGTAATAATACTTTTCCAGTGCAAACAATATATATTGACTTCTACGAAGATAAACCGATTCACTAATATTCATAAAACATGACTGTACTGTTGTGTAATTGACAAACTTCAAACCAATTTAAAAACCAAAATATTTTCACTGTTATGAACTTTGAACAATAATCACGTTTCGGCTACAATATATATATATATTTTACCCAATTGAAAGAAGCACATTCAATTGGTTTTCGCAAACAGTATGAAATATTCATATTGAAAACAAATGTTAACGCAAACAATGAAAATTTGCACAGAAAGTTACAGTATCAATATCACCGAAACAATATGTTATAGTATTAGAAAGAAATTTGCAGCCAACAATTTTAACAACCATAACAGAGTAAAATTTCACAGAAATCACACAATAAAATTTATGCAATCTGTTTTAAGATTATTGGGTATATATCATGTGATTCTGTAAAAAAAAACAACAACAACAAGAAATCTGTCATAGTTAATAAATAATAAAAACTCACAGTGAATGCAGGATGAAAAGATCAAGTCTAGCGTTTGACGCTATCTCCTTAAAACAGATTGCGCCCCTCACACTATTAACTTAGTGGTGCTTTGAGACTCATGGACGTCTGTCTCCCAGAATAAAATGATTTTCGCACGTAGAAGAAATACAAGCAATCTCCGTGCACAACGAACGTAACAAGTGTCTCTTTCTCTCTCTTTATGCAAATGAGACTCTTAAAATTGTAGAAAATAATTAACTCAAAGCAATTTCAAAAGGTATAAGTAAGTAAGTATTTAAATGAAAGAGGGGACACTCTATTTATAGATAGAGTCATACCTTTTCAGAAAAGACACAACATTTGGGGAAAACAATACATTAATAAATACATAAATTTGATGGACTGAGCCTTAACTCACATGAGTTTGCTTGGCCCACTTTTAGGAGACAATTTCTCATTTACTCCTAATTATTTTTCTAACAGCAGCAACCTCAAAATTACAGAAAACACTTCAAAAATCAAGCTAGTTGTTTTCGCTTGCTTCACCAGCAATGCCATGAGACCTCAGTTCTTCAATTAAGTTATTCAAATCAGAGTAAGATGATCCGTTTTCTTCAACAGCTTTTTTTGCCATCTTCCCAAGCTCTCTTGCCCTGCTTCTCATCTCCTCTGCTTCTTCACCAACCATTATTCGAATCACAGCCTTCTGTATAGCTTCCCTCTTAATGCTATCTCCCAAAAATCTGACCCATTGTTGAACACCAACACCAACTCCAATTCTCAAAATATGGTTTACCAACTTTTCATTGTAGAATTGCTCAGCTGACACCGGCCATGTAACCATTGGCACCCCAGCAGACACTCCTTCCAATGTAGAATTCCACCCACAATGAGTCACAAATCCTCCAACAGCTTCATGATCAAGAATCGCTATCTGGGGTGCCCAACCTCTTATAATTAGACCCTTTCCTTCCACTCTTTTCTCAAATCCTTCAGGCAGCCATTCTTCATTTCCTTCATCATTCTTTTCTTTCTTAACAACCCAAATGAAGTGCTGCTCAGAACCCTCAAGACCAATTGCAATCTCCTTTAGCTGGGAATCATTAAAGTTAGCCATACTTCCAAAACAAACATAAACAACCGAATTTGGTTTCTTCGAATTAAGCCATTCCAAACATTC
The DNA here is from genome assembly GCA_907173295.1 of Fagus sylvatica. Taxonomy (NCBI): domain Eukaryota; kingdom Viridiplantae; phylum Streptophyta; class Magnoliopsida; order Fagales; family Fagaceae; genus Fagus; species Fagus sylvatica. The sequence goes on from OU015767.1 coordinate 16,215,068, forward strand.
ATGGCAATTAATGGAGGCTTCCCTTCCCCTTTGTGCTTTATCTTCAATATCCTGATTGGATAGTGAAACCGGGCCTATATGCCAAGCCTTCCTTCCAAGGACCTTCTTATAATAGTTTGCATAAGCTGGCTCAAGTTCATAGAAGCTGTTAAAAACAGCCCCATAACTTGTTAGCTCTGCTTCTATAGCTTGTTCATACATCTTCGTGGATTCTGTTTGAACATTTTGTGTAAATAAATCAGGAAGTTGATTCCTTGTCAACTTGATGTCATCTGGGAAGTTGGGGATGATAAATGGTTCTGAATCTGATGAAACTTTTTTGTGGGGTTCGTGTAGTCTTACACATTCTGAGGCACATATAGAGAAAAAACTTGTTGCATGGAAAATAAGCCTTGGTATGCCAAACTTCTTAGCTAAACCAGTAGTCCACGGGTACAACGCGCTGGACACAAGGCAATCAGGAGCATATTCTTGAACAAGTTTCTCGAGTGGTTGCTCCAGCATGGCGGCGGCCTTGTAGAATTTTTGCCTCAAATCAAGTGAAGTAGCCAAGTGGTAGCTCTCCAATCCTTTGGGCAACTCAACTTGGACATATGGGAATTCGATGATTAGAACATCCATTTGTAATCCCAAAATTTTGCTTTTTTCAATTGTTTTGGAGATCAAGGAGGCATTCAGAGGAGTGGTGATTATACTAATTTTCAAACCTCGCGAAGCAAATAGCTTGGCCATGTCTACGGCTGGGATCAGGTGGCCTGAGGCCAAGAATGGGAAGAAAAACAGGTGAAGCTGGCGCCTTTCACTAGCCATATGGCTTTGGTAGAGAAAAATAGCTTATAGAACTGCAAGGTGATAAGAAGAAACAAGCTTAGTCTGAAAGGCTAAGAGCTAGGCATTGGTACATATATAGGGAGGCTTGTCCTAGGGTTTAATTGGGTTTTAATATGAGACATGACCTTTTTCATAATTTTCTATTTTCAAAATTGTTATTTCCGTTCATCATCATCACTAACATTACATTTATCTTATATCAATCATATTAAGAGGAGGAGCTTATCAAGAGCAAGAAATTTGGGTTTTCTTTGAGTGACCACCAAGGCGTCTTTTTCGAGTCTTCCTTGAAAATTGAAAAAATTGCACATTTGCTTTCATGGGTGACGCAATCCCTTATGTCATACAAAGGGTGAATGGAATCATTGAAAACTAGGAGCATATCCTCTGGTTAGTGACTAGTCTCTGCTTCAACAAAATTAAATTTGTAGTTACATACGACTTTAAAATTGGCATTAGAGTTTGTGCTTGAACCAACAGTGACAAAGGTTGTCTGTCTCGTGTGACTTTAGACCTGATACAAAAGTAAGG
>OU015767.1:16216529-16299999 GCA_907173295.1 Fagus sylvatica
CAAAATGGGAGTAAGCTGCCATCTAGAATGGCGTTTGTTACTCCAAATCCTCACTATGTCCTTATCTCTTACCAGAATTATGAGCTTCCTAAATCCCAACTGAATTGCTTTGTGTGTAGCTTCTCTAGCAGCTATGAGCTTCGCCATTTTGGTGTCCTGTGTTGTTAAGCTTTGTCCCGTTATGGGATCGGTGTTGGTTTTGGTAAATTATGTGTTTTGTGATAAATTTTGTGTCTGTAGTGATGAATATGTGTTTATTGTTGTAAAAATAAAATGTGTGAATTCCGGTAACATGAGTGATAGTTGTGGTAAACTCAATTTTATTACAAATTACACAAAGTTTACCACAACGGACACACAGTTTATCAAACCACACACATTTTACAATTTTTGACACTGTCGACGGATGGTCCGCAGCGGGCCTTAGAATTTCCCCTAAATTATATGACTGCTTAACTTTGTTTTCTAACAAGTCTTGTACGTATGTCTATGTACTTTTTTCTATTTTTTCATTAAAGGTTATATGTTGATCAAGATTTTCAAATGCACAGAGTAATAGAAAGCGTGGAAAATATTTTATGCTGAGACAAACGAGCATTCACATTGCTTTCCTTCAAAAGATTCGAGTGACGCAAGTGATTATGTTGGCAAAAATATAGTAGGACGGGTTAGTGGCCAACAACATTTGTTTAAGTATTTGATCCCTCACTCACATGTTCTCTTAAATCTATTATATTGATATCAATTTATTCGATCAAATCTTAGCCTAAACGTTTCTTTCTACTCCTTGATATTCATTTTATAGAGAATAAGGAGAGGTAGAAGGATGGAAAATACTTTTTGCCCAATTATCATTGATTCATTGTGTTGATTATATACACAGAGAGCTGTATCTAACTATGGTAAGTACAGAGAGGCAAGTAGTCAACTTATGAAATAGTAAAAACTAATTACATAGATTGTTGCTATAATTTGGGATGTAATTGTTGCAGTGAGTCAGCCGAGGATTGTGTTGACAGTTGGGGCTTGATTGACGAAGGATTATCTCTAATATGCCCCCGCAAGATGGTGGTCCCATCAGAGACACCAATCTTGGAACGGAGATATAGAAGTCGCTGCCTGGACATTGGTTTTGTGAGTGCATCTGCAAGCTGGTCCTTTGTCGAAACATGAGAGACACGAAGTTCACCACTAGTAACCTTGTCACGAACAAAGTGGAAATCAATAGCGATGTGTTTCATCCGAGAGTGAAAGACAGGATTGGCACATAAATAGGTGGTTCCCACATTATCACAATAGATGGCAGGTTGTTGTGGGAGTGAGACATGAAGCTCCTTCAATAAAGATTGAATCCATGCTAATTCAGCTGCAGTTGCTGCAACAGCGCGGTATTCAGCTTCCGTAGAGGAACGAGCAACAGAACGTTGCTTTTTGGAGCTCCAGGAAATTGGATTATGGCCTAGAAAAATGACATAGGCATTGGTGGAGGTATGATCATCCTGATTCCCTGCCCAATCAACATCCGAGAAGGCATGAAGGTGTAGCGGAGAATTTTGTTTGAGAAGGAGGCCATGAGACATGGTACCTTTGAGGTATCGAAGAAGACGTTTGGCAGCAGCCCAATGAAGGGTAGTGGGCTTGTGTATGAATTGTGAGAGCTTGTTCACTGTGAATGCAATGTCTGGACGGGTGATTGACAGATATTGAAGACTGCCAACGACTTGTCAATACTCAATGGCGTCAGAGAGGTTGGAGCCACCAGTGAGGGTGAGGGTGGAGCTGGTGGATAAAGGAGTCTGAACCTCCTTTGCATCAAGCATGGCAGTTTTGCCAAGAAGGTCTTGTATGTATTGGTGTTGAGACAAAAGGAGACCTTGACGAGTGGGAATGACCTCAACACCTAGAAAGTAGTTTAGAGTCCCAAGATCCTTGACAGACAATTGGGTTGAAAGTTGAGCAATAAGGTTGTGGAGCATGGATGTACTGGTACCCGTCAAAATGAGATCATCAACATAGACTAGCAAGTAAAGCAAAACTCCAGCATGAGAGTATATGAACAAAGACGTATCTGAATGAGAAGGTGAAAAACCCACTGATAATAAAAAATTTTTGAGTTCAGTGTACCAAGCTCGGGGTGCCTGCTTTAGTCCGTAGAGAGCTTTGTGTAACTTACAAACATGTCATGGGAATGTGGGGTTAATGAAACCTGGTGGTTGAGTCATGTAGACGTCCTCAGTGAGATGCCCATGAAGAAAGGCATTGTTTACGTCAAGTTGACGAAGTGGCCAGCCACGAGAAAGGGCAAGACAGAGGACAACCCGAATCGTTGTTGGCTTGACAACGGGACTAAAGGTATCTGTGTAGTCAAGTCCAGGGCGTTGATGGAAACCCTTTGCTACAAGACGAGCTTTGTAGCGTGAAATGGAGCCATCGGGATTGCGTTTGATGCGAAAGACCCACTTGCAACCGATAAGATTGAAGGTGGGGCGAGAGGGAACTAGTTCCCAAGTGCCGTTCCGAATAAGAGCATCAAACTCCTCTGACATAGTAGCTCTCCATTCTGGAATTTTCAAAGCTTGAGAGACACATGAGGGTTCAGAGGATGCACTAGAGGAGGTGGCCACAAGTAGCTGCTTCGGTTTGTATATGTTGTGTTGGGAGCGGGTGACCATGGTGTGTGTTCGCATGGGTTGATGCGAGGAGCCACCAGGTTGTGGAGCTGCAGTGGCAATCGGGTCAGCAGAATTCTCATATGATGGAGGAACTTCACGCATGAAGGAACCATTCAAAGGGCTAGACAGAATTGGTGAGCTGGCCAGGGCATGCTCAGAAGTGGAAACTGAGGATTGTGAAGATTGTGTTGGAGCCGAATAGGAATGTTGGGAGAGGGAAGGAATAGGCGAGATTTGTGGGGAGGATAGTTGGTCAGAGGTAGAGGGAATAGGAGAATCTGGGATTGGAATGGCAAAGAAGGAAGGTGCATTAATTGCATGAGAGGTCCAAGGGAAAAATTTAAGGAGTTAACCCGGGTAGAGTTTTGGTCAAGGGAAGAATAGGGAAAAATATTTTCTACAAAATTAACGTGTCTGGAAATAAAGATGCGGTGGGTGGTAGGATCTAGACACTTATACGCACTTTGTGTAGGAGAGTACCCAAGGAACACACAGGGCCGAGAGCGAGGTTCAAGTTTGTGTTTAGTGTAAGGCTTTAACCAAGGGTAACAGAGACATCCAAAAACACGTAACTTGGTATAGTTTGGTGGATGACCAAACAATTTGACAAAAGGAGATTGGAGAGATAGAATTGGTGTTGGCATGCGGTTAATTAGATAGACAGCAGTGAGAAAAGCATGGGACCAAAACTGGAGAGGAAGGGAGGCTTGACTCAAGAGAGTGAGATCGGTTTCTCGAACATGGCGGTGACGACGTTCAGCCGTACCGTTATGTTCAGGGGTATGAGGTGGTGTAAAAAAGTTTGTAATCCCATGGGTTTCAAGAAAGGATTTTAGTGTAGTAAATTCCCCCCCACAATCAGAATAGATGGAGATAATTGGTTTTTGGAAGAATTTTTCAACCACTTGTTTAAATCGAGTAAAAACACTTGAGACATCAGATTTTAATTTGATCGGAAAAAGCCAGATGTACTTGGTAAAGTGGTCAACAAAGATAACATAATATTGAAAACCATCATATGATTTTATCGGAGATGGTCCCCAAACATCAGAGTAAAGTAATTCAAGGGGAGCAGTACTTTTTAAGGAAGACACATGAAAGGGAAGTTTGTGTATTTTATTGCAACTGCAAGCATTACAGGAAAAGTCACTGGTAGTAGATGAGGACAAAGGCAAGGTTTGAGAGGAGATAATATGCTTAAGAATTGTGGTAGATGGATGACCGAGACGGTTGTGCCACTGTTGGAGAGGGGCTTTGACACTTGCAAAGGCAATGATTGGCTTGGAAGAGGGAGAGACACGAGCTGGCCATTCATAAACTCCATCTTTATTTGCTCCTTTCATGAGAGGTGCCTTCGTGCGAAGATCCTTCACCACAAAATCAAAAGGAAAGAATTCAATAGACACATGATTAGCTTTGCAAAACTTAGAAACAGAGATGAGATTTTTTTGCATGCGAGGAACACATAGTACATCAGACAACAAGAATGATTTATAAGACGATGGTAATTTTGTAGAACCAGTGTGAGTAATTTGGAGTCCTGTACCATCACCGATCATGATGTCATCTGAACCATCATATTCAGAGTGTAGTGAGAGATTATTCAGATCTGCAGTGACATGATGTGATGCTCCAGAATCAACCAACCAGTTTGTAGATGCGAGGTTTGGTTGGGCAGCAAAGTGAGCACGCGGCGGTGCAAATGGGGTGCGAGACAGAGTACCAAACTGCTGGTATGGCGGTGGAGAAGGTGAGAAAGTCTTGAGGCGAGGACAACGCTTTGCAGTATGACCTTGCTGATCACAGAGTTGACAAAAACCTCTGTAAGGTTTTGGGTTGTGATTCCTCCTGTTGTTGGAGTAATGACTCTGGTTGTACTGATTGTTACCAAAGTTGTTGGATCTCCCTTGGTGGTTCTGAGTATAGGTTTTCCCATTGTGACTGGATTTGGTGGTGACATTGGCAGTGATGGGAGTTTCAGATCTCTGTGGCTCACGTTTAAGAAAAGTCTCACGATCACATAACTTTTCATGTAACTCTTCAAAGGATATTGGACTATCTCTAGCCCGATCAGCGGCACTGATTTCTTTGAAGTCAGAGCCTAGTCCATTCAGTACATGGATGACAAGGTCTTCATCGTTGAGGGGAGCATCAATGAGAGCAAGCTCATCAGCATAACGTTTGACAATCTGCATGTATTCAGTCACACTTTTAGTGTCCTGTGAGAGTTTTGCCAGTTTGTCTTTAATTCCCATGACACGACCATGGGATGGTTTGGCATACATCGTGCCAAGTTTGGACCATGCTTCTCGTGAAGTTTTGGCAGAAGCAATAAAAGGGATAATTGTATCAGAAAGAGAAGCCAGGATAGCACTGAGGAGAAGTTTGTCTAGGCGAATCCAAGGTGAATAACTTGGATTGACTTTCTTTGGTCCATTTTCTTTGAGGATAGGGGAAGGACAAGTTAGAGTTCCATCTAGGTAACCCATAAGATCATATCCAACGAGAAAGGATTCAAACTGGGCTCTCCAAGAGAGGTAGTTGGAGGAGGTAAGTTTTAGTGGGGGCTTGGGCTGCAACATTAATGGAGATAAGGGTGTTGTGTGAGCTTAGAGGATTAACAACAGTATTTGAGGAAGAGGGCGAAGGGGTGGTGGTTTGGGGTGAAGATTCATTGCTAGCCATTGAAAAACTCGTTTGAGCAGTAATGCTCTGATACCATATATGTAATACCCGTAACCCACATTAGGAAAGGAAATAATTTTTTTGTTTAAGTGGGTAATTTAGTAAATTTTAAGTGTAGGGTAAAAATACAAATAAATCAATTATTTTAGGAGTTTTTAGAAATAAAAATAAATGGGTTGTATTGGGGTATAAATAGAGTTCTAAACCTTATTGTAATACCTACAGACACTTTTTGATAACAAGAATTCAACGGGTTTCAAGAAGAGACAGATCAAAGGATTCTTGAGGTAAGAAACTTAAAAGATTCTTTTTTTCTGATTGCAGAATTTCTGTATAACTACGTTCATATCTACGGTTTGGTTTTTCTAAACTTAGGCGTGGGTACCACATCTATTAGACTATTAGATTATTAGCTTATTGATGTGATGAAGTTTCTTTTAAAGATTCGGCTACAGGTGTGGTAATTGTTGAAAGAAGATGAGGAGTTTTTTTTAAATATACAATATATAGGCTTTAGGTGTGATCATTCAAGGAAAAGAAGAAAAATAGGTTGGCCTAGGCTATGAATTGACTTAGTCTTGAATAGTTGAAATTCACGTGAGGGAGATAAGGCTTTGCATAAATAGGATATTATAAAGTAACTTAGGCTTTGCACATATGGTTAGATTTGGTAGTGAAAGAAGAAATAAAAGAATGCCTATTTGATGTTTTACGTGATCAACAAAGGAGATACGAAAACATAGGCTACTAGATAGTATATTGATGTGAAGAGGAGTTGTGATGAGGAGTTGTGCAATGTACAAGTCCTAGAAATATTAGGCCTCTGTACGTGCAGTAAAAGGAAAAGCAGTACAAGCCATTAGGCCTCTGTACATGCAGTAAAAGGAAAAGCTGTAATGTAGTAAAAAGAAAAGAAAAAAAAGTAAATAAGAAAGAGATAATATTAGGCTTTAATTTTGTACATTGAGAGTAAATAGCATTATTTATGTAAATTAATGGATTTTGAACATTGTACAATTGATTTAGGACCGGATTTATAAATTGTGAAAAGAAGAGATAGAGAGTACTACGAGATCTCTTGCTTGGTAGAGGTAAGTAACTCTTTTCTTAACTGATTATATTTTGCTAAAACATCCCAATTTTATTTATGAAATATTTATTTGTCTTTCATTACAGATTATTATCTTAATTATTTTAGATATATTGAAATAAAGAAAAGAATTAGAGTTTCTTCTTTTTGAAATATTATAAATGTATTTGAATTAGTTAGTTATTTGGAAAATTCTGTTTCTCAATTAGGATCAAGCACTTTTTGAATTTTGTGAAAAGAACCAAACATTGTTTGAACTGTGATTTTACTGAATATGATCTTTTGACATTGACTGATATGAAATTGAATCTGAACCATTTGACTCTGCTTTGGACCCCGCCAATGGGGGTAAACGTTGGCACAGAAACTAGTTTCTTCTGGGGCTTACCACCGGCCTATGTGTGGTTCTGGGCCTAGTCACGGGGATATAGCGTGACCATAGTCATATTGTCTTACTTAAACATTTGAAATCTAATTGATTTCGTTATTTTAAGTAAATTGAGACTTTTGATGTTTTGAACTTATTGTAATTTATATATAATTTTACGCTGCATTGTGTTATATTTTTTTAAGTCTATGAGATTTATCCTATGAACATTTATATATTTTATTTGGATAAATGCTTGATCCACCCTTTTCAACTATAGTTATTTACTGAGCCTCCCAGCTCACCCCTTTTTCTTTCCCATTTCAGATTCTGAGGATTAGCTAGCTCGGACATTACGGGGAAGTTGTGTGAGAAGGACTTCTAGGCATAATATTAGTATTTCTTATTTGTTCATTAGAGACCTTATGTAATAGACTTTTGTTTATTAAGATTTGAGACAGCAATGTATGGATTTTAATTCGTTTGAACTTATTGGTTATTATATTAATTTGGAGATTTTAGACCAAGGATATTATTCTTTCTAGAATTTGTTAGTAAGGCCTGGCACACTTGTAAGGCACGCCTTATGGGTGTGCGGCCGTTGTCACGTGTCGAATTCATGCTTTGGGTTCGGGGCGTTACAATATAGAGAATAAGGAGAGGTAGAAGGATGGAAAATACTTTTTGCCCAATTATCATTGATTCATTGTGTTGATTATATACACAGAGAGCTGTATCTAACTATGGTAAGTACAGAGAGGCAAGTAGTCAACTTATCAGAAATAGGAAAAACTAATTACATAGATTGTTGCTATAATTTGGGATGTAATTGTTGCAGTGAGTCAGCCGAGGATTGTGTTGACAGTTGGGGCTTGATTGATGAAGGATTATCTCTAATACATTTATCATCTTCACAATAGCTAGTCTCTTTCAAGGCAAAATGGAGAGCAAACCCCACCGTCAACTTCACATATTCTTCTTCCCATTCATGGCTCAAGGCCACATTTTGCCAACCATAGACATGGCCAAACTATTTGCTTCTCGAGGCGTGAAAGCAACCTTAATCATGACCCCGTTCAACGCAGCACTATTCTCCAACACAATTGAAGGAATAAAAAATTTGGGTATTGAAATTGGGGTTCTTATTATCAAATTCCCTTCTGTAGAGGTTGGATTGCCCGAAGGTTGTGAAAACGCTCAGTTGACTATAACACCAGAGATGCAACACAAACTCTTCAGGGCCGCCGCTTTGCTTGAACAACCATTGGAGCAGCTACTTCAAGAACATCGTCCTGATTGCCTTGTAGCTGACACGTTTTTTCCTTGGGCTACAGATATTGCTAGCAAACATGGGATTCCGAGGCTTGTTTTTCATGGAACCGGTTTCTTCGCTTTGTGTGCTTCACGATGTGTGCTATCATATGAGCCTCACAAGAAGGTATCATCAGATTCAGAACTTTTTACCATCCCTACTCTTCCCCATGAGATCAAGATGACAAAACAGCAACTACCAGATTTCATTACAGGGAATGTGGAAACAGAATTTACAAAGTTGTATAAAGCATCTAAAGAAGTGGAGTCGAAGAGCTATGGCGTTATTGTTAACAGCTTCTATGAGCTTGAACCAGCATATGTTGATCATTACAGGAATGTTCTTGGAACGAAGTCTTGGCACATCGGACCAGTTTCACTATGCAATATAAATACTGCAGATAAACATGACTGTTTAAAGTGGCTTGACTCAAAGAAACCCAATTCCATTGTTTATGTATGTTTTGGAAGTGTGGCAAACTTTAATGATGCTCAACTATTTGAGATTGCACTGGGTCTTGAAGCTTCTGGTCAGGAGTTCATTTGGGTTGTGAGAAGAGAAAAGGATGATGAAGGAAGAGAAGAGTGGCTACCTGAAGGGTATGAGAAGAGAATGGAAGGTAAGGGACTAATTATAAGAGGTTGGGCACCACAAGTTTTGATTCTTGATCATGAAGCAGTTGGAGGATTTGTGACTCACTGTGGGTGGAATTCGACATTAGAAGGAGTGTCTGCTGAGGTGCCAATGGTTACATGGCCGGTGTCCGCGGAGCAGTTTTACAATGAGAAATTAGTGACTCAAATACTAAAAATTGGAGTTGGTGTTGGTGCTCAGCGATGGGCTAAGTTGTTGGGGGATAGTGTTAAGAGCGATGCTATAGAGAAGGCAGTGACTCGAATCATGGTGGGTGAAGAAGCCAAGGAAATAAGAAGCCGAGCCAAGGTGCTTGGGGCGATGGCAAGGAGTGCTGTTGAAGAAGGTGGATCATCTTACTCTGATTTGAATGCTTTAATTGAAGAGCTGAAGACCCTTGGTTGAGCTGAAAAAGAAAAGTAGATGATAAACATTGGAGAGTAATTATTTAGTACTCAAAGAGTATAACGAGGTGGTATTCTATCTTCTCATTGATTAAATTTATAATGTGATCGAACATTAATATGAAAGGAGGATGTACCGCATCACTGTACTCATGAAATACTTAATAATTTTCCAATGAATTAATAATGCAAATCCAAATTACTTGTCTATTAAATAACATTGGAGGTCTTTAATAATGCCAAATCCAGGTTCTTGGATTTCAAGTCTATTAAATGACCCCTAGGTGGCCTAGAAAGGGTTTTCTTCTTTATTTTTTCTAATGCATTTTTTTTTTTTTTAATATTGTTAAAAGTCTTTTTAATCTGCATAAGGCTCTCAAGTGTTTTTTAAATTGTGATCCAAATGTGATACCACTCAATGGGGTGTAGACCTGCCTAGTTCATTGAATCTTTGTTTCTTTTATAACAGGTTCAGTTCATTTTACTCCCCGGTCAAAAAGTAACAATTTAAACATTTTTCATGCCCTATGAACTTTTAAACCAAGCAATCATTTTGTTACTGCTGAACTGCGAAAATTCTCTTAAAGCATGGGATAAAAGACAAGCTTTTGGGGCCAAGCGTCCATCTCTTTGTATGAGAAAACAGACGGCCTACCAATCATAGAAAGTTGGTATAATGCATAAGAATTCCCACTTTGAACAGCTGGAATACCATATACTATAAATCATTGTTGATTTCTAACTATAAATCATTGTTGATTTCTAAAGGGTTGTCTTCTATAACTATTGGCTCAAGTTTTTGGTCTAGTGCAAACATTTTATTTTTTTTCTTTTTCAATTTTGTAGAACAAGAAATTTTTAAACAAAGAAACAGAGCAAGTGAATAGCAAACAAGACTTCCACAAACCTGAAAATGATGAAAGCTAATACAATTCCCCCACATTTAAAAACAAATTAAACTTCTTAACATAACAAAACTATATTCTAAGTACAAAGTAGAATGAGCAAAAATGACTTAAAATAGATTGGCATTTCACAAACATGTCAGTTTAGACCTTACTTTTGTATCAGGTCTAAAGTCACACGAGACAGACAACCTTTGTCACTGTTGGTTCAAGCACAAACTCTAATTGCCAATTTTAAAGTCATATGTAACTACAAATTTAATTTTGTTGAAGCAGAGACTAGTCACTAACCAGAGGATATGCTCCTAGTTTTCAATGATTCCATTCACCCTTTGTATGACATAAGGGATTACGTCACCCATGAAAGCAAATGTGCAATTTTTTCAATTTTCAAGGAAGACTCGAAAAAGACGCCTTGGTGGTCACTCAAAGAAAACCCAAATTTCTTGCTCTTGATAAGCTCCTCCTCTTTAATATGATATGATATAAGATAAATGTAATGTTAGTGATGATGATGAACGGAAATAACAATTTTGAAAATAGAAAATTATGAAAAAGGTCATGTCTCATATTAAAACCCAAATTAAACCCGAGGACAAGCCTCCCTATATATGTACCAATGCCTAGCTCTTAGCCTTTCAGACTAAGCTTGTTTCTTCATTCATCACCTTGCAGTTCTATAAGCTATTTTTCTCTACCAAAGCCATATGGCTAGTGAAAGGCGCCAGCTTCACCTGTTTTTCTTCCCATTCTTGGCCTCAGGCCACCTGATCCCAGCCGTAGACATGGCCAAGCTATTTGCTTCGCGAGGTTTGAAAATTAGTATAATCACCACTCCTCTGAATGCCTCCTTGATCTCCAAAACAATTGAAAAAAGCAAAATTTTGGGATTACAAATGGATGTTCTAATCATCGAATTCCCATATGTCCAAGTTGAGTTGCCCAAAGGATTGGAGAGCTACCACTTGGCTACTTCACTTGATTTGAGGCAAAAATTCTACAAGGCCGCCGCCATGCTGGAGCAACCACTCGAGAAACTTGTTCAAGAATATGCTCCTGATTGCCTTGTGTCCAGCGCGTTGTACCCGTGGACTACTGGTTTAGCTAAGAAGTTTGGCATACCAAGGCTTATTTTCCATGCAACAAGTTTTTTCTCTATATGTGCCTCAGAATGTGTAAGACTACACGAACCCCACAAAAAAGTTTCATCAGATTCAGAACCATTTATCATCCCCAACTTCCCAGATGACATCAAGTTGACAAGGAATCAACTTCCTGATTTATTTACACAAAATGTTCAAACAGAATCCAGGAAGATGTATGAACAAGCTATAGAAGCAGAGCTAACAAGTTATGGGGCTGTTTTTAACAGCTTCTATGAACTTGAGCCAGCTTATGCAAACTATTATCAGAAGGTCCTTGGAAGGAAGGCTTGGCATATAGGCCCGGTTTCACTATCCAATCAGGACATTGAAGATAAAGCACAAAGGGGAAGGGAAGGCCTCCATTAATTGCCATGAATGTTTGGAATGGCTTAATTCGAAGAAACCAAATTCGGTTGTTTATGTTTGTTTTGGAAGTATGGCTAACTTTAATGATTCCCAGCTAAAGGAGATTGCAATTGGTCTTGAGGGTTCTGAGCAGCACTTCATTTGGGTTGTTAAGAAAGAAAAGAATGATGAAGGAAATGAAGAATGGCTGCCTGAAGGATTTGAGAAAAGAGTGGAAGGAAAGGGTCTAATTATAAGAGGTTGGGCACCCCAGATAGCGATTCTTGATCATGAAGCTGTTGGAGGATTTGTGACTCATTGTGGGTGGAATTCTACATTGGAAGGAGTGTCTGCTGGGGTGCCAATGGTTACATGGCCGGTGTCAGCTGAGCAATTCTACAATGAAAAGTTGGTAAATCCATATTTTGAGAATTGGAGTTGGTGTTGGTGTTCAACAATGGGTCAGATTTTTGGGAGATAGCATTAAGAGGGAAGCTATACAGAAGGCTGTGATTCGAATAATGGTTGGTGAAGAAGCAGAGGAGATGAGAAGCAGGGCAAGAGAGCTTGGGAAGATGGCAAAAAAAGCTGTTGAAGAAAACGGATCATCTTACTCTGATTTGAATAACTTAATTGAAGAACTGAAGTCTCATGGCATTGCAGGTGAAGCAAGCGAAAACAACTAGCTTGATTTTTGAAGTGTTTTCTGTAATTTTGTGGTTGCTGCTACTTCAGTCTTTTCGCTATAGTTTGTATCTCTACTCTCGGTGGTTTTTCATGAAAATTACATTATCCAATATAACTAAAAGGTTTTTCAATTTAAGGTTGGAGTTTGTTACATTTTGAATTTGATTCAAGCAGAAGCAAGAAAAAATGGTTTTAAAAGAAAATGAATATTCCTGGTGTAAGTACAAGAGAGCTTTCTAGTTTATAATGGAACTCAATCTATAAGGACTTTTGGTACACCATACTGGTGATTACTTTGAAATTAGGAAAGTATTACAAGAAATATAAAACCTGTAATAAAATAGCTATTCCTAAGTATATGTTTGGTGCAAACACTGAGTTAACATTCTATCCCATGAAGCACGGGTACTTCTAAAATGATGCCGTACCCGTACCGGGTACTTATCGGGTATTGGTACTCCTTGGGTACTTCTGCATGAGTACCCTGGGAGTACCCAAAAAAAAAAAATTGAACACTTCATCAAATAAACATGAAATAGTTAATATATTTTCATTAGTCTTACCTTCAATCAAACTTCTTGAACACTTATCTTTTATTTTATTTTGGTTTCAATGTTGAACACTTCTTTTATTTAGTCTTTTGGATCTTGGTTTGTACTCTAACCACCATTTAATGGTAATGGATGTATTTTATTATCCATGATTGCTCTTAAATTCACATATGTTTAAGAAGATATGAAAAAATTAAGCATAACAATATATTAAAAATATATATTTAATAAATATACCCGCCGTACCCGTACCCTAATTTTTTAGGAATTATTGTACCGCCATACCGTAATGTACCCGTGCTTCATAGATTCTATCAGTATTTACAGTATGGTAAAACATGATATGATAATAAAATGGAATAATATTCCAATCAAATTTCTTAAAATACCCTTATAGAATTATATTTAAACTCTTTGTGGGTTTTGCCTAATATTCAATTTTGTATAAATTCAATATTTGTAAAATTAATATCATTGTCCTTTATTCAAAATTGCTATCTCTATAAACATTAAAAAGAAAGAAAGAAAAAATAACATCACTCTATTAAGGAATAAATCTCACATTGTTTAGATGTGTTAATTATCGTTTACTATTATCCTATAAATAGGACCTCACACAACACATTATAACACATATAGACTTTATCTTGTGGATGTAAGCCATAATGCTGAACCCATGTAAAATCAATCTCCTCTGTTCCCTCTATTCTCTACATTATTTATATTTATGCATCTTTTAGATTTTATATGTTTTATGATTTTCCACATGGTATCAGACCTCTAGAGCTTTAACAAGTCACGTAAATCCTTTGACACCATTTCTGCACATTCAACAATCAGACCCGTGACTAGATTTGCTTCCTTCTGTTGCTACTCTTCCATCACAATTTACAAAACCTAGCAGTCTTAAGCACCTTATTGTTTTTCTCAGCCCCATCCAGATCTATGTTGACCCAAATCAATCTTTTCCCTTTGTCTCTAAATCAACAACCACACAAACCAAATATAAAGCTTTTATTTATTGAATTATGGGTGGGTTTCAATAACTTTTATTTATTGAAACTGAGGTGGGGTGCTGTGATTTCTAAAAGGTGCGTATTTAAAAGTTTTTAACATTTGCGGAACGCGAATTTTAGGGGAGGCTTCGCATTTTTTAAAGGGTGATTTATTACAAATACCCTCAGCAATGTTAAAAATATTCAAGTATAAACGTGAAGCCCCCTCTTATTTCTCTTATTTTTCTTCTCTGTGTGCCCCAATGCTTTCACCAGAGAGAGAATTCTAATCAAGATGTAGATGTAGGAAAATAGTACACACAAAAATTTGGAAAAAAAAAAAATCATAAGGATGTTGAACCATTTCACCAACCGCATTCCGCAAGTTTGATCTTGATGTGGTGAGATAGGGCTGGTGTTTAGTGGAAATAAAGATAAGAAACTGAACTTTGTGGGATCTGCAGCCACTGCCCAAATCAAGAAAAATAAAAGATGAAGTAAAAGGAAAGGGGGGAAAATAAAGAAAAGATGAGAAAACTTACCGTGGAAATTGGAAAGCTTCAGGTCTTCAACGAAAGACCAAGAAAATAGACAAAAGAAAAGGTAGGGGGAGGGAGAGGGGGAGGGGGAGTGGGTGTGGGAGTGGAAGTGGGAGAGATTGGAAGACTCTAGAGGCTTTGGTAATTGGTGGGATGGGACTTAACCAAAAAAAAATTTAATTAAAATAAAAAGTAAAAAGAAGAAGACAAAACATTAATGAGGCAAGGATGTATTTGGTGGGATGGGACTTAACAAAAATAAATAAATAAATAATTTAAAAGAAGAAGAAAGAACATTAAGTAAGGTAGGGATGTATGTGTTCCCATGTATGTTTACGTGTGATTAGGAAAACACTTTATAAAAGTGTGATGTGAACATTTTATATTTTGTGCATTTTTTTATTTTGTGCAATGCAGACGACAGAAGTGATAGTAGATGTCAAGAAAACATGAATAATATATATAAGGAGATGAAAGTTATTCGTAACAACATTTGAAAAATGATATTATAACTTAACACTATAGTAAAGTCCTTTTTAGTCATTGTACTCAAAACATCAATTTTAGACTAAAATTATCTAAACGTTCAATTGACAAAAACAACATTTTTTCATTAGTTTTGCTAAACGCTTAATTGTGATTTCAAAATCGTATTTTCAAAATACTTTTTTTTTTCTTTTTTTTTTAAAACGCACTTTTTCAAACTGCTAACCCAAACCCACCCATACATCAATAAAAATATTTTAGCACCCAAAAAAAATAATAATAAGAACAACAACAACAAAGTTAATTTGGAGTTGTGAGGCTTTCATAAAGGCTTCCCAATTGATGGATAAGCCGGACTCCTCTCTATCTTGGAACCATATGAGAGCTTCCTCATCCATGTGGAATGAAGCTATGTTGACCTTTAGATGGTTTGGAGTGTTGTAATACTTGAAAATTTTATTCGCCTTGTAGAAACAACATGAGGGTCTTCGCCCTTAAATCTTGCAAAATCTACCATAACTGGTCTTGGCAGGTTTGAACATAGCGCCACGCGCATGGTGCCTATTTGAAATGATATGCCACACCACTAAATCCTCTTAAGGTTTAGAGGTTTAGGGCGGGTAAGAACAAAAGGGAATTTCGATCTAGTTTAGGTTCAAGAACCAATTTTAAACTTCACTTTCAAATTAAGATCTAATTGGTTTGGATTGAGTCCAAAGTTAGGGTATGGGTTGGCCTTCTATCGTATTATTGGGCTGTCTAAGGAATTATTTAATAAGGAAATCCTAACCTAATCACACCATAAATTTGGTAGGCCTACATAGGTTCAAGTAGAAATGCTTCAGAAAATATGAATTTAAAGTATGAAAAATAAGTGGAATTGAATCAGAAAGTACTGAATTATTAACATAAAATAAGGTACGGAATTATAAGACATATTCAATAAAAGATTAAACTGAAACTACACAGATTGAACATAATTAAACAGAAAATAGAAGAAGAATAAAATAAAATTACGGACGAATCAAATAGGAGAATATGGTTCATTGAGAAGATCCATACATTTCTTCCTTAAAGCTTAGCAAGCTACTAGTTTTAATCGGTCCCTCGATTAGACCTCTATTGCAGTTGTTCGTCTTTGAACCAAAAGACTTTGTGTACTAGAAAACTTGTGTGAAAGAAACAAATAGTAGAAGTCCTATGAGAAAGAAACTCGTCTTCTAACTACGAAAGTCAAAGAAAAGTTGCTTGCTCAAAAACTTTTTCTTACGACTCTTTCTCTCTCTAATTCCTTAGGGATTCATATACTCAATTTTTCTCTGTAATGAACCTCTACCCTTTCTTTCTTTTTAAATTTATTGATCTCCTTTTTCTGTGGTGTTATGCCTCTTTTATAGGCGGATGGGACAACTAGGGTTTGTTGGAAATGAGTCGCCCTAGCTAGGATTTCTAATGGAGGCACGTTGCTCTAGTTTAAGAGAAACTACAGTTTCTGGCATATGTCATGTACTTAGTGGCGTACGTTCGATATGAGGTGCAATGGCGTACGTGAGGTCTTTTATGGCGTATGCTTTCAAAGAAGTGGCATATACTTGTTAGGTTAGTTTGGCTTTCTTTTTTTCTTTTTTTTTTTAGAGATTTTTGGGTCTTTGGGATTTGATCACAACAGACTTGGTTTTAACACACGGTGTTGATCTTGATATATTTTGGTAATCTTTCTTCATTAGGACCAAGTTCAAGCTGTAGCAGGTACAAAATAGGGTGTCTACAGTAGGTTAAGTGCATGATCTTCTTGGACAAGAGCAAGTCCGTGTCTTGGTGATTCTCGGTCATTCTTGATGGTTGTAATAAAATCCTTAAGCTTATTAAGTATCTCAAGACAATAGAAGATGGTGCCAAGGGCCCTTTGATGGGTGGCAAGTGTTTTTGGGATTTGTGTGAATCGTGTTACTTTGGCCATTAAGGATCGAAAGCTCTGATACCAAATGAAATAATCATGTCTAGAGTTAGGTTAAGATGGGGGTGATTGAGTGTTTAGAGGTTAGAATTGGATATGTATACAAACTAGGGCTTGGATATTAAGTATATATTAGCTGCAAACCTGTGTGATGCACAGGAAAATTCTTAAAAATAAAATATAAATTAATTTTGATTCCTTTTACTTTTTTGTTGTTTGAATTTATTATTTTTTTTTTATTTTTTTTTTTGTAGTTCAAAATGTTGTAGGCAAGATCTATAAAGAGACTTTATGAATCGAATTTAGGATAGATTTTTTTGTTTAAAAAAATAACTAAGAAAGTATTTACCATAGGATAATTAAAATTTAATATAATGTAATTTTTCTTTTGGCATAAGTTGAATATAGTCCAATTTTTATAAAACACGATTCATGTTTATATTTACCAATATGGATCATGTTTCCATCCAAAAATAAAATAAATGATACTTAAAATAAGAAGAATGACAAATAAATACATGGGCACATGATTATATGATCAAACCTAAATAATTTTCATAACTCATTTCAAGCTCACATGGTTTCATTATAACAAATCTATCCATCTTTCTCCATTGCCATGAAATACATAAGAAAAAAAGGAATTCTAAATCTTGATGAAAATTGATAATTATGATTATTATTAAAAGATATTTATATTGTGTTTATATATGGAATATATTTAGTATTAGATATTAATTATGATTGTGTTTTATATATGGAATAATATATTCTTATATTAAAGAAAATATGATGTGTCAAAATTCTAATGGAAGGTTTAATAATAGAATAAAATTTAAATTCAATTAGAAAATATTTATTAAAATAATGAAGTGTAAAATTGTGAGATTTCAAAAGCTTATGTGACGCAACATGATGAGGTCAACCAAAAGTCAAAAAGCTTCAGTTTTACATTATAGTACTAGTCGCAAACCCGTGCGATGCATGGTGAACCTATTGAAATAAGATTTAAGGAAATATCATGTTATTTTTATTTTTATGTTGAATGTCTTTTAAACCAAAATAAATAAATAAATAAAAATAAAACAAATTGGATTTAAACAAAATTGTTTTACTCACTTGAATATTAGAAAACATGATGAAAGAAGGAAAAAATCCTTTGCTTACGAAGTATGTTGTTATGTTGTTTGGCCATTAACAAAAAAAAAAAGCATGCCTTTGAGCAATGTCAGGGTGGTCCTAACCCATGGCACTATTCATTTATTATCAGTTAAAAGCTGAAGTGCATCATAAACAAATTTTCAAATTGATCTGCTTCACTCTTGTAAGTGCATATCACTGATTTGAAAATCAATCTTATAACCAAATAATAGCTAATTTAAAGACGCATAATTTTATAAACAATCATGTCTTGCGGAGAAACATTAGTGCCTATCATCTATTATTATTATTATCTGAAGGTAACTTTATTTATTATATGCAAGTATACATAACAGGGATTAAAAGCCTTTAGAGACATGGCAAAGTTTCCTCCAGCCAAACAATCTCTCACAAACTAGTAAGGCATACAAAGCTAATTTCAATGCATTATTACACAAATTTTAAGCAAATAAAATACTTCAAAGTGGAAAAGAATGAAGAACATGATGCAGCCTTTTAATATGTGACCAATAGATGAAAATATTCTTTATTATGTTGGACCCATTAAAACCTAATAGCAAGATGTAGAATGTACAACCAACACAATAGATCTAAACCACATTTCAAGATCAAAATGCAAAACTTTCAACAAACCATAGATGCTGGTATGATTCATATCCAAAAACAAACCAAAAAACCGTGTCATTGCAACAACAAGTTGACCATTATGATCAGAAATAACAATGCCCAATCCAACCTCACTTTAAGCCAAACATGGTGCAATATCCCAACAAAGTGTATTCACATGAGAAGCTGGTTGAGGGCCACAATAATGCTCCTTATACATTGCTGTTGTTTGTGCTGAAATCATAAGGCCATTGCATCACATAATCTTTCACAAATGCAGGGTCTTGCAATCTTCCTTCAAAGACCCATTTGTTCCTCTGTTGCCACACCATATTACACAATATAGCAAATTCTTCAAATTCTACTATTGAAAGTTTGGCTCTTAAATATAGGGTTAATTAACCAAAAGATTCAAAATGTGTACTGCACTTATGTAAACTTTCTGAAAACAAAGACCAAACCTCATTTGTAGCAATTATCAAAATCAAAGTAGATGCATAAATTTTTATATCACTTCTAAGATCTACCAAACAATATTTCAAACATATATGAATAATCGTTTATGTCTAACAACATCAATTAGCAACCTCCCAAAGCATTGGCCAAGTATCCCTCAGCCTAATTTTTAAGATAAATAAATAAAATTGATAAACCATACCAAAGGAATTCCAAGAGGGCAAATCATGGAATAACAATATTACTTTGGTTTAGACATTTCTTCAAATAGATTGAGGGGGGAGATAACACAGACATGGAATTGATAGATATTGTTGAAAATTTTGAATTCAATTTACGAAAATTACCTATATTCCAAATAAGTACCGTTTTCCAAATTTTTCATCCTTGTCTTGGTCTAGAAGTTCCTGATTGACCCCTTCTCCTTGGTTTGTCAAATTAACCCAAGCCATCTTGTTTACTTGTAAACCCACAATTCCAAAAGTACCTACCATAATCCAAATTCTTTTAAACAAAGATTGTATGGAGGGCAAAACAATTAATTTAGGCCTAGAGTTCTACCTCTTCATTAAAAAAAAAGAAAAAAAAAGCTGAAGAAACTCTTAATTTGTAATATTGGACAAGATGTTCACTTGTATATATACTCTAAAGTGAATGTCATTTTTTACTGTAAAAAACACTAAAATATGTAGATATATACAAGCATCATTGAAGCAAGTGGGAACAGATATGCAGTTAATGTGTCCAAAGCCATTCACCGAGAATTTGATGCTTTAGTACATCAATTCACACAAACCCCACTGTGAAGAGCATGTGAAGTGTGTCCTAGAACGTAGAACAGCTTTAATTGAAAATTTGCAATTCACTGCATTTCAAGCAACCTAAAAATAAAAATAAAAAAGAACACCAGGGCAACAGTTTGCAAGCAAATGCGTGAGGATACAAAAATAGTCACTCACCTAAAACCAATGGTATAGGAGTTCATGCCAAGCCCTTTTGTTAGTATGTCTCAAGCAGAGGCAGTTTTACTAAAAAAAAACTCAAGCCTTGTGTGGTAGCGACAATCAAGACTCATTTATCCACAATAAATATAGACCCAATTTTCCAACCCTTAAAAGAAGAACAAAATTAAAATCAAATATAAAAGAAGAACAAACACTCGGCTATTAACAAAGGTTTGGTAGTTGCGTCCACTCCAAAATAATAAAGAAAAATTGGAGAGAGAAGGAGTGGTTTTCTAGAGATTAGATACTCACCTTCTTGTGCGGAAAATACCCATCAAATATTCAAGTCATCACTCAAAATCTATTTGAAGAATAAAAAGGAGAGAAGAAAATCATAAAAGGAAAACAAACCTTCAGCTCTGCTAAAAAGGAATGGAGAGTAGATCTAATTCTCGATCTGAAGCTTGATATAGTTAAACAAAATCAACAGTCTTTCTTGATAATAATTAAAGTTTCCCTGCATTGTGAGTGATCCAAGTCCAATGATTTCAACAAAATATGCATAGCAAGAACATAGAAACACTTTCCAAACCCAAAAGTACATATCCAGGGAGAAAACCCAATGAGAGATGCTCAAAATACATAGTGTAAACATACCTTCCGTTTGATAGGTGCAGATGAATTAGCAACTGGCTTGAAAAATGATTCTAATCTGAAAAAGAAACATATAGCAATAGTATTAGGCATCATTCGAAGCATGCATTGATGGAGGAATGAAGGGTAAAGGGAGGTAGAACAAAATAAAAGATATATATAATGGGATTCGGGGGTTATTCTCGAAAGAACCGTTGCACTGGTTCATTTTCTTCGTTATAACGACAAGACAGGATATGGAAGAGAGAGAGACAAAGAATTAAAGGCATTAGAGTCAGGAGGAGTTAGGGAAGATGAAAATTCTGGAAGTGTGGCCGTATAGGAGGAGGAGGAGGAGGAGGAGGAATCGTAAGAGAGAGATAGAGAAAAGGGGAAAATTAAAAAAGGAAACGTATGGATTTAATGGGAAAACAGAAACTGGTTGGCAGTAGATGAGGAGTCCCAAAGAGAGAAAAGAGGGGAAGGAGAGAGAGGAAAAAATGATATACATGAAGAGAGAGAGAGAGAGAGAGGATAAGTATAAAATGGATTATTGGAGATAGTGATAAGTATGTAATGGATTATTGTTGGTATAGGAAAGCTGATGTGGCAAGTTTTGGGAAAGGCTAAAAACTTTCTCTCAGTTTCGAGTTTTAATTTATATTATAGATATTCTTAAAATTCGGATTTCAAGTCGAGTCACGAATTACTAATTTTCTAACAGGTCAAAACCGACCCGACCAACTATGATATATAAATAATTTTTTTTTTACTTATGTGGCATACTATCAATGTCATTTTTTCCCTCTCATTCTAAAACACTCACTTTCTTCTCTTCGTCTCTCACTCTATCTAACCTCACTAAAACCTTGCCTAGCCTAGCCTAGCCGCCGCCAACTTCCCTCATGGAGTCACAACAACATCCTTCATCCACCGTTGGTTTGAGTACAGGTCTTGCTTTCTCCTTCGCCATCAGTTCAAGTACAAGTCTCTCTCTCTCTCTCTCTCTCTCTCTCTCACACACACACACACACACACACACACAACTATAGACTCATAGTAGCTCCGCCACAAGAAGTTTCAAATCCACCACCATTACCATTACAAAAAGATAAGTAATTTTTTCATTCCTTGTGAATTTAGCTTCGATCCAATGCACTAAAGTATTAAACCAGACACAATCACCACACATGACAGAAAAAAGAACACATATCACAATCGCGTCCATTCTAGTCTAATGCACTAACAGTCTGTTATGGAAAGCACCATAGCACTAAACCAAAATTTCACCGGTTATATGCACAATCCAAGTAGAAAAAGTAAGGGAAAATTACATATTAAACCCTATAGTTTAAGGGGTGTAACAAATTAAACCCTATAGTTTTAAAAGTAACAAATTAAACCCCCAAATTTTCAAAAAGTAACAAATTAAACCCCACAGTTTCAAAAGTAACAAATTAAACCTTCAAGTTTTAAAACAACTTAAACCTCAACACATATAAGTAATACCAGAGTTTAAATTGTTACTTTTGAAACTGTGGAGTTTAATTTGTTACTTTTTGAAACTTTGGGGTTTAATTTGTTACTTTTGAAAGTATAAGGTTTAATTTGCTACATCGATAAACTATAGGGTTTAAAATGTAATTTTCCTAAAAAGTAACTAACTACAAGTGTGAACCTAATAATTGCCATTGGTTGACCACCCATTATGGAAGGATATACCACATAGAGTTCCCTTAATTCTAACTTCTTTTTTTTAAATAAATGGTTCAGATTAATGCCAACTCATCAATCCACTAACTAAACCCTAAAAAGAAGAATTTTTTTTTTTAATATATCAATAACCTAACATTTATCATGTAAAAAGTAAAACTAACACCGTTAGAGAGGAATAACTAACATATGATAAAAAAAAAAAAAAAAAAAACTACAATGCTATGACTTTTTTTAGTCATTGTTAAGAGAGAGAGAGAGAGAGAGAGACTTCCAGTTTAGAAAAGAAAAAAGAAGAAAAAAAAAAAAAAAACTCTTATTATTAAAGAACTCAAAATAAGTGAAAAACAAATCTATATCTATACTATAATGTAAAACCAAAGTTTTTTTTACTTTTGATTGACCTCATAATATTATGCCACATAAGCTTTTAATAATTATCACAATTTTACTCATTATTTTAATATATATTTTCCTTAATAGAAATAATATATTATTCTATATATACAAACACAATCATAATAAATATCTAATACTAGATTATATTCTATATATAAACGCAAAAATAATAAATGTTTTTTTAATAATTATCAATTTTCATATTTAGACAAAAAATAAAAGAGGGAAAAAGTCATATTATGTTAAATTTTTCATGCATTGCACGGTTACCGACTAGTATAGAAACGAAGCTCTAATTCTTTGAGTCATTGTTAAAAAAAAAAAAAAAAAAAAAAAAAAAAAAAAAAAAAAAAAAATTAGATATATATGAGTAAAACTCATATCTCCACAATCCCAAAAAATTTGTATTATAGAAGAAAAAGAGTTTAGAGAGAGAAAAAAAAAATGTAAACATACCATACCCCAAGTCAGATTAATTGGAGAAGATAATAAAGAAAGTGCAAAAGTTATGAAATTTTTTTTGGATGATTCTATATGGAGTTTGGTGGGATTGTCTTTTGGGTTCTGCCTCTCTTTGCAAATTACCGTGACTAATTTTTTTCTCTAAACGTTAGCGTTAATAGATAGAGTCTGTTAAAGTTATTTATTTTGTTTCAACTCTTTTTTTTGGTTTAGTTAGTGGATTGATGAATTGGCATTAATCTGAACCATTTATTTTAAATAAAAAAGTAACAAATTAAATTTTCAAGTTTCAAAAAGTAATAACTTAAACCTCAACACATATAAGTAAAATAAGAGTTTAATTTGTTACTTTTGAAACTGTGGAGTTTAATTTGTTACTTTTTTAAATTTCAGGGTTTAATTTGTTACTTTTGGAAACTTCAGGGTTTAATTTATTACTGTTTGAAATTTCGAGGTTTAATTTTTTACTTTTGAAACTATAAGGTTTAATTTGTTACACCCCTAAACTATAGGGTTTAAAATGTAATTTTCCCAAAAAGTAACTAACAACAAGTGTGAACCTAATAATTGCCATTGGTTGACCACCCGTTGTGGAAAGGCCCACATGTCCTTCCATTGTGGTTCTAAGTCCTAAATTTCCTTCCACCTATAACACTTTCCAATATATTGAAATATGATCACAGGATCATGTTGATTCATAATTTATTTTTCATATAATACGACCATGAATTTCCTTTTCAATTAATGTTATAGATTATAATATCAATTAGTGAAAATGTAATTACAAGTGAGATTCATATTACAATGTAATAATGCAAGCAAATTATTTCCCATTCTATGATTACTTGTAGTCAAGTAGGCATTCGTAAGCCTAATCCTAAATATATCTTGATTGTTTCTGTGCCTACGACACAACCTGAACCAAAGACAATCAAAACAACCCTTAATCATCCTGGTTGGCATACTGCAATGGTGGAAGAGATGACAGCTCTCCATAATAATCACACTTGGGTCTTGGTCCCTCGCCAACCTCACATGAATGTGATTGGGTGCAAATGGGTTTTCAAGACCAAACTTAATTCTGATGGGTCCTTGGATCGGTTGAAAGCTCGCCTAGTTGCAAAGGGATACAATCAACAAGAAGGCGTGGATTATACTGAGATATTCAGTCCAGTTATTCGCCCAGCCACTATTCGCACCATTCTTACAGTTGCTACAATTAAAGGATGGAGTCTTCGGCAACTTGATGTTAAGAATGCGTTTCTTCACGGTCATCTTGATACCACTGTGTTTATGAACCAACCACCGTGTTTTGAAGATCCACAACTCCCAAATCATGTCTGTCATTTGCATCGTGCCTTGTATGGCTTGAAACAAGCCCCCCGGGCTTGGTTTGATCACTTCAGCTCTTTTCTTATTGACTATGGGTTCCATTGTAGTGCAACTGATTCCTCTCTCTTTATTTTTCAATCTCATTCTGATATCATGATTTTGTTAGTTTATGTGGATGACATAATTCTCACAGGCAGCTCTCCCTCCCTCTTGGATGATTTTGTGACACAACTCGGCATCCAGTTCTCAATTAAAAACCTTGGTTTATTGCATTACTTTTTGGGTGTTCAAGTTCAACCCTTCCATGGTGGCATTTTTTCTTTCTCAAGCTAAGTATATGTCAGACTTACTTCTCAACACCAGGATGACTAACTGTAAGCCAAGTCCCACTCCTATGGCCTCCAAACAACCCCATCTTGCCAATCATGATGACTTGTTTCCTGATATCACTGAGTATCGGAGGATTGCAAGTACTCTTCAGTACCTAACACTCACAAGGCCTGATCTTTGCTATGTTGTTAACAGTGTCTGTCAAAACATGCACGCCCCTACATATGGTCACTTTCAGATGGTCAAGCGTATTCTAAGGTATGTAAAAGGCACTATATCTCTTGGTCTTCAAATAGTCCAGCATAGTAGCCTTGATCTCTATGCCTTTTCTGATACAGATTGGGTTAGGTGTCCCACTACACGTCGCTCCACAACTGGTTTTTGCACTTTCTTAGGCTCAAATTGCATATCCTGGAGTGTAAAGAAGCAACCCACTATTTCTCGGTCAAGTGCTGAAGCTGAGTACCGAGCAATGGCTTCCACTTCCGCTGAGCTCACTTGGATTTCCTTCATTCTTCGTGACATTGGTCTTTACCAAAGCCGGCC
This sequence comes from Fagus sylvatica, assembly GCA_907173295.1. Lineage (NCBI taxonomy): Eukaryota > Viridiplantae > Streptophyta > Magnoliopsida > Fagales > Fagaceae > Fagus > Fagus sylvatica. Next base: position 16,241,885 of record OU015767.1, read on the forward strand.
ACTAGTTCAGTTTTGTGACAATCTGTCAGCCCTCCACATGACAATTAATCCAGTGTTCCATAGTCGCACCAAGCACATTGCCATTGATTATCACTTTGTTCACGAAAAAGTTGCTCTTGGCACTCTGACTACCCAATTTATTCCTTCTTCAAGTCAAGTTGAAAACATTTTTACAAAGCCACTTTCTTGTGCTGTCTTTGATGGACTTAAGTACAAACTTGGTCTCCGGGACAACCCCACAACCAATTTGAAGGGGAGTAATAACGCAAGCAAATTATCTGCACTATTATGCAGATAATATTGCTGCAAATTATGCAGATAATATTGCTGCCTTCTGTTATAACAATCGGATGTATTTGATTTTAAACATCCAGAGTTATTCCTTATCCAAAGTTGTTCCTATTTTATCTTCTTTGTTCCTATCTTATCTCCTTCTTACTCAATGTTTATCTTTCTCTAAGTTATCTTCTATTTCAAAAATATTCTTAAAGTCTATCTTGTAAATTCTCTACTGCAACAAACCTCTATATAAGGCTATATAGTTAATGAAATATTTGATCTGGCTTACCAAATTCATACGTTCCTTATTTTCTTGACAATGTGGGAAAGGTATTTTCGTCCTATTATTAGAAGATGAACTCTTTTTATATGTTTTTTTTTTTAATATCTATTATCTCGCATTTTGTGTTTCACTCTATACTCCATCAATTATAATAGGACACATGTATGATTTGTTTCCATTTCAAAAGTTAGTTATTTTATATTGAAATAAATCAGATACTTGTCGTATTCATGGTTTTAAAAACCGGACCGGACCGGCCGGTTCAACTGGGGACCAGTACTCTATCCTGTCCGGTCTTTTGAAAAAAACCGGAAATTTAAAAAAATAAACCGGAAACTGGCGGTTCAACCATAAGAACCGCGAACCGGAGCGGTTGAACTGGTTTTGGCCCGGTTCCACTAATCACAAAACTACGCTGTTTTGGTCATTTTTTTTCATAGTATTTGTACCCCACAAATTTTCCATTTCTCTTCAACTTAAAATAGTAAGTCCACACCCCAAAAGAAGAAGATGAAGAAGAAAAGCACCAAATCTAAGCTGCTGCTCTTCTTTGCTTCCTCTAGTTAAAAAAAAAAAAAAGAGTAAAGAAGCAAAAAGTTCACTGTTGCTTGCCTGCTTCTCTTCTTCTTTGATAATGGAAGAAATATTATTAAGTAGAGAAGGAATTAAGGAGCAGCCCCATACACAGAGAGGGGCGGGTCTGCTGCTCTTCTTCTTTGTTGCTCTCTTCTTTCCCCCACGTTCAATATTGGATAAAGTTTGATATTGGGTCAAGTTTGATGGGTAAAGCTAAAGAAATATCATAATCTTGTGGCTTTGGGCAGTCCGCCCAATATAAATTTTTTTGTCTCTTTTATCTCTCCTTACACGTGGCCACATCTCCCCATCTTATGGATTTTAATTTTTTTTTTCTCAGTTAAATTATCAACCATCAATGAGCTGGCATATGGCATAATTCCATTATCATTTTAAAGATGTTTAGCAAGTTATATGGATTTTAGTACTAATTATTTTGGTTTCAATATTAAAACACTTATTTCATTTATTCTTTTGAATCTTAGATTATAATAAAAAGACAATTCAATGGTATTTTTTTATTCATAATTGTTATTAAATTCACACATGTTTAAAAATATATGCATAAAAATATATAATAAAAAATATACCCCGCCGTACCCATACCCTAACTTTTTAGGAATTGTCGTACTGTTTGGTTGTTGAGAAAACAGAGGAAAATAGAGGAAAACACGTTTTCGTTCCTATTTTTCTTTCCCTAGATAATAAGCTGCCTAGTTACAAGTTTAGTAGTATTAAACGATAAGGAATTTGGGATTTAGAAGTTTCAATACATTTTTCTTTTCATACAGCCCTAAGGTCAAATATTGGGTGAGAAAATTTTAATTTAATTTAATAGCTAATTCTTTACTATATAAGCTTTACTGGTTGTGTTGAAATGTTTTGATTTTAATTATTTTAATGAATTAAACTCATTGTGTTGAAATGTTTGCTATATATTTGTTTACCCTATATTATTAGTTACAAATTCTTTTTGTATTTATTTAATTATTTATATAATTTTAAAATTATTAATTAAATTATTTATGACGTCACCGGTTCGACCACCGGTCTAACCCCGGTCAGACCACTAATACGGGAACCACTCCCCTTTCCAGTTCTCTCCTCGGTCTAGTTTTTAAAACCATGGTCGTATTACAAATGATGGAGTATAAAATGAAACACAAAATATGAGATTGAAGATTTGTATTCCTTGGATATATTTCCTTTTCTGTTTTTCAATAAAATTTTCCTACTATTTCATCAAAAAGAAGATTTGTATTCCCCTTTTTTTTCTCTTGGAATAGTGGGCTCTGCTGCTTATAAAAGTAAGGTAGTAGAAAGGAGTTTGCACCAAATGCTTCCTTACCGATCTATTTTCTTTTAGCTGCCTGCTTTATCTTCTACTCTCAAACCAAACTTTCAAAATCTACTCCAATTTTGTTCCAACAAGAACAACCATGAGTAGTGAACCTGATCAGCTTCATGTCCTATTCTTCCCTCTAATGGCACATGGCCATTTGTTACAAACCTTAGACATAGCCAGGCTCTTTGCAGCTAGAGGCGTCAAAACCACCATAATCACCACCCTTAAAAACGCTCATATCTTTACCAAAACAATAGAGAAAACCCAAAACTCCTCAGCCAAAATCAGCCTCAAAATCATCGAATTCCCTGCCAAAGAAGTTGGCCTCCCTGAAGGCCTCGAGAACCTCAATCTGGTCACTGACCAAGAAACCCTCTGGAAATTCTTCAGTGCCATGTCCTTGCTCGAACAACCTCTGAATGACATATTACGAGAACTATACCCACATGGACTCGTCGCCGACATGTTCTTTCCGTGGGCAACAGATGTAGCATCAAAGTACGGAATTCCGAGGTTGGTTTTCCAAGGAACTAGCTTCTTCTCCATGTGTGCTGCGAATAGTGTAGCAAAGTTCAAGCCTCACAAAACTGTCTCGTCAAACACTGACCCTTTTGTCTTGCCTGGTCTACCAGACAAGATCAAGTTAACAAGTTTGAAAATTCCGGATCATATACGACTGGGTTTTGAGAATGACATTACGAGGTTGTTGGGTCGAGTGCATGAAGCGGAAAATCGAAGCTTTGGCATGCTTGTATGAGCTCGAGCCTGCTTATGCTGATTATTATATAAACGTTATGGGAAGGAATGCCTGGCATATAGGCCCAGTTTCTCTTTGCAATAGAAAGGTTCCACCTTAATCTTCTCAAGAATCCGATAGATTGGCTCCTTGAACACTGTGTTGTGTGCTTTGAAGGATGGAGCAACGAAATTACTTGGGACCGTAGTAACTCTGGGAATCTTATTCGTTTGAGCAGATGGTTTAATGTTTGGCGGCCGAACAGGAGCTTCAATTTGAACTGTATTGCTGTTGCCTTTGTCTTCTTCCAACCTTATAAATTGCTCTATCCGAGACATCAACTTTTTCATATTACTGGGAGGGCGTTTGGTTAAAGACTGACGCAAACCTGAATCAATAGGCAAGCCCAGTTTGAATGTCGGAACAGCTACATCTTCTCCGCAACCTTCTATATCATTGTAAGTTTCCAAGTACCTAGCTGCATAATTTTTAATTGATTCATTATGACCCAGTTTCATAGTCATTAGAGCATCCATACCTTTAGGCCTTCGACTGTTTGTTATAAACCTCCCAACAAATGCTTCGGCCATTTGATCCCAGGACGCAATTGTACCTCGGTCAATCTGGTTGAACAAACGGAGGGCGACCTCTCCCAAGCTTGACGGGAACAGTCTACACATCAGAGCATCATTGCGTCGAGATAGAGCCATTCTCTAGTGGTAATGACCTATGTGGGCAACGGGGTCTGTCCGACCATTATATACCTCGAATCCAAGCGCTGTGTATCTTGGTGGTAGCTTAGCACGCTCTATCTCCTCAGAGAAAGGCGATGAAGATATTTGGTCGAGTGCCTTCTAGACAGCCCCTCGTTCTCCCCGGTTGCCCCTTCTTTTTGGTACCTTAGGAGGCAAAGCATCTCCACCAAGATGTTGACTGGGACTTTTGCTGGGATGTTTCGAATGAATAGAGCCAGTAATTTTCTTGGTTGGAGACGGAATTTCTGCCCCTACTTGAAGGTGTGCATTTGAAGATGCTTCAGAATTTTCCCGGTCATTTTTCTCACGTCCCCTCCTCGGCCTTTCCTTTACTGGGGTCTTGTCTCTAACTTGCCTCTTCAGACTGCTTATCTGCCGATGGAGTCCAGCTATGATACTCTGACTATCTTGGGTTCGGGATCCCGACGAGGATAGGGCATTTAGGTTATTTCGCACTGATCTTTGACTATCCAGATGCTGACTCGGGTTGGTATATCTAGAAGGGAAGGTTGAGGTTGAAGATGGGGTATGCTCAGATGGTCTATAAGATGACCCCGAGGAGGACCGTTCAAAACGAGGGGGAGCTTGCGATTGGTCAGATGAAAGCGGGGGAAAAGCAGGCCCAGAGCGTGCCATGGCGAGTCAATTTGTAAATTATCTTAGTGTTAAAAAGCTTTTTCCCACAGACGGCGCCAATTGTAGGTGGGATTTTTTTGAATAATAAGGAAAAAACTAATTAACACTCAATAAAATTGTGATTCCCGAACTGACCCGAACTGCAATTTTGTCATTCCGAACAAGATAGAATTCGTGAACCTGTAAAATAAACAAAGGCAAACGCTCAGATGGCTTTGGTCAACCCAGTGGGGGTTAACCTATAACTCTCCGATGATTTTGTCAGTAATTCCATAACTGAAAGGATTAACGTAAAATAATATTTCTACCTTTTCTAAGCTGTATTTCTCAGATGTATTTGTAATTCTAGAACACTTTCTTTGTTGTTTTTTTCTTCTATTTATATATCTTTTTTTTTAAAGATCTTATTCTTTCCTTCCTTTATCCTCTTCCTCCTTCTTTCTTTTCAGGCCATTAATGCTCTCTGTTTTACAGTCCATTTTCATCGTTTATCTCCCAGTTAGTTCAGAGTAATCCTGACATTAGCTTGATATTTTGCTTAGCATTTAATGCAATAGATTGGGTTTAAGCTCATTTTGTATTTAATGTTATATATTAACCTCATATTTAATTTATACTTAATATAATATTCTGAAAGGATTCTCCATGCCTTGTCATTAGTTCAGGCTTTCATTATATGTTTTGAACCGAACCGAATAGCTCTACCATGTAGGGTGTGTTCGGTAATAATCCGAACACATAATATTTAATATTAAAGTTTTATTGTCCGAATAAGTTTTTTCCCCTCCACGGATGTGTTGAAGATTGGAGTTGGGGTTGGTGCTCAACAATGGATTAAATTGGTAGGTGATTTTATTAAAAGGGAAGCTATAGAGAAGGCAATGAAGGAAATAATGGTGGGTGAGAAGGTTGAGGAAATGAGAAGCAAGGCAAAGACACTAGGGGAGCTGGCAAAGAGTACTGTTGAAGAAGGAGGCTCGTCTTACACTGATTTGGGTCTTTTGATTATGGAATTGAAGTCATATGGCGCCTTGAAGCAAGCAAGATTAAGTCATTAATCATTAGTATTATGTTTGTTTGTTTGTTTGTTCTGTAGTGATGCAAATAATGGAGGCCTTCTCATGCAGTCATGCTTGAGTTGTGACATTGTAAATTTGTGATAGAATTGTGTAGTTCAATGTTGGGATTTTAACATTTACTAGTCGCAAACCTGCCGATACGCAGAAAATGATCAATTAATTTTTTTAGTATATATATATAATAAATTTCTTTAGAATTTAGAAATTAAAATATCTAGTTGTAATAATTTTTTTATTTAATGAATATAACATAATGAAAACCATTTTTTTTTTCCAAAATTAAAACAAAGACTTCAATTTCCATTACATATATATAACTTTGAGGATCAATACAAATTCCAAATTGATAGCACCTAACTTCGGCTCCGATGCTTTATACAATTCATATCACAATTCAGTTTGAGAAAATGTATATATGATTTATGGTAAAATTATTCGTAAGCCCAAAAAGAAACAAAAAAAAATTCTCAGCATCACTTTTTTATTAAATTTTAATATTCAAAGTCCCTTATCATGGCAATGCTACATATTTGAAAGGACTTGATATGAATGACATTTTTCATACAACCGTTTACATTAGTGACTGAAATGAAGCAAGACATCCAACTAATTTGATACTCTATTCTTCTTCTTCTTCTTCTTTTTTATTTTATTTATTTTTATCTCAAACATATAAAAAGGAGGCATATAAAATATAAAAAAAAAATATTAAATGATCTTACAAAAAGAATATATGAAGGTGGCATAACACCCAAACACGGAAGAAAGTGCTAAACCCAACTTAATTAAATAACTTCAAGTGAGTCTTGTTTTTCATGAGAATTACCTGCAAAAAATGTAAAACTAAATTAAATGATTCACAATTTAATCACAAAAACTAATGCAAGTTAGTCAATATCGATCAAGGTGTTCTATCTTATTTTAAAATATAATATTTACTTTACTGTAATTCCAATGAACACAATTTTAATATTTTTTTTATAAAAATAATTGATTTAAACATAATTTTTTTTTCACAAAAAATGATTTGTTTCTTTGAAAGTTAGCATTCTGCAATAATGTGAAGTTCCTCTTCTTGCAAAATCTAGTGAAAGGAGATTGCTTCTACAAGATAAGATTGCCATCGAATGTTTTGAGCTCCCATGGGGAGGGAGTACATTATTTCCTGACTCACTGTAATTTGAATAATAATAAAAATAAAAACTAATCCAATCTAAATGACATTTTTTTCATCAAAATACATGAAGACTTTCATTCTCATCTATCCTTAGTGAAAACATTTATAAACTAAAAAAAAACCCCTCAAATATCTTAATTGAAAAAAAAAACTCTTATCTCATTTGCTAGTTGATTCTAAATTTGATTCTATGTTCTTGTTGTACCTCAAACATTGTCTTTTTTTTTTTAAATGACACATAAAATATAGAAAAATTAAATGATCTCGCATGAAGGTGACAATACTACCCAAACACCAGAAGCCAACATTTATCACCAATTGATAAAAGAAAGAAATATACTATGTAACCAATACCCTATGTGTTAAACTATTTTAAAACTAAAACATTTTGAGCAAAGATATCCAACTGCTACATGACCATAAGCTTTAAATCCTCTCTATGTCTCTATAGGTACTCTGTAGAGAGAGAAACAAAACCATATAAATAAAAAAAGCTTCAAATCCTTTAAAGGTAAGAATGATGGCTTTATGATAGTAAGTAAACATTACTCAAGAAAATCAAAGTTGCTCTCATAACATGACAATATGTTAAAAATCCACAAACATGAATGACTAAATCACATATTCAAGGTGTGTTTAGCAAAGTGAAACAAAGCAAATGATTGTTGAGCATTTTAAGTCTGTCCACTATGATAATAACACAACAAATTACCAAAAAAAAAAAAAAAAAAAAAAAAAAAAAAAAAAAAAAAAAAAAAAAAAAAAAAAAAAAAAAAAAGCTACTCTAAATGAAAGAGAAATCCTCCAAAGAAATTTGAATTGGTGACCTTTGTTTTCAACTAAGCACCACATTGACTGAAAACAATATCCATAAAAGGCATTAAGAATCACACAACCATCCAAACTATTTATACTTTAGCTACAAAAATTAGCATATGCCAATTATTTGCACAACCATTCAACCTTTTGAAATATCAGTTTCATGATTCAGCCTATCTCATATACCTTGGTTCAGCCAAAAAATCTTGTCTTGTATATGTGGGTGGGCATGCAATATGCAAAGGTGAGGTCAAAGATTAAATCTAATCAAGTAAGGATGTCTGCTTTTATAAATAAAGGAGCAATGCTTGCACAAAAATCACCCAATTCTTCAACAACAAAAAATTACAGTAGAAAATAAGTACTTATGGCTGAAACACAATCCTAGAAAGGATGTCTACTTTTATTGATAAAAGAGCAATGTCAGAACCAAAATCACCCATTTTTTCAACAACAACAAAGTTACAGTAGACAAAAAGAATTTATTGGTAGAAATAGAATCCTTGAAAGCATCAATATAGGAAGAGTTAATATGTTCTTGTGATTGAGAGGCAATCTTTAAGGTGTAGAATTTCCACTCCATGGTCAAAACCTCCTACGCATAAGCCTGAAATTGGATAACTATCAAACTAATGGTTGGATAGAGAAATAAAAATTTGAAGCTTAAGTTATCATTATAATCTATTTGTCTCAAGCTTGGGAGGCCATATGAGATAAGCAACAACAATAAAAAATATTAATATGAAATTGAACCATTTGCAAAGGATATATGAATAACATGGTGGATACCTGATAAACAACCTTTCCAGGGGAAGTTGATGTGCTGTGAAATAACAAAAAAACATCTATCAATTCATATGCATATCATTGTAAAAGAAAAGAAAAGAGATGAAAGGTCAGCCTAAAGATGCATAGAGAAAATTAAAGATCTTGAAACTTTTCAAGAGAGCAAGCAACGGAGGCAACTAGTTGAGATTCACCACAACACATGTTTCAATGGAATTTCACCAAACACATAGCGTGCAACCATACCAGAAATTAATAATAATGAAGATTTCAAGTAGGAAAATAGCAAAACACACTCGATGAACAAAATTGCACACTTCTAAGGAGATATATAATCAGCTTAAAAAGGAAAGGGAAAAGGAAAAATTCAAGATTTTTACCTTACCAAAATAATAAAGCAAATTTGAGAGAGAAGAGGGTGGTTTTTAGAGATTATACATCCACTATTTGGTGCGGCAAATACCCATATGAAATTGAAATGGACAGCATAAAACTATTTGAAGAATAAAAAGATAAGAAAAGAAAAAGGTAAACATACCTTGAGCTTTGCCAAGAAGGAATGAGACGTTCGAAGCAAATTGGCATCAATGGAGAGGAAGGGCATAGTGAGTGAGAATAAAATGAAAGGTATATAATGAGATTTGTGTGATACTTGAAAGAACCGTTACACCGGTTTGTGTCCAGCGAGTTGTAAGGGCAAGGCAATATAAGAAACCGTTTAGGTCTTGAAGAAGAGAGAAGAGAGAGAGGTGGTAATCTGTTCAATATAAGCATTAGAGGAGGCAGGATTTAATATGGAAAAAGAAAACAGAAAGCAGGGAGATGAGGAGTCTGAGAATTAATGGTTTGGGGTTATTAGGAGTCGTGGGAGAGAGAGAGAAAGAGGCAAGCAAGTTGAAGAGATTAGGGAATTAGGAACAGGCGGTGGAGAGAGAAAAGATAGACGTGAGAGAGAGAAGATTAAATATGGGAGAGAGAGTGAATTAAATAGATGGCAGAATAACATGGAAGTGTGTGGATGCAGGATTCCTACTTAGGAGTGTTTGGAGGAGGGCAAACACTCTCTCTCTCTGTTTCGAGTTTTAATTTATATTATAGATCTGCGATGATATTTTAAGCACAAAAAAAGGACCAGTTACGAGGTGGTTGGAATTTTAAAGTCCAAAAAGAGTCTCTCGTTTCTTCTACAACAAATCACAAAACAAAATCTATTATAGCGTTATTTGCAGCATCTTTCCTTTAAACTATATTAAAGTCCTTGTTCTCTTGCCTTTTATCTATATGATTAATATACTGCCCAATCAAAAGAAAAAAAAAATTAAAAAACAAAACTTCAATTGTAGTAAATGAATCAACATTTGTTGGACCAAACAAATTATTTAATAACAATAATACTTTAATATCACATAGGTATACTATTATTCAACACCAGTAACTCTCTGTAAACATAAACATAATATGTTCACTTAAACCAGATGATGATGTAGTTGCAAGGAAATAATTTTTTTAATAAATTAGGGAAAAGATTGCAAATGACTGCCTTGGTACTTTCATAGTCGTCTGATTAAAAATTGCTTACAACTGATTAGGCTTTCTAAGATAATGTTTTGCGCTAATGAACGTCCTTTTCATAAGAAATTTGAACGCTTTTGTTTCAAAGCAATTTTTTTTTTTTCCCCCTATCTTTAAACTTTTAGGTAAGGTTGAGAAACAAAGTTATATTTGGAATGTTGAAAAGCAATTTTTTATGAAACTATTATACTTATAGTGTGGCAGAAACAAACACAAAGATACATAACAATAAAGTGTGAGCCCACAGTTTTTAAGACCAACCCAACAAACCAATACAATAATACTAAAACAAAAGTTACTTAGCGTCTCCCAAAGAAAAAGAAAAAAATGAGTGTTTTGAAGGCGCTGATTAGGGGTGATTGAAGCTATTCAAACTCCTGTGTCTGACTCTTATTGAGAAATCTTTAATATAATCAGTGACATGTCTGTGCTCAAGTCTTTCGTAATCTGGGATTATGTTAATGTAAATCGTTCTTTTCTTTTCCCAAGTCTTTTAAAAAAAGAAAACAAACAAACAAACACACACAGTAAACCAACCAAGAAAAAATCAACCACAAACCCTGCGATGAAGAAAATCGGGAGGAAAATGAAGAAGAAAAAACTTAATGTAATTTGGTGGCTTCTGTGGATTTTGATAGAGCATAAATATATAAGAAAAATGATAAATTTATTACTTAGAGTAGGGCAATAAATATAATGGGGAGAGGGAGAGTCTTTGTGTTTGATAGGAAGATGAGGAGTCTAGAGAGAGAAAAAAAGAGAGGATGGTGAATAGGAAAGGAGATTGAAGAATTTGAAGAGATAATTGATGACAATTATTTTGATAAGGTTTTGATGGAAATTAATTGTAATGCTTGACATTAAGTACAAATAAATAAATGGGGAACTTAGAGAGGGTAGATGTGTGAGAGAGGAAAGGATGATGTGGAATTTTGTGGAAGTAGAGATTCCTATTTGGAGAAGGCTCCCTATTTTAATTTATATTATAGATTATAGATCTCATGATATTTTAAGCACAAAAAAAGGACCAGTCATGGTTGGAATTTTAAAGTCCAAAAAGAGTCCTCTTTCTTCTACAACAAATCACAAAACAAAATCCGTTCTTGTCCATCTATATGTCTTGGTCGATTTGGTTTAAAAATTGTATGATTGTATCCAGGTAAGGTTGATGGAATGTTGGGAAACTTTAGTGTGGCTGTTATTTAGCGAAAGAAAAAGAAAAAAATGAGTGTTTTGAAGGCAAAATTTTCCTGTGTCTGATCTTATTGAGAAATCTTTAATATAATCGAATGTCTGTGCTCAATAAATTATGTTAATGTAAATCTTCTAGTACGACTTGTCGTAATTATTACCAATAACTCTTGTAATCATCTCCCTATCTCACTCATCCCCTCTTGCTTGGTCTTGGTCGATTTGGTTGTATGCCCTTCTGTTATCATAAGAATAATTGTTGAAATCACGATCTAGATAATTGTTGAAATCGTAGAATCTATTAAACGATCTGAATTGCACTAGAATCTTTAATTAGTAGGAATATGATAAGATCTAAGTATAAATTGTGGTATTGGAACAATCACGATCCCACTATGATCCCAATTGTTCTTACATTTTGACACACATATATATATATATAGCCAATTGTTTAGAAAATCAATTTATGTAAGATCTTTTATAATAAATCCATCACTGCTCTAATAGAGACCTATGTGTTAAAATTTTCATGGCCAATAAACAGAGTTTACAATACATCCAAATTGGTTTTGAGAAATCTCTTCTAACTCATTATGTGGCGAATCATAAAACCATCATGATGTATTATTTAAATAATTAATCAAATAGATCATGTGATTAAAAGTATACGTTGTGGATAGTTGATCACATTTTTTGTAGTACTCAATTAACCTTAACAAATAACCTCCTTTGATCCATTCATTGATGTTCCCTTTGCTCTCTTTTTTATTATTAGTAAGATAGGAAACATTTAAAGAAGCAAGTGATCTTTGATTTTGAAAGGGAAAAACACCTTATCAATATTTTCGACCAAGGTTTGAAGTATTCTTGGTTAACTTTCTGAAAATTATGAATACGAAAACTAGAAATTTTTGTGGGTAAGTAAAATAAACTAAAAATTATATTCCCTTTGTCTCTAAATTATAGTCCTAATTGAAAACCACAAATTTTAATGAAAAGTAGTTTCAAAAATCCCACTTACATAGATATTTTAACTTCAACATGCCCTTTATGCTTAACATTAAAAAGTGAAAACCAATCTTCTTCTTCTTTTTTGTAATAAACACAATTGACAAAGATTATTATGGGAAGAAAATAATTTTATTTAATTATCTTTTGGTAAATGACTGATGTTTAGAGATTTCACCAAATTCTTTTGAGTTAAAAGCACAATATAAACAATTCATAACTTTATAATTTAACTTAATGAGTTTTACATCATTTTCATCTCATTTATTTTCTTGTTTGGGTATGTCTTGTTCTTCTACTATTTTAGTGGGAACATGAGGTCTGATGGGTCGACATCCAACAGACAGACGACTAAACTTGCACGTCACTCACGATGACCTCAACAGCATGACGATCAATCAACATCTTCCTAATCCGAGATCACAATCCCTTCTTCCTAACCATCAAAAGAATGGCATGGACTGACGGACGATAAAGCATGTGCAAGGACGACCTTAAGTATGTGCAAGGACAACCTTAAGTATCGTCCTTGATATATCTCCTTTCAGATCATTAAAGAATAACCGCCATAAAACATCATTAAAATACCAAAAGCGTTACACCCCCATTGATGACAATATCTCCGAGATATTGTAACCGCCTTCATAATGGTCCTCATTTAAATCCAATAAAGAGGGGAATTAAGGAAGGCTCAACGGCTACTTTCTGGATCAGCTATATAAATCTCCATACAGAAACGCAGAAGGTACGCACACTATTAGCCTAAACACTTTTACTTACTTGTTAACCCTTCTCCACCAAATCTCTGACAAAGGCATCGGAGGAACTTTGGCCGGCACCCCACCGGTGTTTTCCTACCGTCGTCATTGTTTGTTCCTTGTTTCAGGTCTTCCATCAGAGAAAGCATCCGTCGGACGACCGTGCTGATTTTACACATCATCAGTTGGCGCCGTCTGTGGGAACGAGTTGCTTCCAGCCATTTCGTTTCTTTACCAGAAAATTAAAAGCGGTCGCCCCAGGTAACCTTTTTCTCTCATGGAAGCCGGAGATAACAGTGCCCCGCCTTTGAGCGCCTCGGAGAGACAACTGCAGGCTCTCACCGCCAACATTCAAGAACTAGCACGACAGAGTGCTGCCGATCGCAGGGAGATGCAAGAGCTGGCCAGGCAGAATCAAGAACTCATGGCCCTCCTCCGGTCAAGGGGAGAAATTCCCAGTCCTGGTCAGGGCCAAAACGGTGAAGAGATTCCTCGCAACGAGACAGGAAGGAACCAGAGTCAGAATCATAACCAGAATGACGAGGGCAGCTCTGCCAACCAGAATCGAGAGCCTCATCCTCATCCTCATCCAAGTCAGGTGGCGGATCCCGCCAAATCCGCAGCAGACGCCAGGGCAGCCAAGCTCGAGGAAGAGCTGAAAGAGATGAGGGAACAAATGAAAGAGATGAAGAGCCAGGTCAAAGCAAAGGCAGCCAAAAACCTCGATATGCTCGTCCATCGCTCTGAATCTCCTTTCACCAAGAGGATAGACGAATACCCTCTTCCAGCAAAGTTCAAGGTCCCTCAGCTAGAGACGTTCGACAGGTTCAAGGACCCACTTGATTACCTAGACTCTTTCAGAACCATTATGCGTCTTCACGGCGTGTCGGACGAGATAATGTGCCGCACTTTCCCAACAAACCTCAGAGGCTCGGCAAGGACCTGGTTCAACCAACTGGAGACAGGCTCCATAGACACATTCGCCCAGTTGAGCAGGGCCTTCATTGACAACTTCATTGGAGGACGAAGATCAGTACGTCCAGCAAACTACCTCCTTAACATACGGCAGAGAGAAGGAGAATCCTTAAGGTCCTATGTACAACGGTTCAATAAGGAAGCAGTCCAGATTGACGAGCCGAATGAATACGTCGCTCTCACTGCATTCAATGCTGGCCTCCTCAAAGGAGATTTCCTCTTCCAGCTATGCAAGGACCCACCGAAGTCAATGTCAGAACTGATGTACGAGGCCCAGAAGTTCATAAATGCGGAGGATGCCTTCCAAGCACGAGACGAGTTCCTCAGCAGAAAGAGGAAAGAACCAGAAGATCGACGATTCGATTCGTCCAGGAATAAGTCTTCCAGGCAAGACTATTCAAAAGACGAGAGAAAACACTTGGAGGATCTGAAAGAGACATTCGAAACCCTCACGAAGACTGCTTTGCCCTAAAGCAACAAATAGAGGCCCTGATTAGGCAAGGGAAGCTGGGATTCGTGCGAAGGACAAGCCAGAAGTCCGTCACGAGCCCGTCCACCCAGGCAGGACGAGAATAAATGCCAAGAAGACCGCCCACAGGATATCATAGGCGAGATATACTCGGCCTAGTCCGGAGGTGCCTCACGTCCGAAAAGCTTACGCTCGGCAAATTCTCACTCAAAGGTCAAGGAAGAGTTTGAAGATGGACATGGTTTAGTGAAGATGACTCCACCATCCACATGACGACGCACTTGTCAATTAACCATCGCAGGATTTCCACCAGACGAGTGCTTATCATAATGAGTTCTGCTGAATCAATACCTCCCAAAGCAGATGAAGATAGACAAGTTGAAGCCTATTGATATTCCCCTTGTGGGATTCACGGGTGACAAAGTTAAGCCTTGGGAGTAGTTTCCCTCATTAGAAGACGTACCCGAAACAAGTGAGAACCTCGGTAGAGTTCCTTGTGGTAACTGCCCCTCGGCCTACAACGTCATAATCGGTCGTCCGACCCTCAACAAGCTTCGGAGTCACTTCGACCTACCATCTCCTCGTGGCTGGCATAGGAGAACTCAAAGGAGACCGCTTCGTCTCACGACAATGAAGCGAGGGACACAAGCTACTTGACAAGTGCCTCCCCTTCTTCACGTCTTTGCCTGGAGACGCGACATGCCTGGCATTGACCCAGCAACAATCTGCACAAGCTGAACGTAGACCCGTCCATTCGGCCCATAAAGCGGACGAGTGCCAGAAATCCTTCGACGAAGAGAGAAGCTCACGGCTGGGTTCAGAGGTTTTCTACCTGACTGGCTAGCCAATCCATGGTGAAAAAGGCCACCTGGAGAATTGCTGACTTCACAGCCCAACAAGGCCTGCCCAAAAGATCCCAACAAGGCTCAACCGAACACCGCCCTCTCGCTTGTACCTAGCAGTCTCCCCGACAGCATGTCAGCTCAGCCCTCATCAGGGAAGACGGGGGCACCCAACTGCCAGTGTACTACACCAGTAAAGCTTTCCAAGGAGCTGAGGAAAGGTATCCAGCAATGGAGAAACTGGCACTAGCTCTCAAGAGGTGTAATCGCTGCCAGGAAACTTCGACCATACTTCCAGTCTCACAAAATCATCGTCCTTACGAACCATCCCCTCCGTAAGGCGATGAATAAGCCAGACGCAGCTGGACGACTGATTCAATGGGCTGTCGAATTGAGCGAGTTCGACATTGAGTACCACCCAAGACAGGCCATCAAGGCACAAGCCTTAGCTGACTTCATAGCTGAGTTCACAGTAACGGAAGACGAACCATCAGAACAGAAACCGGACGAAGAATGGGAAGTTGAAATTGACGGGTCGTCCGTCAAGGGGGCAGGAGGTGTTGGGATAGTCTTCAAGACACCCGAAGGACATCTACTCAAACACTCCACCCGACTCCAATATCCCACCACGAACAACGAGGCAGAGTACGAGGCCCTGTTAACCAGCCTGCGTATAGCTAAAGAACTGGGGGCAAACAGACTTAAGATCCGAAGCGACTCACAATTGATAGTAGGGCAGGTCAACGGTGAGTACGAAGCGAGAGAAGACAGAATGACAAAATATCTCAAGCTCGTCCAGAATGCCATGAAATGGTTCGATGAAGTCATGCTCGTCCAAGTGCCTCGTGAACAGAATACAGAGGCCGACGCCTTGGCAAAGCTAGCTTCTTCTGATGAAGCAACAGACCAGTACATCGAAGTTCAACACTCGCCAAGCCACCTGGAAGAAAAGATAAGCCCCATCAACGTCAGTAACTCCTGGATGACGCCTATCGTCAACTACTTAGAAGACGAAACACTCCCATCAGACCCAGTCGAGGCTAGAAAGCTGAAAGCCCGGTCCACAAGGTTCACCGTGATACAAGGCGTTTTATACAAAAGAGGTTTCTCACTCCCATATTTACGCTGCCTAGATGAGGCAGAGGCCGACTACGTGATGAGAGAAGTTCACGAAAGGATCTGCGGCAATCACTCAGGTGCACGCTCCTTAGTGCATAAAATCGTCCGAGCTGGATACTATTGGCCGACGATGCAAGAAGGACGCGGTCTCTTATGTTCGTGCATGTGACAAGTGCCAAAGATTCGGAAACCTCATCCACTCACCACCGGAAACACTAACCCCAATGACAGCACCCTGGCCGTTCGCTCAATGGGGTCTAGACATCATGGGACCACTTCCCTGTCGGACGAAGGCAGTTGAAGTTCCTGGTCGTGGGGATAGACTATTTCACGAAATGGGTAGAAGCTGAACCACTCGCTACAATCACGGAAAGGAACATAAGAGCCTTCGTGTGGAAGGCAATCATATGCAGGTTTGGGATACCCAGAGCCTTTATATCAGACAACGGACGACAATTCGACAACTCACCTTTCCGAGAATTCTGTGAAGAACTTGGCATACATAACCACTACTCATCCCCAGGTCACCCACAGGCCAACGGACAGGTGGAAGTTACAAATCGATCCTTGCTCAAGATGATCAAGACTCGACTTGAGGGGGCAAAGGGACTATGGCCTGAAGAGCTTCCAAATATCTTGTGGGCATACAGGACAACGGCAAGAACTCCCACAGGAGAAACCCCCTTTCGACTGAACGTACGGCACCGAAGCCGTCATACCAGTAGAAATCGGACTCACTACCTGGAGGACGAACAACTATGACGAGGAAAGCAACGACGATCAACTACGATCAAACTTAGATCTGGTGGACGAAGTTCGTGATCAAGCTGAAGCCAGAACCAGGGTCTACCAACAGAGGATGGCCCGATACTACGATAGACGAGTGAAACACAGGGAATTCAAGGTTGGAGACTTAGTGCTGAGAAAAGTGACCCTCGCAACAAAGGACCCAGCCCAGGGAAAATTGGGACCCACATGGGAAGGACCATACAGGGTCGTCAAGTTCCACAGGAGAGGTACTTACCACCTGGAGAAGTTAGACGGGGACGCACTACCTCACCCCTGGAACGCCGAACATCTGAAGAAGTATTACCAGTAAGACAACAGTCATATGTATTCTTTTTGCTCCTTTGCTCATATGATTTGAAATCTCCAATGTATTTGTTTTTAAATAAACTAACGGAATATAAAGTCACCCAAGCATCACAGCTCCATCTCTACTTCCCCAAGGCTCGAACGACCTTAGCGCTTGAACAAAAACAACAAGCCAAAGGTTCATTGACGACGACCTTAGCGCTTGACCATAACAACAAGCCAAAGGCTCATTGACGACTCTATACGCTTGAAACAAAACAACAAGTATAAGAGTCCGCAACAACCTTAACTGCTTGAATAAACAACAAGCGTAAGGACGACCTTAGCGCTTGAACAAAACAACAAGCCAAAAGGTTCATTGACGACGACCTTAGCGCTTGACCAAAACAACAAGCCAAAGGTTCATTGACGGCTCTATACGCTTGAAACAAAACAACAAGTATAAGAGTCCGCATAACAACCTTAACTGCTTGAATGAAACAACAAGCGTAAGGACGACCTTAGCGCTTGACCAAAACAACAAGACAAAGGTTCATTGACGGCTCTATACGCTTGAAACAAAACAACAAGTATAAGAGTCCGCATAACGACCTTAGCGCTTGAACAAAACAACAAGCCAAAAGGTTCATTGACGACGACCTTAGCGCTTGACCAAAACAACAAGCCAAAGGTTCATTGACGGCTCTATACGCTTGAAACAAAACAACAAGTATAAGAGTCCGCATAACAACCTTAACTGCTTGAATGAAACAACAAGCGTAAGGACGACCTTAGCGCTTGACCAAAACAACAAGCCAAAGGTTCATTGACGGCTCTATACGCTTGAAAAAAACAACAAGTATAAGAGTCCGAAACAACCTTAACTGCTTGAATGAAACAACAAGCGTAAGGACGACCTAAGCGCTTGAACAAAACAACAAGCCAAAGGTTCATTGACGACTCTATACACTTGAAACAAAACAACAAGTATAAGAGTCCGCATAACAACCTTAACTGCTTGAATGAAACAACAAGCGTAAGGACGACCTAAGCGCTTGAACAAAACAACAAGCCAAAGGTTCATTGACGACTCTATACACTTGAAACAAAACAACAAGTATAAGAGTCCGAATAACAACCTTAGCTGCTTAAGCATAAGGACGACTCTATACACTTGAACAAAACCGCAAGTGTAAGGTCTACAAATCAACCTTAATCGCTTGAACAAAACTGCAAGTGTCACAGCTCCTGCGCATGTGCTCAAACGCATATGCATGGATGACATTAGACACTTGGATAAGACTACAAGTGTCACAATCCCTGTGCACATATACAAGCGCGTACGATTGGACGACCCTAGACACTTTGATGAAACTACAAGTGTCACAGTCCCTGTATATACGCCCAAACGCACATACATGGACGACACTAGACACTTTGATGAAACTACAAGTGTCACAGTCCCTGTATATACGCCCAAACGCACATACATGGACGACACTAGACACTTTGATGAAACTACAAGTGTCACAGTCCCTGTATATACGCCCAAACGCACATACATGGACGACATTAGACACTTTGATGAAACTACAAGTGCCACAGTCCCTGTGTATACGCACAAACGCATGGACGACACTAGATGCTTGGATAAAACTACAAGTGTCACTGTCCCTGTGTATATGTACAAGCGCATGGACGGCTCCAGACACTTGAACAAAACAGCAAGTGTCACAGTCCTTAAGCACGTGTAAAGACAGGTACAAACGCATGTGCATAGACGATTCTAGATACTTGAACACTTCAAACAAAAGCCACATTCACAAACACGCACAATCAAAAAGCATTCAGATAAGATATTCATAGGCAGATACAATAAAAAACAATTATCAATTAAAGTGCCATGACATCGAAATTCCCTCAAAACCAGGGTATTGTAGCATTGTGTCAAAATACAAAAGCCTCAAAACGGGCCCCACACAAGAAAATATATATATGATTACTTGTCTCTAAAAAGGTTTACAAAAACTAGAAAACTAGGAGGTAGCATCGTCATCCATCTGAGGGTCAGTAGACGGCCCTGCATTGTCATTGCCAACAGGCATCACCGATTCGTCATCGTCAAATGGCTGGAAGGCTTCGAAATCAAGCTCTGGGTACTTCTCCTTCGCCTGCTTCTTCAGGAAGCTGAAACCAGAGAGGAAGTACTTAGTATTGTTGTCGTCATAAGCTTCCGACGACTTGAAGTCCTCCACAGCCGAAACCTTCGCCACCTCCAGTTGAGATGTCAACTTCTTCACTTGCTCATCAGCCCTTTTGACATCGTCCAACGCTCTCCTCAGATCCTCGTCCTTCCTCGTCAGGTCAGCCTTGGCCGAAGACAGCTCACCCACGACCCTGTCCCTATCCAAAGTCAGTTCGTTGACGAGCGACGTTAACCTCTGGTTGGCCTGAGCAGCCTCTGACAGTTGGCATTTCTGCTTCAACAGTGCCTCCTCCCATTGCGTGCAACGGTTGGCTATCACTGTAAGCTCAGTCAGGCCCTACACAAAGAAGAAGAACAACACTCATTTAGTCAAAAAAAAAAAAAAATGACGAAGGAACGACCTAGGAAAATGAGAAGATCATACCTTCATGAGGGAATGGACGCCAGCCACCTTAATGACGTCGGTGTTCACCTTATCATATTCGGCAAGGTCATCCTTCGTCACCGCAGTCTTAGCCCTACGACAGGCCAAGGAGGCATCCCGAGGTAGCGTCAGCGGCTTCTCAACGAACCTACTGGACGAAGGTTCAGCAGGAATCTCAACAACCTCGATCGAAGAGGTGGGAACAGGCTCTGGGGCAGACGGCTTCGGAGCAGGAGGAGGAGGAGGAGGAGGATTTCTCTCGTCCGTCATTTTCTTAGACGACGTTTCGGTTTTTCTCTTCTTCCCTATCGTCAGAGGGGCCTCTTCTTGCTGGCTCATCATCTTTTTGAGTTTTTCTCTATTCAACTTAGCTGTCGCCATCCCTACAAAACGAAACGAAGTCACCATCAGATAATAGTCGTCCGACCACCAAAAAAATAAAAAAAAATGGCGCTAGAAATTGGGCATTTACTCCTCTGGTTAATCTCTTGCAACGACAATACCGCCTCACTTGGTTCAGGGCCGAACGAGTACAGAGCAAGGAGCTCGGGTCGTATGAAGTGCTTGTAATGGTGCTTGTAATGGTGCTCGTTGTGATGCAACGCTCTAAGCACCCTGTTGTGGCCGTCCGAGTCCAACTTCGGTCGTCTGAGCGCTGAAAAAAAGAAAGGAAGACGTCAGAGGCAGAATTACTAGAACACCCTGAAAAATTTAAAAACATGCAAAGAAACACACACACCAGAGGACGAAGGCACGCCCCATTTCCGATGGACACGGATAAAATCGTCGTCCTTCTCACTAACCAGACCCTCCCAATTATCTCCACATACAAATACATAATCGTCCTTCCATTCCCTATTGGACGACGGAGTTCCAACTATTAATTTCAGGCCTCTTTGCCGCATATTCAGAGACCAGAATCCCTTGGAAGCAGGTATTTGGACGGGCTTGTAGCAAAAAAGAAGCTCGTCCACAGTGAGGTCGTCCTTCCCCCCACTCAGGACCTTCCACATCACCATGGAGCCCACCACCGTCCTCCAGGCGTTGGGCGCCAACTGGCCTGGCGCGAGGTTAAGACGATCCAACAACTCCCTCATCAGGGGTTGCAGGGGGAACCTCACGCCAGATTTAAAGTCGGCGTCGTAGAAGACTACGTCGCCATATCTCGACGAGCATGCTACCTCGTCCGACTCAGGGATCCTAAGGACGACGTCTTCAGGAATCTGGTATTTAGTCCTGTACTTATCCAAATCTTCAACTGACACTACCTTGGACAAGTACGACCTGGCGGTCCAGGAGTCGTCAGGACCCACAGCCCCTGACGACCCAGAGACTTGACGGAGTCGCCTCCGTTGAACGAGTACCCTCGTCCCTCTCCGAGAGTCCCTCCGGTAGGTCCTCGGAATGGACCGGGGACCAACTACTCCCCTCATCGGCCATCCTATCCCTCAACGTTCTCCAGGTAGTCAACGCCGGAAAACTCAAGTTAAAGAGCTCCTCCGACACGCGACGGAGCACACAGTCGGGTGGGACCAAATCCCCAAAATCTATGGCCCTACCTTCGCTCTCTGCTACCCGACACACCCCCACAAAAAAGTTCCTAAACGAATGATCCAGCCTTAACAACTAAACTCAAATCGGAAAAAAGACAGAGAAGAACTCACCGGAGAAGAACAAGAAAATGAGAGCAACACGGCGGAGCAAAGAATAAGAGAGGGAAAAAGCAAAATAGAGGGAAAAAGGTTCCTTTTCGAAGTTAAATAGCCAAATCCCCGAGCATATGAAGCGAACCGTCGCTTCGTGAGACGTGCCCAATGAATGAAAGACACGTGTCAAAAGGGGAAGCCAAGCAGTCACTTCGCCATTTAATACCTCGATTTCAAACGGCGCGCTTCTCGAAAAGGATATCTTCTAAAACTCGCGCCAAAAGAAACCCTTGATATTCCGCTGTCGTCCGTAACGGAACCACGACGGAATAGGGGGCATCTGATGGGTCGACATCCAACAGACAGGACGACTAAACTTGCACGTCACTCACGATGACCTCAACAGCATGACGATCAATCAACATCTTCCTAATCCGAGATCACAATCCCTTCTTCCTAACCATCAAAAGAATGGCATGGACTGACGGACGATAAAGCATGTGCAAGGACGACCTTAAGTATGTGCAAGGACAACCTTAAGTATCGTCCTTGATATATCTCCTTTCAGATCATTAAAGAATAACCGCCATAAAACATCATTAAAATACCAAAAGCGTTACACCCCCATTGATGACAATATCTCCGAGATATTGTAACCGCCTTCATAATGGTCCTCATTTAAATCCAATAAAGAGGGGAATTAAGGAAGGCTCAACGGCTACTTTCTGGATCAGCCATATAAATCTCCATACAGAAACGCAGAAGGTACGCACACAATTTAACCTAAACACTTTTACTTACTTGTTAACCCTTCTCCACCAAATCTCTGACAAAGGCATCGGAGGAACTTTGGCCGGCACCCCACCGGTGTTTTCCTTCCGTCGTCAATTGTTTGTTCTTTGTTTCAAGTCTTCCATCAGGGAAAGTTCCGTCGGACGACCGTGCTGATTTTACACATTATCAAGGACCATTTACAATGATTTCCATATGAGATAGTCTTGAGCTTTAATGTATGTAGTCATTCTAGTTTTCCAATAACTATAATCACTACAAATGAACAAGGGTGGCTATGTGTAGATTGACCTTCAAACATTTGAGGTCTAGATGTGTTTGCCATGATCTTAACTCTAAGATTGTTAAATCTATATGTAAAGCCTTGGCTCTGATACCAATTGTTACCCAAATATCAACCTAAGAGGGGGGTGATTTAGGTTGAAGCAAACTTTTTCAATTTAAATGCGGAATTAAAAACTATCCTTCAAATAGCAAATGTTGATTAAGCAATTATGAGAGCACAATTCAATTTGCAATATAAATATGATATGAAATCAAGTGCAAGTATATATAAGCAATTGAATAAGTGAGAGATAGAGATAGAGAGAATCAAACACGATGATTGTTATCGAGGTTCGGCTTTCCCACCTACATCCCCGCCTCAAGAGCACTTCTCGAGGATTCTCAAATTCACTATTTGACAATCTTCTTTCGAGTGAAGATCAAATCGTTACAAATCTTTCTTACAAGTGAAGAGTAACCACAATCTTCTTTCGGGTGAAGATCAAACCGTTCACAATCTTCTTTCGAGTGAAGATCAAACCGTTACCAATCTTCTTGCGGGTGAAGATCAAACCGTTACAAATCTTCCTTTTGATGAAGATCAAACCTTTACAAATCTTCCTTTTGGTGAAGAGTAACCACACACAATCTTCTTACGGGTGAAGATTAAACCTTTTCAACAAATGATTTGTTGTATGCAACAATGGATCTCTCAAAGAGTAATAGTATACAATATGTTCACACTAATAGTGTATCAAGGATTTGATCAATATGGCTCAAAAAGTATTTTGAAGAATTTGATTTTCAATCAATGATTTTAGAATGATTTGAAAATATAAACTTGAAGAAATGATAGATTGATGTGAATGATGTTTTCCTTTTTTTCTATAGATTTTCTCTTGTGTGTTCTCTTATATAGAAACTCAGAATGAGTAGTATTTATAGAGAAAATGATTTCTTCCTGTTATGGTGGCTGACTTGCTTTTCATTTGAAATTAACACTAAACCAGTCGCCTAGATCATAAAGTAGTCGCCTAGATCTTTATATAAAAATAATACTTTTGAAATTGATCCGTTATAAAAAGCAATTAGCCATTGTAATCCCAATATTAAAAACATCTAGTCACCTGGATTGTGATTCAGTCGCCTGGATCATAATAAAAAATAATATTTTTGAATTTTATCCATTATGGAAAGCAACTAGCCATTATATATAATTTAATTTTAATATATCCAGTCGCCTGGATTTATGCACCAATCACCTGGATTGGACAGAAACTCTAGATTGGACAAAAACTCTTGGGTTGATATTTCAGTCGACTGGTCCAGTTTTCGTCACCTGGATCAAGGATCCAATCACCTAGATTCCTGATGCAGTCGCCTGCATCTAGGGTTTTCAACCTTAGACTAATTTTGACTTTCTTTTAATTAAACAAACTTTCATAATTTAATCCTTTTGAGCAGTTTGAATAATTTTCTTTGAAAATATGTTAGTCCTAAAAATATTTATTTATCAAATGAATTTTGGACTAAATGTTTATTTTGAAAATCATTTTGATTAATCAAACTTTCATAATTTTTATCTTATTGAGCGGTTTGATTAATTTTTCTTGAAAATGTATTAGTCCTATAAATATTATTTATAAAATGAGTTTTGGACTAAAAGATTATTTTTGAAAATCATTTTGAGTTGGATTTTAAAGTTTGGGCCATAAAGATGAAATATTGATAAACTTTACAAAAACTCAACTCTTTCTTCTCATATATCTTGGAATATAATTCTTGACCTTGATTCCTTTGTGTTGAGTCTTGATGACTTGATCTTCAATGAATTTGTACTTATGTCAACTATGCATTTGCTTGATATTGATTGACCATGTCGGTCCAATTAATAAGCTAGTCAACATTATCATTAGTTCACATGAAAAATATCAATTATGAATAATTCTTAACAATATTGTTATCATCAAAATTACATAAATGTCTTTGGATTAATTAGTCAATTAATAGGTATTGAAACCTTGAGGCTAACATTGATAACTGATGAAAATAAAATGTCAATATTGTAGGGTCATCCCAGTGCTACTGGTTGAATTGGCGAGCAATTTCTGACCTAAAAAAGTATGGTCAATATTGTGGAAATCCTCTTATTTATGTTGCTTGTACAACAAATATGGATTTAAGATGTAAAATTGCTTTGAAGTTTAAGGATTTGGACTTGTGCAAAATTGTGATTTTAGCTTCATTGTTATTTTTATTTTATTTTTTAAAATAGCCTATCCTTTTTCTTTCTTTTTTTGGTCAAAATGATAACTATTGGATCCATGCCAATCGTCCTTAAACCAAGCATTTTTCCATCTACTCTATTCTATTGGTAATGTGAAAATTCTCCTTGTTAGTAAATTCCGTTACAATTAAGTTTTTTAATATAATATCCGAGGAAGAAAATAAATAAACATAAATATAAATTCTATTAGAATTAAGTTTTTTAATATAATATCCATGGAAGAAAATAAATAAACATAAATATAAAAAAACAGGAATGAAATTTATTTAAGAATCATTAAAATAATTATCAATTTGGTAGGATGCAATACAAAATTGGTAAAAAAAGAACTGCGATCAATCGCAAATGATGTAACCAAAATTATGATCAATCCCATTTTTCTTCATTAAAAATGCGATCGATTACAACTTTCCCAACAATAATAGCATTTAAGTAGACCGATCACGCAAGTTTGAAAGAAACTGTAGAGAGAATAAGGCGATCGATCGCAATAATTCCTTTAAAATAATGGGACCAATCGTGAATTTGAAAGAAATTGTACAGAGAATAAGGCGATCGATCGCAAAAATTCCTTTGAAATAATGGGACCAATCGTAGGTTTGAAAGAAATTGTATAGTGAATAACGCGATCGATCGCAATAATTCCTTTGAAATAATGAGACCGATCGCAAGTTTGAAAGAAATTGTACAGAGAATAAGGCGATCGATCGCAAAAATTCCTTTAAAATAATGGGACCGATCGGAAGTTTGAAAGAAATTGTACAGAGAATAAGGTGATCGATCGCATCGGAAGTTTGAAAGAAATTGTACAGAGAATAAGGCGATCGATCGCAAAAATTCCTTTGAAATAATGGGACCGATCACAAGTTTGAAAGAAATTGTACAGTGAATAACGCAATCGATCGCAATAATTCCTTTGAAATAATGGGACCGATTGCAAGTTTGAAAGAAATTGTACAGAAAATCCATGTAATGCTATCGATGATGTACATAATAGTAATAATGATAGAAATAATTTTACTGCTATTATGCTTTATGTGGGTAGGAAAGAATTTTTTTTTTTTTTTCTTATTATATGTATTAGTATCATACTGATTGGCATTTATTCAAAAGTGATAATTTTTTACTAATTTTTATTTAATTGTCATAGTTCTTCGGATGTGTATCATTTGTTTTTTTATTTTCTTAGTATAGTATTTATAATTTTTTAAAGGTTTGTCTGAGATAGGTCCAATCGGTGTTGTTACACTTATGGCACCCAAACGAAGGAATTAGGTTTGCCGAATAAACAAAGTGGTTAGGTGGGTGTTGTTATTTGTATATTCATTATAATCATAGAAATTTTATCAAAATTAATTTTTTTAATACTATTATTAGTATTGTTGTTGTAGATTTTATTTGTATTTAATTATCATTTTTATTTTTATTATAATCATATCAAGTTTTGGGTGTTGTTATTTAATTATTATTATTATTATATCATCTATTACTATTAAGAGGATTGCTCCCCTCATGTCAAATTTTAGGAACTGCCAAATATACCCCTCACATCTTACAATTTTCCAAATTTATTCATTGATTTCAATTAATAATGCTCTTACAAAAAAAGGTATAATAGACTCATCACTATCCAATCTACAAAGTTAATCAAGATTCTGAATGAAATTGTATCCATTACAGAAGCATATATTTCTTTATAATTGTACTAGATTTCTGCAAGAAACCTTATTTCATAAGTCGTACTTTGTACTTCATAATACAAATACCCACATGTATTTAAACAGGCATTACACCATTTGGTGTATGGACTACAAATCCAAATATTTCATATTTTACTCATGAGTTTAGCTCTATTTGAATTCCACATTGGCCAATAATTTCTACGTCGATACTTTTCGACGATTTGTGGTTCAAATTCACCATTATTACTTCGGGTAATGTTATGAGCAAATATATTGTCGACAGCAAATTTATTTCTATCCATATTTCTCCTTAATATTATATCGAGATCTCGAAATTTCAAGTATCATTTTTCTCTTCAAGAGATTCCACTTCAGGGGATAACTCTTCAAGAGTTTCCTCTTTTGAAGGTTTATTTTCAAGAGATATTGTGCACAATTTTGGATAGAGTAATTATATTATTGTCTAATTCATGGGTATAGCCTCTTCATGGGCTGTGACTTATTTTTCTTTTACAAAACTATCTTATCCAATACCTTACAAATAAATAATCTTTACAGTTCACATTGATTTATGTAAGGATCAAAAGAAGATAGTTTTGTCATGCTTCTAGCAACAAATTTTCCCCCTTAATGGTGGGAAGACTATTTCTTATCATGCTTCTGGCAACAAATTTTCTCCCCCTAATGGTGGGGAGACTATTTCAAAATTATCATGATTGTATACAATGAAATTTATATCAAAATATAATCAACCAAGTGCATAAATTCGAAGCATGTAAACACATTATCAATATACAATCATTACCATTATTTCAACCAGGAAATTAGATCAATTTTAGATATGATGTTCCTTGTCGTGGTCCTTAAATGTTGATGATTTAAGCAATCCGGGAAGGATATGGGTGGATACCCATATAAGAGATACTCTCTCTCTCTTCTGTCATACAAAGTCGTTGGAGTATCAAGAGTGTATGCCAGAGATCTTTCCAACGATTAGGATGAGGAAGATATATTAAGAGTGTATGCCAGAAATCCTTTCATTGACTTGAAGGATGAAAGAGATACTTCACCTAAGAAGCATGATCAAAGATAATCTTGCTTTGTAAAAATTTGATAAAAAATAATCTTGCTTCTGTCTGAGAAAATTAAATTGCTGATTTTATAAATCAATTTGTGATGCTGCATCTTTTTAGAGTATAATCAAAAGAATTGATGAGAGAGTAAGATCTGAGAGGTGTGATATGCAATGGAGAAGAGAAGCGAATTTATAGGATAGATACGCGGGTTAATGAACGGTTTAGAAGGCGTTACATGTTTGGCTTATCCAATCATACACGCCAGAGACACCAATGATTCAGGAAGTTTGAAAAACGATAGCTGCTTTTTCAAAAAGAAGATCTTGTCAACGCATCGAGTCCTGAGTTAGTGACTTTTTCTTATACGTTAAATCTCGAATTTCAACAAATGTTGAAATTTGAGGAAAATGTGTCTCGAGAGTCAGATGACAGGTAATCACATAGACTGTTTTCGTTTCATTAAAAAATTTGAAGTTTATTTATCACACTTTGGTTTTCGATGAACTTCATTCATCATTTTCAAACTTTTATCTTAATCTCTCATTAGATTTTCTAGGATGGCTTCCTCATCTTCTCAAAACAACTATGATGCAATTGATCTAAATGTTGCGCCTAGCGCAGTGCCAGAGGTTTGGCGTCCATACTTCTTATCCCCGAACGGCCCTGTCACGATAACTGATTCCATGATGCTAAGTGGTACAACTACAACTGCAGTAACTGTGGGTCTCTTCACTCTGGAGGATGAAAGAGTATTGGCTGAGAGGACAGATCCTCAAACCATTAATGACTCAATGGTACTCACAATTCAGTGTGTTGCCTCTGTTTCTAACATGGGACGATGTCTGTATATTAGAAATCATGAAGTTCAAGCGCTGCGCTCCCAAGTTACCATTCTGCAGCGGTTGCTCAAAGACAACAACAAGAAAGTAGTGGAACTTAAAGAGGAAAATAAAGAATTGAAGAAACTCGTGGATTCTTATGCTAGTGATTTAGTAGCACAGTCCATAGAACAGAGTAAGACCACAACCAAGCTTCAAAAGCAGTACGAGAGGCTACTAGTTGAGGTGAAAGAATTGGCTTCTCGCCCAATTCCCTAAAAAAAATGTAGTGACCTCTTTTTCTAATAAAATCATGTTTGTTAATGATAAGCTTATTTCACCTTTCATGCATGAACATACACACATACATACATATAACTGAGCATACAATCTAGTGCTTAAATGAATAAACATAAAATCTTTCCCAAGAGAATTAATTTAATCGGATTACTTTACTCATACCGAGTTTTCTATGAAATGTATATGAATGATTCTCTTGGAGAAGTTTCATGACTATGTCAGCCCATTGATGTACTTAACAAACTCAAGTACAACATGCCCATCTTTTGCACATAATCTTTAAGAAGATGGTATTAAATCTCAATATATGCAATTTAATGAGATTCTTTAAACATAACAAAATGTAATAATATGATCAAGAAGAATATGTTAACTGGTATGGATATTCAACCAACAATCAAATTATTAATTATCCATTTGTATCCTAGAAGAAATCAAATGAGTGATACCCATTTTATTTAGGATATCAAAATAACTCATGTGATCTTCTAGATTAGTCTGATCTTCTGGATCAACAAAATTTATTGTTAATAATTTCACTTCAAGTGGTAAGGTGTAATATCCCTTTCGAGAGAATATTTGAGTACATCCTTCTTGATTTTGTTCATACCACTTCTACGTCAATAACCTTTTAATTATCAAATAGGGTTTCATTCACTTCAAGGAATGGTATATAATTGGTCGGATAGAACTTGTGGATTTTTAGCAAAATCTTATTATTTTGCTTAACCAATGGAAGGCAATGTTAGTTCAGAGTTCTTGAACTTACGTTCTTGATATTGCTACTTCAAGAGCACTTTTTATATAATATATAATTTTCCCTTTTCCAACATGTCTTCTTCAGATATTTTCCCTCACATAATTTAATTGTGAGCTGATTTAAAAAGTGCAGAATTTTATTCACTTACACCTTTTAAAATTTTGCAACTTCAGGTGCATCAAGTGTAAAGTTGTATTCACTTGCACTTTTATAATTTTGCAACTTTAAGTGCATCCATTTATAATGAGTTCTTGTAAGGTGCATCCATATTTATAATGAGTTCTTATAAGGTGAAGCTTCAAGTGCATTTATATCTATAAGGAGTTCTTGTAAGGTGCAGCTTCTGGTACATCCATTCCTCTCACTTAAATCATTTATTTTACACGATCCTGCTGGGATGCGTGATTTTCATTTTAATAAACTTAAAGTAATAAAATAAGCATAATATATAAAACAAGAACAACAGATTACTAAGGCGGTAGAACCGGCCAATATTATGCAAAACTGAGATTTAATATAAGGCGGTAAAACTTACAGTAGGTTGGAGATAAAGTGAGAATAACTCATTTCTTAAGATTTGGTTAGAGCTTCGTGCTGATAACGTGTTGTAAAATAAAAGAGATACCAAGAGAAATGAAGAAGAGAAACTCTTTTGAGAACTTTCTTATTAGGTGGTCATCCACACCAGAGAGGAATTTATTGAATTTCCTATCTCACTGATCTCTCTACCTCTTCTCTATATCTTCAAATGAAGTATTACACTTCTATATATATATATATATATATATATACACTTGGAAGCATAATTATCATGATTCATATTTTAACCATGATTCTCACTTAAGCCATGACTCACACATTTAGTATATTGTTTACACATTAATCATGACTCACACATCAGTCAATATTGGCAACATGACTCACACATTAGTTAATATTGGCAACATTAATAATTCACAACAGGGATAAAAGACAAGCTTTTGGGGCCAAGCGTCCATCTCTTTGTATGGGAAAACAGACGGCCTACCAATCATAGAAAGTAGGTACAATGCATAAGAACTCCCACTTTGAACAACTGGAATACCATATACTATAAATCATTGTTGATTTCTAAAGGGTTGTCTTCTATAACTATTGGCTCAAGTTTTTGGTCTGGTGCAAACATTTTATTTTTTTGCCTTTTTCAATTTTGTAGAACAAGAAATTTTAAACAAAGAAACAGGGCAAGTGAATAGTATACAAGACTTCCACAAACCTGAAAATGATGAAAGCTAATACAATTCCCCCACATTTAAAAACAAATTAAACTTCTTAACATAACAAAACTATATTCTAAGTACAAAGTAGAATGAGCAAAAATGACTTAAAATAGATTGGCATTTCACAAACATGTCAGTTTAGACTTTACTTTTGTATCAGGTCTAAAGTCACACGAGACAGACAACCTTTGTCACTGTTGGTTCAAGCACAAACTCTATTGCCAATTTTAAAGTCATATGTAACTACAAATTTAATTTTGTTGAAGCAGAGACTAGTCACTAACCAGAGGATATGCTCCTAGTTTTCAATGATTCCATTCACCCTTTGTATGACATAAGGGATTACGTCACCCATGAAAGCAAATGTGCAATTTTTTAAATTTTCAAGGAAGACTCGAAAAAGCCGCCTTGGTGGTCACTCAAAGAAAACCCAAATTTCTTCCTCTTGATAAGCTCCTCCTTTTATTATTTCATATTAATTCAGGTCCTCTCTGACCAAACCTAGCTAAATTATTTCCTATTTCTCGGACAAATTAAACAATAAGTTTAAGGATATAATAATTATGGACGTAATTTAATATGATTGATATCAGATAAATGTAAGGCTAAATTACAAGTTACACCCTCTAAGTATGGTCAAAGTTCAATTCAGTCCTCTAAGTTTTGACCATTTCATTTTAGTCCTCTAAGTTTCATTTGATTTCAATTAATGTTTTTCCGTCAATTCTGTTAACTTTTCCGTTAGTTTTGATATTTATTTATTTATTTTACATTTAAAAATCCAGAAAATAAAAAATATATTTTTCTTAAAAAATAGAAATGGATCTAAAGCTCTCTCTTTTCACAAACAGAAAATAAAGTTTTGATCTCTTTTCACAAATTCCTCTCTCTCTCTCTCTCTCTCTCTCTCTCTCTCTCTCTCTCTCTCTCTCTCTCTCTCTCTCTCTCTCTCTCTCTCTCTCTTCAATTCAAGCTCAGATCTAAAGCTCTCTCTTTTTGATAATAAAGTAAAGCTCTCTCTCTTAAAATGGCAAGTTTTGGTTGTTCATGGCGGAGAGAGAGAGAGAGAGTTCGCTCTCGTGTGTGGGGGCGCACGGCAAGAGAGCTCTGGATCCACCAACGGCGGTGTCCTTGGTGTCGAACTAGGGTCGGTGTGTTGCGGTGAGGACTGGATCTCCCTCTGTTCTTTAGTTCTAGCTCTCTTTCTCGGTCTCTCTAATCCTCTCTCTCTTTACTCTTTTGCTTTCTCAGGCCGAGAGAACCAAGAGCTTCAAACGATGGCGAGCGTTTGGGTGTTTGGGAGTTTGTGACTTATGTGAATTCCTTTGTGCCCACAGAAAATCAAAAAGAAAAAAAAAATAGTTTCATTTGTATAATTTGGCTTTGGAGAATCTTATTGTTTTTGCAGAAAATCAAAGAGAAAAAAACAATTAGTTGTAATTTTTGATGGCTTCGATGAATACGTTTGTGGGGTTCAACAATGTTCTTGTTGCTGTTGGGTTTTTTTTTTTTTTAAATGTTCTTTTTGCTACTGGATTCTTGTTGTGTTCTTGCTGGGTTCTTGACGCAATGAGCTTGAATGCATGTATTTTGTTATTGTTGCTGGATTTTTGCTCAAACAGAGTGTTCTTGCTGCATTCTTAAGTGATTTTCTCCAACAAAAAGAAAATATTAGTTTTCTGTTTTTTTTTTTAATAAAAAAAAAACTAAAAGAAAATCAAAATTGTGAAAGTTAATGGCAGAAGTGACAGAATTGAATAAAAACGTTGAATTGAATCAAATTGAAAGTTAGAGGACTGAATTGAAATGGTCAAAACTTAAAAGACTGAATTGAACTTTGGCCATACTTAGAGGGTGTAACTTATAATTTAGCCTAAATGTAATGTTAGTGATGATGATGAACGGAAATAACAATTTTGAAAATAGAAAATTATGAAAAAGGTCATGTCTCATGTTAAAACCCAATTAAACCCGAGGACAAGCCTCCCTATATATGTACCAATGCCTAGCTCTTAGCCTTTCAGACTAAGCTTGTTTCTTCTTCATAACCTTGCAGTTCTATAAACTATTTTTCTCTACCAAAGCCAAATGGATAGTGAAAGGCGCCAGCTTCACCTGTTTTTCTTTCCATTCCTGGCCTCAGGCCACCTGATCCCAGCCGTAGACATGGCCAAGCTATTTGCTTCGCGAGGTTTGAAAATAAGTATAATCACCACTCCTCTGAATGCCTCCTTGATCTCCAAAACAATTGAAAAAAGCAAAATTTTGGGATTACAAATGGATGTTCTAATCATCGAATTCCCATATGTCCAAGTTGAGTTGCCCAAAGGATTCGAGAGCTACCACTTGGCTACTTCACTTGATTTGAGGCAAAAATTCTACAAGGCCGCCGCCATGCTGGAGCAACCACTCGAGAAACTTGTTCAAGAATATGCTCCTGATTGCCTTGTGTCCAGCGCGTGGTACCCGTGGACTACTGGTTTAGCTAAGAAGTTTGGCATACCAAGGCTTATTTTCCATGCAACAAGTTTTTTCTCTACATGTGCCTCAGAATGTGTAAGACTACACGAACCCCACAAAAAAGTTTCATCAGATTCAGAACCATTTATCATCCCCAACTTCCCAGATGACATCAAGTTGACAAGGAATCAACTTCCTGATTTATTTACACAAAATGTTCAAACAGAATCCACGAAGATGTATGAACAAGCTATAGAAGCAGGGCTAACAAGTTTTGGGGCTGTTTTTAACAGCTTCTATGAACTTGAGCCAGCTTATGCAAACTATTATAAGAAGGTCCTTGGAAGGAAGGCTTGGCATATAGGCCCGGTTTCACTATCCAATCAGGATATTGAAGATAAAGCACAAAGGGGAAGGGAAGCCTCCATTAATTGCCATGAATGTTTGGAATGGCTTAATTCGAAGAAACCAAATTCGGTTGTTTATGTTTGTTTTGGAAGTATGGCTAACTTTAATGATTCCCAGCTAAAGGAGATTGCAATTGGTCTTGAGGGTTCTGAGCAGCACTTCATTTGGGTTGTTAAGAAAGAAAAGAATGATGAAGGAAATGAAGAATGGCTGCCTGAAGGATTTGAGAAAAGAGTGGAAGGAAAGGGTCTAATTATAAGAGGTTGGGCACCCCAGATAGCGATT
Source organism: Fagus sylvatica (assembly GCA_907173295.1). Classification (NCBI taxonomy): domain Eukaryota; kingdom Viridiplantae; phylum Streptophyta; class Magnoliopsida; order Fagales; family Fagaceae; genus Fagus; species Fagus sylvatica. The sequence continues at coordinate 16,276,031 of OU015767.1, forward strand.
CTTGATCATGAAGCTGTTGGAGGATTTGTGACTCATTGTGGGTGGAATTCTACATTGGAAGGAGTGTCTGCTGGGGTGCCAATGGTTACATGGCCGGTGTCAGCTGAGCAATTCTTCAATGAAAAGTTGGTAAATCATATTTTGAGAATTGGAGTTGGTGTTGGTGTTCAACAATGGGTCAGATTTTTGGGAGATAGCATTAAGAGGGAAGCTATACAGAAGGCTGTGATTCGAATAATGGTTGGTGAAGAAGCAGAGGAGATGAGAAGCAGGGCAAGAGAGCTTGGGAAGATGGCAAAAAAAGCTGTTGAAGAAAACGGATCATCTTACTCTGATTTGAATAACTTAATTGAAGAACTGAGGTCTCATCGCATTGCCGGTGAAGCAAGCGAAAACAACTAGCTTGATTTTTGAAGTGTTTTCTGTAATTTTGTGGTTGCTGTTACTTCAGTCTTTTCGCTATAGTTTGTATTTCTACTCTCGTTGGTTTTTCATGAAAATTACATTATCCAATATAACTAAAAGGTTTTGTAATTTAAGGTTGGAGTTTGTTACATTTTGAATTTGATTCACTCTCGTTGGTTTTTCAGCATTATCCAATATAACTAAAAGAAGGTTGGAGTTTGTTACAAGAAAAAAGCAAGAAAAAATGGTTTTAAAAGAAAATGAATATTCCTGATGTAAGTACAAGAGGGCTTTATGGTTTATAATGGAACTCAATCTATAAGGACTTTTGGTACACCATACTGGTGATTACTTTGAAATTAGAAAAGTATTACAAGAAATATAAAACCTGTAATAAAATAACTATTCCTAAGTATATGTTTGGTGCAAACACTGAGTTAACATTCTATATGTATTTACAGTTTGGTAAAACATGATATGATAATAAAATGGAACAATATTCCAATCAAATTTCTTAAAATACCCTTATAGAATTATATTTAAACTCTTTGTGGGTTTTGCCTAATATTCAATTATGTATAAATTCAATATTTGTAAAATTAATATCATTGTCCTTTATTCAAAATTGCTATCTCCATAAATATTAAAAAGAAAGAAAGAAAAAATAGCATCACCCTATTAAGGAATAAATCTCACATTGTTTAGATATGTTAATTATCGTTTACTATTATCCTATAAATAGGACCTCACACAACACATTATAACACATATAGACTTTATTTTGTGGATGTAAGCCATAATGCCGAACCATGTAAAATCATAGTCTCCAATCTTCCCTTTATTCTCTACATTATTTATACTTCTGCATCTTTTAGATTCTATATGTTTTATGATTTTCCACATGGTATTAGTGTCACGACCCAAATCCGTAATATGATTCGGAGTCGGACTGGCATGCTAATACCAAGCCTGTGCCTGATATTAACACGAACCAACTAAAAGGAGTATAAATTTTTCTTCTTTCTTTTCTTTTCTCTCGTCCTGATTCTTTAACTTCTTCTTGGGTTGGGAACTCCCAAAACTATAAACATACTCCTTTACAAAACGAATGAATATACTAGTCCACCTAAAGGAAGTGATAGTAGTCAAAGCATCTATAACTGTTTATACAAAATACATCAGTATGTGGACATAATAACTCTAATACAGCGAAAGACTATTTAAACATATACATCACTTCCGCTTTATATATACAAAACTCAAAACGTCTAAGACTAATTCTAGATACAACAAAATTGCTCCTCCATGTTGAGACTCTTGACTGCACTATAAGATGTTCCCGCAATCTGAGCAACCCATTTTGCTCAGTAAGGGAGGCGTGACATAAAGATTTAACAATATGCATGAATGCACGATAAACAGAATAATCTTTGTAGATATGACTTGCATATAAACAGATCATGCTAAAATGATTTCATGAGCTTCTTGAACATATATGTTTCATACTGATGAACATAATATCTGATAACTTGTAAGGCATAATATGACTATTGAAATCTGAACATATAACATGATTCCTTTATATGTAAATAAAACATGTTCCCTTAAACTGTTCTGAAGAGAAAACTTATCTCATACCATTGCATAATATAGCAAAAGCTATATGGAACATGTAACTGTACTTTATCTTTAAGACTTTGCCCCTCATGACCTTACTGGTGCCATGTCTACAGGAAAACTATCCCCTCGTGGCCTGGGTTGCCAGTCTACAAAGATCCGAAGCTCCCCTCGTGGCCTGGGTTGCCATATCTTCAGGGAATACAACCCCTCATGGCCTTACTTGTTGCCGGTCTATAGGGAATAAAACCCCTCGTGGCCTGCTGCCATGTCTTTAGGGCATACAATCCCCTCGTGGCCTTGGGTTGTCAGTCTACAGGGCATCACACTCAAAACTGTTTTAGATGTTCATAAAACATATCATGCTTGTTTATTTTTCAATCTCTCTCTTGCCTTACTAAGCCAAAATTCATAGCATATCCACAACTTGCTTCTAAAATCTGTCTTAATTGTACTAACTCAAAACTATTTCTAAATCAATGCACGTTTTCTTTATAAACAAGTATCAAACTGAGTTTACTGAAAGCATTGATAAAACATATATAGATATATTCTTAAAACATGAACTATTAAATTTTCATGGCACATTCCTTTACCTCAATCCAAAAGCTGGATTCCAAGAGTCTCAAACAGATCGCTTCACCTATCCTCCCTTGATTATCCTAAATCAAGTATAGGAGTTAAGTTAACTTTAACTTAATCTTGGTTTCAACTTAATGCCAACCTTAGCTCATAATGCATCAACACTTATGACCATAATTCGCTTAATTTAACTTAACAAATCTTTACTAAGCCCTTACTAAACCCCAAAATCATATTCAAAACATTTAGTTCAACCAATGTGGAAATTAACAAATCAACACACAACATTCTGCTATAGCAACAATAGTCACCGGGCTGAAAACATTTCTTTGGTGTACTAAAGAGTAGAAACAAGGCATACAAAATTCACTCATATAATATAAATACTAAATACTATGCACACAAGAAAATCCAACTTAAATCAATCAACCAATATCAAGAAACAATTCTCCAAAAATCCATGATTTACAAGTTGCTGTAACATATCCCCTGCTATACCAAAATGTGTACTAATATCATGATATTTTATAGGGGAATACCCATATATGTTTAGTATATGTCTCTAAATTTTAAGCTCACGTTAACTCTTATACATTTCATTAAAATTATCAGAAGTCCTATCCAAGTGATAATATCTTTGAGGAATGATATGATACTTGAAGAAAAACAAACAAAAGCTCCCTTTGGAGCTGCTGGAACCCGTGGGTCTCAAGGGAAAGGGAGAAAGCTTGAGCTTTCTTTCTTGCATGTGTGAAAGGGTGGGGTTTTAGAGCTTCTGCCTCTTCTATTTTCTAGGTGAGAATGTTAAAATGAAATGGAACTAGAGGGGGTTCATTCTTGGAGCTGCTGGACCCGTGAGTGAGAGGGAGACGAGAGAGTCTTTTCTTTCTTGTTTCCTTCCCCCAAGCTGCTAGACCCGTGGGTCTAGAGGGAGAGGAGAGCATTTATATTTGTTTTGGGAGTATGGCAAACTTTAGTAATTCTCAGCTCATGGAGATTGCAATGGGTCTTGAGGCTTCTGGACAACAATTCATTTGGGTTGTGAGGAAAGGAGAAAATTATGAAAAAGAAGAGGCAGATTGGGTACCTATTGGATTTGAGAAAAGAATGAAAGGTAAGGGACTAATTATAAAAGGTTGGGCACCCCAAGTTTTGATTCTTGATCATGAAAGGTAAGGGACTAATTATAAAAGGTTGGGCACCCCAAGTTTTGATTCTTGATCATGAAGCAGTTGGTGGATTTGTGACTCATTGTGGGTGGAACTCGACCTTGGAAGCAGTGACTGCAGGGGTGCCCATGGTCACATGGCCTATGGCTGCTGAACAGTTTTACAATGAGAAGTTTGTGACTCATATACTGAAAATTGGGGTTAGTGTTGGTGTTCTGCAATGGAGTAGAGAGGGAGATGGTATCAAGAGAGAAGCAGTAGAGAAGGCCGTAAGTCAAATTATGGTGGGTGAAGAAGCAGAGGAAATGAGAGGCAGAGCCAAGGCAGTTGGTGAGATGGGAAGGAGGGCTGTTGAAGAATGGGGATCATCCTACTCTGATTTCGATGCTTTAATTGAAGAATTAAGGTTACATTGCCTTTAATAATATTTATCCTTGTTGCTGTAGTGTGTCAGTGTTACTTGCTTAATTATTCTTCAATAATTGTAAGACATGGTCCTAAGAAGTTTTTTTTTTTTTTTTTTTTTGGATACTTGGCAAAAACAAGTCTGCAAGATTACAAGGATAAAGAAGTAGTAACTTGAAAAACATTTACAAAAAAGTTAGATGCCTTGCGAGCCATAGCATTCATTTCTGCGAGGATAATGGGATGAGCTGATCGGATATGAAGATAGAGTCCATATTGTTGTTGAAGAACATTGAGGTCTTCCAAAATGGGAGTAAGCTGCCATCTAGAATGGCGTTTGTTACTCCAAATCCTCACTATGTCCTTATCTCTTACCAGAATTATGAGCTTCCTAAATCCCAACTGAATTGCTTTGTGTGTGGCTTCCCAAGCAGCTATGACCTTTGCCATTTTGGTGTCCTGTGTTGTTAAGCTTTGTCCCGTTATGGGATCAGTGTTGGTTTTGGTAAATTATGTGTTTTGTGATAAATTTTGTGTCCGTAGTGATGAATATGTGTTTATTGTTGTAAAAATAAAATGTGTGAATTCCGGTAACATGAGTGATAGTTGTGGTAAACTCAATTTTACTACAAATTATACAAAGTTTACCACAACGGACACACAGTTTATCAAACCACACACATTTTACAATTTTTGACACTGTCGACGGGATGGTCCGCAGTGGGCCTTAGAATTTCCCCTAAATTATATGACTGCTTAACTTTGTTTTCTAACAAGTCTTGTACGTATGTCTATGTACTTTTTTCTATTTTTTCATTAAAGGTTTTATGTTGATCAAGATTTTCAAATGCACATAGTAATAGAAAGCGTGGAAAATATTTTATGCTGAGACAAACGAGCATTCACATTGCTTTCCTTCAAAAGATTCGAGTGACGCAAGTGATTATGTTGGCAAAAATATAGTAGGACGAGTTAGTGGCCAACAACATTTGTTTAAGTATTTGATCCCTCACTCACATGTTCTCTTAAATCTATTATATTGATATCAATTTATTCGATCAAATCTTAGCCTAAACGTTTCTTTCTACTCCTTGATATTCATTCATCATCTTCACAATAGCTAGTCTCTTTCAAGGCAAAATGGAGAGCAAACCCCACCGTCAACTTCACATATTCTTCTTCCCATTCATGGCTCAAGGCCACATTTTGCCAACCATAGACATGGCCAAACTATTTGCTTCTCGAGGAGTGAAAGCAACCTTAATCATGACCCCGTTCAACGCAGCACTATTCTCCAACACAATTGAAGGAATAAAAAATTTGGGTATTGAAATTGGGGTTCTTATTATCAAATTCCCTTCTGTAGAGGTTGGATTGCCCGAAGGTTGTGAAAACGCTCAGTTGACTATAACACCAGAGATGCAACACAAACTCTTCGGGGCCGCCGCTTTGCTTGAACAACCATTGGAGCAGCTACTTCAAGAACATCGTCCTGATTGCCTTGTAGCTGACACGTTTTTTCCTTGGGCTACAGATATTGCTAGCAAACATGGGATTCCGAGGCTTGTTTTTCATGGAACCGGTTTCTTCGCTTTGTGTGCTTCACGATGTGTGCTATCATATGAGCCTCACAAGAAGGTATCATCAGATTCAGAACTTTTTACCATCCCTACTCTTCCCCATGAGATCAAGATGACAAAACAGCAACTACCAGATTTCATTACAGGGAATGTGGAAACAGAATTTACAAAGTTGTATAAAGCATCTAAAGAAGTGGAGTCGAAGAGCTATGGCGTTATTGTTAACAGCTTCTATGAGCTTGAACCAGCATATGTTGATCATTACAGGAATGTTCTTGGAACGAAGTCTTGGCACATCGGACCAGTTTCACTATGCAATATAAATACTGCAGATAAACATGACTGTTTAAAGTGGCTTGACTCAAAGAAACCCAATTCCATTGTTTATGTATGTTTTGGAAGTGTGGCAAACTTTAATGATGCTCAACTATTTGAGATTGCACTGGGTCTTGAAGCTTCTGGTCAGGAGTTCATTTGGGTTGTGAGAAGAGAAAAGGATGATGAAGGAAGAGAAGAGTGGCTACCTGAAGGGTATGAGAAGAGAATGGAAGGTAAGGGACTAATTATAAGAGGTTGGTCACCACAAGTTTTGATTCTTGATCATGAAGCAGTTGGAGGATTTGTGACTCACTGTGGGTGGAATTCGACATTAGAAGGAGTGTCTGCTGGGGTGCCAATGGTTACATGGCCGGTGTCCGCGGAGCAGTTTTACAATGAGAAATTAGTGACTCAAATACTAAAAATTGGAGTTGGTGTTGGTGCTCAGCGATGGGCTAAGTTGTTGGGGGATAGTGTTAAGAGCGATGCTATAGAGAAGGCAGTGACTCGAATCATGGTGGGTGAAGAAGCCAAGGAAATAAGAAGCCGAGCCAAGGTGCTTGGGGCGATGGCAAGGAGTGCTGTTGAAGAAGGTGGATCATCTTACTCTGATTTGAATGCTTTAATTGAAGAGCTGAAGACCCTTGGTTGAGCTGAAAAAGAAAAGTAGATGATAAGCATTGAACTATTGGAGAGTAATTATTTAGTACTCAAAGAGTATAACAAGGTGGTATTCTATCTTCTCATTGATTAAATTTATGATGTGATCTAACATTCATATGAAAGAAAGATGTACTGCATCACTGTACTAATGAAATACTTAATAATTTTCCAAACATTGAATTTAATAATGCCAAATCCAAATTACTTGAATTACAAGTCTATTAAATAACATTGGAGGTCTTTAATAATGCCAAATCTAGGTTCTTGGATTTCAAGTCTATTAAATGACCCCTAGGTGGCCTAGAAAGGGTTTTCTTCTTTATTTTTTCTAATGCATTTTTTTTTTTTTAGTATTGTTAAAAGTCTTTTTAATCTGCATAAGGCTCTCAAGTGTTTTTTAAATTGTGATCCAAATGTGATACCACTCAATGGGGTGTAGACCTGCCTAGTTCATTGAATCTTTGTTTCTTTTATAACAGGTTCAGTTCATTTTACTCCCCGGTCAAAAAGTAACAATTTAAACATTTTTCATGCCCTACCAAGCAATCATTTTGTTACTGTTGAACTGCGAAAATTCTCTTAAAGCATGGGATAAAAGACAAGCTTTTGGGGCCAAGCGTCCATCTCTTTGTATGAGAAAACAGACGGCCTACCAATCATAGAAAGTTGGTATAATGCATAAGAATTCCCACTTTGAACAGCTGGAATACCATATACTATAAATCATTGTTGATTTCTAAAGGGTTGTCTTCTATAACTGTTGGCTCAAGTTTTTGGTCTAGTGCAAACATTTTATTTTTTTTCTTTTTCAATTTTGTAGAACAAGAAATTTTTAAACAAAGAAACAGAGCAAGTGAATAGCAAACAAGACTTCCACAAACCTGAAAATGATGAAAGCTAATACAATTCCCCCACATTTAAAAACAAATTAAACTTCTTAACATAACAAAACTATATTCTAAGTACAAAGTAGAATGAGCAAAAATGACTTAAAATAGATTGGCATTTCACAAACATGTCAGTTTAGACCTTACTTTTGTATCAGGTCTAAAGTCACACGAGACAGACAACCTTTGTCACTGTTGGTTCAAGCACAAACTCTAATGCCAATTTTAAAGTCGTATGTAACTACAAATTTAATTTTGTTGAAGCAGAGACTAGTCACTAACCAGAGGATATGCTCCTAGTTTTCAATGATTCCATTCACCCTTTGTATGACATAAGGGATTGCGTCACCCATGAAAGCAAATGTGCAATTTTTTCAATTTTCAAGGAAGACTCGAAAAAGACGCCTTGGTGGTCACTCAAAGAAAACCCAAATTTCTTCCTCTTGATAAGCTCCTCCTCTTAATATGATTGATATAAGATAAATGTAATGTTAGTGATGATGATGAACGGAAATAACAATTTTGAAAATAGAAAATTATGAAAAAGGCATGTCTCATATTAAAACCAAATTAAACCCGAGGACAAGCCTCCCTATATATGTACCAATGCCTAGCTCTTAGCCTTTCAGACTAAGCTTGTTTCTTCATCATCACCTTGCAGTTCTATAAGCTATTTTTCTCTACCAAAGCCATATGGCTAGTGAAAGGCGCCAGCTTCACCTGTTTTTCTTCCCATTCTTGGCCTCAGGCCACCTGATCCCAGCCGTAGACATGGCCAAGCTATTTGCTTCGCGAGGTTTGAAAATTAGTATAATCACCACTCCTCTGAATGCCTCCTTGATCTCCAAAACAATTGAAAAAAGCAAAATTTTGGGATTACAAATGGATGTTCTAATCATCGAATTCCCATATGTCCAAGTTGAGTTGCCCAAAGGATTGGAGAGCTACCACTTGGCTACTTCACTTGATTTGAGGCAAAAATTCTACAAGGCCGCCGCCATGCTGGAGCAACCACTCGAGAAACTTGTTCAAGAATATGCTCCTGATTGCCTTGTGTCCAGCGCGTTGTACCCGTGGACTACTGGTTTAGCTAAGAAGTTTGGCATACCAAGGCTTATTTTCCATGCAACAAGTTTTTTCTCTATATGTGCCTCAGAATGTGTAAGACTACACGAACCCCACAAAAAAGTTTCATCAGATTCAGAACCATTTATCATCCCCAACTTCCCAGATGACATCAAGTTGACAAGGAATCAACTTCCTGATTTATTTACACAAAATGTTCAAACAGAATCCACGAAGATGTATGAACAAGCTATAGAAGCAGAGCTAACAAGTTATGGGGCTGTTTTTAACAGCTTCTATGAACTTGAGCCAGCTTATGCAAACTATTATAAGAAGGTCCTTGGAAGGAAGGCTTGGCATATAGGCCCGGTTTCACTATCCAATCAGGATATTGAAGATAAAGCACAAAGGGGAAGGGAAGCCTCCATTAATTGCCATGAATGTTTGGAATGGCTTAATTCGAAGAAACCAAATTCGGTTGTTTATGTTTGTTTTGGAAGTATGGCTAACTTTAATGATTCCCAGCTAAAGGAGATTGCAATTGGTCTTGAGGGTTCTGAGCAGCACTTCATTTGGGTTGTTAAGAAAGAAAAGAATGATGAAGGAAATGAAGAATGGCTGCCTGAAGGATTTGAGAAAAGAGTGGAAGGAAAGGGTCTAATTATAAGAGGTTGGGCACCCCAGATAGCGATTCTTGATCATGAAGCTGTTGGAGGATTTGTGACTCATTGTGGGTGGAATTCTACATTGGAAGGAGTGTCTGCTGGGGTGCCAATGGTTACATGGCCGGTGTCAGCTGAGCAATTCTACAATGAAAAGTTGGTAAACCATATTTTGAGAATTGGAGTTGGTGTTGGTGTTCAACAATGGGTCAGATTTTTGGGAGATAGCATTAAGAGGGAAGCTATACAGAAGGCTGTGATTCGAATAATGGTTGGTGAAGAAGCAGAGGAGATGAGAAGCAGGGCAAGAGAGCTTGGGAAGATGGCAAAAAAAGCTGTTGAAGAAAACGGATCATCTTACTCTGATTTGAATAACTTAATTGAAGAACTGAGGTCTCATGGCATTGCTGGTGAAGCAAGCGAAAACAACTAGCTTGATTTTTGAAGTGTTTTCTGTAATTTTGAGGTTGCTGCTGTTAGAAAAATAATTAGGAGTAAATGAGAAATTGTCTCCTAAAAGTGGGCCAAGCAAACTCATGTGAGTTAAGCTCAGTCCATCAAATTTATGTATTTATTAATGTATTGTTTTCCCCAAATGTTGTGTCTTTTCTGAAAAGGTATGACTCTATCTATAAATAGAGTGTCCCCTCTTTCATTTAAATACTTACTTACTTATACCTTTTGAAATTGCTTTGAGTTAATTATTTTCTACAATTTTAAGAGTCTCATTTGCATAAAGAGAGAGAAAGAGACACTTGTTACGTTCGTTGTGCACGGAGATTGCTTGTATTTCTTCTACGTGCGAAAATCATTTTATTCCTGGGAGACAGACGTCCATGAGTCTCAAAGCACCACTAAGTTAATAGTGTGAGGGGCGCAATCTGTTTTAAGGAGATAGCGTCAAACGCTAGACTTGATCTTTTCATCCTGCATTCACTGTGAGTTTTTATTATTTATTAACTATGACAGATTTCTTGTTGTTGTTTTTCTTTTTACAGAATCACATGATATATACCCAATAATCTTAAAACAGATTGCATTAAATTTTATTGTGTGATTTCTGTGAAATTTTACTCTGTTATGGTTGTTAAAATTGTTGGCTGCAAATTTCTTTCTAATACTATAACATATTGTTTCGGTGATATTGATACTGTAACTTTCTGTGCAAATTTTCATTGTTTGCGTTAACATTTGTTTTCAATATGAATTTCATACTGTTTGCGAAAACCAATTGAATGTGCTTCTTTCAATTGGGTAATATATATATATATATATGTAGCCGAAACGTGATTATTGTTCAAATTTCATAACAGTGAAAATATTTTGGTTTTTAAATTGGTTTGAAGTTTGTCAATTACACAACAGTATAGTCATGTTTTATGAATCTTAGTGAATCGGTTTATCTTCGTAGAAGTCAATATATATTGTTTGCACTGGAAAAGTATTATTACTGTTTATAAATATGGATTATGTGTATTTGTCAAAGATGTTTGCAAACTTTAATCCGTGCATCATATATTTACCGCAAAATCGTTCTTTGCGAATTCATTATGTGCGAGATTTTACTAATTTAATAGTTGAAACGATGCGGCATACTTTAATAAATATATATTGAAGTAAACATTGTTACTGTGAAAGGAATTGATGAATATTTATATACATATTGTCAATTTGATCTATCATTGGCTTTATTAACTTGTTATTATATAATATTCATTATATGCGAATTTGTGATTGTGTACTGTTTGCTTTAATTGAATATATATTTACAAGTTTTGTTCTTTGATATTTGAAGAATCACATATGTGCTACTGTGCAATTGTGAACATACTGTTGCCGAAATTAATGTTTATGTGATTAAATTGAATTTTGAAAATTTTGTTTTGTTCTTTGAATTTGAAGAATCAGAAATGTCTACCGAAATGGTTCAAAACATTGTTGTGGCACCAGTCACAACCCCTGTTACTGTTCCCATTAATCATGGAGAGAAGCCTGAAAAATTCAATGGAACTGAGTTTAAAAGATGGCAACAAAAGATGCTTTTTTATCTCACTACATTGAATCTGGCAAAGTTCTTATATGAAGATGCTCCTACTCTCAATGAGAATGAGAGTGATAAGCAAGTAGTTGCTGCAATAGATGCATGGAAACATGCAGATTTTCTGTGTAAGAATTATATTCTTAATGGACTAGACAACACATTGTACAATGTGTATAGTCAAATTAAGACCGCAAGAGAGTTGTGGGACTCCTTGGACAAGAAGTACAAAACGGAAGATGCTGGAACCAAAAAGTTCATTGTGGGCAGATTTCTGGATTACAAAATGCTGGATTCCAAGACTGTAATCAGTCAAGTGCAAGAACTCCAATTGATCCTGCATGAAATTCATGCAGAAGGTATGACTTTGAGTGAATCTTTTCAAGTTGCTACTATTATTGAAAAATTGACCATCATCTTGGAAAGAATTCAAGAATTACTTGAAGCACAAGCATAAGGAGATGAAGCTTGAAGACTTGATCGTGAGATTAAGGATTGAGGAAGACAATCGTACTTCTGAGAAAGCTATGTGGAATCAAACTATAGAGTCCAAGGCAAATGTGGTGGAGCACAACAATAAGAACAAGAAGAGGAAGCATTTTGGTCAAGAATTTGGTCAAGGCTCGAACCAAGACACCAAAGGTGGTCATGCTAAGAGGTTCAAAGGCAAATGCTTCATTTGTGACAAACCAGGCCATCGTGCAAAGGATTGTCGCAAGCGTAATGATCAAGGGAACAAGAAAACCTTTCAAGCCAACATTTCTGAAGTAGGGACTCTTTCTAAAGATGTCTCTGATATAAACCTTTCTGCTGTTGTGTCTGAAGTGAACTTGGTGGGAGATACCAAGGAATGGTGGGTGGACACTGGGGCCACTCGTCATATTTGTTCAGACAAGAAGATGTTCTTTACATATTATTCTGTTGAACATGGAGAACAACTTTTTATGGGAAACTCCTCTACTGCTAGGGTTGAAGGAAAGGGAAAGGTGATCCTAAAGATGACTTCTGGAAAGGAACTAACCCTCAATGATGTGCTACATGTGCCAAACATTCGCAAGAACCTTGTTTCAGGTTCTTTATTGAGCAAGAATGGGTTTAAGTTGGTCTTTGAATCTGATAAGTTTATACTCACTAAAAGTGGGATATATGTGGGCAAAGGATATTTAAGCAATTGGCTCTTCAAAATGAATGTAATGTAGTAACTATTATACCTATGAGTGTGTTATAATGACTTATATTCTTGAGTGTGTTGTAATGATTGAGTGTGTTATAATGACTAATATTCATGAAGTGTGTTGTAATGACTTTTATTGCTATGAGTGTATTGTAATGATTATTATTACTATGAATGTTATGAAATGACTATCCTAACTATATTAAACTTATTTGGTATGTGTAAAATTAATTGGATATTAAGGGTGTTATTCCAATACTTGTTTATAATATTTCCTTTTTTTATGAAATATGCGTTGACATGTCATTGTTGTTTATATGCCTGTTTGAGAATTTTAATATTAAATATATAAGATACTCGTATGTGTGCTTGCTAAAAAGCAAGGATGAGGCATACAAATTGGTCATTCATTATGAGAATGAGGTTGAGAATAAAGTGTTATGTTGATAAGTTATAGTTTACTTCAGAACTTGTGGGGGAGAAGCTATTCTTTCCACCAATAATATTCTCAACAAGTTGCCTAAAAAATAAAACCATTGAGATACCCTATGAATCTAGGAAAGGTCAAATCTCTTCCTAGAAATTCTCGAAAATGTGGGGGGTGATTGGTTTTAAAAAAAAAAAAAATGTCCAAACCTGATGCGCCTTTCTGTATAGAGGTTGTCAATTAATCTATCTTACAAATCCATGCATGGTAACTGGTGGCCACCCGGTTGTGAATCTCTAGAATATAAAAGGATATTCAAGAGGAATTTGAAAGATGGATCTATTGATAATGATAAGGCAAAACTTGTTGTAGAAGGCTACAAACAAAAGAGAGGTATGGATGACCTTGAGACATATTCACTAGAATATTATAAACTCAAAAGTTATGGCATGAGTAGATACACAAGTAATCCAGTGGAAAACCACTGAAGGCAATGGTTAGGGTAATGAGATATTTGAAATACACCCTAAACTATGGGTTGCACTACACGAGATATCCATTTGTACTAAGAGAGTATAATGATGTGAACTGGATATTTGTTATAAGGCTAAATTGCATAATCACCCCCTGGGGTTTGGTTCAGTTGCAAACAGACCCCCTGGGGTTTTGATTTTGTAATATAACCACCTGGGGTTTTTAAATTGGTGAAATTGACCCCTCTAAGTATATTTTTTGTCAATTTTGCTAACAAAATTTGTCATATGCATTATATGTGACCACTTTATAATAAAAAATTCATTATTATAAACCCAAGTGCAATGCATATGACAAATTTTGTTAGCAAAATTGACAAAAAAATATACTTAGAGGGGTCAATTTCACCAATTTAAAAACCCTAGGTGGTTATATTGCAAAATCAAAACCCCAGGGGATCTGTTTGCAATTGAGCCAAACCCCAGGGGGTGATTATGCATTTTATCCTTGTTATAAAAGACACAAAATCCATGAGTGGATATGTCTTTACATTTGGTTGTGCAGTTGTATCTTGGAAATCTACTAAACAAACATGCATTGCGAGGTCCACAATGGAATTAATGCTTATCAATTTGGATTAAGCAAGAAAAGAAGCAGAGTGGCTTCGTTATTTCCTATAGGATATGCCTATGTGGACGGAATCTGTGCCTCATATTTATGTACATTGTGATAGCCAATAAATGATTGGTATGGGCACAAAGTTATATGTATAACGGTAAGTCTTGACATATTCATCGAAGACACAATACCGTAAGGCAGTTGCTCTCAAATGGCATTATCTCCATTGACTACAATAAGTCGAAAGATAATATAACGAATCCGTTAACCAAAGGTTTGAGTGGAGAGCATGTAAACTGCTCATCGAGGGGAATGGGTTTAAAGCCTATAATTTAAGTCCCATAATGGCAACCCTACCTAGCTGACTGGAGATCCCAAGATCTAGGTTCAAAGGGACAACCGAATTGTGTTGGACTTGGTAGTATCACTATGGAGATAACATCTCCTATCCATTCCTATGATGAAATAGTGATGCCTGTAAAAGTTTAGGATAAGCTATGCTTTTAATGATTCTTATACCTTGGAAATCCAAGTGGGGTAGCAGCATGATACTCTTAATAAGAAATCACCTATGTGAGTGTGAAATGTGGCTGCTTCAATGAGAATTTTAAGGCTGAATTCTCTAAAACACTCATGAAACCAGGAAGGTGTTAAGGGCCAAAATGAGCACAATAATGAGAACTAACTGTGTTCGAAAAGGAGCTGTGTGAATTCTATTGTCTTGGTATACACAAACGGCTGAACAGGTTCAAGACATCATGTTCACTGGTTAGCCAGTATATCCGATAGTCTTTCACAAAGGAAGGTTCAAAGCCAAAAGCTACCTCTCCCGATACAGTAACTTTTCTTCTACTCTCTCTGTGTCTGCATTGTCATTTGCATTGTGTTTGTTCAATTTCTATTCATGTGGGGGATTGTTGGAAAAATAGTTAGGAGTGAATGAGAAATTGTCTCCTAAAAGTGGGCCAAGCAGACCCATGTGGGTTAGGCCCAGTCCATCTAATTTATGTATTTATTAATGCATTGTTTTCTCCCAAATGTTGTGTCTTTTCTGAAAAGGTATGACTCTATCTATAAATAGAGTGTCCCCTCATTCATTTAAATACTTACTTACTTATACCTTTTGAAATTTCTTTGAGTTAATTATTTTCTACAATTTTAAGAGTCTCATTTGCATAAAGAGAGAGAAAGAGACACTTGCTTACGTTCGTTGTGCATGGAGATTGCTTGTACTTCTTCTACGTGCGAAGATCATTTTATCCTGGGAGACAGACGTCCATGAGTCTCAAAGCACCACTAAGTTAATAGTGTGAGGGGCGCAATCTGTTTTAAGGAGATAGCGTCAAACGCTAGACTTGATCTTTTCATCCTGCATTCACTGTGAGTTTTTATTATTTATTAACTGTAACAGATTTCTTGTTGTTATTGTTTCTTTTTACAGAATCACATGATATATACCCAACAGCTGCTACTTCAGTCTTTTCGCTATAGTTTGTATTTCTACTCTCGTTGGTTTTTCATGAAAATTACATTATCCAATATAACTAAAAGGTTTTGTAATTTAAGGTTGGAGTTTGTTACATTTTGAATTTGATTCAAGCAGAAGCAAGAAAAAATGGTTTTAAAAGAAAATGAATATTCCTGATGTAAGTACAAGAGGGCTTTATGGTTTATAATGGAACTCAATCTATAAGGACTTTTGGTACACCATACTGGTGATTACTTTGAAATTAGAAAAGTATTACAAGAAATATAAAACCTGTAATAAAATAACTATTCCTAAGTATATGTTTGGTGCAAACACTGAGTTAACATTCTATCTGTATTTACAGTTTGGTAAAACATGATATGATAATAAAATGGAATAATATTCCAATCAAATTTCTTAAAATACCCTTATAGAATTATATTTAAACTCTTTGTGGGTTTTGCCTAATATTCAATTATGTATAAATTCAATATTTGTAAAATTAATATCATTGTCCTTTATTCAAAATTGCTATCTCCATAAATATTAAAAAGAAAGGAAGAAAAAATAGCATCACCCTATTAAGGAATAAATCTCACGTTGTTTAGATGTGTTAATTATTGTTTACTATTATCCTATAAATAAGGACCTCACACAACACATTATAACACATATAGACTTTATCTTGTGGATGTAAGCCATAATGCCGAACCGAAATAAAATCATAGTCTCCTCTCTTCCCTCGATTCTCTACATTATCTTTTAGATTTTATATGTTTTATGATTTTGCACATGGTATCGGAGCTCTAGAGCTTAAACGAGTCACGTAAATCCTTTGACACCATTTCCACACATTCAACAATCAGACCCGCAACTAGACTTGCTTCCTTCTGTTGCTACTCTTTCCATCACAATTTACAAAACCTAGCAGTCTTAAGCACCTTATTGTTTTTCTCAGCCCCATCCAGATCTATGTTGACCCAAATCAGTCTTTTCCCTTTATCTCTAAATCAACAACCACACAAACCAAATATAAAGCTTTTATTTATTGAATTACGGGTGGGTTTGGCTCCGTGTTATCTGATAGATAACGCACGTTTTCAATTAAAAATACACAAATTGATATGTTCCAGCGTTAGATAAAATTGCAATTTTCAATACAGGCTTTTTGAAACTGAAGGTGGGGTGTTGTGATTTCCAAAAGGCGCGTATTTAAAAGTTTTTAATATTTGCGGAACGCGAATTTTAGGGGAGGCTCCGCATTTTTTAAAGGGTAATTTACTACAAATACCCTCAGCAATGTTAAAAATACTCAAGTATAAACGTGAAGCCCCCTCTTATTTCTCTCATTTTTCTTCTCTGTGTGCCCCAATGCCTTCACCAGAGAGAGTTCTAATCAAGATGTAGATGTAGGAAAATAGTACATACAAAAATTTGGAAAAAAAATCATAAGGATGTTGAACCATTTCACCAACCACATTCCGAAAGTTTGATCTTGATGTGGTGAGATGGGGCTGGGGTTTAGGGGGAATAAAGATAAGAAACTGCACTTTGTGGGAATTGCAGCCACTGGGTTTTAACCAAATCAAGAAAAATAAAAGATGAAGTAAGAGGGAAGAGGGGGAAAATAAAGAGAAGATGAGAAAACTTACCGTGGAACCTGGAAAGCTTCAGGTCTTCAACGAAAGACCAAGAAAAAAGACAAAAGAAAAGGTAGAGGGAGTGAGAGTGGGAGAGATTGGAAGACTCCAGAAGCTTTGGTAATTGGTGGGATGAGACTTAACCAAAAAAAAAAAATTTAAATTAAAATAAAAAGTAAAAAGAAGAAGACAAAACATTAATGAGGCAAGGATGTATTTGGTGGGATGGGACTTAACAAAAATAAATAAATAATTTAAAAGAAGAAGAAAGAACATTAACTAAGGTAGGATGTTTACGTGTGCCCATGTATGTTTACGTGTGATTAACAAATCACTTTATAAAAGTGTGATGTGAACATTTTATATTTTGTACATTGTTTTATTTTGTGCAATACAGACAAAAGAGGTGACAGTAGATGTTAAGAAAACATGAAGAATATATATAAAGAGATGAAAGTTATTCGTGACAACATTTGAAAAATGATATTATAACTTAACAGTATAGTAAAATCTTTTTTAGTCATTTGTACTCGAAACAACAACTTTAAACTAAAATTATCCAAACGTTCAATTGACAGAAATAACATTTTTTCATTAGTTTTGCTAAACGTTTAATTGTGATTTCAAAATTGTGTTTTCAAAATACACATTTTAAAAACGCACTTTTTTAAAAAACACTTTTTCAAACTGCTAACCCAAACCCACCTGTACATCAATAAAAATATTTTAGCACCCAAAAATAAAAAAATAAAAAAATAAGAACAACAACAACAAAGTTAATTTGGAGTTGTGAGGCTTTCATAAAGGCTTCCCAATTGATGAATAAGCCAGAGTCCTGTCTATCTTGGAACCATATGAGAGCTTCCTCATCCATGTGGAAGAAAGCTATGTTGACCTTTAGATGGTTTGGAGTGTTGTAATACTTGAAAATTTTATTCGCCTTGTAGAAACAGCATGAGGGTCTTCGCCCTTAAATCTTGCAAAATCTACCATAACTGGTCTTGGCAGGTTTGAACATAGCGCCACGCGCATGGTGCCTATTTGAAATGATATGCCACACCACTAAATCCTCTTAAGGTTTAGAGGTTTAGGGCGGGTAAGAACAAAAGGGAATTTCGATCTAGTTTAGGTTCAAGAACCAATTTTAAACTTCACTTTCAAATTAAGATCTAATTGGTTTGGATTGAGTCCAAAGTTAGGGTATGGGTTGGCCTTCTATCGTATTATTGGGCTGTCTAAGGAATTATTTAATAAGGAAATCCTAACCTAATCACACCATAAATTTGGTAGGCCTACATAGGTTCAAGTAGAAATGCTTCAGAAAATATGAATTTAAAGTATGAAAAATAAGTGGAAATGCTTCAGAAAAATATGAATTTAAAGTATGAAAAATAAGTGGAATTGAATCAGAAAGTACTGAATTATTAACATAAAACTAGTCGCGGACCCGCGCGATGCGCGAGATATGTATTTGACTTGTTATTTAAATTCAATCTATAATTGACTTAATCTATATTGTTATAATTTTATTAAACTCCTCTTCTTTGACTTTAAAATCGAAGTTACACATAAAAAAAAAGGTAAGTGAAAAAACTATAGTTGGGATAAGAGATGAGAAAATAGCTTGGAGCATGTAATCCACTACATAACAACTCAAATGGTTATTAAGTTTGAAGAGCAAAAGCAGGTTTAGGGTCATGCAAGGAAGTATCCAAGACTTAATATACATGATATATCCAAGGCTTAATATATAATATACTAAATGATTGAAGCCAATATGACATTTGTTGTAATACTATTTTAACATTGAAAGTTTCATTTTGGCGATGTTAAGCAATGTTTAGCATGCTTATGGCTATAAAAGTCTATATGTAAAACACAGAAATTTGCAAACTTCAAAAATATTAACATAATATAATGAACTTCTTAAACTTTTTTAAATGTTAAAACATTTAAGTTGATTCTTTAATTGTAAGGTCTTTTTGATGTAAATGTAACATCCATTATAAATTATTAAAGTAATTCTTTGAATTTGACTGTATGATTTCCATGGGAACACAAAACTAAAGAAAAATCAATTACAATTAACTAACATGCATAGCTACAGCATACCAAAAAAAATTATTCTAGAAATATATTTAATAATCTATGTAAACATCAAATCAATACACCGGTCAATATATATTTTCTACCTTGGAAGGGGACATATATGTAGTTCAAAACTCTGATTAATATCCAATCTAAGAAAAAAGATTCAACAAATCATCATGACTCAAATTGTAGTTTTGCAAATTGCAGTTTTCCAATACCATTCCATATAGTAACAAATCCAAGCTTACATTAGTATTTAGTCAAAAACCAAAACCAAATAATACTAAAATATCGAAAAGTACATTAAATTAAATTCATACCAATAAACCCATTTGAAATTGAAATTATTATCTCTCAGATCTCATATAAAAACACCAACCTCGTTATAATTTTGATTGCACCTAAGATAACATAATGAATTTTTCATTTCAAAAGATTGAAACATAAAAAATTTCAAAATAATCATGCCAAGAAATAATGAAACAACATAAAATAAAAATTTCTTGGGTACAAATAAAAAAATCTTCAACTACCATTGACAAATCCGCATTCAATTGTTTTTCTACTCTCCAATAGCTTTCCCCTTGTCCCCCCGTGTGATTGGTACAACTCAATTCTAACAAAGTAGAAAATGGAAAAACAAATTAAACTATCTTCACTAAAATGGGGACCATACCCTCACATTGCTAGTTATTATTGATGCAGCATCTTTCCAGTCCACAATTTGTTCCTTTGTCAAATGACATCAAGAGGGTAAGCTTCAGTCTGGCCAATAGTACCTTCAGCAACATCACATGCAAGCCTTGTCACACTCAGCTTAGAGTCCTCAATCAATCCAAAAGGGTTAGTTCTAATCAACCATTCTTTCAAAGATTTATACACAACAAAGTTGAGACCCACATCTACAATCTATAAACACCATAAAGTAATTACATGCCTATGCTTTTTTTTTTATAAGGGTAATTACATGCCTATGCATATAGGAATCATAATTCAAAGCCTTTCCTGAATATAATAGAGTAAATACAAAATAATTATAATAGGTACCCAGATAGAACATAACTTTTTTATTTTCTTTTGGGTGAGATAAGAAACAGAACTTTATCATCCAAGCAGAAGGCTACATGCATTTAAGTGTTGATTCTCCACAATGAAAATATGAATGAAACATTTGATGAACCAATAAAGGATAACATTTAATAGTTAGCAGCAAGGAGCTTCAAAATCATGAAGTATTTACTAATTACAACTCTTTTAATTGAGCCTCATATACATTAATTGAGCCTCATTAGACCTGTCAACCATTACAACTCTTTTATAATAATAAAAAATGCCAAGAACAAAAAGTTAACATCAATCAGCACTATCCCATTGAAGTCACCCATTAAAATGAAGATTGAAGATCCCAGAAAATGACTTATCACATATATATAACCCACAATCTACACTTTACACAGAAAGGTATCCGGATACTATTTTTCATCCATGTGTGAAACTAAAATAAAATATAAAGGGAGTATCTTCCACAGGAGTCTTCGCATTTTATTATCAACATGAAGTTGAACAAATTAGCTCCAACATAGAGCTAGAAGCCTAAGAGCCTAATTACACAAATGAGATATGCTAGTCTCCATACTTTCTCCATTGGCTATAATATGAAAGGGTATTCAAAATGGGCCTTCAAGTACTTTATTTTACACAAATCGAAGGGACAATGAAGTATGAGTTATCCAATTCAGGTTGCAAGTGTGAGACATTTGGGTCATTTTTCTCAAATATAAGAATGCTAAGTAGTCCTTTTGAAAGAACTTCAAATCTGTTGCTGTAAGAATTTCATCCCTCTTTCTTTCTTTAGTTTTATTTCAACATCATCATTTAAGATTACTTGCAAATCTTTGCTGGTTGTAAACCATTTTTATAGTATGTTAATTAAAGAAGGATTTTTAAAGTTGCATCAAGCAATAAAAAAGCAAGTAATGTACATAGTAGCATTGTCTAAGTCAATATCTATAATCAAAATTGTGAAATATTTACTAATTACAACTCTTTTAATTGAGCCTCATTAGACCTATCAACCATTACAACTCTTTTATAATAATAAAAAATGCCAAGAACAAAAAGTTAACATCAATCAATACTATCCCATTGCAAGTCAGGAGGCTACACATACAATCTAACATACATCGTTACCCAGCAATGTTTCAACTCATACGCAGCAAACTAATCAAAATAAACATTAGAATGCAATTTTCTTTATAAGTGATATGATGTTTATCCTTTTTGACATTAGCATGTATTGGAAACTGAATGTATTGTTAGCAAATTTACTGGTAATTTCAAAATAAACATTAGAATGTACTATTTGACGTGATTCTTCTAAGATGAAGAAAAAGTAAACTATAATGTTTATTTGCACATAACCTATTAGATCTTCTATCAGACATTTCATCGAATATTTTGCATTCAAATAGGCTTCATACATAGTTCTTATACATGGGTAGGATATGTTAGTTAAGAATTCAACCATGGATACCTTTATTTAATTTTTTATAAACATATGGATACCATGGATACCTTTATTCTCAGCCCTCACAATTGCCACCACCCTCTTGGCCACCGCCTGGAGCAAATGTCTCAAAGGGAGGTTCCAGTAGATTGATTCCAAATGGTAAGTCCGTTGCTTCTGAAGGGACTGCAGACGATAGTTCACCACCTTTCTTTGATGTAGAGGTAGATGCGAGCTCATCTGAAGGAAGCAATGGTGAAAGCTCAAGCAAAGCTCAGAAGTGCAAAAGAATTTATGGATAGGAAGATGAGTAAAATTGTTGATGAATGCGATAGTTTGAGGGATGAGGGTCTGCAGAGCAGTTGTGACAGAGAAGACAATGGAATGAAATTTTTTGTCAGAGAGGAAAAGCAAAAGGTTATGACAGCCCAGGAAGTTCTAGATTCAGTTGGAGAAAAGCTTCTAAAAGTGGCTAAAGAATCTGCAAAGAAAAGGCTTGGCAAGAAATCCAGCTCATATCTGGGGTCTGCTAAAATTGATGGAGGTAGTGAATGGAAAAAAGAATCACAATTTTTTGAATTGATGAGAACAGATAAGTCTGATAAGGCTCTTGAACAGACAAACCATGTTCAGATTTCAGTGCATAATACAAAAATCCTTGAATGAGGGCAGAAGGAGAAAATAGCAGTCATGGGAGTATTTGATCAACAATTGAGGAGCTCAACAATACCAAACAGATGCGTATAAAAAACTAACCTAAGAGGAATTTTAGGCTTTTCTTGAATGGGTATGCGTTGTCTTCATCTCAAAACCATCAAATGCTAATTAAATGCCTACAGCAGAACCAAAACCCACTCAAAATGAACAAAATATAATTGAATTTTCATGTAAAAAAAAATCCCAACTGAATATTAAACCCAAACTCACAAACCACAATCCACAAATTCAATCCAAAGCAATAAAAAAAAAACCCAGCCTTGTAACATATATGCACACCCACGTCTAGCTTGAATCAATCCAAAGCAAATTATTGACAACTAATCACGAATTTACTGGAGAAAAAAAAAATGGAGAGAGAGAGAGAAAGGAAAAACTCACATTAGGTTTTGCTACACCTGTCAATGGATGGTGAGAAGACAGAGATATCAGAAGTCTATTTATAAAAAGAAAAAATCAATTAGAAGCCATGAATTCCATGGGTGGCAAGTGGTAACTGAAGTTGGGAAATCTGAACGGAAATCTGAACTGCTGAAGATGAAGGGGCGGAGGAGGAAGGGCAGCCATCAGATGGGCAAAAATCAGAGAGAAAATAGGATTGAAACGTAGGAGTCAGAAGGGCAAGAGATAGAGAGAGAAAAGAGGATTGAATTAAAGAGAGTTTAATGTGAATAGACATGTGTGAGAAAGGCTTTAACGTGAGAAAGAATGAATCAGGGAGAAGCTTTAACATGAGAAAGAATGAATCAGGGACATGAAAAGCTGACATGGCAGTGTTTGAAGGAGTTGAAAAACTTTCTCTCTGCTTCAAGTTTTAATTTATATTATAGATAAGGTACGGAATTGAAAGACGTATTCAATAAAAGATTAAACTGAAACTACACAGATTGAACATAATTAAACAGAAAATAGAAGAAGAATAAAATAAAATTACAGACGAATCAAATAGGAGAATATGGTTCATTGAGAAGATCCATACATTTCTTCCTTAAAGCTTAGCAAGCTATTAGTTTTAATCGGTCCCTCGGTTAGACCTCTATCGCAGTTGTTCGTCTTTGAACCAAAAGACTTTGTGTACTAGAAAACTTGTGGGGAAGAAACAAATAATAGAAGTCCCGTGAGAAAGAAACTCGTCTTCTAACTATGAAAGTCAAAGAAGAGTTGCTAGCTCAAAAACTTTTTCTTAAAACTCTTTCTCTCTCTAATTCCTTAGGGATTCATATACTCAATTTTTCTCTGTAATGAACCTCTAGCTTTTCTTTCTTTTTAAATTTATTGACCTCTTTTTTCTGTGGTGTTATGCCTCTTTTATAGGCGGATGGGACAACTAGGGTTTGCTAGAAATGAGTCACCCTAGCTAGGATTTCTAATGGAGGCACGTTGCTCTAGTTTAAGAGAAACTATGGTTTCTGGCATATGTCATGTATCTAGCGGCGTACGTCGATATGAGGTGGAGTGGCGTA
>OU015767.1:16300099-16320595 GCA_907173295.1 Fagus sylvatica
TCCCAACATTCCATCAACCTTACCTGTTTAAAGATATGATCAAATTTCTTATGTTCCGTATCTTGCCTAATCCAATTTTTAATGATTTCAGGATCAAAGTGAACTAACCTACCGAAACAAATGTTGCTTTAACTTGAAGTATATTAATCATATAGATGGACTTTAATATAGTTTATGCTGACGGATTTTGTTTTGTGATTTGTTGTAGAAGAAACGAGAGACTCTTTTTGGACTTTAAAATTCCAACCACCTCGTAACTGGTCCTTTTTTTGTGCTTAAAATATCATCGCAGATCTATAATCTATAATATAAATTAAAACCTGAAGCAGAGAGAAAGTTTTTTGCCTTCTCCAAAGCCTGTCAAATCGGAATCTCTACTTCCACAAAATTCCACATCATCCTTTCCTCTCTCACACATCTACCCTCTCTCACATGTTCTGCCCATTTATTTATTTAACGTACTTAATGCTCTACTAATTTGCATTACAATTAATTTCCATCAAAACCTTATCAAAATAATTGTCATCAATTATCTCTTCAAATTCTTCAATCTCCTTTCCTATTCACCGTTATCCTCTCTTTTTTTCTCTCTCTATGGACTCCTCATCTTCCTATCAAACACAAACGACTCTCCCTCTCCCCATTATATTCAAATCAGCGTTACAGCCCTACTCTAAGTCTCTAATGCTCTCTCTCTTGGCTCTTCCTCTCCCCATTGTTTCCTTTAATTGCTGCCCCCTTTAAAATTAAGACCCACTAGATTATTTTTCTTATATATTTCCAATTGCTCTATCAAAACCTCCACAGAAGCCACCAAATTACAAGCAGAATTGGAAAGTCCTTTAGGTGAGTTTTTTCTTCTTCTATTTTCCTCCCGATTTTCTTCAGTTTTTCCGGTACATTTGAGGGTTTGTGGTTGATTTTTTCTTGGTTGGTTGCAGATACTGTGTGTGTTTGTTTGTTTGTTTTCTTTTTTTAAATTTTCTCTCATTGTCATTCTCTTTGTGGGAAAAGAAAAGGAATCAGGATTGGGTCTTGAGATTTACCCAATTTAGATTACAATGTATTATTACTCTGCTCTGTTTTTTTTTTTCCTCCTCTGTTTTGGATGTCCTGCGATTGTGGCAGTGTTAGTGATTGTGGGAAGAGACATGGGTAGAGGTGCAGGTGAAGAATCAGTGGTAGCAGAAGACATTGCAGCTGATGAGTTTGATGAAAGGTTTGAGAGAAACAAAGAAAGGTAATGACATTAGTCTTTTGATGTCTTTGATACCATGAAACTGTGGATTTTTTTTTTTAATGTTTGAAATTGTGGATTAGCCCATGAATCACAGGAAATTTGATGGGTTTCTAAAATTTGCTCTCAGTTATTTGAAGGAGAAATATTTGGGTTGTTTGGTTTAGTTTTTGCTTTAGATTTTCCAATAAAATTTTTTTTTTGAAATTTATTAATTTTGTTGTTGGTTGATTTTGTTTTGAGATGTCATTGTTCTCAAGTTTGGGTAGAGGGTCACTATGTGAAGTGAGTAGTAAATCTGTGTTTCTAGACTTCATGGTTTCCTGTGGTGGTGTTTTGGCTGCTTTTAATTCAAACTCATAAGAGTTTTCTTTCATTTTTTCTTAGGAACTAATATAAAGGGAGTTGTGGAGATTTGAAGAGGAAAGAATCACCTTTGGAAGAAAGTTATTGGAATAAAGTATGCGGAGGCTGGGGACAATGGACAACTAATCTAGCAAGAATTACTTTTGGTTGTAACCTTTGGAGAAGCAAAAAGGCATGATGAGATAGATTTGCATTTTGCAGGCCATGTGACCTATGTTGTTGGGAATTGTAGAAGATTAAGATTGAGAAAATTGATTGGGAGACTATATGCAAGTAAAGCATGATTTCATATCAGTAGGTTGTGCTTTTGTTTTAGTATTATTGTATTGGTTTGTTGGGTTGGTCTTGGTTGACGCCATTTGGACAAGACTGTGGGCTCAACCACCTTCTTTATTGTTATGACCCTGATCTTTGTGTTTGTTTCTGCTATAGTTGCATTGCAGCCTGCTATAAGTATACACTTACTTTGTTTTATCGTGTTATAGCCAACCATAAAAAATTGCTTTTCTATACGCTTACTTCATTTTCAAATATAACTTTGTTTCTAGCCCAAGACATGGTCAATAAAATATCAGAATCTGTAAAAGTTTGCAACAAAAATGAAAAATGAGATATTCAGGCTGATATCCCAGTAGGGGGAAAAAAAAAAAATTGCTTTGAAACAAAAGCGTTCAAATTCTCTCAAGACTATGTAATTGAAAAGGACGCTTCATTAGCGCAAAACATTGGAATCATTAGAAAGTCTCATAAAATGCAACAGTTGTAAGCTATAGATAGTTGGATTATTGAACTTTCAGACGACTATTTGAAAGTACCAAGGCAGTCATTTGCAATCTTTTCCCTAATTTATTAAAAAAATTATTTCCTTGCAACTACATCACTCTATCTGGTTTATTAGGATAGAATCAAGTCATATTATGTTTCAAAATGTTTATCAGAGAGTTACTGGTGTTGAATAATAGTATGAGCCTATGTGATATTAAAGTATTATTGTTATTAAATAATTTGTTTGGTCCAACCAATGAATTGGTACATTAGGATTCATTTACTACAATTGAAGTTTTGTTTTGTTATGTGGATTTTTTTTTTCTTTCCAAATGTCAATTGGGCAGTATGATTTTTGTTCAAAATAGGTGGTTGGAGTGGTAGCAGTATTGGAGGTTATGTAAAAGGCAAGAGAACAAGACTTCTATTGAATTATTTTCTCAATTGGCAATAGACATGAAAATGATATATTTAAAGGAAAGAGTGTTGTCCCTTGGCAAATAACAGCTATAATAGAAAACATCTAAGGCTTGCTAGCTTTGGGAATGCAGACATTTATATGTTGTACATAGAAGAAAGGTGCTACTAGAAGCAAGACCCCTAGCAGCTTTTGTCAAAGTTTTATATGCATTTTTTTTTTTACCTGTAATACTTACTATAGTGGTTAATAGTTTTTTTTTTTTTTGGTACGCTGTTAATCCCAATACTCTTCTCAAATGTGTGATTTCTTTACCACTAACCAAAAAATTAATGTAAATTTCCTGTAATATAAATATGAGATATCTTATAGAAAATTTCCATGACTCTTAACTTCTTGAAATTGATTTATTCATTATAATGGAGATTTCATTTTTTCAGTTTTTTATTTTTTTTTTCTTATTAACATCATGGCATTCAATCAAAACTATATATGTATTCTAGCTCATCACAAAATTTTCCCGTGCATCGCACAGGTTTGCGACTAGTATAAATTAAAACTCGAAACAGAGAGAGAGAGTGTTTGCCCTCCTCCAAACACTCCTAAGTAGGAATCCTGCATCCACACACTTCCATGTTATTCTGCCATCTATTTAATTCACTCTCTCTCCCATATTTAATCTTCTCTCTCTCACGTCTATCTTTTCTCTCTCCACCGCCTGTTCCTTTCCCTAATCTCTTCAACTTGCTTGCCTCTTTCTCTCTCTCTCCCACGACTCCTAATAACCCCAAACCATTAATTCTCAGACTCCTCATCTCCCTGCTTTCTGTTTTCTTTTTCCATATTAAATCCTGCCTCCTCTAATGCTTATATTGAACAGATTACCACCTCTCTCTCTTCTCTCTTCTTCAAGACCTAAACGGTTTCTTATATTGCCTTGCCCTTACAACTCGCTGGACACAAACCGGTGTAACGGTTCTTTCAAGTATCACACAAATCTCATTATATACCTTTCATTTTATTCTCACTCACTATGCCCTTCCTCTCCATTGATGCCAATTTGCTTCGAACGTCTCATTCCTTCTTGGCAAAGCTCAAGGTATGTTTACCTTTTTCTTTTCTTATCTTTTTATTCTTCAAATAGTTTTATGCTGTCCATTTCAATTTCATATGGGTATTTGCCGCACCAAATAGTGGATGTATAATCTCTAAAAACCACCCTCTTCTCTCTCAAATTTGCTTTATTATTTTGGTAAGGTAAAAATCTTGAATTTTTCCTTTTCCCTTTCCTTTTTAAGCTGATTATATATCTCCTTAGAAGTGTGCAATTTTGTTCATAGAGTGTGTTTTGCTATTTTCCTACTTGAAATCTTAATTATTATTAATTTCTGGTATGGTTGCACGCTATGTGTTTGGTGAAATTCCATTGAAACATGTGTTGTGGTGAATCTCAACTAGTTGCCTCCGTTGCTTGCTCTCTTGAAAAGTTTCAAGATCTTTAATTTTCTCTATGCATCTTTAGGCTGACCTTTCATCTCTTTTCTTTTCTTTTACAATGATATGCATATGAATTGATAGATGTTTTTTTGTTATTTCACAGCACATCAACTTCCCCTGGAAAGGTTGTTTATTAGGTATCCACCATGTTATTCATATATCCTTTGCAAATGGTTCAATTTCATATTAATATTTTTTATTGTTGTTGCTTATCTCATATGGCCTCCCAAGCTTGAGACAAATAGATTATAATGATAACTTAAGCTTCAAATTTTTATTTCTCTATCCAACCATTAGTTTGATAGTTATCCAATTTCAGGCTTATGCGTAGAGGTTTTGACCATGGAGTGGAAATCTACACCTTAAAGATTGCCTCTCAATCACAAGAACATATTAACTCTTCCTATATTGATGCTTTCAAGGATTCTATTTCTACCAATAAATTCTTTTTGTCTACTGTAACTTTGTTGTTGTTCAAAAAATGGGTGATTTTGGTTCTGACATTGCTCTTTTATCAATAAAAGTAGACATCCTTTCTAGGATTGTGTTTCAGCCATAAGTACTATTTTCTACTGTAATTTTTTGTTGTTGAAGAATTGGGTGATTTTTGTGCAAGCATTGCTCCTTTATTTATAAAAGCAGACATCCTTACTTGATTAGATTTAATCTTTGACCTCACCTTTGCATATTGCATGCCCACCCACATATACAAGACAAGATTTTTTGGCTGAACCAAGTATATGAGATAGGCTGAATCATGAAATTGATATTTCAAAAGGTTGAATGGTTGTGCAAATAATTGCATAGGCTAATTTTTGTAGCTAAAGTATAAATAGTTTGGATGGTTGTGTGATTCTTAATGCCTTTTATGGATATTGTTTTCAGTCAATGTGGTGCTTAGTTGAAAACAAAGGTCACCAATTCAAATTTCTTTGGAGGATTTCTCTTTCATTTAGAGTAGCTTTTTTTTTTTTTTTTTTTTTTTTTTTTTTTTTTTTTTTTTTTAATTGGTAATTTGTTGTGTTATTATCATAGTGGACAGACTTAAAATGCTCAACAATCATTTACTTTGTTTCACTTTGCTAAACACACCTTGAATATGTGATTTAGTCATTCATGTTTGTGGATTTTTAACATATTGTCATGTTATGAGAGCAACTTTGATTTTCTTGAGTAATGTTTACTTACTTTCATAAAGCCATCATTCTTACCTTTAAAGGATTTGAAGCTTTTTTTATTTATATGGTTTTGTTTCTCTCTCTACATAGTACCTATAGAGACATAGAGAGGATTTAAAGCTTATGGTCATGTAGCAGTTGGATATCTTTGCTCAAAATGTTTTAGTTTTAAAATAGTTTAACACATAGGATATTGGTTACATAGTATATTTCTTTCTTTTATCAATTGGTGATAAATGTTGGCTTTTGGTGTTTGGGTAGTATTGTCACCTTCATGCGAGATTGATCATTTAATTTTTCTATATTTTATGTGTCATTTAAAAAAAAAAAAAAAAAAGACAATGTTTGAGGTACAACAAGAACATAGAATCAAATTTAGAATCAACTAGCAAATGAGATAAGAGTTTTTTTTTTTTTTTTTTTTTTTTTTTTTTTCAATTAAGATATTTGAGGGGTTTTTTTTTAGTTTATAAATGTTTTCACTAAGGATAGATGAGAATGAAAGTCTTCATATATTTTGATGAAAAAAATGTCATTTAGATTGGATTAGTTTTTATTTTTATTATTATTCAAATTACAGTGAGTCAGGAAATAATGTACTCCCTCCCCATGGGAGCTCAAAACATTCGATGGCAATCTTATCTTGTAGAAGCAATCTCCTTTCACTAGATTTTGCAAGAAGAGGAACTTCACATTATTGCAGAATGCTAACTTTCAAAGAAACAAATCATTTTTTGTGAAAAAAAAATTATGTTTAAATCAATTATTTTTATAAAAAAAATATTAAAATTGTGTTCATTGGAATTACAGTAAAGTAAATATTATATTTTAAAATAAGATAGAACACCTTGATCGATATTGACTAACTTGCATTAGTTTTTGTGATTAAATTGTGAATTATTTAATTTAGTTTTACAATTTTTGCAGGTCATTCTCATGAAAAACAAGACTCACTTGAAGTTATTTAATTAAGTTGGGTTTAGCACTTTCTTCCGTGTTTGGGTGTTATGCCACCTTCATATATTCTTTTTTTAAGATCATTTAATATTTTTTTATATTTTATATGCCTCCTTTTTATATGTTTGAGATAAAAATAAATAAAATAAAAGAAGAAGAAGAAGAAGAAGAATAGAGTATCAAATTAGTTGGATGTCTTGCTTCATTTCAGTCACTAATGTAAACGGTTGTATGAAAAATGTCATTCATATCAAGTCCTTTCAAATATGTAGCATTGCCATGATAAGGGACTTTGAATATTAAAATTTAATAAAAAAGTGATGCTGAGAATTTTTTTTGTTTCTTTTTGGGCTTACGAATAATTTTACCATAAATCATATATACATTTTCTCAAACTGAATTGTGATATGAATTGTATAAAGCATCGGAGCCGAAGTTAGGTGCTATCAATTTGGAATTTGTATTGATCCTCAAAGTTATATATATGTAATGGAAATTGAAGTCTTTGTTTTAATTTTGGAAAAAAAAATGGTTTTCATTATGTTATATTCATTAAATAAAAAAATTATTACAACTAGATATTTTAATTTCTAAATTCTAAAGAAATTTATTATATATATATACTAAAAAAATTAATTGATCATTTTCTGCGTATCGGCAGGTTTGCGACTAGTAAATGTTAAAATCCCAACATTGAACTACACAATTCTATCACAAATTTACAATGTCACAACTCAAGCATGACTGCATGAGAAGGCCTCCATTATTTGCATCACTACAGAACAAACAAACAAACAAACATAATACTAATGATTAATGACTTAATCTTGCTTGCTTCAAGGCGCCATATGACTTCAATTCCATAATCAAAAGACCCAAATCAGTGTAAGACGAGCCTCCTTCTTCAACAGTACTCTTTGCCAGCTCCCCTAGTGTCTTTGCCTTGCTTCTCATTTCCTCAACCTTCTCACCCACCATTATTTCCTTCATTGCCTTCTCTATAGCTTCCCTTTTAATAAAATCACCTACCAATTTAATCCATTGTTGAGCACCAACCCCAACTCCAATCTTCAACACATCCGTGGAGGGGAAAAAACTTATTCGGACAATAAAACTTTAATATTAAATATTATGTGTTCGGATTATTACCGAACACACCCTACATGGTAAAGCTATTCGGTTCGGTTCAAAACATATAATGGAAGCCTGAACTAATGACAAGGCATAGAGAATCCTTTCAGAATATTATATTAAGTACAAATTAAATATCAGGTTAATATATAACATTAAATACAAAATGAGCTTAAACCCAATCTATTGCATTAAATGCTAAGCAAAATATCAAGCTAATGTCAGGATTACTCTGAACTAACTGGGAGATAAACGATGAAAATGGACTGTAAAACAGAGAGCATTAATAGCCTGAAAAGAAAGAAGGAGGAAGAGGATAAAGGAAGGAAAGAATAAGATCTTAAAAAAAAAGATATATAAATAGAAGAAAAAAACAACAAAGAAAGTGTTCTAGAATTACAAATACATCTGAGAAATACAGCTTAGAAAAGGTAGAAATATTATTTTACGTTAATCCTTTCAGTTATGGAATTACTGACAAAATCATCGGAGAGTTATAGGTTAACCCCCACTGGGTTGACCAAAGCCATCTGAGCGTTTGCCTTTGTTTATTTTACAGGTTCACGAATTCTATCTTGTTCGGAATGACAAAATTGCAGTTCGGGTCAGTTCGGGAATCACAATTTTATTGAGTGTTAATTAGTTTTTTCCTTATTATTCAAAAAAATCCCACCTACAATTGGCGCCGTTCTGTGGGAAAAAGCTTTTTAACACTAAGATAATTTACAAATTGACTCGCCATGGCACGCTCTGGGCCTGCTTTTCCCCCGCTTTCATCTGACCAATCGCAAGCTCCCCCTCGTTTTGAACGGTCCTCCTCGGGGTCATCTTATAGACCATCTGAGCATACCCCATCTTCAACCTCAACCTTCCCTTCTAGATATACCAACCCGAGTCAGCATCTGGATAGTCAAAGATCAGTGCGAAATAACCTAAATGCCCTATCCTCGTCGGGATCCCGAACCCAAGATAGTCAGAGTATCATAGCTGGACTCCATCGGCAGATAAGCAGTCTGAAGAGGCAAGTTAGAGACAAGACCCCAGTAAAGGAAAGGCCGAGGAGGGGACGTGAGAAAAATGACCGGGAAAATTCTGAAGCATCTTCAAATGCACACCTTCAAGTAGGGGCAGAAATTCCGTCTCCAACCAAGAAAATTACTGGCTCTATTCATTCGAAACATCCCAGCAAAAGTCCCAGTCAACATCTTGGTGGAGATGCTTTGCCTCCTAAGGTACCAAAAAGAAGGGGCAACCGGGGAGAACGAGGGGCTGTCTAGAAGGCACTCGACCAAATATCTTCATCGCCTTTCTCTGAGGAGATAGAGCGTGCTAAGCTACCACCAAGATACACAGCGCTTGGATTCGAGGTATATAATGGTCGGACAGACCCCGTTGCCCACATAGGTCATTACCACTAGAGAATGGCTCTATCTCGACGCAATGATGCTCTGATGTGTAGACTGTTCCCGTCAAGCTTGGGAGAGGTCGCCCTCCGTTGGTTCAACCAGATTGACCGAGGTACAATTGCGTCCTGGGATCAAATGGCCAAAGCATTTGTTGGGAGGTTCATAACAAACAGTCGAAGGCCTAAAGGTATGGATGCTCTAATGACTATGAAACTGGGTCATAATGAATCAATTAAAAATTATGCAGCTAGGTACTTGGAAACTTACAATGATATAGAAGGTTGCGGAGAAGATGTAGCTGTTCCGACATTCAAACTGGGCTTGCCTATTGATTCAGGTTTGCGTCAGTCTTTAACCAAACGCCCTCCCAGTAATATGAAAAAGTTGATGTCTCGGATAGAGCAATTTATAAGGTTGGAAGAAGACAAAGGCAACAGCAATACAGTTCAAATTGAAGCTCCTGTTCGGCCGCCAAACATTAAACCATCTGCTCAAACGAATAAGATTCCCAGAGTTACTACGGTCCCAAGTAATTTCGTTGCTCCATCCTTCAAAGCACACAACACAGTGTTCAAGGAGCCAATCTATCGGATTCTTGAGAAGATTAAGGTGGAACCTTTCTATTGCAAAGAGAAACTGGGCCTATATGCCAGGCATTCCTTCCCATAACGTTTATATAATAATCAGCATAAGCAGGCTCGAGCTCATACAAGCATGCCAAAGCTTCGATTTTCCGCTTCATGCACTCGACCCAACAACCTCGTAATGTCATTCTCAAAACCCAGTCGTATATGATCCGGAATTTTCAAACTTGTTAACTTGATCTTGTCTGGTAGACCAGGCAAGACAAAAGGGTCAGTGTTTGACGAGACAGTTTTGTGAGGCTTGAACTTTGCTACACTATTCGCAGCACACATGGAGAAGAAGCTAGTTCCTTGGAAAACCAACCTCGGAATTCCGTACTTTGATGCTACATCTGTTGCCCACGGAAAGAACATGTCGGCGACGAGTCCATGTGGGTATAGTTCTCGTAATATGTCATTCAGAGGTTGTTCGAGCAAGGACATGGCACTGAAGAATTTCCAGAGGGTTTCTTGGTCAGTGACCAGATTGAGGTTCTCGAGGCCTTCAGGGAGGCCAACTTCTTTGGCAGGGAATTCGATGATTTTGAGGCTGATTTTGGCTGAGGAGTTTTGGGTTTTCTCTATTGTTTTGGTAAAGATATGAGCGTTTTTAAGGGTGGTGATTATGGTGGTTTTGACGCCTCTAGCTGCAAAGAGCCTGGCTATGTCTAAGGTTTGTAACAAATGGCCATGTGCCATTAGAGGGAAGAATAGGACATGAAGCTGATCAGGTTCACTACTCATGGTTGTTCTTGTTGGAACAAAATTGGAGTAGATTTTGAAAGTTTGGTTTGAGAGTAGAAGATAAAGCAGGCAGCTAAAAGAAAATAGATCGGTAAGGAAGCATTTGGTGCAAACTCCTTTCTACTACCTTACTTTTATAAGCAGCAGAGCCCACTATTCCAAGAGAAAAAAAAGGGGAATACAAATCTTCTTTTTGATGAAATAGTAGGAAAATTTTATTGAAAAACAGAAAAGGAAATATATCCAAGGAATACAAATCTTCAATCTCATATTTTGTGTTTCATTTTATACTCCATCATTTGTAATACGACCATGGTTTTAAAAACTGGACCGAGGAGAGAACTGGAAAGGGGAGTGGTTCCCGTACTAGTGGTCTGACCGGGGTTGGACCGGTGGTCGAACCGGTGACGTCATAAATAATTTAATTAATAATTTTAAAATTATATAAATAATTAAATAAATACAAAAAAATTTGTAACTAATAATATAGGGTTAACAAATATATAGCAAACATTTCAACACAATGAGTTTAAATCATTAAAATAATTAAAATCAAAACATTTCAACACAACCAGTAAAGCTTATATAGTAAAGAATTAGCTATTAAATTAAATTAAAATTTTCTCACCCAATATTTGACCTTAGGGCTGTATGAAAAGAAAAATGTATTGAAACTTCTAAATCCCAAATTCCTTATCGTTTAATACTACTAAACTTGTAACTAGGCAGCTTATTATCTAGGGAAAGAAAAATAGGAACGAAAACGTGTTTTCCTCTATTTTCCTCTGTTTTCTCAACAACCAAACAGTACGACAATTCCTAAAAAGTTAGGGTACGGGTACGGCGGGGTATATTTTTTATTATATATTTTTATGCATATATTTTTAAACATGTGTGAATTTAATAACAATTATGAATAAAAAAATACCATTGAATTGTCTTTTTATTATAATCTAAGATTCAAAAGAATAAATAAAATAAGTGTTTTAATATTGAAACCAAAATAATTAGTACTAAAATCCATATAACTTGCTAAACATCTTTAAAATGATAATGGAATTATGCCATATGCCAGCTCATTGATGGTTGATAATTTAACTGAGAAAAAAAAAATTAAAATCCATAAGATGGGGAGATGTGGCCACGTGTAAGGAGAGATAAAAGAGACAAAAAAATTTATATTGGGCGGACTGCCCAAAGCCACAAGATTATGATATTTCTTTAGCTTTACCCATCAAACTTGACCCAATATCAAACTTTATCCAATATTGAACGTGGGGGAAAGAAGAGAGCAACAAAGAAGAAGAGCAGCAGACCCGCCCCTCTCTGTGTATGGGGCTGCTCCTTAATTCCTTCTCTACTTAATAATATTTCTTCCATTATCAAAGAAGAAGAGAAGCAGGCAAGCAACAGTGAACTTTTTGCTTCTTTACTCTTTTTTTTTTTAACTAGAGGAAGCAAAGAAGAGCAGCAGCTTAGATTTGGTGCTTTTCTTCTTCATCTTCTTCTTTTGGGGTGTGGACTTACTATTTTAAGTTGAAGAGAAATGGAAAATTTGTGGGGTACAAATACTATGAAAAAAAATGACCAAAACAGCGTAGTTTTGTGATTAGTGGAACCGGGCCAAAACCAGTTCAACCGCTCCGGTTCGCGGTTCTTATGGTTGAACCGCCAGTTTCCGGTTTATTTTTTTAAATTTCCGGTTTTTTTCAAAAGACCGGACAGGATAGAGTACTGGTCCCCAGTTGAACCGGCCGGTCCGGTCCGGTTTTTAAAACCATGAATACGACAAGTATCTGATTTATTTCAATATAAAATAACTAACTTTTGAAATGGAAACAAATCATACATGTGTCCTATTATAATTGATGGAGTATAGAGTGAAACACAAAATGCGAGATAATAGATATTAAAAAAAAAAACATATAAAAAGAGTTCATCTTCTAATAATAGGACGAAAATACCTTTCCCACATTGTCAAGAAAATAAGGAACGTATGAATTTGGTAAGCCAGATCAAATATTTCATTAACTATATAGCCTTATATAGAGGTTTGTTGCAGTAGAGAATTTACAAGATAGACTTTAAGAATATTTTTGAAATAGAAGATAACTTAGAGAAAGATAAACTTTGAGTAAGAAGGAGATAAGATAGGAACAAAGAAGATAAAATAGGAACAACTTTGGATAAGGAATAACTCTGGATGTTTAAAATCAAATACATCCAATTGTTATAACAGAAGGCAGCAATATTATCTGCATAATTTGCAGCAATATTATCTGCATAATAGTGCAGATAATTTGCTTGCGTTATTACTCCCCTTCAAATTGGTTGTGGGGTTGTCCCGGAGACCAAGTTTGTACTTAAGTCCATCAATAAGTCCATCAAAGACAGCACAAGAAAGTGGCTTTGTAAAAATGTTTGCAACTTGACATGAAGGAGGAATAAATTGGGTAGTAAGAGTGCCAAGAGCAACTTTTTCGTGAACAAAGTGATAATCAATGGCAATGTGCTTGGTGCGACTATGGAACACTGGATTAATTGTCATGTGGAGGGCTGACAAATTGTCACAAAACTGAACTGGTGGCCGGCTTTGGTAAAGACCAATGTCACGAAGAATGAAGGAAATCCAAGTGAGCTCAGCGGAAGTGGAAGCCATTGCTCGGTACTCAGCTTCAGCACTTGACCGAGAAACAGTGGGTTGCTTCTTTACACTCTAGGATATGCAATTTAAGCCTAAGAAAGTGCAAAAACCAGTTGTGGAGCGACGTGTAGTGGGACACCTAACCCAATCTGTATCAGAAAAGGCATAGAGATCAAGGCTACTATGCTGGACTATTTGAAGACCAAGAGATATAGTGCCTTTTGTTGAAGATAGGAGCCTAAGCTACAGTCGTTTTCAGCCATGCTTTCTGTCT
Organism: Fagus sylvatica; assembly: GCA_907173295.1. Classification (NCBI taxonomy): domain Eukaryota; kingdom Viridiplantae; phylum Streptophyta; class Magnoliopsida; order Fagales; family Fagaceae; genus Fagus; species Fagus sylvatica. The sequence goes on from OU015767.1 coordinate 16,313,340, forward strand.
TCAGCAAACGACCTGTAGCTTAGCTCACATTTCAGCAATAACATGCAGTTTAGTGTGTGTCTCAGCAAGTGTATTAGCTGTCCTAATTAAGCACGTGTTTAGTGTGCTCATTAGCTGGAAACAGCTCTAATCTGTTATTCGTCTTCCCTAATCTGTTACTAGTTTGTTATTAGATATTTGTCTCAATAACAAACTATAAATACTGTAACTCATGGTTAATTAATTAAGCAAGTTCTGCAATATTCACAAACAAACACTCTCCCTTTTATCAATCTTCATGGTATCAGAGCCATCAATGGCTGATTCTTCAACCTCCAATGGTCCTCATTCACAACTCCCATTACCAAATCCACCTTCACCATTACTGCTACTCTCAAACATGTCAAATTTGATGTCCATCAAACTGGACAGTGTGAATTACATAGTCTGGAAGCTTCAATTGACTACGATTCTTGAGGCTTACTCTATGATTGATCATATAGATGGATCAATTCCAAAACCGAGCCAGCATCTGATTGATGCAGATGGAAACTTTACTACTGCAGCCAATCCTTCTTTCCTGTCTTGGAAGAAGAGAGATAAAGCTCTTCTCACACTCATCTATTCAACTCTGTCACCACCAGTCCTCTCAATGGTGGTTGGATTGAATTCTGCTCTGGAAGTTTGGAATACTTTGGAGCAAAGGTTCACCAGCACTGCTCGAGCTAATGTACTGAACCTGAAGTTAGAATTACAATCTGTCAAGAAAGGCAATGATTCTATCAATGCCTATATGCAACGAGTCAAAACTGCAAGGGACAAGCTCTCTGCAGTAGGTGTTCAGATTGATGATGAGGAGATGCTGCACATGATTCTGAAGGGACTTCCCAAAGAATACTCCTCCTTCAACTCTGCTATAAGGACAAGGGATGACTCCTTGACCTTTGAAAAACTTTCTGTTCTCCTTCAAACAGAAGAGCTATCCATCAATGAAAGTTCAGATATGAATACCACACTTGCTATGTTTGTCTCTAACACAAACAGGCACAATGGTGGCAATTCCAACTTCCACAGAGGCAGAGGAAGGAATTCCTATTCAAACAGAGGCAGAGGAGGTGGCAGATATGGTAATTCTTACCCTCAGTCACAAAACCAATACTCACAGAATCAGTTTTCACAAGGCTCACAAGGATCACAACCTACTTTCAATGGTCAGAATCCTAACTCCTTCAATAAGCCTGAACACAACAGACCAGTTTGTCAAATCTGTGGAAAGGTTGGTCATTATGCTATAGATTGCTATCATAGGATGGATTTTGCCTACCAAGGCAAGAATCCACCTACTAAGCTGGCTGCAATGGCAAATGCTTCCAACATCAACCTCACTCAGAGCAACAATGATTCCTGGCTTACTGATTCTGGTGCATCAGACCATATTACTGCCAACCTCAATAATCTCAACCAGCCAATACCTTTCAAAGGGCCTGAACAAGTCTCGGTTGGGAATGGTCAAAATCTGCCTATACAGAACATAGGTAATACTCAACTACACACTAAGCTTCATCACTTTAGGCTTAGAAATGTCTTACATGTTCCAAGAATTGCTAGTAATCTCCTTTCTGTTCATAAACTGTGCCTTCATAACAACTGCAGCTGCTATTTCGATTCTAACAAATTGTTGGTTCAGGATTTACCTACGGGGAGAATCCTTTACTAGGGTCAGAGTGAACATGGAGTCTATCCAATTCATTCCTCAAGCTTTCTCAAGTCTGTCCACAATAAGTCTGCTTTTAATTCTTCTCTCTCTGCTGCAAATAACTGGTTGCTGTGGCATACCAGATTGGGTCACCCAAGTGCTTCAGTATTGCATTCTGTCTTTCCTTCATTGAAATCATGTAATCCTTTAAATAATAAGTCTCATTTGTTACATTGTCAGCACTGCCTTGCAGGCAAGATGCATAAATTGCCATTTCCCATTTCAGTTCCAAAGTCTGAATTTCCATTACATGTTTTACATGCTGACCTTTGGGGTCCAGCTCCCATTCAATCTAATAATGGATTCAGATTTTATCTTGTCATTGTTGATGACTATACCAAATTTTGTTGGGTGTATTTGCTTAAAAACAAATCTGATACATTCTCTACATTCCAACACTTCAAAGCCATGGCTGAAAAACATTATAATTCTTCTATTCATTTTCTTAGAACTGATTGTGGTGGTGAATTTACCTCCACTGCTTTCAATTCTTATTGTGCACACTCGGGCATTATTCATCATCTCACATGCCCTCACACACCTCAGCAGAATGGGGTTGCTGAGAGAAAACATAGGCATCTCATCCAAACCACTCTAGCTTTACTGTCTCAGTCTGGTCTATCTCTGTCCCACTGGTCCTATGCTCTTGCCACTGCTTGTCACCTCATTAATAAGCTTCCTACACCTCTTTTAAACATGTCCTCTCCTTGGGAACAGCTGCACCATGTCAAACCAGACCTCTCCTACCTTAGGACTTTTGGATGCAAGTGCTTTCCCTTACTCACTCCTTACAATACCCACAAACTCCAGCCCAAAACCACTCCCTGCATCTTTTTAGGCTATCCCCCTACCACAAAAGGCTACCTATGCCAAGACCCTATTACCAAAAGGTCCTACACCTCGAGACATGTAGTATTTAATGAAACTGAGTTTCCAGCTTGTGAAAACTCAGCTCATACTCCTACACCTGACCCTCCATCCTATTCTCCAGAAACTTGGCTCACTCATCTCCTTTCTACCCATTCCTGCACTTCTTTATCCTGCAGTTCCTGCCCCAACCACAGTACTTCAGTCCAAACTTCAAATCCCACTTCTGTCATTAATCCATCACCTCCTCTTGCAAATGACTTCCTCACTGTCCCCCTACATGTCTTTCCTCAGTCCCCTGCACTCAATACTGCACTACCACAGTCTTCTGCACCCAGTTCTGCAGTCACACCAATTCCAATACCCAATTCTGCAGAAACTCCATCTCATGTGCCCATTTCTGCAGTAACACCAGTCCATGCACCCACTCCTGCAGAAACACCAGCTTCCACACCCAATTTTGCAGTAACACCCTCTACTGCACCTACTTCTGCAGCACCAATCCCACCCTCACCACTCCCAGCACCTGTCCAGAATACTCATCCTATGCAAACTAGATCCAAACTTGGTATTTTTAAACCCAAGACTTGCTACAAAGCCCAGCTTGACTATACCCTTATAGAACCACCCTCTTTCAAGATTGCCACACAAATTTCCCAATGGTGTCAAGCTATGCAAGATGAGTATGATGCCCTTATAAGACAAGGTACTTGGTCCTTGGTTCCTCCACCCCGGAATCACAACATTGTAGGTTGCAAATGGGTCTATAAACTCAAAACACACAGTGATGGGTCACTTGCTCGATATAAAGCCCGGTTGGTGGCAAAAGGTTTTCATCAACAACACGGCATTGACTTTGATGAAACCTTCAGTCCTGTGATCAAGCCTCCTACAGTCAGGATGATCCTCTCTCTTGCTGTGTCTCTTAACTGGCCTTTAAGGCAACTTGATGTGAGCAATGCTTTTCTACATGGTATACTCAAGGAGGAGGTCTATATGTCTCAACCCCAAGGTTACATCAATGCTCAACATCCTGATTATGTCTGCCGGTTGCACAAATCCATTTATGGTCTCAAACAGGCTCCAAGGGCCTGGTTTGAGAGGTTTACTGGCCAGCTTCTCCAATTTGGCTTCACTGCTTCTGCAGCAGACTCCTCCTTGTTCATCTACAGATCCAACACCATCATTGCTTACCTACTTCTCTATGTTGATGATATCGTGCTCACCAGCAACACTCCCACCTTCCTTGACACTCTCATTCAACATCTCAGCTCCATATTTGAGCTCAAGGATCTTGGCTCCTTACATTACTTTCTTGGAATTCAGGTCACTCGAGATTCCAAGGGTTTACACTTGTCTCAAGCCAAATATGCTACTGCCCTTCTCCACAAACATAATATGATCACTACCAAACCTGTTTCTACCCCTTGCACCCCCAACACTCGGCTTTCTCTTCATGATGGTGAGCAACTTCAAGATCCTCATGCTTACAGAAGCTTAGTTGGAGCCCTTCATTACCTGACCTTCACTCGACCAGACCTTTCCTTTGCAGTGCATCAGGTGTGTCAGTATATGGCCTCCCCTACCTCTATTCATCTTACTGCAGCTAAGAGGATCCTCAGATATCTCAAGGGCACTCTCCATTTGGGTCTTTCCTTCAGACCTGGCCCTTTAACTCTTTCTGCTTTCACGGATGCAGACTGGGCCGGTGATCCAGATGATCGAAGGTCTACCTCTGGTCTTCTTGTGTATCTTGGTCCTAATCCAATTACCTGGTCAGCCAAGAAGCAGCTCACTGTCTCTCGCTCCTCCACTGAGTCAGAGTATCGAGCTTTAGCTCTTGCCTCAGCTGAGGTTTGCTGGCTTCGAACCTTGCTCAAGGATCTTGGGGTTTTTATTTCAGAAGCTCCAATCCTCTGGTGTGATAACATTTCTGCCCTTGCAATAGCTTCAAACCCCGTGTTCCATGCTCGCACAAAGCATATTGAGGTAGATTTTCATTTCGTTCGCGAACGAGTTCTTCGCAAGGATCTCACGGTCAAATTTGTTTCTACACTAGATCAACTTGCTGATATATTCACCAAAAGCCTTCCTACACATCGCTTTCTTGATCTTCGCAGCAATCTCATGGCTACTGTTCGTCCCCCTGAGCTTGAGGAGGGATGTTGAAGATAGGAGCCTAAGCTACAGTCGTTTTCAGCCATGCTTTCTGTCTTCACCAAACGACCTGTAGCTTAGCTCACATTTCAGCAATAACATGCAGTTTAGTGTGTGTCTCAGCAAGTGTATTAGCTGTCCTAATTAAGCACGTGTTTAGTGTGCTCATTAGCTGGAAACAGCTCTAATCTGTTATTAGTCTTCCCTAATTTGTTACTAGTTTGTTATTAGATATTTGTCTCAATAACAAACTATAAATACTGTAACTCATGGTTAATTAATTAAGCAAGTTCTGCAATATTCACAAACAAACACTCTCCCTTTTATCAATCTACACCTTTTACATACCTTAGAATACGCTTGACCATCTGAAAGTGACCATATGTAGGGGCGTGCATGTTTTGACAGACACTGTTAACAACATAGCAAAGATCAGGCCTTGTGAGTGTTAGGTACTGAAGAGTACTTGCAATCCTCCGATACTCAGTGATATCAGGAAACAAGTCATCATGATTGGCAAGATGGGGTTGTTTGGAGGCCATAGGAGTGGGACTTGGCTTACAGTTAGTCATCCTGGTGTTGAGAAGTAAGTCTGACATATACTTAGCTTGAGAAAGAAAAAATGCCACCATGGAAGGGTTGAACTTGAACACCCAAAAAGTATTGCAATAAACCAAGGTTTTTAATTGAGAACTAGATGCCGAGTTGTGTCACAAAATCATCCAAGAGGGAGGGAGAGCTGCCTGTGAGAATTATGTCATCCACATAAACTAACAAAATCATGATATCAGAATGAGATTGAAAAATAAAGAGAGAGGAATCAGTTGCACTACAATGGAACCCATAGTCAATAAGAAAAGAGCTGAAGTGATCAAACCAAGCCCGGGGGGCTTGTTTCAAGCCATACAAGGCACGATGCAAATGACAGACATGATTTGGGAGTTGTGGATCTTCAAAACACGGTGGTTGGTTCATAAACACAGTGGTATCAAGATGACCGTGAAGAAACGCATTCTTAACATCAAGTTGCCGAAGACTCCATCCTTTAATTGTAGCAACTGTAAGAATGGTGCGAATAGTGGCTGGGCGAATAACTGGACTGAATATCTCAGTATAATCCACGCCTTCTTGTTGATTGTATCCCTTTGCAACTAGGCGAGCTTTCAACCGATCCAAGGACCCATCAGAATTAAGTTTGGTCTTGAAAACCCATTTGCACCCAATCACATTCATGTGAGGTTGGCGAGGGACCAAGACCCAAGTGTGATTATTATGGAGAGATGTCATCTCTTCCACCATTGCAGTATGCCAACCAGGATGATTAAGGGTTGTTTTGATTGTCTTTGGTTCAGGTTGTGTCGTAGGCACAGAAACAATCAAGATATATTTAGGATTAGGCTTACGAATGCCTACTTGACTACAAGTAATCATAGAATGGGAAATAATTTGCTTGCATTATTACATTGTAATATGAATCTCACTTGTAATTACATTTTCACTAATTGATATTATAATCTATAACATTAATTGAAAAGGAAATTCATGGTCGTATTATATGAAAAATAAATTATGAATCAACATGATCCTGTGATCATATTTCAATATATTGGAAAGTGTTATAGGTGGAAGGAAATTTAGGACTTAGAACCACAATGGAAGGACATGTGGGCCTTTCCACAACGGGTGGTCAACCAATGGCAATTATTAGGTTCACACTTGTTGTTAGTTACTTTTTGGGAAAATTACATTTTAAACCCTATAGTTTAGGGGTGTAACAAATTAAACCTTATAGTTTCAAAAGTAAAAAATTAAACCTCGAAATTTCAAACAGTAATAAATTAAACCCTGAAGTTTCCAAAAGTAACAAATTAAACCCTGAAATTTAAAAAAGTAACAAATTAAACTCCACAGTTTCAAAAGTAACAAATTAAACTCTTATTTTACTTATATGTGTTGAGGTTTAAGTTATTACTTTTTGAAACTTGAAAATTTAATTTGTTACTCTTTTATTTAAATTAAATGGTTCAGATTAATGCCAACTCATCAATCCACTAACTAAACCTAAAAAAGAGTTGAAACAAAACAAATAACTTTAACAGACTCTATCTATTAACGTTAACGTTTAGAGGAAAAAAAAATAGTCACGGTAATTTGCAAAGAGAGGCAGAACCCAAAAGACAATCCCACCAAACTCCATCTAGAATCATCAAAAAAAATTTCATAACTTTTGCACTTTCGTTATCATCTTCTCCAATTAATCTAACTTGGGGTACGGTATGTTTACATATTTTTGTTTCTCTCTCTAAACTCTTTTTCTTCTATAATACAAATTTTTTGGGACGGTGGAGATATGAGTTTTACTCATATATATCTATTTTAACAATGACTCAAAGAAGTTAGAGCTTCGTTTCTCTACTAGTCGGTAACCCGTGCAATGCATGGGAAAATTTAACATAATATGACTTTTTCCCTCTTTTATTTTTTGTCTAAATATGAA
>OU015767.1:16320695-16490623 GCA_907173295.1 Fagus sylvatica
CTCAAAGTTGAAACATACTCCTCCTAAAAAAAAAAAAGACACTACAAATCACTCTGTACAACTAAACCAAAAAGATCCATCATCTTTTTTTATTTTTTTGATTAAAAAAGATCCATCATCTCATAAAACTAATCCAAATATGAGAGAGGAGTATACCAAAGAAAGAAGGAAGAGTGGAAATAGAGTGACAATTTTTTAATATAATTACATAATTTCATAAGAGGTTTAGGAATTCTTCTGATTAGATAGGAAAGAATTTTGAAAATTTTCATATTTTCCAATCTTGCATTTGGCATGCTACCTTTTGTAGTACAAAGATTCTTTTCTTCTCATGGTCAATGATAGCAATATTTGTTGTCAAAAGATCTGTATAAATGAAAGTGAACACACTAAAGATAAAAAGAAAAACCCAATCTCTTAAGATTGAGTCTATTGATTCTTCTTTAGTTGGGAAGCAACAGCCGAAAATCTTGATTTAAGGCTCTAATTAAAAATAAAAAAGAAAAGAAGAAAAATGTTTCTACAAGCATTTTTGATAAGTGAAGTGTTTCTACAAGCATGTCACCAACAAATCCAAGAATGCCTCCAGCAGCATTCTGCAGAAAAAGATTTCCCATGATACCAAAAAAATAAAAATGTCTTTAGACGGTACCATGACAGGACTGTGGTCAAATAATGTTCTGAATGCAGCATAACCAACCAAATAGCCGGTAACCATATCAACACAACATGTAAACCTGTCTTAAAATCCATTCATATAGGAAACAAAAACCAAATCTAAATAATAAAGTGCAAAATGAGAGCTGTGAATAAAAGGACAATTGAATACAAAAAATTGCAAAATTAGAGGGCATAACTCAACTGCAAGAATTAAAAAAAATTCAAAAAGAGAGAGGTGGCCAAATTATCAGAGGGCAGAACTCAACTGCAAGAAACAAAATTGTGGCCAAACAAAGAGCAAAAACATAATTCTCCAGCTTTCTGAATTATAACAAAAATAAAATATTTAGTGATCCTTCAATGGAACAAAACCATTATTAAAAAATATTAATAGTCAGTAGAATAATATCAATAATTATATTCAATACTTTCCAGTTTTGTCCCAATAACCTTACTGAGTATTTTTCATATTATTGGCCTTGAGTTTTTCATGATCATCATGGAATGAAGAGAACCCGAACTAATACAACAGTCTCAGTAATAAACCAGCCCAAAGAGCAACTCAACATGTTTTGCTAATAACAAAACAGGACAAGGAAGCTGCTCCATCAATCCAGAAGAACCTTCTTTCTTTCTTTAACGTACACTATGACATAATGTTACCTAGAATTTGATCACACTCACAAATGAAATGGGAACCAGGACTGTAGTATGCGTCTCAAACATGGAACAATGACAGTAGGCTTAACTTAGGTGTTGTTTGATACACTGAAAACTTTTAGCAATGAAAATTTAAGAGCTAAAATATAAGCACTGGACTTCTAAAATTGAAAATGTAAATTTTGAATTCAATTATAAAATTTGATAATTAAAATAGCTGAATTCTGAAAGCTAGATAATGCTTCTCTGCTAATTCCTATAGCTTTTTCAGCCTCGCCTTCGATTCTTCACTATGAGATTAAAAAATGAATACAAAAATCCCAAATCAGTGAAACCCAATCAAACCCATTCGTTTCAAACATTTATTCAAACACTTCAAGGGATATCAAAAACCAAATAAAACAAAACCAAGTTTAATTGCTTTGATTGATTACTCTTTCTTTGTTTCAAGAACATTTCTTCTAATGCATGTGTTTCATCAAATTCAAGAGTCACTATTACACCATATCTATCAATCAAATTTTAATCTGGTTAAGGATAAGAAGAGCAAAGGGGAAAATATTTAAGAGAGGGAGGTGAGGAGTCGATCAAGAGAAACAAAAGAGAAGATGAGGAGGCTTGTCAGAGGGGATTGGAGAGTCTGAGAGACAAAGCTTTAGTTTTGAGGATGGGAGGTTTTAGAATTGGAGGAGGCTTGTGAGTGAGAATCCTTAAGTAGAGACAGAGCGTTAGATAATTAATTGGAGTATACGTGTGAGAGAGAGTGTGAAAAATAGACGTGTGAGTGTGAGTGTGAGTGTGAGTGTGAGTGTGAGTGAGAATTAGAGGAAGGATGACATGGCCTACTGTGGGTATAGGGATTATGATTTGGTGGTGTTTGGAAGAGGGAAAATTTTTTCTCTCTGCTTCAAGTTTTAATTTATATTATAGATTATAGATGTGCTTAGTATTCTTTTGTAAGATTTAAACAAGACCTTAGCAAAATGGGCAGTTTATGAGATAATTTTCCTCTTAATGATGCAAAAGGACCTCTAATCTACAGTAATGACTAGACATTCATAATGGCTTTGTTGCAATTTTTCTTTGTTTGCATTCATGTAGTGCAAGTTTTGTTTCTCTCTATATGATTTTGTTTGGCTGCAGGCGATCTACTGTTGTAGAGGGCATCGTTTCTGAGTTTCAGAGAGGCATAAAAGGTTCAAACAATTATAATGACACTGATAGTGAAGAAGAAGCAACAATTTTAAAGATACTTGAGACAGCTGCAGAACCTGAAGTTTTAATGGCAGAGATGAGTCCACAACAACTAACTTCTTTCACCACTTATAAAGCAAAACTCGAGGTGGGTTTCTGATGCTTTCCTTGAGAGAAAAGTACAAATGTAGAATGAGATTACTAACTATGGGCATTCTGAACTTAGGCAACCAAGCAGTCAGACATGGAGAAATCAATTGAGAAAGCTTTGGAAGATGCTAATTTAGGTGTGAGAGAAGTCACCCCATTTATGAGGGTGAGGGTAGTTGGATTAACTTCTAAAATTTCTGACAGAAAGGACAGCCCTAAAGAAGGTTTGATAACAATCTGGAACCCAACAGAGCAGCAGGTGAATTTAAGGGTGTTCTGCTTTGCTTGATCCTTCTTTGTATCTAGTTTGCTCATTCCCCCTCCTCCCCTAGCCCCTTTCTCTCTAGTTTCCTTTCTAATTCCCCAACCCTGTGTAGCAACATGTACTAATAGTGTATATTGGTGTTAGTGTTTGTGTTATTGTGTAGTAATGATGTGTAATACTGTATATTGGTCTTGGTGGTATTTTATAGTAATGAGGTATATACGGTTTTCTTAAGTATTAATATTGTATATTGATGTTCTCATTGTATAGTAATAATGTATGTTAGTGTTGGTGTCATTGTGTAATAATGGTGTTATAAGTTTGAGTAGATTGATTTGGTGTCTGTATTGGTGATGGTTTTATTGTGTAAGAGACTTTTTATTAATTTTGTTTTTATGTTTTAAATTTTATAGGGAGGAAGCCAAGGAGGTATGTTGTAAATCATGCATGGATTGCACTTTTTGGAAGAAAGCTTTGAAGCCAAAATTGAGAGATTTGTATATACTTTTGAATATATGCTTAAATATAAGCTTGAATATATTTTTGTGTTTTGGGTTAGAATGAAAAATATAGTTCTTATAAGTTGTAATTATTTTTGCGTTAGAAGGAGGAATTTGTGTATAATATTTTTGGATTAGTATCTAATGAAGTATTTTGACTTTTGGATTGAGATTGTATATATATTTAGCATATAAATCAGGTTAAGACACTAAAAATGTATTTATGGAATAGGTTAAAAGAAATTAAAAAAAAAATTTAAAAAAAAAAAACTTAATTTATTGCAACGACAATGTTGAAGTAATAACTTATTACAACGAGAATGTCGTTGTAATAAGTGTTTGAGAATAATGTTAATGGTCTATTGCAACGAAATTGCCGAAGCAATAAGTTATTACAACGACAATGTCGTTGCAATAAGTTAGTACCAATTTTTTTGGGGTCTATTGCAACGAAATTGCCGAAGCAATAACTTATTACAACGAAAATGTCGTTGCAATAAGTTAGTACCAATTTTTTTTGGAGTCTATTGCAATGAAATTGCCGAAGCAATAATTTATTACAACGACAATGTCGTTGCAATAAGTTAGTACCAATTTTTTTTGGGGTCTATTGCAACGAAATTTCCGAAGCAATAAGTTATTACAACGACAATGTCGTTGCAATAAGTTAGTACCATTTTTTTTGGGGTCTATTGCAACGAAATTGCCGAAGCAATAAGTTATTACAACGACATTGTCGTTGTAATAAATTAGTTCCAATTTTTTTGGGGTCTATTGCAACGAAATTGCCGAAGCAATAATTTATTACAATGACAATGTCGTTGCAATAAGTTAGTACCAATTTTTTTTGGGGTCTATTGCAACGAAATTTCCGAAGCAATAAGTTATTACAACGACATTGTCGTTGTAATAAATTAGTTCCAATTTTTTTGGGGTCTATTGCAACGAAATTGTCGAAGCAATAAGTTATTACAACCAAAATGTCGTTGTAATAAGTTAGTACCAATTTTTTTTTGGGTCTATTGCAACGAAATTACCGAAGCAATAACTTATTACAACGGAAATGTCGTTGTAATAACTATAGTTTATTACAACGAAATTACTGTTGCATTAACCTATTGCCTCGGAGTTTATTGCAACGGCTTGCAACGACTTTTTGGTCGTTGTAATAGACTCTATTGCAACGAAAATGGACTTATTGCAACGACTTTTTTCGTTGTAATAAACGATTTTTCTTGTAGTGAGCAGTCCGTGAAACATAGTTCAAAAAGAAACCCAATAAGTAAAACTCTAATTTTAACTCCAACCCACAGATTTAGTGCGAATCAATTTTCTCTTTTAAGAGCAAATGAAATGATGGATCTAGTTTGTCATTTTTATAGGAATGGCAGACGGTACTCAACCACTAATTTTGTAAAAATAGAAACCAATAGCTAGCTTAGTACCCTAATCATAAAAAATTTGGGTCAATATAAACCATTAAAAAAAATATTAATACCGTGTCAATAGCCTTGTAATTCAAATGACTATTTGTTATACTCTACAAGAAAAATCAAGGTTCAAATCTTCCTGATATATATTATGCATATGTAAGACTTATAAGTGTTAATCCCAAATTCACCTCAAAAGGAATACTCTACAACAATGTTAGTTTTATTTTTCCTTGAGTATGAGGGTATCATAAAAATAAATATTTTCAAAAGTTAGGAAGTAATTTGTGGCATTATGACAATAACAATTAGAGGGCTCAAATTTCATATTCTATGTGCCCTAAGATAACTGTCAACGTGTCAATAATATATACTAGAACATCATATCCGAATACCATTAAAATATACTCTTAATTAGGCTCTGTTTGGTTGGAATGAAAAAGGGAGGATGGAAAATATGAAAAGGGAGGAAAAAAAAAAAAAAGGCTTTTTCCCTTATTTGGTAGGAGTGAAAAAGGACAGGAAAGAAAATGTAGGTGAGGGAGCTTTACATCCTGATCCCACCATTTTTTCCCCTCCAATTTGGAAAGAAATGGGAAGGAAAATGACATAAAGAAGACAAATTTAAAATTTCCCTCCACTTTCCATTATACTTTTATAAAATATTATATATTATATATCATTCCACTTTTTCATCCGTTCAAGTTAACATACGTGGAAAACATGTGGAAGTTGAGGTGCTTTTAACTTTTAAGTAGTGTAGTGTGGATATTTCCAACAGGTCCAAAGTTTTACATATGACCAACCAGTGAAAAAAACAGAAAAACATTAATGACTTGCCAAATTAACAAAAATAATAATAATAATATATATATATATCAGAATAAATAATAAATATAAGTTACTTAACATAATTAAAATAAAATTTCATACAATTGTATTTTCGTATTAGGTCTAGTATAGGAAAAGGTGGAATAGATAGTAATATACTAATATGTAAACAAGAAATATAATCAAACAAATATGTATGTTGGGATTACTAATTGGGATTAATGAGTTATATATCCTGTATTCTCTTACACTTAACAGTACAGGTATTCAAATGTTAAAAACGGCCACTCAAAATAAGAAGCATCATTGTTTTTTGTGAAATTGACAAAAATTGACCAAGTTTTTTGTGATATATATAAAGCGAAATCTGAATCCATAGTTTTTCGCTCATTAATCCATCTCACCCATATCATTGTTTCTTGCCCATGATATAATCAAGAAAATTGATTCCGAAGGTAACAAATATCAGAATATAAACCCAAGAGCTCAAATTAGTGTAAAAGATATCAAAAAATTTCAGTAGAAAGGAAATAAGTGAACCTCAGGAAAAAAAAAAAAAAAAAGGAGGAGAGCAGCTTACAGAGCCAATCTCCAACGTAGAAATGCTGATTACTGGACCATTCAGTGTAGTTGACGTTCTGATTCCATCCTTTTGACCCTCCCACAGTAATGAGCCTTGCCACCACGCACGTTTGCGACCCCATCATCATCATCCACACCACCACCACCATTACCATCAACCTCACAGGCCCTTCTTTCCTAGCCAAACCCTCCATTATTGCCACTCTTTGTCTCTATTCCTCTCTCCCAAAACACCAACAGTTTCTCTAGAAAAAATGGTACTACTTATAGCCTGGAGCTAATCAACCTCGGGGGCTACGTATGAGAGTCTACCTCGAACTCAAACAAACAGCTAGCGCCACTCAAACGGAAACATGCATAGTTGGCAAGGTGAGCACCCACTTGTCCACGTGTCTTATCCCATTTGGTGTGAGAAATAACTCGTTTGGCTTTGTTAAAATATAATAATAAATGCGATTCAAGATTCTAATAGGTTTTAGCAGGTATAATCGTTGAAAAGAGTATTACCTTCTACCAAGCAAGAGATCTCGTAGTACTCTCTATCTCTTCTTTTCACAATTTATAAATCCGGTCCTAAATCAATTGTACAATGTTCAAAATCCATTAATTTACATAAATAATGCTATTTACTCTCAATGTACAAAATTAAAGCCTAATATTATTCTTTCTCACTATTACTATTTTATTTTTATTTTATCTCTTTTCTTTTTACTACATGTACAGCTTTTTCTTTTTCTGCATGTACAGAGGCCTAATGGCTTGTACTGCTTTTCCTTTTACTGCACGTACAGAGGCCTAATATTTCTAGGACTTGTACATTGCACAACTCCTCATCACAACTCCTCATTCACATCAATATACTATCTAGTAGCCTATGTTTTCGTATCTCCTTTGTTGATCACGTAAAACATCAAATAGGCATTCTTTTATTTCTTCTTTCACTACCAAATCTAACCATATGTGCAAAGCCTAAGTTACTTTATAATATCCTATTTATGCAAAGCCTTATCTCCCTCACGTGAATTTCAACTATTCAAGACTAAGTCAATTCATAGCCTAGGCCAACCTATTTTTCTTCTTTTCCTTGAATGATCACACCTAAAGCCTATATATTGTATATTTAAAAAAAACTCCTCATCTTCTTTCAACAATTACCACACCTGTAGCCGAATCTTTAAAAGAAACTTCATCACATCAATAAGCTAATAATCTAATAGTCTAATAGATGTGGTACCCACGCCTAAGTTTAGAAAAACCAAACCTAGATATGAACGTAGTTATACAGAAATTCTGCAATCAGAAAAAAAGAATCTTTTAAGTTTCTTACCTCAAGAATCCTTTGATCTGTCTCTTCTTGAAACCCGTTGAATTCTTGTTATCAAAAAGTGTCTGTAGGTATTACAATAAGGTTTAGAACTCTATTTATACCCCAATACAACCCATTTATTTTTATTTCTAAAAACTCCTGAAATAATTGATTTATTTGTATTTTTACCCTACACTTAAAATTTACTAAATTACCCACTTAAACAAAAAAATTATTTCCTTTCCTAATGTGGGTTACGGGTATTACATATATGGTATCAGAGCATTACTGCTCAAACGAGTTTTTCAATGGCTAGCAATGAATCTTCACCCCAAACCACCACCCCTTCGCCCTCTTCCTCAAATACTGTTGTTAATCCTCTAAGCTCACACAACACCCTTATCTCCATTAATGTTGCAGCCCAAGCCCCCACTAAAACTTACCTCCTCCAACTACCTCTCTTGGAGAGCCCAGTTTGAATCCTTTCTCGTTGGATATGATCTTATGGGTTACCTAGATGGAACTCTAACTTGTCCTTCCCCTATCCTCAAAGAAAATGGACCAAAGAAAGTCAATCCAAGTTATTCACCTTGGATTCGCCTAGACAAACTTCTCCTCAGTGCTATCCTGGCTTCTCTTTCTGATACAATTATCCCTTTTATTGCTTCTGCCAAAACTTCACGAGAAGCATGGTCCAAACTTGGCACGATGTATGCCAAACCATCCCATGGTCGTGTCATGGGAATTAAAGACAAACTGGCAAAACTCTCACAGGACACTAAAAGTGTGACTGAATACATGCAGATTGTCAAACGTTATGCTGATGAGCTTGCTCTCATTGATGCTCCCCTCAACGATGAAGACCTTGTCATCCATGTACTGAATGGACTAGGCTCTGACTTCAAAGAAATCAGTGCCGCTGATCGGGCTAGAGATAGTCCAATATCCTTTGAAGAGTTACATGAAAAGTTATGTGATCGTGAGACTTTTCTTAAACGTGAGCCACAGAGATCTGAAACTCCCATCACTGCCAATGTCACCACCAAATCCAGTCACAATGGGAAAACCTATACTCAGAACCACCAAGGGAGATCCAACAACTTTGGTAACAATCAGTACAACCAGAGTCATTACTCCAACAACAGGAGGAATCACAACCCAAAACCTTACAGAGGTTTTTGTCAACTCTGTGATCAGCAAGGTCATACTGCAAAGCGTTGTCCTCGCCTCAAGACTTTCTCACCTTCTCCACCGCCATACCAGCAGTTTGGTACTCTGTCTCGCACCCCATTTGCACCGCCGCGTGCTCACTTTGCTGCCCAACCAAACCTCGCATCTACAAACTGGTTGGTTGATTCTGGAGCATCACATCATGTCACTGCAGATCTGAATAATCTCTCACTACACTCTGAATATGATGGTTCAGATGACATCATGATCGGTGATGGTACAGGACTCCAAATTACTCACACTGGTTCTACAAAATTACCATCGTCTTATAAATCATTCTTGTTGTCTGATGTACTATGTGTTCCTCGCATGCAAAAAAATCTCATCTCTGTTTCTAAGTTTTGCAAAGCTAATCATGTGTCTATTGAATTCTTTCCTTTTGATTTTGTGGTGAAGGATCTTCGCACGAAGGCACCTCTCATGAAAGGAGCAAATAAAGATGGAGTTTATGAATGGCCAGCTCGTGTCTCTCCCTCTTCCAAGCCAATCATTGCCTTTGCAAGTGTCAAAGCCCCTCTCCAACAGTGGCACAACCGTCTCGGTCATCCATCTACCACAATTCTTAAGCATATTATCTCCTCTCAAACCTTGCCTTTGTCCTCATCTACTACCAGTGACTTTTCCTGTAATGCTTGCAGTTGCAATAAAATACACAAACTTCCCTTTCATGTGTCTTCCTTAAAAAGTACTGCTCCCCTTGAATTACTTTACTCTGATGTTTGGGGACCATCTCCGATAAAATCATATGATGGTTTTCAATATTATGTTATCTTTGTTGACCACTTTACCAAGTACATCTGGCTTTTTCCGATCAAATTAAAATCTGATGTCTCAAGTGTTTTTACTCGATTTAAACAAGTGGTTGAAAAATTCTTCCAAAAACCAATTATCTCCATCTATTCTGATTGTGGGGGGGAATTTACTACACTAAAATCCTTTCTTGAAACCCATGGGATTACAAACTTTTTTACACCACCTCATACCCCTGAACATAACGGTACGGCTGAACGTCGTCACCGCCATGTTCGAGAAACCGATCTCACTCTCTTGAGTCAAGCCTCCCTTCCTCTCCAGTTTTGGTCCCATGCTTTTCTCACTGCTGTCTATCTAATTAACCGCATGCCAACACCAATTCTATCTCTCCAATCTCCTTTTGTCAAATTGTTTGGTCATCCACCAAACTATACCAAGTTACGTGTTTTTGGATGTCTCTGTTACCCTTGGTTAAAGCCTTACACTAAACACAAACTTGAACCTCGCTCTCGGCCCTGTGTGTTCCTTGGGTACTCTCCTACACAAAGTGCGTATAAGTGTCTAGATCCTACCACCCACCGCATCTTTATTTCCAGACACGTTAATTTTGTAGAAAATATTTTTCCCTATTCTTCCCTTGACCAAAACTCTACCCGGGTTAACTCCTTAAATTTTTCCCTTGGACCTCTCATGCAATTAATGCACCTTCCTTCTTTGCCATTCCAATCCCAGATTCTCCTATTCCCTCTACCTCTGACCAACTATCCTCCCCACAAATCTCGCCTATTCCTTCCCTCTCCCAACATTCCTATTCGGCTCCAACACAATCTTCACAATCCTCAGTTTCCACTTCTGAGCATGCCCTGGCCAGCTCACCAATTCTGTCTAGCCCTTTGAATGGTTCCTTCATGCGTGAAGTTCCTCCATCATATGAGAATTCTGCTGACCCGATTGCCACTGCAGCTCCACAACCTGGTGGCTCCTCGCATCAACCCATGCGAACACACACCATGGTCACCCGCTCCCAACACAACATATACAAACCGAAGCAGCTACTTGTGGCCACCTCCTCTAGTGCATCCTCTGAACCCTCATGTGTCTCTCAAGCTTTGAAAATTCCAGAATGGAGAGCTACTATGTCAGAGGAGTTTGATGCTCTTATTCGGAACGGCACTTGGGAACTAGTTCCCTCTCGCCCCACCTTCAATCTTATCGGTTGCAAGTGGGTCTTTCGCATCAAACGCAATCCCGATGGCTCCATTTCACGCTACAAAGCTCGTCTTGTAGCAAAGGGTTTCCATCAACGCCCTGGACTTGACTACACAGATACCTTTAGTCCCGTTGTCAAGCCAACAACGATTCGGGTTGTCCTCTGTCTTGCCCTTTCTCGTGGCTGGCCACTTCGTCAACTTGACGTAAACAATGCCTTTCTTCATGGGCATCTCACTGAGGACGTCTACATGACTCAACCACCAGGTTTCATTAACCCCACATTCCCATGACATGTTTGTAAGTTACACAAAGCTCTCTACGGACTAAAGCAGGCACCCCGAGCTTGGTACACTGAACTCAAAAATTTTTTATTATCAGTGGGTTTTTCACCTTCTCATTCAGATACGTCTTTGTTCATATACTCTCATGCTGGAGTTTTGCTTTACTTGCTAGTCTATGTTGATGATCTCATTTTGACGGGTACCAGTACATCCATGCTCCACAACCTTATTGCTCAACTTTCAACCCAATTGTCTGTCAAGGATCTTGGGACTCTAAACTACTTTCTAGGTGTTGAGGTCATTCCCACTCGTCAAGGTCTCCTTTTGTCTCAACACCAATACATACAAGACCTTCTTGGCAAAACTGCCATGCTTGATGCAAAGGAGGTTCAGACTCCTTTATCCACCAGCTCCACCCTCACCCTCACTGGTGGCTCCAACCTCTCTGACGCCATTGAGTATTGACAAGTCGTTGGCAGTCTTCAATATCTGTCAATCACCCGTCCAGACATTGCATTCACAGTGAACAAGCTCTCACAATTCATACACAAGCCCACTACCCTTCATTGGGCTGCTGCCAAACGTCTTCTTCGATACCTCAAAGGTACCATGTCTCATGGCCTCCTTCTCAAACAAAATTCTCCGCTACACCTTCATGCCTTCTCGGATGTTGATTGGGCAGGGAATCAGGATGATCATACCTCCACCAATGCCTATGTCATTTTTCTAGGCCATAATCCAATTTCCTGGAGCTCCAAAAAGCAACGTTCTGTTGCTCGTTCCTCTACGGAAGCTGAATACCGCGCTGTTGCAGCAACTGCAGCTGAATTAGCATGGATTCAATCTTTATTGAAGGAGCTTCATGTCTCACTCCCACAACAACCTGCCATCTATTGTGATAATGTGGGAACCACCTATTTATGTGCCAATCCTGTCTTTCACTCTCGGATGAAACACATCGCTATTGATTTCCACTTTGTTCGTGACAAGGTTACTAGTGGTGAACTTCGTGTCTCTCATGTTTCGACAAAGGACCAGCTTGCAGATGCACTCACAAAACCAATGTCCAGGCAGCGACTTCTATATCTCCGTTCCAAGATTGGTGTCTCTGATGGGACCACCATCTTGCGGGGGCATATTAGAGATAATCCTTCGTCAATCAAGCCCCAACTGTCAACACAATCCTCGGCTGACTCACTGCAACAATTACATCCCAAATTATAGCAACAATCTATGTAATTAGTTTTTACTATTTCATAAGTTGACTACTTGCCTCTCTGTACTTACCATAGTTAGATACAGCTCTGTGTATATAATCAACACAATGAATCAATGATAATTGGGCAAAAAGTATTTTCCATCCTTCTACCTCTCCTTATTCTCTATAAAATGAATATCAAGGAGTAGAAAGAAACGTTTAGGCTAAGATTTGATCGAATAAATTGATATCAATATAATAGATTTAAGAGAACATGTGAGTGAGGGATCAAATACTTAAACAAATGTTGTTGGCCACTAACCCGTCCTACTATATTTTTGCCAACATAATCACTTGCGTCACTCGAATCTTTTGAAGGAAAGCAATGTGAATGCTCGTTTGTCTCAGCATAAAATATTTTCCACGCTTTCTATTACTTTGTGCATTTGAAAATCTTGATCAACATAAAACCTTTAATGAAAAAATAGAAAAAAGTACATAGACATACGTACAAGACTTGTTAGAAAACAAAGTTAAGCAGTCATATAATTTAGGGGAAATTCTAAGGCCCGCTGCGGACCATCCCGTCGACAGTGTCAAAAATTGTAAAATGTGTGTGGTTTGATAAACTGTGTGTCCGTTGTGGTAAACTTTGTGTAATTTGTAGTAAAGTTGAGTTTATCACAACTATCACTCATATTACCGGAATTCAAACATTTTATTTTTACAACAATAAACACATATTCATCACTACGGACACAAAATTTATCACAAAACACACATAATTTACCAAAACCAACACCGATCCCATAACGGGACAAAGCTTAACAACACAGGACACCAAAATGGCAAAGCTCATAGCTGCTAGAGAAGCCACACACAAAGCAATTCAGTTGGGATTTAGGAAGCTCATAATTCTGGTAAGAGATAAGGACATAGTGAGGATTTGGAGTAACAAACGCCATTCTAGATGGCAGCTTACTCCCATTTTGGAAGACCTCAATGTTCTTCAACAACAATATGGACTCTATCTTCATATCCGATCAGCTCATCCCATTATCCTCGCAGAAATGAATGCTATGGCTCGCAAGGCATCTAACTTTTTTGTAAATGTTTATCAAGTTACTACTTCTTTATCCTTGTAATCTTGCAGACTTGTTTTTGCCAAGTATCCAAAAAAAAAAAAACTTCTTAGGACCATGTCTTACAATTATTGAAGAATAATTAAGCAAGTAACACTAACACACTACAGCAACAAGGATAAATATTATTAAAGGCAATGTAACCTTAATTCTTCAATTAAAGCATTGAAATCAGAGTAGGATGATCCCCATTCTTCAACAGCCCTCCTTCCCATCTCACCAACTGCCTTGGCTCTGCCTCTCATTTCCTCTGCTTCTTCACCCACCATAATTTGACTTACGGCCTTCTCTACTGCTTCTCTCTTGATACCATCTCCCTCTCTACTCCATTGCAGAACACCAACACTAACCCCAATTTTCAGTATATGAGTCACAAACTTCTCATTGTAAAACTGTTCAGCAGCCATAGGCCATGTGACCATGGGCACCCCTGCAGTCACTGCTTCCAAGGTCGAGTTCCACCCACAATGAGTCACAAATCCACCAACTGCTTCATGATCAAGAATCAAAACTTGGGGTGCCCAACCTTTTATAATTAGTCCCTTACCTTTCATTCTTTTCTCAAATCCAATAGGTACCCAATCTGCCTCTTCTTTTTCATAATTTTTGCCTTTCCTCACAACCCAAATGAATTGTTGTCCAGAAGCCTCAAGACCCATTGCAATCTCCATGAGCTGAGAATTACTAAAGTTTGCCATACTCCCAAAACAAATATAAACAACCGAATTGGGTTTCTTTGTACCAAGCCACTTCAAACATTCATGCTCATCAATGGAGGCTTCTTTTCCCCTTTGAGCTTTATCTTCAGCATCCTTGTTGCATAGTGAAACTGGACCTATATGCCATGCCTTTCTTCCCAAAACCCTCCTGTAATGATCTGCATAATCCGGTTCCAGCTCATAGAAGCTGTTAACAACAACCCCATAACACCTCGAATCTGATTCCATAGCTTCTTTCAACAACTTGGATAAACCCTTTTCAAAAATTTCTTGCCGAGTGATGAAGTCTGGAAGTTGCATCTTTGTTAACTTTATCTCCCCCGGCAAATTAGGAATGACAAAAGTTTCAGAATCAGATAAAACTTTCTTGTGAGGTTCATATACTCTAACACTATCGACTGCACACAAAGAGAAAAAACCGGTCCCATGAAAAACAAGCCTTGGAATACCAAATTTAGCAGCAGCATCAGTTGCCCATGGAAAGAACATGTCGGCAACAAGGCAACTTGGGTGGTGATCTTGTAGTAGCTGCTCGAGTTGTTGTTGGAGCATCGCAGTGGCTATGAAGAAAGTGGGAAACATTCCTGGGGATTCCAATGAGTCAAGATTCTCGCAACCTTCTGGCAAGCCAGCCTCTAAAGATGGGAACTTGATGATTTGGATATCAATCTTGATGCCACGAGATTTAGTTCTTTCGATTGTTTTAGACACAAAAGGCACATTTTGAGGAGTTGTGACAATGGTTGACTTCACGCCTCGAGCTGCGAATAGCTTGGCAATGTCTATGGTCGGTATCATGTGGCCAAGGGCCATGAAAGGGAAGAAAACTATGTGAAGCTGAGGACTTTCGGTACCCATGACACAACGACAGTCGGAAATAGAGAGGTTAGGCTAGGCTATATTTTTCAGTTTTTGTATGAGAAAGTTTGTTTGATTTATAAAAAGGTCACGAGGACCTCCGATTGTCAAAAACCCTATAATTCTTCTTTCGTTTATTAAAAACACTGTCATTCTTCTTTCTAGAAAGAAAGGAAATTTTGGATTCTTCGTTGCGGTGCTTAATTGCAAAGCTATGATTGTCAGTGCCCACCACATGTTCTTGCGCACTCCTATCCACATTGACTAGTTGACCAGAAATTACTGGATGCAACTGGAGTAATACAAATAGATACTAGTGAACTTTACATGTGTGGTTCCTGGATGAAACCCAACGGGATCGAAAACTTATGCGAGCACAGGAAGTGTTACTCGCGCGAAATATATATATGTTTCAGATTGACAATGCATGATGCATCTTCTAGTAGCAATTATATAATAATATCTGGTGGGGAATAAATATTATTCACATTCACAGATTAACAAGGTAATCTTAAGCCGGCTATTTGCTAAAAGTAATACTATTTAACAAATTATTTGCTCAAATAACACCCTTAAAAAGTTATTTGGTTAAACAACTTTTTGGTATTTCTCTGTGTCTATGATGAAACAAGTTAATTGCCGTATTACTCCATGCTTAATCTGACCATTTTAAAAACTGAATCTAATATCTTGCAGAGATAAGCTTTAAGGAATACATTTTAATAACACTTAAAAAGTTTTTTGGTTAAATAAACTTTTTGGTATCTCTCGTCTCTGAAGAAACAAGTTACGTGCCCGTATTACTACATGTTTAATTAGGGCTGATCTCGAGGTTTGGGTTGTCTAAGCCCGTACCAATTTTAGTTACCCACTTATTATTAAATCTTAAAAAAACAACAAAAAGTCCAAATTTTGTTTTTTTTCTTTTTGTTTTTGTTTTCTTGTTTTATTTTTTTTAATGCAAAATCAAAGCTACATCTATATCTATATACAAGTTTAGCAAAAAAAAAATAAAAAAATAAAAACTATATCTATATACAATACCTAAGAGCATCTCCAGGAGTAGTTTAAAACTACTCTCTATCTCTATTTGTAGAGTATAAAACAAAAAAAGAGGCTCCAAAAGTCCTCTAAAACAGCTTTGCATCTCCAAATTTTTTTACAAAGTGTACAATAGCTTTTCACAAATGAAAAGCTACTGTACATTTGTATCTCTATTGTATCCGATTAAAAAAATAATTTTTTCACCGAGTATATATCATTTGTTTTTTCTCTTTCCTCTCATTTTCATCTGACTTTTTCTCTCTTCTTCTCTTTTCCTTTCTTCTCTTTGTGCTCTCTCTTCTCTCTGTGTTGAATAGTTCTCTTTGGGTTTTCTGTTGAAGCACGGCGTGGTGGTGATTCGGTGGCTTGGGCTTGCCGGCGTGGTGGTGGTTGGGTTTTCTGTTGATTTTCGGCTTGGGCTTGGGTTTTGTCGGTTGGGTTTTCTGGGTTTTGCCGCTTGGGCTTGGGTTTTGCCAGTTGGGTTTTCTGGGTTTTGCCGGTTGGGTTTCGATGCACGGCGTGGTGGTGGTTGACGGCTTGGGCTTGGGCTTGGGTTCACGGCGTGGTGGTTGGAAACGGGTTTGGGTTTTTGGTGGTGGAGCCGTGGGTCTCGGCCTGGAGGTGGTGGAGCCGTGCCGATTGGTTGCTGAGAAATTGATTTTGGTTGCTGAGAAATTAATTTGAAATAATTAATTTGACCCTGTTTGGTTGCTAAGAAATTGATTTTGTGGTGGTTTTTGGTTGCTCTGGGTTGATTTACGGTGGTTGTGGTGGTGGCGGATGGGAAGGATTTGGCGGGTGGGAAGGATTCGGTTAATTGTTGGTGGGAAATAATAATAAAGAAGAATAAAAAATATAATATTTAAATGAGATAAAAGAATAAAAAAGTATATTTAAATAGAATAGAGAGTGAAATAGAGAGTACTGCTAGAGTGTTTGTCTGAAAAAATAAATAGAGAGTTGCTGAATAGTGTAAATATAGAGATAGAATAGAGATAAGTTTAAACAACTGCTGGAGTTGCTCTAATAGTCAAACCCATACCATTTAATTCCTTCTTCCTCAAGACCTGCCAACTAAGACTCCATCCTCCCACAATTTTAAAATTATAAAATTTCTTCCTATTTTAAGTCACCGAATTTGGAAAGTCATTTGTTTGTACTAATGCCTCTTTCAAATTTTTCTTTTTCAAGGTGATTAAATATTCTTTTTAGAATCATATCAATTGCAATTGCAATTAATTATTGTCTTTACTAAAATGGAGCCAACTCCAAATGGGTGGAATACTTTATTAGATTCTTAAATTATTCCTAACTAAATTATTGAGGGTTTAAATATTAACTTATTAAGTATTGATATGTCTTATTAAATTACTCCTAAAAAGCCTCCAATTTTCACATTAATTGGTTTGTGACTTAACTCTTAGAAACTTCCCAATTTCAAAACTTTATACTACGTTTCATTTGCCTCCATTAATTTGTTTGCCTCATAGATTTCGTTAGACCGAAGGGTTTCAAAATGTTTAGGCTTCTAGTTATGTGTTAATAAAGAAAAAAGAAACACAACAACACAAATAAACATTAATACTAAGTGATAAAAAAAAATACTAAACAAACACAACAAAAATTAATACTAAGGCTCCGTTTGTTTCGTCAAAATTTTTTTCCGGAAAACGATTCATTTTCCATAAAACATTTTTTGGAAAATTGGTTCATTTTCTTATGTTTGGTAGTGACTTGGAAAATAAGTTAGAAAACATTTTCTTGTGTTTGTTTGGTACACATAAAATAGCTCATTTTCAAGAAAAATTAAAATCTTTGTAATTTTATACCTCTTAAAAAATTAATTAAAATACTGGAAAGCATAAATATATTAAGAAAAACTTAAACTCAATTAATGTTAATCCTTTATTCAACTAAAAAATTATTACATTTTCTCCTTTCTGGAAGCATTCTACAATCACAAGGTACATATACATAAAAAAAAAAAAAAAAAAAAAAAAAAAAAAAAAAAAAAAAAAGGATGTGTGCCACTGATTTTATTATTAATTTTTTTCACAAACACCTAAAAACAATCAATAAATAAATCAAAATGAAAAGTGTGAATGGGTCACTATATTAAATCTTGACTGTCCATTACAAAAATTGGATTGTACCGATTTGACAACTCCTTGGCTCCATCAACCACCACACCGGCGTGGCGCACCGAATCAGAATCAGCAAAGACGCAGATCTCGTCGAGGAGGAGGGCGAGCCTGTAAGCGACACGAGCGGCGACCTTGGTGTCCCAGAATCATGGATGTGGGAAGCGGTTTACCTTGGCGGAAGAGTGGGACAAACTCTTGCTTGGAAGAGGAGGCCATGGCGATAACATAGGCGGTGCTGGGCTAGGTGAGAGAGGGAGAGAGAGAGGGCTTCCTCAGTTACTTGTAGAATCATAGTCAAGTTGAGAGGGTGAGGGAAGTGAGCAACAGATGAAATAGATTGTTTTACGGAAAACAATACCGTAAAACAAGGTGTGGAAAAATAGGTTTTTTTTTGTTGAGTTTTCCGTTGACCAATTTTTATTTTACGTGGACCATGTTTTCTAATGCTACCAAACACCGGAAAAAATGTAAAACGTTTTCCAAAGAACGTTTTACGTCGAAACAAACGGAGCCTAAGTTATATAAATTATCATTAAATCAAAAAGACCAAATTAAAATGACTAATAAAATGACTATCCACTTTTTAATTTTCACAAACACAAGTCCACAATCTACTGATCGACCATCACACTACACACATAAAATTAAGATGACTAATAAACTATAACAACTCAACAGCCACACAACACTGGTCCGGCCTTAGGTGTGCTTCCCAATGGTCACTAGTTCGAGTCCCCTCAGGACCACCTATCCAAGGCAAAGCCTTGTGCCTATCGTGGTACACATGCTAATAAGGTGTTACGTGTCCCTTGGGATTAATCGAGGTGCGAGTATATACGGAACGTAGGCCTGGTCACCCAAAGTTATAAAAAAATAAAAAAATAAAAAATAGCCACACAACACAAAGTCTAAAAGTCACAACACAGCCACAGCCCACAGGATTCATTACGAGAGAGAAAGAGAGAGTGAATTAGAAAACTATGAGAGAGAATCAAAGAGTCAGAGATTGAAAAAAAAACACCAGGTAGATGAAGATCGAGCAGTCGGAGCAAAAGCAACAGATTGCATTCACTGTCCAGTCGAGTCGGCGGAGTCACGGTCCAGTCCCGACGCCAGGCAGAGTCACGGTCTCACGGAGACCTCGAGTCCTTGACCAGAACTTAATCTGACCATTTAAAAAACTGAAACTCATATCTTCCAGACATAAGCTTTACGAAATACATTTCATCCCCTCCCTTTTCCGTCCTAAATTTGGACCATATATCGATGTGTCAAAATTTATCTTTGCACTATACTAATTTTGAAGGGTGCCTCTTGTTACGGCCTTGGAATTTTATGGAAGTAATGGCAGGTTAAAGGAATTAAAATAAGAAACAAAGGTTATTGGAAGGAAGCATGATAGGATCTTAGGAGTTAGGACACACAGATTTTTTTTGTTCTTTATAAAGTTTTTGTTATTGGGCCATTACAAAAGGTGTTATTTATTTAGAATCTCTCTTCCCTCAATACAATAAAAAATAAAATAAAACCGGTTCTCTTTGTAGCTTTGTGGCTTGAGTTCTTATACCAAGGTTCAAGTCACGGGTTCGAGAACTGGTGAGAGAGAGAGATCAAAAATAAAATAAATAAAAAGATAAATGCATATCAGGGATTATCAAAAAGAAAAAAAATAAAAATAAAAATAAAAAGAAGAAGATAAATACATATCAGACATAACAATGGGAGGAAGAGGGGAGGTACCTCACGGAGAAGAAAGACCCCACCGAAACGGAAATTTCTTGTTCTTTTTCACTTTTGAATGCTTCTTGCATGTCTTCGAGTGGTTGTGATGTGGGGTATTTTATCGAACAGTTGGCTTGCGTGGCATTAAAGACTTAATTGTCATGCATTGTCAAAATAATTCTCATAAAGTCAGCTTACAAAGTTAAATCAAAAGTAGTTAACATGGAAAAATTTAAGATTCCTTTGATTATATTTTACAAGAGTCAACTGCCCATCAGAACACAATACAAATGACTACAACATTCCCCTTTCAATTTTCTTTTTTCCGTAAGGATTTAAGCTCCTCAATTAAGGCATCAGCATCACTATACGAAGATCCACCAACTTCAACAGCTCTCTTGGCCTTCTCTGCAAGCTCTCTAACTCGCTTTCTCATTTCCACCACCTCATCACCACCATCCATCAACTTTTTCACTGCCACCTCCACCTTCTCCCTCCCAATCAACGCTTTCTTTACAGAATGAAACGACATCCACTCAATGCTCCCAACTTGAACCCCAATCCGCAACACATCAGTAACCAATTTCTCATTGTAAAACTGTTCAGCAGAGAGAGGCCATGTAATCATAGGTACCCCACTACACACTCCTTCCAACATAGAGTTCCATCCACAATGTGTCATGAAACCTCCCACCGCACCATGTTCTAATATCAACAACTGGGGTGCCCACCCTCTTATTAAAAATCCCTTCCTGGATTCCTTAATCCTCTCTTCAAACCCATCCGGAAGGCAATGTTGTTCGTCTTCAAAGGTTTTTCCAACCACCCAAATGAATGGATGGTTTGAAGCCTCAAGTGCATGAGCAATCTCGAGGAACTGTCCGGAAGCAAAGCTTGGTTTGCTTCCAAAACCAATGTAAAGAACAGAATTGGGTTCTTTATCATTCAGCCACCCCAAACAATCAATTGAGGTTTGTTTGCCTCTCTCAGCTTTATCAGCAACATTTCTGTTACATAGAGACGCTGGTCCTATAAGCCAAGCTTTCTTTCCCATTTCCTTTCTGAAGTACTCTCCATAAGCCGGCTCCAATTCGTAGAAACTATTAACCACAGACCCAAAGCTGTTCTCATCTGCTTTTGCCATTTTATCAAAAATCGCAGATTTCTCTCTAACAAAACTAGGAAGCTGAGACCTTGTCAATTCGATCCGGTCAGGAAGACCCTGCACCAGAAAAGGCTCATAATCTGAACCCACTTTCTCATGCGGTTCAAACCGTCTTATATTCTCTCCCACACAGCGAGGGAAACACCCACTACCATTGAAGATAATCCTTCTTATTTCGAGCCCGTCGAAAAGCTCAGCCGCCCAACGATGAAACATGTCGAAGACGATGCAGTCGGGTCGGTGTTCGATGAGGAAGAGCTTGAGAGGTTCTTGGAGGACTGTTGTGTCAGTGAAAGGGGTGGCGGACATGTCTGAGTCGGGCGAGACGGCATCGTCTGGTAATTGGAGTGCGTGGATGGAAATTGGATGGCCAGATTGTTGGTCACGGAGGATGGAGTTTTGGAATTGAATGGCGTTAGTGGGTGTGACTATGATGGTGGTTTTGGCTCCGTGGGCTGCAAAGAGTCTAGCAATGTCTATCATTGGGATCTGGTGACCTCCACCCACAAAGGGAAAGAAGAAAATTTCGACTCTAGGAGCTTTTGAGGCCATGGAAGCACAGAGAGAAAGAGAGAATGGAAAATGGAGAAAGGATAGCAGAAAGGAATCGTATATAAGTTATAGTTTAGAGATGCTTCAGAAGCATGGGTTTAAATGTTAAAACACGCTTGACACTAATAGAGAGTTTTAACTCTTCCAATGGGAATGCTCTAACGTCATTGGTGACATATACTTTGATTAAGATTTTCACTTTAACACTTTATTTTTTGTTGTTCGACACGAAGTCAATCCTGAGCAGAGTTAGAATTGGATGCCATATCTGTGATTGGTTTTATGGGAAATGATGGGATTCTTTTCACACAGTGAGTCAATAGCTTCTTTGTATGTAATAGATGTGTTTGTCACGATAAGAGTTGACCACACCTTTTAGGTTAACTCTAGGGACAGTCTGACATACCCAATTTTAGAGAAATCATTTATAAGCCTCATCAATGTCAACGGTACATCCACCTAATGTTTTAATTTAACTAGTCGTAAATTTATATGATGCATGAAAAATTTAATCTAAAAAATTATTGGTTAAAATATAATTTTGCATAAATATATATATGATTTTTTCTGTCTTTTATATTTTGTCTAAATATGAAAATTGATAATTATTAAAAGACATTTATTATTATTGTGTTTATATATAAAATATATTATAGTATTAGGCATTTATTATGATTGTGTTTATATATATGAAACAATATATTATTTCTATTAAAGAAAATATAATGTGTCAAGATTCGAATGAGATGTTTAATTATAGAATAAAATTTAAATTCAATTAAAAAATATATATTAAAATAATGAGGTAAAATTGTGAGAGCAGCTTATGTGGTACAATATTATGAGGTCAAAAAAGTTTTGGTTTTATATTATAGTATAGATTTGTTTTTACACTTTTCGTTAAAATATTGCTTCTTTGTTAACCCTTTTCATTTCACGTATTACTTTCTTTATATATATTCTCTTTGCTAATATGTACTCTTTTAGTACAGAAAAGTGTTCAAAATATATAATAAGATTGGTCAAATATACAACATTCATCTCAAATTCATCCGACCTAAATACAGAACAAGAACAATACTATAATTGGCTTTGATCCAATCATTCAGATGTTGTCCTTATCAGGTAATAATGCATTCAACTCTTATGATTTTGGCAACCTATATTAAATATGTACTTACATGAATATTTTTTCCTTCGTATTTTTTATAAGTAATATGTAGTTATATGAATAATAACTGTGCAATTGCAGAATGTATTGAATTTCCAAATAGAATCAACATGAATTCCCAAATAGAATCAACCCAATTGAATGTATTGAATAATGTACTTATATGTAGTTAAATGATTTTTTTAAACCAACCCAGTACTCCAACCCAATACTATGTAGTTACATGATTATATTGAATGCATATTTTAAACTTACCTAATTGAAATTACTAATTGAATCCCCAAATAAAGTCTACAAACTCCTTACCATTAAACTGGAAAGTTATCAAATCACTAATACTTTATTAATCCCAAACAATAAAACCAACATTACAAGAATTGAAAACCAAGCATGAAATAGAATGTGTGTATAGAAACGTAAAATGACCATTTTAAACTCTGACTATCATACCACATACTACTAGTGATCAAAAGTATTAAAAATTTCCAATTAAAAATAACAACCAACATACCCATTTGAAAGCAACTTAAAAGAATTCCAGACAAATAGGAACTTGCAAATTCCACAGCTCCTCAGAACATTCTATCTTGGGCAAAATTCAGGAACCTAAACACACAAAAAAGAAAAATAAAAAACCATTATTAGAACATAGAACAACTTCCTTTTTCCACAGGGTAAAACATATTTCTACCCAAGAGCACCTTGGATTGCTTTATTAACAAAGAGAAATTGTAGTAATATAGATTTCATTAACACACACATAAAAATAAATAAATAACATTTTCATTTCATCAATACAGATTTTACTAATTTTAACCTTCTCAATTACAATTCACACAAAAACAAAATTGCAGTAGGCAAAAGTACTTAAGATACCAACAAATTAAGCATACATTAACTTCTTCAATTAGATCAAAAAAAAAATTCTAGTATTAAATAACCAATAATATACTCGGAAATTATAAGGGCTAGAAAAAGTCCCATTCAAAATCTGCCAAAAAATCAATCAAGAGAGAGAGAGAGAGAGATTTCTTACTGATAATAACAAAACAGAGCAAGAGGAAGCTGAGCTTTGCTTGAATCCTTATTATATCAAAGATCTGAACAAATTATACATCAAAATCAAAAACTACTGCGAGGGGTGTTTTTGTTATATTGCCACGCGGCGTGCTGAGGGCGATCACTACGTGGACTTGGGTCTTGAACGGGGTAGTCGAACCCAAAATTCAACCAAGGGCCCAATGTTTGGCCCAAGGGCTAGTGGGATACTTCCAAAAAGTATTCTTTTAAGAGCCAAGATAATAATGCCCCAAATAAATAAGAATAAGAGCTAAGAAAGTTTTGTGGAGGTGTTACAACCAACAAGAAATTTAAAAAACAGTCATTGGGCCGAGTCACTCACTATTCCTTAACTGAATCCAAGCTTGAAACATGATGACTTCAGTAAAAAAGAATGACCAACTCACATGCTTCCCATGCTTTCAAAAGCCCAAAATGAAATTAAAGCAAGGATATGAGAACTTATCAAGGCTATGTTGTCAGCAAGGAGTCCAAGGGACAGTTGTTGGGCCGAGCCTCTCACTGTTCTTTGGCTGGATCAGGCTTGAAGCAGAATAACCTCAATAAAAAATAATGAAAACACGTGCTTTACATGTTCCTGTTAACATCTGCTGCAAGAGCTGTAAATAGTGTTAAACTTGTTGAGACTAAAAAGAGGGTTGACTTGTTGGGAGAGAGTCAGCCCCGATGAGACATGCATAAGGGTAAGAGAGAAATGTGTTTGGGCCTTTTGTGGAGCTAAATTAGTGGTAGGAAACCACTGTGGTCCTTGTAAGGTATTTCAGGATTTCTGCCCAGACATCTGCCAGGAGAGCTTTTTCTGGGGAGAAAGAGATTAAGTTGTGAATCCTCATCTTTTCAGATGGGATTGCATTTCTGAGTTTAGATTGGTGTTTCTAAGTTGGAAAAGATCTCAGAACACCTATTTCAGAGGTCTTTCCTCCTTGGGTTTTTAATTGTGGTAATTTCTTGAGTTGTTGGAAGTGTTCTTCCTTTTTTGGTTTTGGTGGTTCTGTTTGGTCTGGTGGATCTGATCTGCTGCATTAAGAATGCAATCAGTCCTATATATAGAAGTGATTAAGGCTTTCTAGAACCGAGATTATGGCTCTCCTTAACCTTGTTGATTTTCAGAATTAACCCCCTATGACAAGTTTTGTCAAAGAGAGTGTTTGATTAGCAAAAATAATCATTATCCTTCCCTAATGTCAGGGTAAGGCTTTCTTTCCTTCTGAAATGGTTTTGTCAGAGGTACTCATTGCTTGGTTAGTGGGTTTTTATGTGTAAGGTTGGGTTTATGCATGTCTCTTGTAACTTGGTTTCCATAAACTCGTCATTGTGTCTCCCAGCAGACCTAATGACAACAGTTCATGGTTACCTAAATCTCAGAACTAACTCCCCTCCACCAAACCACACTCCTCAAGTCAGATCAACATAAGGAGAGTAGTTTCCTCACGGCTCTGGGCCGTGGGAGCTACTCCCTGAGTCCTTTTGGGATCGGAATGGGCATGGTTATGGGCCTTCCATCATGCTTCTTCATTTCCAATATGTCTTGGTTGCTGCCAGTAGTCTTTGAGCTGTTGTGCATAAATCTGCTACGTGAACAGTACCATAACTTGTTGTTTCTGGTGGAATGAAGAGCTGGAATGAGCTGGAGAGACTTGAATAATTTGAAAATGGCATCTTGGTTGCTCTTGTCACGTTGGAGAAGATGGGAGCTGTTGCTCTTCTCTTTTTTAGTAAAATGGTGCATGGTGTGGGCTCTACCAGCAGATACACAGCCTATCCTTTGTCAGTTTTAGCTTCAGACTTCGTGGGACCCACGGGTTGGCTGTATTCAACTATTTGAATTTTGGGGCTGACTACCACTTGGGTTCTAGTTGTTTCCCTCCATCCATTGAATAGTGTTTGGGCCAAATAATTGTATTATAAGCACATTTTGGGTCATAGGCTCCATATAAGTTTTCTTTGGGCTTATGAATAGTGCTGAAATTCTTTTATAATGGGCCCAAGTGACTCATTGGGTGCTGCATTGGGTATTTTAATGGGTTGGGCTATATGTATATTTCGGGTTGTGGGCGTTTTTAGAATAGTGTCAAAGCACTTTAAAATAGGCCCAAGTAAATTGACATTATTTGGGATATTCAAATGGGTTGGGCTTATTGGGCTAATTTATTAAGTCCAAATATTTTATTGGGGGCCCAATTAATTATTTAGTTAAAAAATGGGCATGTACAACTACCAAAAGGAAAATTTAAAAAAATATATTTTGTTTTTTAAATCCTTATTCCATCTTTAAATACCAGAATAATCAAAATGAAGAAGAAGAAGAAGAAGAAGAAGAAGAAGAAGAAGAAGAAGAAGAAGAAGAAAGAAAGAAAGAAGAAGAGGAAGAACCTGGGCATTGCTGGTCTCTAGAACAGGCGAGAGAGAGAGAGAGAGAGAGAGAGAGACAATGCGAAAGAGGGAGAGAGACAAAACGTTTGCTACTGGTAGCCTATACCCATTAAAAAAGATCCAATGACCATGATTCAGTCGTAAGATCCAAAGGCTAAAAACCCCTAACAGGACCATCCCGTTATTTCTAAATGGCGGGACCTAAGTCTTACCCCTAGAATTGGATGCCATATCTGTGATTAGTTTTATGAGAAATGATGGGATCCTTTTCACACAATGACAGTGAGTGAATAGCTTCTTTGTACATAAGACTTTCAGTTGTAAAGGTGATTGTCACGTTAAGAGTTAACCACACCATTTAGGAAAACTCTAGGGATATTCTGACATAGCCAATTTGAGAGAAATCATTGAACGGCCTCATCAATGTCAATGGTACATCCACCCAACTTAAAATGTCATGTGTTTTAATTTAATGACTCAGCTAAATAATCTTTAACAAACAAAAATTAAAATGACTAAACAATTCCCCGTTGGATCTAGCTTCTTATCACTCCCTATAATCACCCTAGAATAATTATAGAATACTTTGGGAGTACATTAAATGTGTACTCTTTCTCTCACATAAATGGTAAACATGTTAATTAAATTCATAGTGGGACTCACTATTCATGTGAGAGGAGAGAGTATGCATTTAATGTACTCTCGGAATATTCTATAATTTTCCACCATGCACATAGGTAAACTGTAACCAACAAATGACATATCCCATATTTGAATCAAACTTCCTATGACTGTTAAGGATTGTTGTTCTCCTTGGTATCATCGTCATCGACATTGCTATAGACAACAAGGGTGGGGTCAGAAGCTTGTGAAGCCTTGGCATTCTTCTTCCGCTTTCCGTGGTGACATCATTTGGTTTTATGCGAGTTCTTTGCAATTTTCCTACCCCAATGAAATCTAAGCTCTTCTGGTTTTGGATTTAGTAGGGGTTTTGTTCGGATTTAAGGAAGGAGAGTGCAACTCTAGTTTTAAAATTGGAGGAGAGTGGAGTGGTAAGAGTTTGGGGGAGTATTGATATGGAGAAATGGTGGTGGTGGTGATGG
Organism: Fagus sylvatica; assembly: GCA_907173295.1. Lineage (NCBI taxonomy): Eukaryota > Viridiplantae > Streptophyta > Magnoliopsida > Fagales > Fagaceae > Fagus > Fagus sylvatica. The sequence goes on from OU015767.1 coordinate 16,348,021, forward strand.
GATTTGATGTGTGAGGAGTTTTTGTGTTTAAGAAAGAGCGCCAAATTTTATTATGCGGAGAGGCAAAAAGCAGCCACTGCTTTGTTGTCTGATTGTTTAGGTCATTGTGTTAAATGGTTGAAAGTTGGATTTGACGGTGTTGTTTTGGTCTTTTTAATTTATTGTTGTTGTATGCTCATCTAGCCTAGTCTTAAATTTAAAATACATAAAAAAAATTTATTGGGTGGGTGGACCACTGGACATTGTTAACGTGGTTCACTTGGTAGATTGAATAATTTCTCTCAATTTCACAATCGGTCATGTTGTGATTGGTGGAAGTATTAAAAAAAAATAATAATAATAATTTGGTATCAATTGTTGGACTATGTGATTTCACAATTAGTTGCAGTGACAGCTCCAACATGTTGTTTTTTGTGGAAATTCAAAAAATAGAGTTGGTATTAGTGATGAAACCATATGATAGTGATTATTTATCACTCACAACGTGTCGCTTTAGCAGGTTGTGAAATTGGATATGTTCGTAGGAAAATTTCACACAAGTTAAGACCAAAAAAAAAAAAAGGGTTAAGAAATTCACACCCTTTTTTTTTTGGTAGGCCCAAGTCCGGTTTATGTGAGTCACGTTGTGAATTTTTTGGTGAAAACTTTTGTGCTGTGGCAAGGTTATGAAAAAATAAAAAATAAAAAATAGAGCCAAAGAGCTACTAATTTTGTAGCCCAGTTATGCTATAAATACAACCAATTTTACACCTTTTTCACAACTTGTTATATGACAGGTTGTGAGTAGTAAACAATCATTATTGCATTGTCCCACCACTAGTAGCACCTTTATTTTCTGAATATTTTCATCAATCACAACCTACCACTTCAACAAGTCGTGAAAAAGGGTGTGAAATTAAGTGTCTCTAAACTTATTCTTTTTTAGCCTACACCATCATCTTAATTGAGCCGCCCATGTTCCAACTTCCAAGCTTGGCTTTTCACTGCCCCGAAACTTTCCTTGGCCAAAACCGTCACAAGTTTGGTCACCATAATTTCTATTATGTTTTTTTATTATGATTTTTAAAACCGAACTAGTCAAATTAAACTGGAAAGATGAGTGGTTCCCAATTCTCTAGGTTCGATCAGTGGTCGAACTAGTAATGTCATAATTAATTTAATTAATAATTTTAAAATTATATAAATAAATATATATAAGTTTATAAGTTATACTAATAACTAATAATATTTAGTTAAAAAAATTTTATGTGAGTCTTTTTTTCACATCTTATTTAAGAAAATAAAAATAACAAATCATAACTAAACTGATTAACGTTACAAAATAATCATCCTAAAACCACAAAGATAATAATTCTTCAATAAAATCAAATAAGTTCTATATGGTGCATATCTCTTTCGATGTATTAACATAGCAAACATAGTGTAAAAAAGATATTATTGTAACATCCTTGCATAGTTTGGATTAGGTGTTGGTTAAATCGTCAGCTTACTTCATTGGGATGATAACTTTTTCCTTATTTACCCAAAAAAAAAGAAAAAAGAAAAAAAGATGCTAATCACTTAATGCCAAGCATTCTATACTTCACTAATCAAAATAAATGCAAAAAGTTAAAGACTTAAAAAGAAAAAAAATAAAAATAAATTCACACATGACAACGGGGAGCATATCAAATGCAATTGCTAAATATGCAATCTAATAAAAATAGGACACATTAACCCTAAGGGGTTGGCCCAAGTGGTGAAGGCCTTGGTCTTGAAGGTTTGCTCCCTTCAAGATCCAAGATTCAACACCTCTTGGGTGCAATAATTCCTTGGGGCCAACCCCCTGGTGAAAAGCCAGCGACACATTAACTAAAATTTCCAAATAGACAATTTAAAGCTAGCTCATCAACTAAACTCACACATCACCATCTCACATTTTATCGGTAACGAAACAATCCCAGTTCTCTCACATCTCCGATCACTGCTGGCATCCATGGTATCAGTCATCAGAAGTCAGAACTCTATCTTTGCTCAATTACCCTCACGCCTACACCGGATTTGGCACCAGCAAGTGTAATCGCTCTCCTTTCTCTCACAAATCACTCCCTTTTCGATTTCCAATCCCAAATCTCAAATGGGTTTCCACCATAATCTCCACACCTCCTCAGCTTTCCCAATAATGCAGAACACCATCTTTGTCTCTTCTTCACTGGAACAACAAATCAAATCTTGCTTATCCATTTGGCCATCTCTAAAGGCCAACAAATCCATTTCTTGGTCTTGAAACAATGGATTTGAACAGTTTTATTTTGAACAATTTGATTAATATTAATATGTATGCGAAATGGGTCATTTTTTTATTCTTTTTGTAAGTGGCATCCTTTGTCTTGTAAAACTATAGTTGTTGGGTGTGAAAATCGGGCAATTGGAATGCTCCCCAATTGTTTGAGATAATGCCTAGTAAAGTTGTGTCTCATACACCACATACTATGATAATGGATCTGGCCCAAAATGATTGTTGGTCCAAGGCGTTGAATCCGGTGGAGGCAGGGGTGACTAAGCAGTGAGGGAGATTAGGACGCCATGGGTGGAAACTGAAGGTTGGGAGAGTTGAGGTTGTTTGGTTACAAAGATAAGGTGGGACATATTGGAAGAGGATTGACATCCTCTTATTCCCTCCAATTTTTAGTTAGAGTTATGCATATAGCACTTATTTGATTTTGTGTAGTTTCCATGAGTGTTTTAAGACTGTTGGATTTTTTTAAATACTACATGTCTTTTATCTAGTTAAAAATTAGAGGAAATTGGAGGATGCAATGAGAGAGGATCCTTTCCCGAACATATTTGGTGTAATATGAGTTGTAATTGTTGAGTTGTCTTTGAATTGCCTATTTTTCATTTTTAATTGATGTTTCTTATTTTTATTAGGCCACCTATTACACATTGTAGAGATTTCATATTTAGTAATTGTAGCTGATATGTGACCAATACATATAATCCAATACATTTGTCCAAAATGCAATTTCCAAAATAAAATAATAAATGAGGAAGCAATTTCTTTTTCTTGTTTTGACAATTTAGGAAGCAATTTGCATCCATCATTACAAACTAAAAAAATAAAAATAAAAATATCATAAATGAGGAAACAATTGCCATCCAAGCAAAACCCAAGGAAGAAATAATCAAATATTGTACAAATTACATAACGTTTAAAAAAATCACGAATGAAGAAACAATTGCTTGAAATCAAGCAAAAAATGAGGAAGTAATAAATATCACCGTCCATCAAGCAATAAAGATGATTTTGGCATAATCGGATGAATAGGTCCGGTTCATTGGTTTTTTGGTTGAACCTCCGGTTCTTGGGTTTTCCTAAGTTCTTTTAAGAATTTTGGCTTTTATGAAGAACTAGATCGGGCTAAAGTTTCGTTCCCGATTCAACAAGTCGAACTGACTAGTCTGCTCTGATTTTTAAAAACATCATAGGCTCCATATTAGAGTGTGTACATGCCCATTTTTTTTTAACCAATACCTGGACGGGGCCCCCAATAAAATATTTGGGCTCAATTTAATATTTAAGAGGTCAGCCCATTAAATCCAACTCATTAAAAATGTCCATACAGCACCTATTAAACCATGTGGGCCTATTTTAAAGTGTCTCATTACTATTTAAAGGCCCAAAACAGACCCACATAAAGCCCACAACCCAAAATGCACTAATATTATAGTCATTGGATCCGAACGCTATTGGGTTAAATGGAAGAAGCAGTTGGAGCCCAACGAGTGGACAACCCAGCACCTCAGTTGGTCATAGACAGCCCGTCCGTGGGCCCCAAAGGCCAGAAATCACAGCTGGAGGTTATGGGCTCTATGTCTGCCACGAGTGGAGCCCACGTGATGTCATCTTGTCATTATAAAAAAGGCAAACATTGGCTGCCTACCCCTCTATTGGTACCGGAAGTCTTCTTCCTCGAGCCTTCCCCTGTTGATTCCAACACAACCAGCTTACCATGGCCCTTCATCTCACCGGAAATTATGGATTCTGATACTATTTTTGTGGCAGACCTATGGGTAAAAGCTTAAAGACCGTTGGACACATCCAAGATACATGGGGAATGGGAAAACTCCATGACCCATGTCCATCTCAATCCCGAAAAGGACTCAAGGAGTAGCCCCAAGGCCTAGACCCGTGAGGGTACTACTCTCCTTATGTGGTTCAGACTTGAGGAGTGTGGTTTGGTGGAGGGGATTGAGTCCCAAGATCTGGGCAACCATTAAGCTGCTGTCACCTGGTCTACTGGGGGGCATAGTGACAAGCTTGTGAAAACCAAGGTCAATAGAAACATGCATGGTCTAACCTTTCACAAAAACCAACCCATTAAGCATTAAATGCTTCTGAGAAGATCATTTTAAAAGTTAAGGAAGCTCTATTCCGAAATTAAGGGATAACCTTACTTATTTTCACTTATGGAATACTTTCAAACTTTTTCCTTAAGAAAAATATCATTTATGGTTAAGTTTAGAAGTCCATGGGCTTAAGGGAAATCATAAAACTTGATCTTCCCATCAGTTTAGACTATCCTAATCACTCCTATAAATAGGATTGATTGGATTCTTAATCGGATCATCAACCCCATCACCAAGATCATCACCATCAGAACAACAACATCCCAACAACAACTCAAGAAATTACCACAATTAATTCAACTAAAGAGAGGATTTTCTCTAGGAACCAATTACCTCATTTTCTAGAGCACTCTTTAGAAGAAAACCATAGAGAATAGGAGTCTTTAGGTCATCCTCAACCTAGAAACCCTAGATCCAACCCAGAAACAGAATCCCAACTAAGAAGATTGAGATTCACTGCTCAATCTTCTTTATTCCCCAGAAAGCTCCCGTAGCAGATGTCTGGGCTGAAATCTTAGAAAGTCTTAATAATGTCATAATACCTTCCAACCCTTGACCTAGCTCCACAAAAGACCTACACACATCCCTCCCTCACCCTCATGCATGTCTCATTGGCGCTAACTCTTTCCCACCAAGTCAACTCTTTTTTTGTCTCAACAAGTTTATCATTATTAATTGCCTGCCTTACGGCAGATGTCAGCAGAAGCATGGAAAGCACGTGTTCTGGCCATCTTTGATTAAAGTTATTATATTGCAAGCCTGATCCAGCTGAGGAATAGTGGAAAGCTCAGCCCAATAGCTGTTCTTTGGGTTTTCTTGTTGGCAATATCACCTTGACAAGCCTTCTTGGTCTTTGTCCTATTTTACTTGGACTTCATAATCTTGGCTCTCAAATATTTTTGGAAGATGCCCCATTAGCCCTTGGGCCAGACTTTCGACCCTCGGTTGAATTTTGGGTTCGACTCCCTCTTCTCAAGACCCAAGCCCACGTTGTGATCGCCCTCGGCGCGACACGTGGCATCAACACAAAAACACCCCTCACAGAGTGTTACCTTATTAAAAGAAATATCATTAGATCAAAGCATGACCTTACATGATTATTGTAAATTAAATTTGTTAAATGTTATGATCTTCAAGATTAAGGGAAAACAATTCAATACTTTGAGAAATATTCTCTCTTTTCACATTAATAATGTGTTTCACCATAAATTTAATTAATAAAATCTATTATTATGTGATGAGATGAATCTATATATATATTAAAAGAATTATCTAGACATTTGGCAACGTCTTCTGCAGTTAGAATAGGGTGATCCACCTTCTTCAACAACCCGGCTTGCCATCTCCAAAATTACCCTCGCTCTACTTCTCATTTCCTCAACTTCTTCTTCCACAATAAGTCATGTCACTGCCTTCAAAATGGCTTCCCTCTTCATAGTATCCTCCACCAATCTTCACCATTGATCTGATACCATGAGTTCATTTTGGCCTTTGAATTTCGAGGCAAATAATCAAGACCATGTGAAATGTGGTAGAATTTCATAAATATCAATCATTTAGATAACAAATTCTTTTTTTAGCATTATAATTTTTCAATTGGATTAGCCACCCTGAAAAAAGCTCTATGGGATCCAATCATCTAACATGGATACTTAATTTCAAAGATTTGAGAATTAGTAGGATAACTCACAACTCCGAGTTATACTCCGAGTTATAACATTGAGTTATAGTTTTATCATCATTCAATGAGTTTTTCATCATTCAATTCTTCATTTATTATGGATTGACATTTCTATCCTAATCATTTTCTAGGGAATGAGCATGACTATCACAAAGATAATATTGTGAGAATATGACTTTTGGTGAATTTCCATAAAGACTTTGATATGCTTCATGGAATTATTTTCTGTAATATATCATTTTGTTCATACAATCTTTGAATGGTGAAATTTCACGTTTGTATTTCATAAATTTCATTCGATTCAAAGTAATCCCACAAAGTTGAACCATGAAGTTGGTTCAATATGGCCACATATTCTTTAATTTGATTCCACTTGGCCTCATCTTCTTCAAATTGATTTAATATGGCTTTAATATGGCTGTGTTTTCTTGAATATGGTCAAAGATTTCATCAAGTTTAACTCTTAGGAATCTCTCATTTAATTTTCATACTCTCACTATGGTTTCCAATTTGTTTGAACAATAATGAATAATTTTCCATTCTAACTAGAGGAATTGATTCAACTTCAAGTGTTTTTTAATGGATACGATAATGCCTCAATCAAGAGAACTTTCTTGGCAAAGAGAGTTTATGATAAAAACAATAACAATAATTAAAAAAGCGCAAGTACAATAAAAAAATTAAGGATTTGCAGGAGCTCACTTGCATCAAATTGAAGAGCACAATACAAGAATGCTGAAGGCTAAATTACAATGCAATGACTAAATGGTTACAAGGAGATTCAACATACTTCTACTTGTAGATGAACCACAATAACTATTCTTAAGACTAGGATAAAGAAGACAAGTTTTAGTGTGGCTACCAAACTAACTACTAATCAAGATAAGGGGATAGATTATTCACCCCATGACATAATTTTCCAAATCACATGTAGTGTGGCTACCAAATTAATATATGACATGGCTGTCATCTTACATGTGTTATTCTTTTAAAGATTCAACGTGGCTTTATGCCAATTATAATTAATTATTAATACTTTACTTAATCAAGAAATCACCATCTTGATTTTATTATTGAGACTAGAGTGATCTCGATTTTGTTCTCAACTCTCAAGACGACAAAGGTCTCGATTTTGTGACCACATATTGGTCTTGATATTAACACTAAACTCAACATTATTTTTATGGTATAAACAATGACTACAAATTTACATTCCTCTTTCAATTTTCATTGTTACGAAATGATTTTAGCTCCTCAATCAAGGCATGAGTATCACTATACGAAGATCCACCAACTTCAACAGCTCTCTTAGCCTTCTCTGCAAGCTCTCTAACTCGCCTTCTCATCTCCACCACCTCATCACCACCACCCATAAACTTTTTCACTGCCACCTCCACCTTCTCCCTCCCTATAAACGCTTTCTCTGCAGAACCAATCGTCACCCACTCAATGCTCCCAACTTGAACCCCAATGCCCAACACATTAGTAATCAATTTCTCATTGTAGAACTGTTCAGCAGAGAGAGGCCATGTAATCATAGGCACACCAGAACACACTCCCTCCAACATAGAGTTCCATCCACAATGAGTCATGAACCCTCCCACAGCACCATGTTCTAATATCAACAACTGCGGTGCCCACCCTCTTATTACCAATCCCTTTTTCGATTCCTTAATCCTCTCTTCAAATCCTCCTGGAAGGCAATTTTCTTCATCTTCGATGGTTTTTCCAACTACCCAAATGAATGGATGGTTGGAAGCCTCAAGAGCATGAGCAATCTCAGAGAACTGTCCAGGAGCAAAGCGGGGTTTGCTTCCGAAACCAATATAAAGAACGGAATTGGGTTCTTTATCATCCAGCCACCTCAAACAACTTTGCTCATCAATTGAGGCTTGTTTGCCTCTCTCAGCCTTATCAGCAACATTTCTGTTACATAGAGAAGCTGGTCCTACAAGCCAAGCCTTCTTTCCCATCTCCTTTCTGAAATACTCTGCATAAGCTGGCTCCAACTCATAAAAACTATTAACCACAGAACCAAAACTCTTCTCTTCTGCATTTGCCATCTTACCAAAACGCCCAGATTTCTCTCTAACAAAAATAGGAAGCTGAGACCTTGTCAATTCGATCCGATCAGGAAGACCCGGCACTAAAAAAGGCTCATAATCCGAACCCACTTTCTCATGTGGTGCATAACGTCTTGTATTCTCTGTAACACAACCAGGGAAGCAACCACTACCATTGAAGATAATACTTCTAATTTTGAGCCCGTCGATAAACTCAGCCGCCCAACGGTGAAACATGTCGAAGACGATGCAGTCGGGTCGGTGTTCGATGAGGTAGAGCCTGAGAGGTTCTTGGAGGACTGTGGTGTCTGTGAAAGGGGCGGCGAACATGTCTGATTCGGGCGAGACAGTGCCGTCTGGTAATTGAAGGGCGTGGATGGAAATTGGGTGGCCAGATTTTTGGTCACGGAGGATGGAGTTTTGGAATTGAAGGGCGTTAGTGGATGTGACTACGATGGTGGATTTGGCTCCGTGGGCTGCAAAGAGCCGAGCTATGTCTATCATTGGGATCTGGTGGCCTCCACCCACAAAGGGAAAGAAGCACATTTCGACTCTAGTAGCTTCTGAGGCCATTGAATCACAGAGAGAAAAAGAGAGAAAGGAGAATGGAGAATGGGTAGCATAAAAAGGAATCGTATGTTCGAGTTTTATTAGAGTTCCACAAGCATAGTTATAGGCTTTAAACATGCTATGACGCTAACGTCATTGCTGACATATACTTTGATTGAGATTTCATGTTTTGTTTTTTTGGTTGCTCAGTTTTCTTGCCAAGTGAAGTGAGCAGAGCAAGAATTCGATGCCATCTATGATTGGTTTTAAGGAAAATGACGGGATACTTATTACATTCAGTCACAGCAGCAAGACTTTCAGTTGGCCTCTATGTGGTCGATACTCTTTAAAGTCTTACGTAATAATTGACCACACTACTACATAGACTAGTAACTTTCACATGCGTTATAAAAAAGGGAGATGAAGAAGAGCTACTAATTAATTTTGTAGCCTGCATGATCATCTTAATTGAACCGCCCATGTTTCAAGCTTGGCTTTTTTGGTCACCAAAATTTCTACTTTATTCGTATGATAGGTTCAAATCATATCTGATTTATATATATGTTTCTTTTCCTGAATGATAAAAGCATATCTTTACATGTTTAATGTAGACTGCAGAGTACAAATTTTATGATCTTTAAGAGTGAAGGGTCGACCCTAGTTCCTCAATTAATGCTTTTTTTTTTTTAATTCCCATTAATTCTTCTCCCACCATATGGCTTGTACACTACCTTCTCTACGGCTTCCCTCTTCACACACTCTCCCACCAATCTTCCCCATTGATCAGCACCAATACCTACCCAACTTTCAATAACTGAATCAGCAACTTGTCATTGTAAAAGTGCTTAACGAAACCCAGCCTTGTCATTATGGGCACCCCAGCTAACACTCATTCCAAACCGCATTCTATCCACAAGGAGTAAAAATAGCAGCTAATATATGGTCAACGATCAACCACCAAAGTAACCTGTTGAGGAAAGCCAACCTAACATAGAAAGGTCACTATAATATCTCCATGTAATCAAGAAAACCAAATTAACATGGAATGCAACAACTATATTCATAAAATCATATTGCAGAAGTGTAAGAATTTTGTTTATAAGAAGTGTGTATATAAGGAAGCTTTGTAACAGAGAAGACCGCCACAAAATAGAGAAATAACAGAGACTTTATGGACGTAGGCTTTCATGCTGAACCACGTTAAAATTTGTGTATTCTATTTTTTGCTCACTTTCATTTTTTACATGGTATCAGAGCACCATTGACCTCCATTGACTGCGTCCTGGGCCTCCATTTGAAGTTTCACAAACTAGAGCAAGAGTTTGGCTCTGCTCAGATTGCAAATAAAGCTACGAATATTGTCTCTCCCTATTCGAGATAAGGCTACTTCAATCCAAGTTAAGGATATCCTAATTCTCAGGTCCATCTAGATCTCAAAACTTGTTTGTTTGCTAGGAGAAAGTAACATTTGTCCTTAACTAGTGTTTTTTCTAGATTTATGTTTATTAACATATTCCTATTTACATATTTGTTATTATAGTTTATGTTGATTTACTCCAAAATATCAAAAAAAAAAAAATCGTTTTATTTGTAAATTTATTCCTTCAAAAACTTGGATCAAGCATGTGAAATATATGATGCAAATAACCTTTTTATGGTGCATAGTTAATAGTCAATTTGATTTATTTTTGTATATGAATTTGGGCAAGATTTGAAAAATACTATGTTTTAGAATTCAAATATGTTTTCAATCTTAACATCTTAGTATGACTATGATTTGGGCCCCGCCAATGGGATAAACATTGGCATCCGAAACTAGTTTCAATCTAATGTTTGCCACCGACCTTGTGTGGTTTTTGGGTCTTGTCATAGGGCTAAATGTGGTCTTGTCACCAAGGCTATTAGACATCTGTATTTAAGTATAATATTGTTGTTTTGCAACAAAAATGATATATATTTTATTTTATGAATCAAATCGAGTATTTGTCTATTTTAAATCATCTTATTAAACTCATTGTTTTTTAATTTTGTATTAATTAAGTATGTTGTCTTATTTAAAGACATGTATGCTTAATCTGACTAGTTAAGGGTATTGGTTATTTACTGGGCTTTCAAGCTTACCTTTCTCTTTCCCCATTTTAGATACTGAGGATTAGCTAGCGCAAACGTTGCAAGGGAGTAGCGTGGGAAGAAATTTAGGTATGATCGATTAGTAAGCATTTCATATTTGTTATTTTAGTGATTTTATGGGAGACCTTTATTTATTCAGATTTTTTGATGAAATGAATTTTAATTATTTGATATATTCTTAGTCAATGGATTATTTTGGAGACTTTATTCCAATGGTTTTATTATTTTAATTTGCTAGTGAGGCCTTGCACACTCTTAAAACAAAACTTTGTGAGTACGCGACCGCTGTCACGTGCCAGGTTATGATTTTGTAGACCTTGAGGCCAGGTTTGATCTATAAGGGAGCATATAATTCGTAGTATGAGAAAGAAATGTGATTTAAGGTTGTCATTCTGTTAAAAATATATTCGAATGTAAATTTCAGGGGTCTTATAAGCAATAAAGTTTGAATAGTTGTGGATTTTCTGGGATTGTCATTAAGTTTTGATCATTTTATTTTTTATTAGGTTTGATTTGTAGGTATTGACGGACAATTCATAGCATGAGACAACTGGAAATTTAGCATTTTGGGGTTGAGTTTCTTATTAGTCTTGACAAAATTGGAATTCGTAACATTCTAGTATTATTTTATATTGAATGTAGGTTACAATGCCACCATGTAACATGAGATTTATATATGGCCGGGCATTCCCAATGAAATCACAATTATAGACTTGAAAATCATATTGTGATTTTATAGGTTTTGTATAATGGAAAACTTTGATCTATATGAAAATCTATAGGTTTAATTATGAGAGGTAGTCATTATGTGTTTTGAGATATGTTCAGTGTAATGATTAGTTCTTGTTCATTTTTTCATGGATTTGGAAAATGTATTCTAAGGGTTAAAGTTTTGATACCACGGGTGTGATTTTTTTTTTTTTTCATTTATTTGATATTAAGTTAATGGATTGAATCTATCGATTAGAGACAAATTCTGATTTTACAAATGGTATAGAATGCAAAGGTCAGTGCTATCATTAAATTAACTCATGACTCATATTTCAATAGGATGTTCCTTGAGTTCGGTTTGGATTATGGTGACCAGAGATCAAATTTTGGAATAAAGTGATTTTTTTTTTTTTTTTTTGGTAATAGCCACGGACATCACAAAATGAAGAAGTGACTAGTAGTGAAGGAAATGAAATAATTGATGAAGATAGGAATGTCTAACAAAAGCTACTATGTGGCCAGGATTAAAAGAGGTTGCTTGGCTTTACTTTCTTCCCTCTGATAGGACTGCCACAGTAGATACATGGCTTCTTTCATCATAAGATATTCCAATAAGGCAATGACATATTTTTATTTGCATTTAAGAAGATCAATCAGAACCAAGAAGTTACAGACTTACAGTAATTAACTACCACATTTTTTTTTTCCTTTCAGCAACATATATGCATCTATTGATAAAAAGAAAAAGGTGTAGTGGTACATAAGAAGTTAAGCCCTGTCAATGACCCGCTAATTTTCATTGATTTTCCTGAGAGACTTGAGCTCTTTTATGAGAGCTACAATATTGTTATAAGAAGAGCCACCTTTTTCAACAGCTCTCTTGGCCTTCTCTACAAACTCTTTTGCTTGCTTTCTAATTTCCACTACTTCAATTTCTTCAGTACTACCCAGTAACCGATTCACTGCCTTTGTCACTCTATCCCTCTCAACTATCACTCTCGGTGGTGCCCTCCAATCTACGCAATCCTCATAGCCAATGGAAATCCCCACCTTCAACACATCAATTATAAGCCTTTCATTATAAAATTGCTCATTGCCCAATGGCCATGTTATCATAGGCACGCCAGCACTCACACCCTCCATAATTGAGTTCCATCCACAATGATTCATAAACGCTCCCACAGCTAGGTGTTCTAATATCAAAAGTTGTGGAGCCCAACCCTGAATTATTAACCCCTTCTTTGATTTCATCACCCTTTCTTCAAATCCAACCGGAAGCAATTCTTCTTCTTCTACCTCCCCGTCTGATGATTTCAAAACTCTTCCGACCACCCAAATGAATGGGTGGTCGGAAGCCTCGAGACCATAAGCAATCTCGAGGAGCTGACTGCGAGACAAACGAGGCAGACTTCCAAAACTGATATAAAGAACAGATTCATGCTCTTTGGAGTCAAGCCAGTTCAAACAAGTATACTCATCAATGGAAACTTTAATACCTCTATCAATCTTATCCATATTGCTCTTATTGCATAGTGAAACAGGACCAATTTGCCACACTTTCCTTCCCATCTCCTTCTCATAAAAATCCGCATAAGCTATCTCCAAATCTTGAAAGCTATTGACAACAGCCCCATAACTTCTCAGCTCAGACTCTATTCCTGCCTTAAGAGACAAAGCAAACACGTGATTTGGATTTTTAGCATACTCTGGCAACATGGATTTCTTTAACTCGATCTTGTCCGGCAGCCCTGGCAAAACAAATGCCTCTGTATCCGAAGCCACCTTCTCATACGGTACATAGCGTCTGAGACTCTCTTTTATGCAGTGAGAGAAGCAACCGGTACCATCAAAGACAATCCTTGGTATTCCTAGCCCATTGGCAACATCTGCGGTCAACGGATACACCCCATCAGAGACAAGGCAATCAGGTTTGGTTTCACGGAGGAGCTGTTCAAGCTGGTCTTGCAGCTTCATGACGGCATTATGCAGCTTCATTAACATGATGGTGGAATTAGTAGTGAGCTCGTTCTCGCAACCTTCTGGTAAACCGAATTCTTCAGCTGGAAAGTTAAGGGTGTGGAAGCTAATGTCATGGCCTAATTCTTGGTCTCGGTGAATTGGGTTTTGAAAGAGGAGGGCATTGTGGGGTGTGGTTACTATGGTGGACTTCACTCCATGAGATGCAAATACTCTAGCCACGTCTATCATAGGGATCAAGTGGCCTCCCATTATGTACGGGAAGAAGAATATATGTAGCTTTGGAGGTTGTGAATCCATGAATGTGGTATGAACTACGAAATGCTATTCTTGTGTCCCTTACTCTCTGGTATCAACTATGAAATGTTACTCTTTTTCCTAGCTTGAACTATGTTGCCTGGCACATATAGGACTAAATTGATAAGATATGATTGGTAAATGTTATTTCAACAATCATAATGATTGCACATTCCATCTTTTGTTGGGAAATGTTATTCCAACAATAATAATGATTTCATTTCACCTTGCTTTTTTTCCCCTTATTATAATAAAATTCTTCTATTTGATTTTATGCTCCATTAATCATAATATGTATGAAGAAATATATTTGGTTTTCTTCCTTTTTAAATTTTAGTTATTTTATAGAAAAAACAAAAAAACAAACTTGTGGCAAGCTATCATTTATGGAGTATAAAAGGGATTACTAACGGGTGGGATAAAACATTTTTTTTTTTTTTGGCGTTAGTATGAATTAAATTTAATAAACCAAACAATAGTAAATATAAATAATAAATCTCTTTTTCATCTTAACAAAACAAAAACAAAAACAAAAAAGTTTAACTTACACAATAAATTTCATTATTTTTGTGTTGGCAGTTGTGATTAGTATATAATAAAATAATGTCAATAGTAAAGCCATGTAAAAATAATGTTACACCAATCATAATTTGTGATCTTAATTAGTTATGGAATTTGTTGTATTTCTATTATTACTGAAAAATTATATTTTATATCTTTTTTTGGGGTCACTTCTATTGCTCACATCGCCTTGTCAAATTATCCCGTTGGCTACTTATAAAAGAGAAAGTAAGCCACCTAACTTTTTCATAGTACCAAGTTGGTGACTTGATTTGATAGAAATTGGGTGTGTGTTGGACCACATGTCTAGTCCCCAGCTAGTGGCATAATCATGATTTGTTGGTATATATATATATATATATATATATATAATATATGTATTATGATGTGAAAAAAAATAAAGGTTAAATTATTGTTTTTATCCCTAAACTTTGTATGAAATTCGTTTTTCGTCTATAAACTTTAAAAAAGTTCGTTTTTACACATGAATTTCGTCTTTTTAAACAAAAGAGTTTAGGAACGAAATTCATGTGTAAAAAAGAAAATTTTCAAAGTTCAAGGGCTAAAAACGAACTTCATGGAAAAATTAAGGAGTGAAAATAATAGTTTACCCAAAACTAAACAATAATAAGAAGAAATATGTCACAATAATCAACAATAAAACTCACAGTGAATGCAGAATGAGTAGATGCAAACTGATCAAGGTTAGTGTATCACACTATGTCCTTAAGATGGATTTCGCCTCTCACACTATTATCTTAGTGGTGCTTTAAGATCCTTGAACGATTGTCTCGCAAGATATAATGATTAACGGCACGCAGAAAAAGCACAAGCAATCCCCATCCCAATGAATGTAACCTGTGTCCCTTTCTCTCTCTTGACTTATGCAAATGAGACTCTCAAAATCGTAGCAAATAAATAACTCAAAAGCAACCACTTCAAATTAATGAGAGGACACCCTACATATAAATAGAGTCACACATATTCGGAAAAGATACAAGATGAACAGTTACAACTATTCAATATAACATTTTATAAAAAAGACACTCTTTGTGAGAATAGATAAATTGGGCGGACTGGGCCTAACTCACATGGCCCGTTTAACCCACTTTTAGGAGACAATTTCTCATTCACTTATATCCAAATTTTCAACTGATTTCAATTCAAGTGGTAAGAAAAAATGAAAAATAACTACCTTCTTCACAAAGTGAGGAATTTAAGTGGCAGAAATCAATTTCCCACATATTAATGAAGGGAGAACTAAAGCAGTGGAATAAACAGTGTCAACAAGTCTTCAAAACTATTAAAGGAATACATATACAGAACACACATTCTAGTTCTTCCATAACTAAGAAGACCAGGACTCTTGTACCTCTTGGTTATAAAGGATGCATTGGGTAGAATGCTGGCCTACGGGGGAGATAAGCACGTCATCTGAAACCTAAGTAAGGCTTTTCAGTTTTCACGGCTACGAGAATAGGTATAATGCCATTGAGCAATCATGCTTCACATTAATGTGGGTTGTACAAAAACTATAGCACATCCTACCGGCCTACCAAGTTTGGTGATCGATAAGATAGATTCTTAAAATTATCTATTCAAGAAACCCGCCTTGAACATCTGGTTGGCTCAGTGGCTAATATTATTGGTGGAATTTGACGTAGTGTACATAGCAAGAAAGATCCACAAATATATCCACAATTTCCACACCAGACATCACAACCCCTTGAAGTGAAACTTAAATTGCTAATTTTTGAATGAAGTGAAAAGAAGTAGTATGAGGTTAAGTGAGATAATCATTACCCTTTATTAAAAGACTTGAGTTCTTCAATGAGAGCTTCAACATTGTTATAAGAAGAGCCACCTTTTTCAACTGCTCTCTTGGCCTTTTCTCCAAATTCTTTCGCTCGCTTTCTAATTTCCTCTACTTCAACTTCTTCACTACTCAATAACCGATTCACAACCTTTGCCACCCTATCTTTCTCCACTATCACCCTCGGTTGTGTCTTCCAGGGTACACACTCCTCATTGCCAATAGAAATCCCAACCTTCAACACATCAATCATTAGCCTTTCATTATAAAATTGCTCGGATGCAAGCGGCCATGTTATCATAGGCACGCCAGCACTCACACCTTCCATGATTGAATTCCATCCACAATGGTTCATATACCCTCCCACAGTTGGGTGTTCTAATATCAAAAGTTGTGGAGCCCATCCTTGAATTATCAACCCTTTCTTTGATTTCATCACCCTTTCTTCAAATCCAACGGGAAGCAAATCTTCTTCTTCTTCTTCTTCTTCTTCTTCTTCTTCTTC
This sequence comes from Fagus sylvatica, assembly GCA_907173295.1. Classification (NCBI taxonomy): domain Eukaryota; kingdom Viridiplantae; phylum Streptophyta; class Magnoliopsida; order Fagales; family Fagaceae; genus Fagus; species Fagus sylvatica. The sequence continues at coordinate 16,364,697 of OU015767.1, forward strand.
TTCTCCATCTGATGATTTTAAAATTTTTCCGACTACCCAAATGAATGGGTGATCGGAAGCCTCAAGACCATAAGCAATCTCGAGGAGCTGACTAAGAGATATGCGAGGCATGCTCCCAAAGCTAATGTAAAGAACAGAGTCATGTTCTTTGGAGTCGAGCCAGTTCAAACAACTATGTTCATCAATGGAAGCTTTAATACCTCTATCAACCTTATCCATGTTGCTCCTATTGCAAAGTGACACAGGGCCAATTTGCCACACTTTCCTTCCCATCTCCTTATACAAATCCACATAAGCTAGCTCTAACTCATGAAAGCTATTGACAACAACCCCATAACTTCTTAGCTCAGCCTCTAGTGCTGCTCTAAGAAACAAAGCAAACCCATGACTTTGGCTTTTCGCATAATCTGGCAACATGGATCTCTTTAACTCGATCTTGTCCGGCAGCCCTGGCAAAACAAAAGCTTCTGTATCCGAAGCCACCTTCTCGTGCGGTACATAGCGTCTGAGACTCTCTTCTACGCAGTGAGAGAAGCAACTGGTACCATCAAAGACAATCCTCGGTATTCCTAGTCCATTGGCGATGTCTACGGTCCACGGGTACAACCTATCGGAAACAAGGCAATCAGGTTTGGTTTCACGAAGGAGCTGATCAAGCTGGTCTTGCAGTTTCATGGTAGCATCCCTCAGCCTCCGAAACATGTTGGCGGAAGTAGTAGTGAGCTCATTCTCGCAACCCTCAGGTAAACCGAATTCTTCAGAGGGAAAGTTGAGGGTGTGGAAGCAAATATCATGGCCTAAATGTTGGTCTCGGTGGATTGGGTTTTGAAAGAGAAGGGCATTGTGGGGTGTGGTGACTATGGTGGACTTCACTCCATGAGATGCAAATACTCTAGCCACGTCTATCATAGGGATCAAGTGGCCTCCCAGTATGTATGGGAAGAAGAACATATGCAGCTTTGGAGGTTGAGAATCCATGAATATTTATGTGATATGAACTATGAAATGCTATTGCTATATATATATATATATGCCTCAGGCCCTCACTTTGGGGACAATCATATTGATTGCATATAGCTGAGGGCTCATACCCCAACACATATTCCACGCTCCAATCTCTGGGGTCTAATATATGGATGTGATCACATGTAATTAACTTTACGTTGATCAGAAATTCATTGGAATACGTACCCTTTGACGAAAGGATTGAGTCCAGAGTCCAGAGAGTACTCCAGACATGGATCTTGTTGTGAATGAAAACAGACAAAACATAGCAACGTCGCAAAGTTAATGGCCTTCCTAATAATTCACTACACCCTTTTCCCCTTCGCCACCGCATTTTATACATCAAAATGCGTGGGTGGGGGGGGACCGATCTTATTGGTTTTCTAAAATCGGATAACTGCACATAATCCAATAATTTTTCTCAACTTTCTCAATCGGATAGCCTTGCAACTCCACGCATCTCCAAAACCACATGTGCACCCCACATTCTCAAAAGACAATGACTTGGAATCGTCAGCATTGCTATAGGCTATAGCCAACATGATGCAATTGTTTATTGTTGATTAATAGTGCTACCTGTGTATATAGCATCTCAAGAAGACTTCTTTTTCTACTTTAACTAAAAAATAAGATCAGATTCTTAGAAAAGCAATTAATGATGTTATATTCAACAATAATAAAGGAATTTTGTTTGGCATCAAGTTTATTTTATGGAATAACTTTTTCTAGCCCAATGGCTCATAAACTTTTTTATTAGAGGCATAATGAGTAATGACATTTTAAGACAATCAGGGTGGCATTGGCAAAGTGCGCGATCGTTCCGCCCAAAACTTTTTAAAACCCTTGTAATTTAGATTGGTCTCAAAAAAAATTTTTTTTTTTTTTTTTAATAATATAATACTATAAAAAAAATTTGAAATTGCCCAAATATTAAAATTAATTTTTTGAAATAAGTCAAACAATAAGTTATTTCTCTAATTCAAGTCTCAATAATAATAAAATAACCCTAAAAAGGTCAAAATAAATAATTTCAACTCCTTTCCATAATTTAGCTATCTATCACTTTGACAACCTAAGATATGCAAAAGTCATTCACTCATTCTCTCTCAAATCAATTATTCTATCTCTCTCTCCACTCAATTATTCTCTTCATATGACTCTCTCTCTCTCTCTCTCTCTCTCTAAATGGTCAAAATTTTAATTAGAATCAAATTTCACTCATTCTCACTCAAATCAATATTTACCTCTCTCTCTCTTTCTCTCTCTCTCTCTCAACGGTTATTTCTAATCTCTCATCTCTCTCAATTTCTATTACTCTCTAAGCGCAAGTTTTGTACACTGTAATAATTATTACAGTATAATATGAATCAATATTATAAAGAATAGAAGAAGCTGTAATAGAAAAACTATTACTATTTATCTTTTTTATGACAACACATGAATAGAACCTGAATTTATATTTTATATTTTGCTACAACATGATTAATCTATGTGTATTTTTTTCAAAATTAATAACTCCATAATTAAAAAAAAAAATGATATAACTAATTTACATGTGTCCTTTGATAGTGTTTTTTCCCCTTAAAAAATAATAAACATGAACTATTTTATAGAATGGGTTTCGATTCTTATATATATATATATATGGAGAGAGAGAGAGAGAGAGAGAGAGAGGCAAAAATTAAAATTAAAATTAAAAATATTCTTTGGGGGAGCGATAGTTAATGAGGGTTTTATGAATATTTTTTTTATTTGTTATAGCTATTCGTTAATTATAATAGTTATTCTTCATTTTAAAGAATGACTATTCATAAGGAGCAGTAATTCATGGTAAAGAAAGCACAACCTAACAACTGAATAACTATTAATTAGGAATAACTATTCCATTATAGTGTTTATTACAGTGTACCAAACGTGTCCTAAGTCTCTAATTTCAATTTATTTTATCACTCTCTCATCTTATTCCAAACGTGAACATTTCAAATCTCCAACAAGTTTAAATTTTGATTTATGAGGTATGTATTTAAAACAATTTTTCATAATAGTTTATTAGTTTGGGTATTTTTTTTTTATATGTTGTTTTACTTTTTTTTTTTACATGTAAAGTATATATTATATATAATTTATATTAATGTGTTATTAACATTTAACAATTTTTTTTTCAGGTTTTATACATTTTTTTATTGCCTAAAACTCCTAAATCTATTGCTTCAAGCCTTCAAATCAGGTTCTATTGTTTCACACCTAAATTATTCTTTTATTTTCATTTAATTTATTGTTTTTGTTTTAGAGTAAAAATGAAACCTAGAAAATTTCAATCTGGATATGATAAACTAAAAAAAAAAAAAAAAATTAAAATAAAAAACGAACAAAAAAAAAACAAATAAAATAAAAATAGAAAAATTGACTCAATCTCAAAAAGGAGCTCTTGAAAAAATATATTTTAAGTAAACCACGGGATGTAGTTGAAAATCCAAACAATGTGATAATAATAAAAATGACCAACCAAGGCAATGTTGAATAATTAAGTGAGAATAATAAAACTGAAGATTTAGTCGATGATCGACAAAACAACATTGAATAATTAAGTGATAATAATATAAATAAATTTGTTACAAAATATTGAATATAAAAATTTAATTAATAATTTTGCAGCACAAATTGAGTGTAGAGTAATTTATCAATGATACTTTATTTTAAATTTTTTAATGTTTATTAGATAGATAATTTCATTTTTGGTATCATTCCGGATCCCATAATTCTCTAGACCAACCCTGATGACAATGAACGAGCTAGGCCAACATGAAAAAATCCTTTTGCTAGACCTGAATATGGACCAAAGTGCTAGTTACCCCATGTCATATCTAGAATTGGAAGATAAAAACTAGTCAATCCACATCGGTTCATCTTTCAAATCTGAGATCCAACTGTTAACTGCTTGATAATTTTGGACCGAAGGGAGTGAGGACGAAGGCTTTCTTAGAAGAGGGAGAAAAATTAAATAAAAATAAAAAACATATTTTAAATACAAACGTAGATTATTTATATCTCAATAACCTGGCTAGACTCCCTTTTTCTTTTTTGACAAAGGGATGGTTTTTTTATTGATACTGAAATCAAATTATACATTGGGTGCTTCATCAGCTCTCACTAGGTCAACAACGAAGGATGAAGTTTCCATTCCAGTAATACAAGATTGAATAAGAAAAAACATAGGGCCTGAAACAGAGGAGCAACACTCTTGCTTCTTCTAACAGATGACATGTACTAAAAAATGATTTGAGTTGATGAGGAAAGTATAGATACATCATACATGTGCACAATTGGATATTCGGAAAATCACCCATTGTAATCCAAACTCTGCAGCAAAATGAATGGCATGAATTAAGGCTATAGGTGGTCTCCAAGGAGTTGATGATACCAGAACTGGTTGTAAACGCCTTTGTCTCATTTCAATAAACTCTACAACATAAGAACGAGCCCAGCAAGCAGTATCTTTTGCCAGAGACCACACATGTCGATGCCTAATTTCATCATGATTCCACCAAAGCCGCCATATAGATACACAGAAAAAAGTTGTTAGAATTTGTTTTAATTAATGACATGAGTTTTTGTATCAAATAGAGTGGATACATGAGAAAAAAAATTTAAGTTATGTGAGAAATTTATAAATGGGAGGGGTTTAAGTAAAAAATATAATGAAGGATATAAAAAAGCATGAAGGCTATACAAAGTCATGCATTCCTCAATTTTTGTATGTGTTGGATCGGACCATTAGCCATTTCATTGGAAAACCGATTGACATTTAGTGAGGGAAGTTAGAGCCTTTTATGGCATTCAAGTCACACCCCACAAGGCATGTCAATAGTTGTCCATGTGGGCATAACAACATTGTTGATCCTAATGTTTTCGCGACTCAAACCCATGATCTTGGCTCTAATACCATTTGATAGATTGGGCCTTTAACTATCTCATTTGAAAACCAATTGGTGTCCAATGAGGGAAGTCAAAGCCTTTAATGGCATTCGAATCGCACCCCACAAGACATGTCAATAACCATCCACGTGGGCAAAATGGCACTGTTGGCCCCAACATTATGCAAGAGTGAAAGAAGAGAAAATAAGAAGTAAAGACTTCTCTTCCTCTTCCCTTTCCACTCTATCCTATTGTGTGTTTTAAGAGTGTGATCTTTTTTCATTGTGTGTGTGTGAGTGAAAGAAGAGAAAATAAGAAGTAAAGACTTCTCTTCCTCTTCCCTTTCCACTCTATCCTATTGTGTGTTTTAAGAGTGTGATCTTTTTTCATTGTGTGTGTGTGTGTGTGAGCCCATCAACTTTCAACAAATTAGTATCAAAGCCAAATTTCTCGTGTTGAGAATCGTGGTTGCTAACAAGATGGTGTCATTCTAGTTTCCCCAACTTAACAAAGAAAAAATTGATAATTTAAGTATTTGAATGAAGGCATTACTCAGATCCCAAGATGCATGGGAGTTAGTGGAGAAATGTTACGAGGAGCCACAAGATGAAACATCTTTGACTCCAAATCAAAATGAAGTCTTGCAAAAGGCCCATAAGAAAAATCAACAAGCTCTTACATTGATCATCAGGTTTAGATGAAGCCATGTTTGAGACAGTTGCAAATGCAACTTTATCCAAGCAAGCATGAGAGATTCTTCAAAACTCTCTAAAAGGAGTTGATAAAGTGAAAAAAGTTCACCTTCAAACATTGAGAGTCGAGTTTGAAAGCTTGTACATGAAAGAATTTGAATCAATTTCAAATTATTTTTCAAGGGTGTTCGCTATTGTAAATCAATTAAAAAGATATGATGAGAACCTGTATGATGCCCATGGGAGGGGAAAATTTCCTTCAGGCGTTAACTTCCAAGTTTGATTATATTGTTATGGCGATTGATGAGTCAAAAGACTTGGAGTAAATGACTAATGAACAACTCTTGGGATCTTTACAAACCCATGAAAAAGAAGCAAGAGCCTTTGGATCAAGTTTTACAATCTAATCTCGCCTTGAATGAGAAATGGTGGCATGAAAGTAGCCAAAGAGCTCAAGGATGTGGACATGGTCGTGCTCAAGGAAAGAGATCTAGAGGAAAGAATGGTCATAGCTTTCCTAATAATGAAGAGAGAACTCAAAACTCACAAACCATAAGAGACCGTGGAAGATAAAGTTTCTTAAGGCCATACAGAATAAGTTATGACAAAACTAATATGAAATGTTATAACTATCTAAGATTTGCGCATTATTATTTTGAATGTTGGAACATTGCAAGCAATTTTGAAGAGAAAGCCAATAATGTTGAAGATAAAAATGAAGAAGTGGAGACGACTTTGTTGTTGGCATACAAAGGAGGAGACAAAGAAAAAGAAGAAGAATGTGTGGTATCTTGACAGAGGTGCTAGCAATCATATGTGTGAAAATAAAAAATATGTTTTTGGAGCTTGAGAAATCGGTGGTCGATAATGTTGACACGGTTGGACAAATGAATTGCACCATTGTCTCACAAGGAGAGTACAATGAAAAAACCCCCACAACAAGCTTGGGGTAAAAAGAAGACTACAGTTTCCCACTTACATGTGTTTGGAAGCATTACATATGTGCATCTACCTGATCAAGAAAGTTCCAAGCTAGATGACAAGAGCGAGACGTATGTGTTTCATTGGCTATGATCCAAGCTCTAAAGGCTATAAGCTCTTATGAGAACTATGATCAGCGACGTATAGTTAAGGTCCAATGAGCTTCAATGCATTGACCCAACTGACAATATCTTAACCCCCTTAAATTGAGAGTTGAAGTAATTTTAGGGTTCTTGACTGTAAGTTTCGTACGCCACTTTCACATTGGCGTACACCAGTGTCAAAATGGCATACACAGGTTTGGTACGAGGGTTGGTAAATGGTTGGTTTTTTAGCTTAAGTCACAAAGCGATTTTTTGGCTTAATTTTGTTCGTTACATCCTTTTTTTTTTCTTTTTTTTTTTTGTAAGGCTCCGTTTGTTTCGCTGTAAAATGTTTTCAGTATTTGCGAGCGTCTGTTTCTTTGTAAAATTCTGGTCAAATACAAATGATTTCCATTGACTGGAAAATCTAGTGTAAAAAATCAGAAAATGGTTTATGAAATTTTTTTCCGTAAACCATTTTCCAAAACTCACAACACACAAACAACCCCCTCCCCCCTCTGTTCTCTCTCGCACATAGCACATAGAGACAAACCCCCCCCCCCCCCCTTTGGTCTCTCATGCACAGCACCACCTCCCCTCACCGGCCGCCCCGCGTCTCTCTTGCACACCTCCCTCCCCCTAGACTCTCCCACACAACAGTACACACGCCCCCCTTGGTTCCTCTCTCGCACTTGATCTGGACATCGCACCCGTCGCCAATCTCCACGGTTGTGACCCACCGCAAATCTAGACGCATCCATCTCGTACATCCTCGATCTCGCCGATCTGCTCGTTCTTAGCCCATCATCGCTGCCGATCTACTTGTTCTCATCTTTCTCTTTTCTTTTCGGTTCGTTTTTTTTTTTTTTTTTTTTTTTCCTTGTTAAGGATTTGTGGGTTTGTTTGTTATTAATATAGCTTGGCCAAGTGGTGGGTTTGTGGCTTTAATTTGCTGTCATTGTGGTGGCTTTATGGTGGTCTACAGTGGAATTATGGTGGTTTGTGGTGTGGGTTTTGGGTCGATTTTGGTGGGGGTTTGGCTCACGGTGGGTTGTGTGGTGACTCGTGGTGGGTTGCAGGGTGGCTCGTGGTGGGTTTGTGGGGTGGCTCGTGGTGGTAGTTCCCATTTTTGGTCGATTCCGGTGGTTTTAGGTGTGGGCTTTTTTTGTTGTTTTGTTTTACATTGCTCCAAACACACAGTGTAAAATATTTTTCGGAGCATTTTCGTAGAATGCAAACAAACATTGAAAAAAAATTATTTTCCTTGAAATCATTTGCATTTGAAAACATTTTACAACGAAACAAACGGAGCCTAAAACTCATTACAATATTAATCATAGTTAAACACTTAAGGAGATTTTGTAATTTAACACAAGTAAGAAAAAATCTCTTTAGTAAAACTAAAAAGTAAGAAAAAATCTTGATTGAGTTAAATTAATCTTATTAATTGTAAAGAAAAAAAACTCCTAAGGAATTATCGCTTAAAAAAAAAAAAATTTATTTGATTGCCTTCACGTTGCTAATACTAGGTTGCTTAATATTGAAATGAGTTATATATATATAAGTGATAAGATAACTAAGTATTTAACAATGGTTAAGCCTTAAGTTAATAATTTATTATTAATAAAGGAATATTATGTTACTAGTAATCATCAATTTGAGTTAAATGGTGAATACATTTACAAATCTCAAGTGGGACATTATCATTTTTTAAAATAGGAGGGAGCATTGTCATTTCCCCAAACCTCAAGTGAGGTTAGTATAATTTTTCCTTTTGTTTTATTAGAATGTTGTCAATGCAATACACTAGAAGCATTTTTTGTTCATTACAATGACAGATCATTCACAAAATGCGTGATTTGAACATTTATCAAAATTTAGGGGTTTAGATTTTTAGATTAAAAGTACAAGGAGTTAGTTTGTTTTTTATCTAAAGTTTAGTAGGTGTATTTATATTTTTCCTTCATTATTTTATTCTTATTTTTGCATGATTATAGGGTAACGAGAGAGTTGAAAATTAAATAGAGATATAAAACCAAAGATAAAACTTAGGTACCATTACTTAAGTATAAAGCAATACATTATATTCTCCAATTAATTATAAACACATAATTGCATTATATTTAATTATTTTTTTAGAAGACAATACTAATTTTTATTTCATTAGTAAATACAATCATGTCTTTAAATTTAAATTTAATTAAAAAAAAATCTAATAATTAAGACCTAACCAAAGCACGCACTAGCCTATTTATCAACAATAACAACATCCCAAAAAAAAAAAAAAAAAAACCTCATCAACTACATCAATAATGATAATGTTGATAGTTGGGACCGAAGCAGAACATGTAGAGACAACTGTTTAACATAAAATCTTCCAACCGAATGCACCAAATCTGAACCATCCAAAACCTATGTGGTCCCCCCTCCTGTAATAATAATAATGTCTTAACGAATTATCTTCTGGAGCAATCAACAAAAAAAAAGAAGGCTTAAAAAGACCAACTTATCCGACAACAACAAAAGTCTCACAAAGACTCTCTCTCTCTCTCTCTCTCTCTCTCTCTCTCTCGCTTCTGCTTGTTTATTGAAATTAAAGTGGAGGTGCAGCTTTCATTTCTATTCCTCTTCAATGGAAAACGGAAACCAGAATAAGGAAAGGAAGAAGGTGGATGGAGCTTTGGTGGGCTTCTCTCCAGTCTCTTCCCCTCGGATTTTTTGGAAATCCCGAAAGAGATCAGGTAGTACCATTGTTCTCTCTATTTTTGGAAATCCCCTAAGAGAAGGTTGTGTTCTGAATTAAACACTTGATGAATTTGGTTTGTGATATATTTGCATGATTTTAAGAACTTTAAGAATTTATCCCATCTTAATTGGTTTTGAAAGATCTTTAATTTACCATGTAAACAGCTTAATTTGCTTCACTAGTTTTGTATAGAGATTAATTTCTGAAGCTGAGTCAGTCTAACAAAATACAGTATTTTTTCCAAATTATGATTATTGTTGGTTTCTATTTGCATATGAAGCTAATCCTTTAATTGAATTGAATTAGTATTATCAAAGAATTCATGTACTACATTTACAACCACCGTTGTAATTGTACGCGTGTTTGCCTGTTGAAAACTTGAAGCTAGGGAGTAGGGAGAGACAGAGAGGAAGAGTTGCTGACTTTTCTAGTACGTTGCTTAAAATTCACCAATCTTCACTCTCTCTCTCATTATTAATGGAATATTTATTGCGGTAATTTTAAGCCATGGGGTGTAATTGTAAACAAGCTCTCATGGTCTCTTTAGTCAGATTTACCTTTCTTTCTTTCTTTTTCTTTTCTTTTTTCCTATCGTTTTGGGAAAAAAATAGTAGTCAAATTTTCTTTTTTATTTTATAGATTATATTTACCGTGTTGATGTTTTCCATTATTTTCTAAACAATGATTGTTTATTTTGGCATTTAAGCCAAATCCCAATTGCCTATTTTATAACCTTTTATTTGGGTAACGTACTAAAAAAAATTCTAGTAGTGACTTTGAGATTTGAATAGCTTCATCTTTTTGTATTAAAAATAAACAAAATTGTTTACGTAACCATCCAAATTCATTATATAACCTTTAAATCAAAATCTTGCAAATTGATTAAAAAAAGTACAAAAAGAATTGAAAGGACAACTTTTGAATATTTTTTCGTCTTATTATATTTTTGAAAATTTTCTCAATTCACCGAGGAATATGCCGGACCCAATATGAATATATATAACCTCAATTTTAGTGAGACACATGATCTACCTACCAACTATATTCGTTTGAGTCACGTTTTACGGTTGGGAAGTCCACCAACTCTATTAAAAAAATAATTTTTCTATGGTGTATATATTGCAGAAAACTTCATTTATAAATGATGATCACATATTGTTGCTCTCTTAAAAGTTGTCTCTCAAGTCCTAATCCTTTTGGTGTAACATAGTCATTTAGTTATTCATTACACTTGCATTAGAAACTTTTATATGTGAGAGATTTTGCCACTTCTAGTATGGAGACGTAACTAACTGATGGTAAGAGGAAGATATAGTATCATCCAATATTTTTGTTTTGAAATCAAGGGATAAAAGTGTTTTTTCTTTGTGAACTAAAAATACTCTATAGTCAATATGCTATATGCTTTGTTCCCTACAGTAAACTAACTAGGACTCGGACTGTGAAGGGTTTTATAGTTCAACAGCATTGTCTAGTCTCCTTTATAAGGAGAACTAAAATTTGAATCTTCTTTCCGACTTGATGTGATGATGAGGTGCAATAATCAATCTCTCATAGAGCGAACATTAAGATTCAAATCCTATCATATTTATTAAATAATAATAATAATAATAAACTTTTTTACCAAAACATAAAAAATAAAAACCCAAAAAAGAAAAAGAAATATAAAGATTGTATGTATAAGTTGTGCCTATCATTGCATGTTATTTTTGGACACTATGCACAAGGATCCTTGTAGAAAACCATGCCATTTTGTTGTTTATTTTAGTAATCTGTTATTAAGAGGATTGCAAGCCATAGTCGTTGATTGTTGCAGTTATGCTACAATAGAGGTTGTGGCCAATGAGAATGTATCATGTGCAAAGTGGTATTTGTTGGTCTTGTGCTTTATATGACATGCACTACATTAATCTCAAATTTGTAATGGGTGGCATGTCCTAATTGGTCACATTTGCGTTGAACAATACCGAATGGGGCCAGCACTCCTCTTGATCTCAGTAACAAGGCCTAATAAGTTTTGGCTGAGAGGATTGCATAAGCTATGGTGTCCACAATTTACTCCTTTGCTTTCTTTTTCTTTTTTCATATATTCTTTACTGGTTTTCTTCTATTAATGTATCCACAGGCTTATTTCTTTTGTAACATAAAGTTTCAAATGGTGATATTATGTTGTCTTTGTTAATATTTCCGTTCCCAGGTGCTGAACCTTTTGGAATTTAGTCTTATAACACAATGCATTAAGTAAATTATATGGATTTGGCACCAGAGTGCCCATAAGTCAACACCAAATTCCTTGGAACAAAACATAGGATTCCCAATAATGTGTTTTTATATTTCTTGGATATTTTTTTTTCCAACATATATTTCTTGGAGTTGTTCATGAAAGAACACATGTACCTGCTACTTAAGAAAAATAAAAATCGTACCTACTACTTACCAAAAAAATAAAAAATTGTACCTACCATACCCATTTTGACATGTCCACACTAAATGGTTTGCAAACATTTCATACTGTTTCTTTTGAAAAGACTAGTTCTATGTTTTCAATTAGAACTTGTCCTCTGAAAAGATGAGTTCCATGTTTTTAAATTCTATTTTTCTATATAACTTTCAAACATTACTATTTTGACAAACACTTTTTAAAAATGTAAAATTACCCATTATATGTTGGGCATGAAGTTTCACATTTAAAATTTAGATAGTGTATAAATATTAGATATGCAGCGTCTCTAAGTTTGTTGGAACTATTATAGTAACTTGTTTCCAACAGCTAGCGGGATGAATATAGACAAGGTAACAACAGAAGACACTGCTGATGAAACACCAGACAAACAGGAAGAACCTATGATTGAAGAGAAGGAGCAGGACTCTACTGTGATTTCTGAGATCTCTGAGCGTCGAAAGGCTCTGTTTGAACCATTAGAACCCATAATAAATATTAATGGCCGACGACCATCAGCTGAATCCTTACTCCCTCCACCTGATTTTGACTCCGCAAACTATCCCCGAGGCTGGCTGATTGGAAAGAAAAGAAAGCTGGTCAATGTGGATGTTGTTGAGAGCATGCGGAGGATTGCAGTCCAGGAAATGAACAGAAAGGTGCCATTCCTAAACCTCTATCCTCTGCAACCCCACACACACACACACACACACACACAGAGTTTAATGATGTTGCAATACCAATGTCAGCCATATTTTGTTTATACATGCAGGACCGGGAAATCGATGGCCTAAATCAGCAATTGGAAGGGGATGCCCAGTGCCTAGAACATCTGCAGCTCCAACTTCTGCAAGAACGAAGCAAACGTGCAGAGGTTGAGAGAGAAAATGCAATGCTGCAAGACCAGATATCCATGTTGATGAACATGTTACAGGATAACGAGTCCATGGGGGAAGAAGGCCCAGAAGAAGGCTCTGATGAACCATAATGGTCTTTTGCTTGGTTTCTTGTTTGTTTATTCTTTTGTAGAAAGTTTAGAAAGAGTTGAAAGCAAAAAATAGCTTATATATAATAGCACAGGTTGTTGGTACCTCCAGTGCATTGGAGATGATTATTTTTGTTTGTAATAGAGTTCCATTGTCATATATTTTAAGGTACATATTCTAGCAATTCATTTAGTAGTCTACCAATATTTAGAAAATAAAAATGGATTTGTTGATATCTGAGAGGAAATTTATTATTTAAAAGTACATATTCTAGCGATTCATTTATCTGGTAGAATATGAAAATGGATTTGCTGATATCTGGATTTGTTTTCAATGAATACTACAAAGTTTTGGGGAAATTTATTTTTACCTATTAAGACTCTGTAGGATGATTTTGTTCGTAAACCATGAGATAAAGAGAAGTAAAAGTGGAAAATAAAAAAACAGATTCACTATATAAATATAGATACAAAAGGATTCACTAACATATATATATATATATATATATACACAGGAGGTAATACAGAAAATTTTTGAGTACAGACACCACCCTCACCATATGAGCATGTAAGGATTTTTTGTCAACATCAAGTTTTTTACCCTAAGCTTTACAAGTTTCAGCAAACCTATATTCACACAGGAAAGAGCGTTTCATGCCTTCTTACAGCAAGATTAGTTGAGGATCACTATCTTCTATCTAGACCGATTATGAGAATCTTCTGGTAAGCTAAACCAAAAGTGTGGGAGAGATGCTATCCTTGGAAGATTTAGAAGAAGATCAGCAAGTGAGTCCTTCCTCGACATTGCTGGTGCTTGTTTAAAGCCAGAACCTTCATTGGACTCGCCACCAGGTGCAGAAAATCCCTCTGCAGGATTACTTTCATGTGCTGCTGCAGCAAAAGCTTCACCTATATTCTGATCACCGTTTACATCAACATCATCATCACGTATGGCCTGCAAGTTTTGTGAACTTGAGGGATCCTTCTGCAGAAGGCAGCAAAGAGAATTGACCCTAGCCATGAGAGACTGCTCATCAGAAGCCGATGTTAATTGAGAGTCGCTGAACAAGTACTGGGTAACCTCCTCCAGAATGTCCATTCTACATTGTCTGTTGCCAGAAAAGATGGGTCTGTCATATGCCAATTGTTCTGAAATGCGGCTCACTAGATCACTCATAGACATTGATGGGTGAAGCCCAGGCACTTTAATTTGATCTAAATGGCTGAGAAACTTCGAATCTTTGTCTCCAGTACTCCTCATTTCTTCAATTGCATGAGCATCCATCTCTGAATATAAGAGACTAGTTAGATGATCGAGAACAATAACAAGGCAGCGTTTATGACAAAACACTTAAACAGGAAAAATGAATACTCTCAAAATAGTTCACTTTTGTCAGATGACCAACCTCAGGAACTTGATCAATAATAACATATATAATCTCAAATCGTTAACACATTATTAATTTATTTAGATTATCATATATGTATTAGCACTAGCAGTTACAAATCAACTCAACTAAGCTTTAATCCTGACTAATTGAGCCAGTTACATGGATCCTTTTACGAGATTTAGCCTCATCTATTAGCAGATGTAATTGATAAACTAAAACCAGAAAAAGAATTAACAAACATATTAGATAAGATTTATGATGAAACAAGAAATAGAGTTTACACAAATCCAGCTTTGAACCTATTCACAGAAGAGAAGAATTATCATGTCACTGAAGATGAGAATGTGTACGGTTGTTAGCATAAAAATTCACATTTAAAAAAAAACTTAAATTCATGAATTCATTAATAAAAAATGCTTTTTTTTTCCATACCTTATTCAAGTCATTTGAACTAGAAACTAAAATCTAAATCCTTCTCTTCAAATATTTCCAACCAAATGAAACATAAAAATATTAAATAAATTACAGAGAGATGAATATGTGGTATCTTAGCTATAACAATATCAACTATAACTTTCATTTCCTGGCTCACACTTTTACCTGAACTAGGTGAATGAGTTTCCTCAGAAAAATTTTCAGGAGCTCTACCAATGAAATCTTGATCATTTTTTGAGGAGGATGATTGAGCTACAGATGGTGATGCCACATCCCCCAAACAAAGGATAGCAGGTCTCTCTTCACTCTTTATACCAGAGTGATGGCCAGATTCATTTGGCTCCTCAAAAACAGCAACACTGGATTCGAAATATGGACATTCTAACACAATTTCTGGTTGTTGACTTAAAAAGCTGAGACGAGGGTCACATTGAATAAGCTTTTCGAAGTGCTTGCCTAACGTGCCTGGTGGGCACTGCAGAAAATGTCGCCTGTGACAATATCAATATCAAAAACCGCATCAGCATCACATATTTAGAATCTTAATCATACAACATAGAAGTCATGTTCAATATTAGTAGCAGAATAAAATACAACTTACAGTGTCAAACATAAGAGACTAAAATCAAATTTTTTACACATCTGGGACCATAATCAAAATTGATATAAGCTTAGATATGACAATAAATGCCAACTAAGCCTGAAATCTCTACATCTGGTCTAATTAAAATACTCTATATCATTTAGAAACTACAAGTCAGCAAATATAAAAATTGCCTACAAGTTGTCAAAAATTTTGCGAAGTTTAAGAAAAGTACATGCTTTTTAAGTCGTCATGCACTTAGGACTACCTAGACTGCAAGAAAGCCACAAAAAAGCTTTTCAACCCAAGTTAAGCCACGACACTAGTCTCTTAAGGGACCTAGCATGGTCTAGTAGTAGAAATTAGTCATTCCTACAGAAATCATACAAGAAAGAAATATGACCTCCTACACCAAATGAAATGTGAAATATTATATAAATATTCAATAATAGGTTTGGGTCAAATTGTCATTTGGGGCCCTCAGCTGGACTACCTTTGGAAGACTTAACCAAATTGCGCAGCTTGCCCCTATATGGGACAATACTATTGGAAAGAAAAACCAATATATCATTAGCATAGTTTGTCTAAGCAATTGAAG
This sequence comes from Fagus sylvatica, assembly GCA_907173295.1. Lineage (NCBI taxonomy): Eukaryota > Viridiplantae > Streptophyta > Magnoliopsida > Fagales > Fagaceae > Fagus > Fagus sylvatica. Next base: position 16,380,551 of record OU015767.1, read on the forward strand.
CGAACGCCTTGAGAATCACTTAGAGTCATGGCTCAAAGAATATGCATCAAGGTATATCCTAAGGGCTAATGTTAACTAATAGACCACAGATAATAAATGAGGGACAGACTTCGGAACTTGTAGTATCTGAATTTAAGGAGGCCAGATCACAATATTTAATCATACTATACAAAAGCACCTTCCTACTTCATAAGCTGGCAGACCGATTTAGACACAAATTTCCAACAGACTCCTGGCAACTCCTCTGTTTTTATCTATACATAAAACTGAGTACAGATAACTCGTAATAAATACTTATCTATTACCAAAGTTCTTGAACTTAACATAGTTTGCAATAAATTGAGAATAATCTAACTCTTAGCACATGCACTGTTCGAAAACATTCTAACTTTTTGCTACAATTGGGAATTTTCCTCACGCACATACTGCATGCGCTGTGCTATTATTTAAAAACCAAAATACTTAAGTAATGAAATTGTTAAAAGAAAGCAAAAGGAAACGAATAACAAAACGTCCTTAAGGAAGAGAGGGCCAGAGGATAATCGACTATGGAGAAGATAGAAGCACTTACAATATCTTTGAGAGTTTGGAAGGAGGGGAGAGGATAGAATAAAGCAGAAGAGGAGAGAAGCGATAGGAATTTGTTTAAACGTTGTTGAATTTTACAGTTTAGAATTTACATGGAGGGAGAGGAGAAGTGGGGTTTTTTTTTTTCCCATGGTGAGAGGGAAAGGATTGAAAGGATCTGGAGAGGTGCTACCTTCCCCTCAAATCATGGGGAATTTAGAGGGAAAGAATACCTTGTTTAATGAATGTTTCTTGCTTCTCTTTTTCACCCATAACAATTTATCAAATTTTCATTTATTTCTAAACAAACCCTTATCAGCTATCGCGCTTTATTTTCATATATTATTTTTGATATAATATCTTACCCTCGTCACTGCTCTCCTTCCATCCAAGCATACCTAAGAGTAAGAAGAATGATGCTTGTTACTAGCCCAAAATGGAGAATCCATGACACAACAGTCTTCTAAGCACATTCTTAGGGCGAAGGAGCTTCAAATCTTGTAGGTTGTATTACACAGCTATGCAGTAGACCAATAGAGTTGACTGCATGACTTGCACAAAACCTAGGTGGCAAACCCATACAATGTGAATATTGAAAATTGTGAGGTTTGTGGATAATTCAATAAAAAAAAAATTTAATTGTTGTTCTTTTATCTTGTATCTATAACATAAGGCTTACCCTTAATTAAATTACAAATGTTTTTTTTTTCATATTTAGGGTGAAAAACAACAGACCCAACAATACAAAATCTGCTTAGATCACTGGTACTAATGGGGAAAGTGATAATGATAATTATTTTACAATACCAGGTCAAAATATCAATCAATATGAATGCTATTTATGATATTAGCTACATTTACGCAATAAACAAGTTAACTTATTTACCTCATTATTCCAATTTGTAATTTCAATAATTTTTTATCATTTTCCAAAACTCAAAAATCAGTCAACAACAGGCTAAGCCCTGTAGTATCTCATACAGCCACTTATATGAAACAAAACCCAATATCATTACCAGGGATAGTACTTACAGGGTTAAATTTCTTCTCTTTAATGACTAGAAGATAAAATGTACTACCTATATATGCTTGCTTGTCCACCTGTAAAATCCGACGTTGCTTGCCATAGTGTGTGCTTCCTAGGTTGTGGATTTGTTTCCCTAAAGAAAAGGGGTCGTCTAGCCAGCTGCATCAAACAAGAACACCACTCTACAATCACAATCTAAATAACATAATATTACCTAATATTGATAATGATGAGAATAATAATATAACAAGGACACAAAAAATTTTGAATTACCACAACATCCAAAGTCCCTGGTCCATCATCTGGATAGTTCGCTTTGATAGCTAGAATATCTGACCACTGTATTTCAATCTTATTCTTAAGACTACCATCAAGGACTTCCCACACAAGCTTATGCTTTGCATAGTAACATTTCGCCACTAAGTCTCCTTCGTACCTCGACTTATACTACAATCCAGTAAAACTTGAAGTCAACACCAAGCATAATGCAGGCCAAATAAATAGTGAATATACATAAACTTTACAATCAAAATTGAGTCCATAACCAAATGTAAATATACCTCCCATTTCCCAATTCTTATAATGGAACCCAAAAAATTTGAAGCCTTGAGCTTATCACTGATGCCCTTGTGATCTTTCTTTGTTATGGTAGCTAATTTGGAAGCATTTTCTTGAGAAAGCCTCATTTGGATTAAATCCAAAAGAGACGGGCTCTTTCGAAGACGCAACCCAAGTGGGCTTGGCTCATCCAAAGGATTGAACATTGAAGGCGGGGTAGCTAAGGCGCCAGGTCCTGGATTCCACTGCTGCATAAAAGAACAACAATGCCAAGGAAATGAGCTACTAAAAATATAGCATTTTTATGCCTCTGGTTGGTTGCTAAGAAAGTGTAGGAAAAGTATAGAAAGTACATTCTAAGAGAAACATTGAATCATTAACTAAACCTTAAAACCTAGCATCATAACTAACAAACACAAAAACACAATGAAATCTCTAGTTATGCTCTGTTTGATAGCTGAGAAAGTGTTTGAAGGCATAAACAAATGATCATTGTACATTATAAGGTGACCACTGACCAACATAAGGAACTCTATCCATAAAATCAATGAAGAAACATTTAACTCTGTTTGTCTGGAAAAATAAAACGAATTACATATGCACTGTTTGGTTGCTCGGAAAGTGAAGGAAAATTATCAAATATGAAATCATAAATCGCCAACACAATTAACTCCAGTAATTATCAAAAGGAACACAATTAACTCTACCACCAAAAATAAAAATAAAAACAAAAACAAAAACAGAAGCTTTGCTTGATAGCGGAGACATACAAAAGAGAAAAGGTAATGCTCCGTTTGGTTGCTGAGAAAGTGTGAGAAAACAGAAAGGGAAAAAAATAGAAACCTGTAGATGTAGAGACGGGTCTTGTTTGGATCGCTTGTGAAGCGGACCGAGTTGGTCCTCCAACTCCAACGATTCATCAACCTCTAGCTTCATCCCTACTTTGTTCATTAATTGAACCATCGAGCTAGCTCCGACTCCGACTACGAATCCGAATAATATAAATATCAACTTCTTCTTCTTCTTTTGAAATAACTCGGTGAGTTGACCCGGTGATTGAGCGATTTTTCAGAGGCTGAAGAGCAAGCCAAGATTTATTACAAGTTGTTGTTTTCTAAACTTCATTTTTAACAGAGCCATCGAGTCCAGTGGACCAGTGGGACGTTGCCACGTGCCCGAACAGAATCGCCACGCGGTCAAACTTGAACAACGACGCTGCCAGCTGAGAGCTACTGAACGATCCGGGTTGGTTCGTCCTCAGGTTGTACTGATAGCAAATTACGTAAATGCCCTTCTTCGCTAAAGATCTTTGATACACGTGGCGCCAGCTATGGTGATTTGTGTCTTTTCGTTGCGGTTGGCGAGGGGAGAGGAGGTGACGTCAGCTAAGTTGGCGTTTTCTGTCCCGGTGTCTTGTGTCACGTGCGTACACGTGTGGAATTTGGATAAAATGTGGGGCCCGGTTCGTGAACCTTCCCCCCGAGTGTTTTTTTTTTTTTAAACTATTTATTTTTGTCTTTTCCATCCTATGTCGGAACCTCCCGTGATTGGCTGGTATTGACACGCTGTTCTGTCCGTTTACGTGTTTGACACGTAGGATAGATTTTAATTCTTGTGGATAAGGTCTACAAGTTGGCGTCTTTTGTTGACCTAAGGTTTATCTAGACAAATGACTTTTCCTTATTTTAACATCTTCCCAATAATTGTCAATCAGTTTAATGACAAATTTCACAAAGCGATTTGCTTTGTGAAACCGATTGAGGTTTAAAAGCCTTTCTATATAGGGAACCCGTGAACTTTCGTCGTTTTCCTGCCAAAGGAGAGCTCAACCCTGTCTGACGTCTTTCTGTGGATAGATGAGCTGCTTCTACCGACCTCCAAACATGCTCGAGTCGAGCTGCCACATCAACATCTCCCTCCAATTAAGGTTCCATGTCAGCTTCACACTCTCTCGACAACAAAATAATCAATTAAGAGCAGCGGTGGTGATGCAAACCTAATTCTACAGAAACTAAATTTGCATAAACCCCTGAGAGAAAACTCAATCTCAGGGCGATTCTTTGATTTCAAATATCCATATTCTCAAAAGCCCATTTTCATGGTTCAGTCATGGGTTATATATATCCCACAACTTGACAACCATTTAACAGAATCTAATAACAAACTCTATAACAACCTGCCACCTCACTATAGAGTGTTACAAATATCTAAATGATAATAAAATGCTTAAAACAAATACATAATAAGCTATAAACCGAAATTGATTCCTTTTGTGATAATTCTGCTTGCAACAAAGCCTCCCTCTTTGAGAACTTGGCCTCCAAGTTAAGCGATAGAGACGTCACCATGACCATATTGATCAACCCGAGCCTTGTACTCTGCATTGATTTCTTGGAGTAGTACAAGAGCCTTGTCTATGCTGACATGCCCTTGAATGCAATACTCAGTAATAAGTTGCTGCCTTGACCAACATTTGGAAAACCAATAATCTTCATCTTGACCGTGGGTTTCGATTTGGTTGTGTCCTTCTTTGGTCGTAATGTATAATGATGCTCTTTCTTGTGCAAGCTACAACACTCCTCATCAATCAACAATTCAAAAACTTTGTCTTCACTGCGGCAAGTAGAGTGAGAGATGTTGTTTTCTAGCCTCTTTCTTTCCTCTATTTCTTCCTTAGGCACTTGCTGGTAACAATTCACAAACTGACTAGACACATGTTCATCAATTAACATACCATCTTTGGGTGCTGGTAAGATTTCCTCAAGGATCAAAGTCATGTCTTTGACTTCTTGGTCACCCTCACTTTCATCTTCAACCTCTATGTCATAAACAGGTGGTTGTATTATAATTTCCTCAATTTCGTCCACATAATCCCAGCACTGACTAATATCCCATCGCGGGTCAGTGGTGCAGTGCTCGCGGTTTAGAACCGGTGAGTCAACTCCATGAAATGTAAAGAAAACATGAGCTTGCTGTGGTGGTGGTGCTCGATTAAATCCTGGGGGTGCGCGATCAAAACCCAGTTGCGCAAGATCGACACATGGCGGTGCTTGTTCAAACCCCGGAGCACGATTGAAGGCTGGTGGTGCGCGATCGAACCCCGGTGGTGCGCGATCGAGATCTCGTGGTGCATGATCGAGGTCTCGTGGTGCCCGATCGAGAACCAGAGGTTCACGGTTCCGATTGTAGTTGTTGTGATCTTGATTAGGGGCTGCTCGATCGAACCCATCGAGGTCGAGAACCTGAGGTCGATCGAAGATGGGAGGCCAGCAAGGTTCGCGATCGAAGATCGGAGGCCGGTGTTGATCGCGATCGTGGCCAACAGGTTCGTGGTGGTGGCGTAGCTCACGATCGGTGTATAAGGTGTCGTGGTTGTGCGGGTCTAGGCTTGGATCTGGGCCTGGGTCGAAATGCCCAAATGGTTTAAAGGCATGGTGGGTTCTGGGCTGGCCCACACCAGATGACTTCGGAGGCCCAAAGCAAGGCCTATCATGAGTCTCAACGGGTGGTTTCACCCAATCGTAACCCAGGGGAAAGGTATTGGGGTTGAGTAGCCGCTGGTCTTGCAGTTCTCTCGCACACCACGGATTCGTCACCCGTCCACGGTGGTGCTCTCGATGGAAACCAAGAGGTTCACGGTGGTGGTGGCGATCTTGGCCAAGAACCGATCGTTCGAAACCTCGGTTTGGTTCTCGATCAACATCGGTGAATTGATAAGGATCACGATTTGGGGCTCTCGATCTCCCAAACGGGTCTACGCGATCAAGTTCGACGGGATTCAACCATTGTTGCTTCTCCAAGGCTTCGGTAAGAGCACTGATCTCTCTTTTCAGAGATGCAATTTCAGCATCTCTTGATGATTGTGGTTTGTCAGTCACAACCTCATGTTCATCTTGCGATTGGATTTCTGGTTTGCTAACCCCTTTTTCGTTCTTGATTCCACGAATCGATGCCATGCTTATGGAGATTCAATGGATTTCGAAGCAACTTAGGGGAGCACCAAGCAAACTCCAATGGTCAAGGTACGCTCAATCTGAGCTCTGATACCAATTGATGCAAACCTAATTCTACAGAAACTAAATTTGCATAAACCCCTGAGAGAAAACTCAATCTCAGGGCGATTCTTTGATTTCAAATATCCATATTCTCAAAAGCCCCTTTTCATGGTTCAGTCATGGGTTATATATATCCCACAACTTGACAACCATTTAACAGAATCTAATAACAAACTCTATAACAACCTGCCACCTCACTATAGAGTGTTACAAATATCTAAATGATAATAAAATGCTTAAAACAAATACATAATAAGCTATAAACCGAAATTGATTCCTTTTGTGATAATTCTACTTGCATCAGGTGGTCTAAAATTACTCTTTATCTCTATAAATAGATAATAAAATAAAGATATCTTGCTCTAGCAATCCGATTTTCAAATTCTCATTATTTTATTATTTTTAACTGACCCTATATAAAGGTTTTTTTTTCTTTCTCTCTTCCCTTTTTTTTCCTTTCTCTTCTCTGTTCTCCCATTTTCTCCAGCCTACTCTTTCCTCTCCTCTGTTGAAGATCCGGCCTGGCATGGTGGTTGACGGTTTCTCAGTCTCGGCTTGGGGTTTGCGTCGCCAATCTCGGCCTGGGGTGGTGGGTTTGCGCCGCCGATCTCGGCTTGGACCTAAGAGCACAGGAGCTCCATGATTCGCCCACGCCCATGGAAACCCACTACCATTTGCATCGAGATCCACTTCGATTGGGTCTTTGCCGAGGCTCACTAACTCGAGGACTTGTTCATGGAGCCATGGGTGGAGGCGACATGTGGAGGCGGAGGCGAGATCTGGGTTTGTTCATCGAGATCTAGTTTTTTTTTTCTCTTTTTAATTCTTTAGTTTTTGAACTTTGGAATTTGATTCTGTTTGGTTGCTGAGAAATTGATTTTGTGGTGGTTTTTGTTGGGTTTTTGGTGGTTGACAATTGATTCATGGTAGTGGTCGCGGTGGGTTTTGGTTGCTCTGGGTTGATTCACGGTGGTGGTGGTGGTGGCAAAGGTGGGTGGGAAGGATTTGGGTTATGGCTGTTGGTTATACGGGTAATTGTTGCTGATAAATAATAATAAAGAATGAATAAAAAATATAATATTTAAATGGGATAAAATAATAAAAAAATGTATATTTAAATAGAGTAGAGAGTGAATAGAGAGTGCTGCTGGAAAGTGTATCTGAAAAAATAGATAGAGAGTTACTGAATAGTGCACATATAGAGATAAAATAGACATAACTGTTGGAAATGCTCTAATATCTCAAATTAATGTGCAATTTTAAGGCATGCTTCCATGTTAAAGAAATTATCACATTTTATGGAAAATATCAAATATGATGTTTACCAAGATTCTAGGCATGTTACCAATAAATAAATAGCCCAAGTGTCTGCATCCACATCAACTTCACTTAATAATATAATCATCCAACAATCCTAACATGTCCAAACAAAAACATATTTAATAGATAACTTGATAAATTAATATTAGCCAAACCAATATTAATTTTATATAAAGACTCAAATATCATGGTTCAGCATAAAATTTAATAAAGAATAATGAAAATATATTATTTAAAAGAAAATGAATTTTAATTTACCTTAGGTAAGGCAATAAATGGTTAACGAAAGTTAGAATCTAATTTCTAATTTTATTTTGGTGTTAAGAGAGAGAGAGAGAGAATATACCGTATGGGATAGAGAAATTATTTAGTCCACCAAGTGAACCACATCATCCGTCCACAATCATCCGTCCACCACTCCATTAACTAAATGCCAAGTGTCATAATTTAATGACTCAGCTAAATAATACCCAACTCACAAAGATTGAAAAGACCCAAATACCCTCGATAGATCCAGCTGCCAATCACGGCAGACCCATTGCTTCCTCAACGCAACCCATCGTCTGCCACCAAATACTTCTCCATTGCCACTGCATCAACGCCGACTGGTAATTTATCAGAAAATTCCAATATTATTTGGATTTGGAAATCTAGATTACGTTTGTTTAAACTTAAAATATCAAGTTTCACGTTGTTCATTAGAAAAGCCGATGAGACGTTGTTCATTAGAAAAGCCGATGAGGAAAAGGCATTGTTCAGTATTCATGGCTGTTTGACTGATGATGATTCTTGGCTGATCTGAACAGTAATGGGTTTGGCTTTGGAGGTTTGTTATGGGTTTTGGGTTTATTTTTTGGAGTTGGGTTTGGTATATGTATCTATGGGGAGAACAGATTCAAAGGGATTTGTTGTTTGCAATGGAGCTTTCTTGTAGGCAAAGTGCTTGATGTTGGGTCTGTGTGGATTGGAAGGGAGTTTTGTGGGATTTGGAGAATGAAAAAGACGGTGGGTTTTGGGTGGATGGAGATCGGTTTGTTTGATAAAATGGGTTTCGTTACTTATCAAGTTTGTTAATTTATCATTCATTTTAATTTTGTTATTTAAAAAATCACTCTAATCCATCAGAGTTCACTGAGATGGCATGGGAGTACTTCTTGGTGCAGTCAATGCTGCACAGATTAGCAAACAAGGAGTGGGGAATCCGAGCATTTGATGAAAGCCCTTGTGGACCAAAATGATAGGATTAGCCAGGAGAATATTCACCAAGGATAAGGAGCGATAATCTGGTGTCGTTGTTGCAGCGGCAATGGAGAAGTATTTGGTGGCAGACGATGGGTTTCGTTAAAGCAATGAATCTGCCGTGACAGGTTGTAGTTGGATATGCCGAGGATATTTGGGTCTTTTCAAGTTGGATAATATGTAGCTGAGTCATTAAATTATAACATGTGGCATTTAATTAATGGGTGGTGGACGGATGACGTGGTTCACCTGGTGGACTGAATAATTTCTCGTGGAATAGGCACAAAAAATTGAAGTATCAAGTTATTATAAAAAATTGATGGCAAAAATACACTTTTGGTCCTTATATTTAGGGGGTGTTTTCAATTTGGTCCTTATCATATAAAAGCATTCAATTGGGTCCCTGTGTTTTTAAACCGTTATCAATTTTATCCTTGGAGTCAATTCCATTAAAAATTGCTTATGTGGCAAACGGAAATTGATTACGTGCCAAACTGTGTCAGTTAAAAATAATAAAAAAATAATTTAATTAAATTCTTATTATTTTTTTTCTTTTCTTTTTTTTTTTTCTCTTTTTCTTTTTTCCCTTTCTCTTTTATTTTTTCTTCTCTCTCCTCTGTTCTTATTCCTCCCCAATTTCTTCTTCTTCTTTTTCTTAACAAAAGGAAAAAGACAACCTCATTCCGTTATCACCTTCTTTGGCCTCCCTAAAACGGCGTCGTCTTTCTCAGTTCAGAAAAATCACCTTCGAGCTCTCCAAAATCCTAACAATGGCAGACAAAAATGTGAATTGGGATTCTTTACCTGTTGAGATTGTAACCCAAATTCTCATCCGATTACCAATCAAATCCATCATTATCTCCACCTCCGTTTGCAAAACATGGAAATCCCTAATCCAAAACCCCACCTTCATTCCCACCCATCTCCACCACTCCATCAACAACAACAATCACCACCACCTCCTCTTCAGGCTCTGCCAAGACGGGGAGAGGCCACCGCGGAGTTGCGCTGCTACGAAACCCCCAACCTCAGCCATGAGAATACTACACAGCTCAGATCCGGTCAAAGTGGAGAGGCGTTTCAACGGCTCGGATCTGGATCTGGATCTGTGGAGGCGTGGACCCGTGAGCTTGATGACGAAGACGAGTTGTGAAGCGAGCTCAAGTCGATTGAGCTCCACCAGAAACCGACGGAGCTGATCGGCCAGATCTAAGCGCTAGCCGTGAAGCGAGCTCAAGCCGATTGAGCTCCACCAAGAACTGACGGAGCTGGTCGGCCAGATCCAAGCGCCAGCCGTGAAGCGAGCTCAAGCCGATTGAGCTCCACCAGGAACCGACGGAGCTAATCGGCCAGATCCAAGCCCCTGGCTGGCACTCTCTTCATGGAGCAGGACCTACTCACGTAGATCTGGTGGCTCAAGCCGGTCCATCAGATCTGGTGGCTCAAGACCGGTCCAGGAGTTCCTTAAAGGATGCTCTCCGGTTTGATTTTGAAATGATAAAATTGGGTTTCTAAAATATTTTCTTCTCAACAAGCAAATTGGTTTGATTTTTGTTTGGTTCCGGATTAAATGAGGGAAAATTAAGGGTTTGGATTTTTGGTTTGATCTCTGTGTAGTGTTTGGTTTCCAATTGTTTTGTTGAGAACTTGTTTGGTTGGCCAAAAATTGTGGAATCTGGGTTAGTGATGTTGAATATGTGGGGAGGAATCTGGGTTCAGTAATTAAAAGAATGAAGATTAAGAAAAAGAAGAAGAAAAAATTGGGGAGGAATAAGAACAGAGGAGAGAGAAAAGAAAAAATAAAAGAGAAAGGAAAAAAAGAGAAAAGAAAAAAAATAATAAGAATTTAATTAAATTATTTTTTTATTATTTTTAACTGACACAGTTTGCCACGTAATCAATTTCCGTTTGCCACATAAGCAATTTTTAACGGAATTGACTCCAAGGATAAAATTGATAACGGTTTAAAAACACAGGGACCCAATTGAATGCTTTTATATGATAAGGACCAAATTGAAAATACCCCCTAAATATAAGGACCAAAAGTGTATTTTTGCCAAAATTGATCACTAATAACTATTCGACACATTTATAACACTAATTTTTTTGTGAAAAATTTTAGGATTTTAATTAAGTTAGATTTCAGTTATACCACACTTTTGGGTGTCTTCCGGAGATGAGGACAAAGCACATAATCTACCTATGTTGTTTATATTTTTTTTTCCTAATAAAATTAATTATTGACCCTAAGTTTTTAGTCCCTCTTTTTATTTGGGGCCCTAGGGAAGGCAAGGACGTAGCTTATCTAGGAGCCGGCCCGGATGCTTTAGATGCTTGTGATGGCAATGAGAAGGAAGTAATGCTAGAGAAGTTGTCTTGCTCAATTTTTTTTAAAAAAATAATCTAAATTTACGCAAGAATTTACTTTTGAAAAGGTCAAACAGCCCATGAATCATGATGACGACTCTTTTTAGAGACTTAAAGGCCCAAAAGGAGTTCCTCTCGCAAGAGGTAACAGTTGACTCTCTTTTATCTGTGCAATCAAATTTGGCCGGGCTCTTCTTTAATTCATGCGTTTATTAAATGTTTTTGACAGTTTCATTTCATATATTTATTTCGTGCATTATACATTTTGCATTGCTGATTTGAAACATTTGAGGGAAAATCTCAACGAGCAGAATCTTTCTTTTTCTTTTTTTCTTTTTCTTTTTTTTTTTTTCTTTTTTTAAGTTGGAGAAGGGAGATTTGAATTTCAAATATCGAATATCTATATTGAAAACACCATGAAATAGCAATCGAGCTCTAAGACTCTTAACTTTTATTTCGTATTTAAATAAATATACTATGTAAATAACGAGTTGATATCTCCTATGACGGTCATATATGACTGCCAAAGTGGGTGCGAGTTCTGACAAATGGTATCAGAGTCGAGGAAGGCTCTCTTTTGATGGTGTGGGTGAGGCATCTTGTGAGCCAAAAGTCTCACATCGCTTAAGTGAGTGTCTTAGAATTTGTTCATAAGTAGAGATGCTTTAAAACCTTGTAAGAGACCTTTTACTTGTGTGCCTAACGAAACTCCAAGTAAAAACACACTTGTGAGACTTTGGGCCAAAGAGGACAATATCTTGCTATATATGTAGGTGCTGATCCAAACAGATGTTATTGGAGCCAATGACAGCTCTCCTCTAAGGGTATGGGTGAGGCATTTGTGTGAGCCAAAAACCCCACATTTCTTAAGTGAGTGTCCTATACTTAGTTCATAAAGGGGGATGCTTCACAACCTTTCAAGAGAACTTTTACTTGTGGGCCAAATGAAACCCCAAGTAGAAACAAAATTGTGAGGTTTCGAGTCAAAATAGACAATATCTTGCTAGATGTGTGCAGGTCTTGACAATTATCCCACTAAAAAAATTCCCTTAAAATTTTAAAAACAACTCAAAATCCAAATGTTGTTAAAGTGAACAATCGTTTGCAAATAAGAAAGAAATCATCCCCTCCATCTCCCATTCTGTAGTAGTCAGGCATTCAAGTTTTCCAACTATAGCCATAGAGATTAGAGAAATTAGTGAGACCCTTCTCCAACACCCTTATACCTTCTGCCACTCTGTCTCCTCCAACACGACAACTTAGACTCAAACTCAGTCTTCGTCTACATTTTCCAAGTCGTTAAAGTGAACACATGGAACAAATCAAAAACGAAAAAAATGCAGACCCACTTGGACCATTTTTCCTCAATCAATATATGGAACCAAATGAGTGAATTTGATTAATTGTTTAAATCTGGATTTTGAATTCAAATCCCTTTAGATCTCTTTCGACAATTTTGATTAGAATTCTGCAAGTCCAATAACAATAATTTCCTTCCATAAGATTACTAGACGTGAGCATGATCTTTTATTTAAATGAAGGCATATCATACTCGTAGTCACAGTTGACAATAAAGAAATCAAGAGAGGACATGTTTGTTTCTCTCTATTGGTTTGCCTGAGATGGGAGATAGAGGGATGGGATTATAAAAGGAGGTTAATGAATTTAGGTGTAGTGTGCCATATGACTTTTATGAAATGCATAAGGGATTAGGTTTATTTAGGAAAAACTAGAGAGGATACTTTTTTTGTGAAATTCGTCGAGAGAGGATGCTTTTTTCTTTTTTTCTTTTTTCTCTTTTTTTTTTCACTTTAACGACGTTATTTTGTGCATTTTAGAGTTTTTTTTTTTAATATTAATATAAAGTGTGTGAGCTCGCGACCCTCGGGCTTTCTAAGGCCCTGCTCATGCTTTTGATGAATCGCATGACACCACTTGTGAAGTGAGGGATCGTGTTTTGCCCTGTGTGAGTCCATCCTACACATGAGCTCGGAATATGTCATTGGCCTCGGGGACTGGAGCTAAGGTACAATTTTGGGAAGGTGTTAGGCACCTAAAACCGTCCAACCTTTCGGTTGGCCTTCAATTGTATTACTCTTATTAATTTGACAATAAATTTTATTAACCAAACTCTTAACCATGCACGCAATATATATATCAAAGCGAATAACACACAATGGAGAAACATGAAACATAGCACATAAAAGAATAACATCATAACATCATGGAATATGGTATATAAAAGGATATACAAACACAATGAACATGGGATGAGGGGTTGCAACCCTAAAACCCTTCTCGTTAATCCCTTCGTCGGGGTTTGGAGATCGACTTTAAGTCTTTTGGAAATATGAGGTTCATCATTGGATTATAAAGAATGAGGGAAAAGAAAGAATAAACAATTTATACGATTCTAAAGTCCATTCTATCATCCTTACACGAAACCCAAAGGTTTCAAATGGATGTTTGAATGATGACTTATCATTGAATCAACACATAAAGAAGAGAGACTTGTGTGGACGACTTTATGCAACCCAAAAGTCCCTTCTATCACCCTTGCACGAAATCCAAGGATTTCAGATGGGTGTTCGAATATAGGACTTATCATTAGATCTTATGATATGTATTAAAGAAAGATGCATGAATAATTTATGTGGTCCTAAAGTCTATTATATCATCCCTACACAAAACTCAAGGGTTTTGAATGGATGTTTGAATAAGTGACTCCCGATTGGATCTTATGAATGCATAACTGTGAGTTGCCTGCGAGGCACCTCTAGGGATTGTAAAGGCCACTAAATCCTCATTGAGGTTTAGGGAAAAAAGGCGAGTCACTACCTGGTTTAGGTCCATGAACCATTTATAAACTCCATATAAAAATTAAGATTTACTGGTCTTGATCTAAGTTCGCAGTTAGAGTATGTGCTTGGGGATGTGTTAGGCATCCAAGCCGCCCAGCCAATGGTTGGCCTTCTTTCATATTATTGGACTATGTCTAAAGAAATATTTAAAGAGGAAATCAAACCTAAACACACAAAAGCAAATTAAACCTAAAAACTATATCAACCAAAGCATGTGAAGCATAATATAATTAAAGATGAGAGAAAAGAATTCTCACCTAACTCCAAGCTTGCCAATCATCAAATAATTGAGAATAAATTACCAAAATATAAGAATCCAAAATGTAGAAAAACATGTCACACAATTAAAAAGAAAAAGAATTAAAACAACAAATATCAATTATGCCTAATACCTTAATTATACATGTGTAATTACTTTATTAATCAAATCAAATTCAAATACTTGTAACTAATTGGTTTCATATCATATGGCCACACTCCAAATAGGATCAGAATCTTCTAGAGTTTCTAGGGAACTCTACCAAATAGAGTTCTTTAAATCCTAACATTTCTTTTTATAATAAATGGTTCAGATTATGCCATATCAACATTCCTCTAAGAAAATCCCTAAAATATTGGTTTTTACTTTTTATCACTTAACTTGTTAACACTTATCATTTAAGTGTTATTTAAAAATAATAATAATAATAATAAAATAAAATAAAAATCTTGCCAAATGTTAAGAGGAGAAAAAAAACTCAAATCCTCTCACACCATCGCCAAACTCCAACTCTCTAAAATCATCCAAAACAAAATCCCAAACTTTTGGGTTTTCTTCTACATCATCTTCTACAAGGCAATCTCTTCAAATCATCCATGAATGACTATAGATAGGTCAATTGGGGCAAGGCATGTTTGGATCTCTTCAAAATTCTCAAACTTGTCTTTTTAACATTGTCTTGTTAATGCTATTTCACACTTAAGAATCTGTAGAATAAAAGTTGATAAATTTGAATACCTACAATGTAGCACATGAATTAACTTTGATCTAGTTTGGCCCATATTGTTTTTTCCTGTGTTTTCATTACTTTAGAGTTGAGTTTCATAATTTCAGAATATTTGCTTTGGTCATGGATTTGTGATTGTGAAAATTGGAAGAGATTGCCTTGTAGAAGATGAAGAAGAAAACCCAAAAGTTTGGGAATTTTTGTTTAGGATGATTTTAGAGAGATGAAGTTTGGCGATCGTGAAGGGGTTTGGGGTTTTTTTTTTTTTTTTTTTTTTTTAATTTTTTTTTAGATGATAAGTTTTTGTATTTTTTGTTTTAGAATAACATATGTTAAGTGGTAAGTGTTAACAAGTAATAAATATTAATATTTTAGGGATTTTGTTAGTGGAATGCTAACATGACATAATTTGGGTCATTTATTATAAAAAGAAAGGTTAGGATTTAAAGAATTCTATTTAGTAGAGTTCCATAGAAATTCTAGAGGATCCTAATCCCTCCAAATATACCTGAGAGCAACGGTTTTAAATGGTCCCGTTAATTTAAATGAAAACTTTGACCAGGCACATTAAATATCAATTTCAAAACCAAGTCATTCATGGCAACTTAAGATTCTAAGTGAGATTTCATATTTGACAACAATACTTGCCAAATTGCCTTATTTTTTAGCAACTAAAAACCTCCCTGCCTCAACCGTACAATAGGGAACAAATTATTATAAATTACACTAACACCTCCAAGTTTATAGTGAAATTACACTTGACACACCCTATTTTTAAGAAAAACATTCCACCAAAAACAAAAAAATCAAAATAATTGACACTCCGCTCCAAAATAATTCACACTCCACCTTAAATTATTTTTGGAATTTTGGAGCAGAGTGTCATTTATTGAAAATATGGTGTAATGAATCTAATTTCACCCAACATCGGAGGTGTTAATATAATTTATCCAATTTATGATTTATATCTTTGAATACAAAAGGAGATACAATCTAAAAAAAAAATTACAAAACTTTGATTCTAGTTACATTCTAGAAAGATGAAAATTACATGGTAAGACCTAGTCCAAAACCCTCAATCTAAGTTTGGAGGCTTACAAGGTGGGAAGGATGTTAGGTACCCCTTGCCCAACTGAAGTTGGTCTTCTAGAAAATTATGGTCGATATCCATGTCACACAAAGAAAGCATCCAAACATGTAATAAAAAGAAGAAGAAGAAACACACATGTTATTATTGGAAATGAAGATCTAGCATCTATGTTTGAAAAAAAAAATGAACATATTATCATTACACGCTTGATTCTCTTTATCTCACGTCATCAACCAAGAACATGTAAATAAAAGTAATTTAAAAAGGCGTAGGATTAATACTTGCATAGAGTTTTCCTCCACAACTTCTTCAAGTGTTCTTCATGTTCTCGGGGGTTCTTGGAGGTTTGGCCAGCACCTCCTCTCTTGATTTCAACTTCCTTCTTAGACCACTTCTTGATCCTCAAAGAAACAGGTAGAACAAAACATTGTGATCTTGACCTTCATCGGAGACCCGAATGAGAAACTCTAAAGATCGAGGGAGTAGGGGAAGTTGGTGGAACTATAAGTTCAATGACCCTTTTCTATCTCTAGTCCTAGCTAGAGTGTGCTAGTCAGTCTCGGTGTTATGTGTGCTTATCAATGGTGAACCTCTCCTCTATTTATGGTGGAGAGGAGGCTTGAGGGAAGAGTCTAAAAAACTTTCCAGCCCATTAAGATAGGCAAAAGTCATGCATTCTTCATATGGTAAGTGTAAGTTGTCAGAAAATCAAGAAATGTAGCCAAAATGGGCAAAAAATTGAATTTGGAGGAGAATTGCAGTTTGAAGGCCTCAGAGTGCCAATCGACACTTGTCTTGGGGGTCAACGTGTTGATCGACACTTGTGCCCAAGATGGTACTTTACTTTTCAATATAATCCTGCATCGTTTTTAATGTTTGTGGTGGGATTTTTCTAGTCTTAGGATCTAATTTTCATCATTTAGGATCAGTTGACCCCCAAAATTGATTAAGAAATCTTTGTTTTGAATTAAACTTCTTTTATTTTTATTTTTTTTTTTATTTTTTTTTTTATTATAATTTAATCTAAACATCCAAAATATCATGTTTTCATTTATTAGGGTTAATTTTTAGCATACTAGTGTGCGTGTCATTATTAAGCCTATATCAATAGGAAGAGTAGAAAAAATGTGATTGGAATGTTAATTATTTATATTATTAAATAAATATTAGTTAAATTATTTATGCTGTCATCGGTCTTCCTTTTTGATATTCCGGCCTGGTTTTTAAAATCATGAATATAAGACTCTCTCTTTGTGTGTGTGTTTTTGTAACAGTAGTTGATTCCGTGAAGGGTGAGTCCCTATCAATGAAAGCTCAACAAAGGCATAAATTCATTGTTATCACAAGTTGCCAATCCTAGCACCTCACCGAGAATGAGAGCACCCTTTTATTTCCACTACCTAGTCCATCCCCCTCCCAATATGTGCACGTGAAACCCCAATAATTTCTCATGCACCACCAGTGGGTCCTAAAGCCAGCCCTTCCTCTTTTGTTCTCATGCCAAACTCCAACTCCCAAGAATCTCTCCACACCACCGCTTGCACTTGCTCTCTCTCTCTCTCTTTCTTTCTCCTTTCTTTGCAAATCCATTTGTTATCTTAATTTCTTCGCTTTCCTCAACCATGGTGATGAATGCAAATGCAATGCCTCTTCTGCCATTAATGCTGCTCTCTCTTCTTCTTTACCTCAGTTTTGCAAATGGGGTTCACTGTTATCAAGAGAAAAAGGTCCTCAGCCTGCAAAGATTCCAATGGAAACAGCAAAGTAGTACACCCAGTTGCCTCTCCTGGAAATCAAGTGAGTTTTGGCAAAGAGAATAAAGTAAAGCTCAACTACTAATCTAGTACTAGCTGCTGACCATAGCTTTCTAACTTTAATGTATTCTCCACTTTGGGATCTCTTATCTACAACTACTTTTATGCTCTCTCTCTCTCTCTCTCTCTTCTTTTCAAAGTGTTAGGGTTGAAACTGACCGTTCTTGATAAATATATCTTGCTTTGGTTTGCTTTATATCTTAGGTAATCTTTTATTATTCTGTTAATTATGTGCTTTAATAATATTCAGCTTCTATGTTGGAAACCATCTCTTTTGGAAACTTTCGCTTTTGGGTTACTTATAAGTGACAACAGAAAGCGGAAATGATCCTGTATGCACACTTGTCCAGATTTTTTATATGTACTTATCTAGATTTTTTATCACATTGTCCAGATTTTGTGAAAGTATGCCTTAAATGTATATTGTGTATGTGTAAAAATCATGATCTAAACATAAAAATAAACTCTAATCTATATTATCCACACTTAGGCCTGTTGTTTTTTTTAGGACATACATCAACCATTATCCATAATGAAATGAGACTGGAGAGAGTAGATGGGAATGTGACTGGAATGTATTAATACAGTATTTTCCGGTCTCCAAACCTAAATTGTGAGAATTTTACGCGACCATATCATTTTCCAACAACCCCCCCCCAAAAAAAATATTTATTTTTGTAGAAATAACAACAATGCTAAAGTTATGATCCAGACTCTAATCTGTTTAGTGTTTTTTAGGGAGAGAGAATGGTGCAACTATACTGGAAATGAAGCACCGAGACTACTGCTCGGGAAAGATCATCGACTGGAATAAGAAGCTACAGAAACGCTTGATTTTGGATGATGTTCATGTCCGCTCATTGCAATCCCGGATGAAAAACATGGCACATATCGACGAAGATGCTTCAAAAACTCAAATCCCATTAACTTCTGGTCTCAAACTCGGGATTCTAAACTACATTGTCACTGTGGGATTTGGAGGTCGAAATATGACAGTGATCATGGACACAGGAAGCGATCTGACATGGGTTCAATGTCAGCCTTGCAAGTTATGTTATGATCAACAAGAACCTCTCTTCAACCCTTCTGCATCCCCTTCATACCAATCAGTTTTGTGCAATTCAACAACCTGTCAATCTCTTCAATTTGCTACTGGGAATTTAGGAGTATGTGGGAGCAACCAACCAACTTGTGACTATGTTGTTAACTATGGAGACGGGTCTTATACTCGCGGCGAGCTAGCTCGTGAGCACCTCAACCTTGGAACCACTCCTGTGAACAATTTTATATTTGGCTGTGGTAGGAGCAATAAAGGTCTTTTTGGGGGAGCTTCAGGTCTTATGGGTTTAGGAAGGAGTGAGCTGTCAGTGATTTCTCAAACTTCTGGCTTATTTGGAGGAGTTTTCTCCTATTGTTTACCTTCAACAGAATCTGGGGAATCTTCAGGTTCATTAGTTATGGGTGGAGATTCCTCTGTATTCAAGAATCACACACCCATTTCCTACACCAAAATGGTTCCTAATCCCCAGCTATCCACCTTCTATTTTCTCAACCTTACTGGTATAAGTATTGGTGATGTGGCTTTACAAGATCCAAAAAGTTTTGCTAATGCTGGAATTCTGATTGATTCCGGGACTGTTATCACAAGGCTGGCTCCATCAATTTACAAGGCTGTGAAAGCAGAGTTTCAGAAACAATTTTCTGGGTTTCCTTCAGCACCTGAATTTTCTATCTTGGACACTTGCTTTAACCTTAGTGGATATGATGAAGTGAACATTCCTACAATAAAATTGCACTTTGAGGGTAATGCATACCTGACTGTGGATGTTACTGGCATCCTTTATTTTGTAAAGACTGATGCATCCCAAGTTTGTTTGGCACTTGCAAGTCTCTCCTATGAAGACGAGATTGGTATTATTGGGAATTATCAGCAGAAGAACCAAAGGGTTATATATGATACTAAACAGTCCAAGCTTGGATTTGCTGGAGAAACTTGCAGTTTCATACACAAGAAATGACAAATCCAGAGGCAGTAGCTTTTCATACCATATATAAATAGCTATATTGTTGAATGGAGGAACATATACGACACATATATGCATGCCTCCTCACTTCTCAGTGTAATAATGTTACTTCTAATGTGGAGAGCAAGAAGGGTTTGAATTGTATATTGATTCCAGTAAATTTTCTTTCAATATAACTTGTTGCAGAGGTACGTAAAAAAGAGTTAGTGTAGCTACATGGGGTATTAATCTTGATGCATTGTTCTTTTTGGGTAAACAATCTTGATGCATTGTTGGTTACTCTCAATAACCAGAATGCTAAGACACTTCCAAAGTTCTACTACTTTTTCAAGCTCGAAATTTTCAAACATAATACTGTTTCATTCATTAACTGTTTTCCGTGAGATTGAGCAACAGAGCTCAGACAGAAAAGTTTTTGTAGTATCTTCTGGAAATGATAATTTTGGTTTTTCTTCTTTCTTCCACAAGGGAAAAAAATAGCTGGAAATGAAAGAGGAACAAAATTTCATCTTCGGGAAGTTCAGGACATATTAGATGCTACATTATATTCAAAAGATCAATAAATTTGCAGAAACTCACACAAATAAATATATATGAACCTCTCCCACTGGAGTAATTTATTAAACTTGCAGCGACTGTTGTTTCAACAACGTAAAATGGGTTAGAAAATGAATCAAAAGTTCAATGTCTGTCCTCCGGCTTCAAGCAGAATTGCCAACAGAGATGGAAATATGATCTGAGCACTGTACCATAGTCCACCTGAATAATCATATTTTTGCATGTACAAAAATTTCCACAAATGGTGCATTTGAAACTTTTGTGATGAAATGACTTTGAAGGACAATCAAGCACATTCCCTGAGGTACGCTTTAATGCTTTGAAGCAGTGAGGAATCATTATCGAAATACATCTCTGTAAACTATGTTCAACAACATGGAAAACGTAATCATCTCCTTATAATTTTACAACTCAGACAATTTCCCTCTTTTCAAAAATGTTTCGAGAATTGTTTCAGTCCTTTCAAAGAACCATGTCTAAAGTAATCTCCAGTCAAATTGCATAGAAACCCTTCTCCAGGTTGTAGATAGATAATAACCATTAGTTTCAATGCAGCAGCCATTATTGTTTCAAGTTGAGTTTTAGTACATTCCTAGTTCTCGTCAAGTGCTATTGATGAGAGAGACCATTTCAACAGTCTCAGGTTCAAGAATACCGTCACCTTTTTTTGTCCTCAACAACTCAGTTGGAAGGATAGACGAGTTGGGATCACTTCTAGGTATTAGAAATAGCAGCCCAATTGGAACTAATCGCAAGAAGCTCCTAATCAATATAGCCATCCAAAGGTTGTCAAATTGTGTACGTGTGACCCTCAAAACGTGTAGTAAGAGGCCTCCTGCCCAAGTCGATGTGAGCATCCCAACATGATCAATTGCCATAATCAAAGCAAAGAAAGTTCCTTCTATACCAGGAGGGCAAAGCTTGGAACTAAGTACAAGAAGAGGCATCCATTTAAGACGACCAATAATATGAGAAATGGCTGCATCCATTACCACAAAGAAATAATCTGGTACACCAATTTTCAAGTTTATGCGCAACACCAATACCAAATCTAGCAATCCTGATGCACCAAAGAGCAACTGAGCCCAGAAAAGTATATCATGAAAAGGGTGATTTTTTAACAAGTTTTGGTAGATAAGGACCCCAAAAAGTGAGCCAACTGCACCAACAGCGGATATGGATCCAATAACCTCCTGCATGGGATAGATCGATAATGAAGTTCCATTTGTTAGGTTTATCATAAATAGATAAATAATTTCAGCTTAAAAAGAAGTACAAAAAGGGATAAAAAGAAACATCGATTGCCAAAAAAGAAAATATCATCCACAAGATTGTGCCCCGTTTGGCATTGATGTAGGACATAGAGCTTTAACTGTAGAGCTTTAGTAGTAGAACTTTTGCGATATAGAGCTTTAACTGAAAATCTCCTTATCATTTTGAGAGTTTGGCAAATTACAATGAATAATGCTTTAAAGTTTTGGATTTATAATGCATGAACAGTAAATCGTAGAGCTTTTTACTGAAATCACCAAATTTCAGATTTTTTCTAAAAGAATATGAAGGAGCTTTAAGTGGCTTAAAAGCTCTTTTCAATGAGGCTACTAAGCACCCCCGCTTTTTTTTTTCTTTCCAAAAAGAGCTTTATAGCTCTTTTCTAGCTGTGCTAATGCACAACCAGCCAAGCTCATAATCTATCTATAACTACATTTTGAAAAAGAAATTTCAGCAAATTGGAGAAATTCTCAATAACAGATAATGCAGATGTAATTTTGCATTTAGATAATATATACTGAAAAGCTAGTAACATAACAGTATGTGCAGGAAAATTTGGGAATAGTACATGGGTAATATACAGCATATGCTCTAACTAGAATTATGAGCTAATATTCTCTATAACAAAAATGGCAGATGTAAGTTTGGAACATCTGTTTTTGTTATAGTAAGTTGAGGGGACCATGGCCCCAGGATTCGAGCTTGAGCTCTCCCCTATGAGGAGAGCCAAGAAGTGCCACTGAGCCAAGAGGCTCTTGGCAGATGTAAATTTGGAACTATACACAATTTCATGATTATGTTTAAAATAAATGTTCATAAGCAAGAAAGATGTATAACTTGAAATTTTTTTTAGTACAATGTGCCTAACTGGTATAAAAATAGGCAAAGAATCATGGTACCTGTGAGAAATATGGACCTCCCTTGGCATCTGTATACCAATAGAACATTCCTTCATATATATTCAATCCTAAAGCAAGTGATAAGTACATGTATAAACACGGCCTCCACACATCCCTGCATTTCAATGTTGTCCACATAGTCTTACTAGCATCCAGTAAATTTTCACCTACCTAAATTAAGATCTTGATGTGAGCATAGAAGAAAGAGGAACACAAGACGTGCCTAAAAAGAGTGAGGTAACCTTACCCGTCTGTATGCAAAGTTATGGACAGGGGGTTCCCTCAGCAATATCCCTACCAAAATGACCAGCCCAGGTGGGATACTAAGCAATCCAAAAACACCCTGTCAAGGAATGAGTACCACTTTTAACAGGTTGATAAAAGGTAAAATGGAAAAAGCAGTTTGACCTGAGAAGGTAGAGGATTCGAATTACATCTGATATATATTAGAATATATTTGCATCAATCCATAGAGAACTACTCCAGCATGATTTAAATCAAACATGACAGGTTAATATCATATTCTGAATTAAACTTCAACTATTGGATAATAAATTGATCATATACATCTTGAAAAACTGAAACATGTCATGTATACATGCTAATATCTATGATGCATATGTGCAAATACAACATGTATCGTATATAAGATTATGCATTTGACTGGAACTTCTTATGGCTAGGAATTATCTCCAAATCTTATTTGTCAAAAACCAGATAAGTAAAATTAGAATAACTAAATGTTATCAAATCACTTTCCATTGCTTAAGGCAGCTGAACAAATTAAAACTTAGGCGAGGATCTGATACAACCACAGGATAAAAGAGATGCAGAAAAATGAATGTGGTCAGAATGGAGGAAAGGGAAAAAAGGAAGAAGAAGAAATTGAGCAGAAGGTGACCTTAGGCCCAACTAGGTGGAGGAAAATGCCACTAAGTGAAAATCCCACCAGTGCTCCAATAGAGGAGCTCATTCCACACAAGCTTTGCATGTCACTAGCAAGGGAAGGATGATTTATACTGTTATGTGTGACACAGGCATCAATGGTGACATCTGCTATAGCTATCCCAGCACTTCCTGCCATTAGAGATAACAAGGCAAATGCAAGATGCAATTTCTTTTGTAGTGATAGCACAAGCATGGAGATGACCCCAAGAAAACCTGAAATTAATTGTGGGAGAAACTTTCCAGTAAGCAAATGCATTCAGCAGAGCACAAGCATGAAGAATAAACCAAGAAAACCAATACTTATATGAGGGAAAACTCTTTGGTAATCAAAAGCATCCAACTTCACTCTCTCTTTTTTTTTTTAATACCCCCGCCCAAAGAAAAACAAAAGAAAAAAAGCTTCTTACAACATTGACATTTTAGTTTCAGGTCATACAACACACAAAAATTAGTAATAATAATGATGATAAAAAGTCAACTCCAAGCAAAAACAAAAAAAAACAAAACTCTAAATCGTGATATCAAGCGACTGCAGCATCAGATTATACACAAAATAAATAACACTGAATAAGTATCCCCAGTAGAATCCATGTGAAAGCATACAATATGACCACTGGATGTGAAAACTAAAACTAAAAGCAGAACAGTATGGACATGATCAACATTTTACTTTTCAAGTCTCCCTATTTTCTTCAAATTTGATGCTGTAATTTTGTTTTCATTTGTCATTCTGCTTCCAGGATTTCTTGAATGCCTTTTTTATTTTATACTTGATTACTAGGGGCTTCTTGAATACTTGCAATAGAAAAATTCCAGTAGAACACAGGGCTCTTTCTTCTAACATTTCTAATCCAATATATACACATGGCTTTTATAACATCCCCAGTTGCACGCAGAAGAAATTTAATATTGTCAATGGGAAAGAAGGCTTATAAATTCTATGGAATATCAGAAGGTATTCGACCAGATTCACTTAGGAAATTTTTACCAAATTTTCATATATAAGATATGACAGTTAAAATGGTTTTCCCCTCATCTGTCAAGAAAGGTTTCCATGTAATGCAGCTATATTCCACTATATTTCTTTTCATTTTGCAACTCCTCTTTTCTAATGTATTTGAAAAGGTTCTTATTAAATTCCAAAGGGAATAGATTAAGCAAGCTAAGTTCATCTCTAACAAGTGGAAGTACAACAATCACTGACCCTGATTTATTCTCTATGAAAATCAGGATAGAGAGGAAAGAAAAATAAGAATAAAAGAAAGAAAATAACACTATTTTTTTTATTGGCAAGTACTACGCGCACCTAATGGTGACTTTTGATTGGTGTAATTGGTGTTATTCTAATGTAATTGGCATTTCCTTCCCCCATAAGAATGGGTGGAGAGTGAGAATAACACTAATTACACCAACAGAATTTAAGCTTAATGAGAATACACCAATATCTACATATTGTCCTATACAATCATGGGCATTCTTTAAAAAATATAAAAATAAATAAAAGTAGAAAGAAAGAAAATTACACCATTTGCATGCCAAAAAAAAAAATCCAGCAAACAAATTGTAAACCTGAAGTTTAAGGAAGGAGCAACTAAATAAGATTCATAGTCATGTGACCAACTAGCATTAAAGCAACAATGTTAGATTTGAACATAACATTATTGTTGCATCGCTCGTTGGCCGTGAATGAAAAGACTGAGACTTTAAGTAATTCATCAGCAGGAGTGTTTAGTGGTTCATCAGTCATGTATGTAACTGATTAGTTTGTTCTGATTTCTAAAGAAACACAGAGATCAACAGCGTGTTCTTATCTTATATCAACCAACAAAGTATTGAAATGTACTTTTTCCTTTCCTGCCATTCAATGCACAAGCAATGAGGAAATAACAATTAATTCAAAATCACAAAAAAAGGGCTAAAAAATTAGTTCATCCTAAAGGGTAGTATAATGGGAGAAAACAAAACCAGAATTCTTAAACAAATAAATAAACTCAGCAATTTTTTATTCTGTACGTTTTAATTATGTTCCCATATCCCATTTAGAAATTAAGTCCCAACTAATTATATTAAAATGAAGAAAGTAGAATGAATATAGTATACAGAATCACACATGGGTTGAAAGCATGTACCTGCGAGAAAAAAATAGGGGCGTCTCCGGTGACCAAATATTGGAAGAGTATCAGTGAGGAGGCCCCAAAAAGGCTTCATAATCCAAGGAATAAGAATAACCCCAAAATAGAGCTGAGATTCAGAGGGCTGCAATTTCTGCTCATCTTTCATGTAATACTGTGTACTAACTCTACTCATTCCCACACCCACACCCTGACTCACTCCATACACTATAACCACACCCAACACAAAGCTCCAATGCAACTTTATCACTCAGCATTTTGAACCAATGTATTGGGCTCCATACAAATCCCCAGAAACCCTTTTCTCTTTGGTGCTTATGAGCCCCAGTCTCGGTCTCAAGTTGAGGATTTTCTTCTGTAAAGACTTCCATTGACTCACTAAACTCGTTGTTCATGCAAAGATTGGAAAAACCAAGATGTACCCAGTTGAAATCAAAGCTGTTAATGAAGTGGGAAATCTCTAGCTTTATTAGTTAGATGGGGTCATAGATGTTTGCATTGCACGCACTTGCATTTGACTTGGAAAAGCAAAATGTGCTAGTTTTTAGGTTTTGCTTGCGTAAGCAGTGTAAAATATTTGAATATATTAGTCGGATTTGACTGAGAGACTAATTTCAATTCGACAACAACTTCTTGGATATGACCTGCTCTTTATAATAGTTTATTCTGACAATTAAGGCAGTAACCGGTGTGATATTATCGCCTCTGAAGGTCTATTTCTGGCATTGACAAATAAACTCTTTTGATTACTGCATTGACAAATAAACTCGTGGCACGAGCACCGATTAGTTTAATGTGATGAATGTGAAAGATTGAATTTTAGCTCTCGATTCTGAAAGATTGTTTTTTAAGAAATCCATTAATTTTTGTATTTGATTGATTGCCACATCAAAGATAAAATAAAAAATAATTTTCTCTTCACTAGTTTATTTCTTTTTCTTTTTCTGTTTTTGTTTTTTGTTTTTTTCCCCATATCATATACTTTTTGGTCCGATATGTTTGGCGTTGTTTATAGAATGACACTTGATTAAGGAATTTTCTCTTACCTAACCCACACGGAATAAGATTTTTTTTTTTTTTTTTTTTTTTAAATCTCTCTATTTTTCAAGATAAAAAAAAATCTCTTTATTTATTTATTTTTTTAATTTCATGTTAGTTTTTATTTTTCAGATTTAATATTATATATCTTATTTTAAATGATATAATAGTATATATACTGATAAATCTATACCATTTACTTAAAAGTTAGTTTCAATCATAAAATTTACCAAATAGAAAATAATTTGACATTGAGAGGATCCTTTTTAAATGAGGAGGTTGTGTCAAATACTTAATTAAGTACAAGCTCTATGGTCAAGTTCCATGCAACTTAATTAACACTGATTGATCTTATTTTTAAAGAAAATCAAGATTTAAATCCCCCTCTTTCAATTATTGAATTATCAAAAAAAGAAAAGAAAAAAAAAAGTACAAGCTCCGGTTCCGCTTTAAGTGATTTTTTACACCTAGGGTGGTTTCAGTATGGAGGCTATAGTGGGTTTGTGGGAGTGATTTTCTTTGATTGAAAATGAAGATAAGGAGATCGAATTAAGGAAAACTTTAAAGTGAACAAACAACATTTTAGCATTAGAGTTTATTACATGAATAGTGGTGAATGCAGAATCTGTGGTCCTTACTTTTCAAGCTACTTTGGAGAACCGAGAAGGACTTCTCAGTGAGGGATCTTGGAGACAACAATATGATTTTCACATTCAATGATGAGGCAGATCTAGAAAGAGTTTTGATGAATAGACTGTGGTCATATGATAAACACCTTGTTCTCCTACAAACAAGTGGAATCATATGCGTCCATCTCCATAGTAGAGTTCTAAAGTGTTTCCTTTTGGGTCTAGATTCATGACCTACCCATTTGTAGTATGTCTTGAGAAGTGGCTGAAGCCATTGGTATCACATTGGGAACTATCAAATCTATCATTGACAATGAAGAAGAGAAAGGCTGAATAAACTGTGTTAGGGTTCGAATCAGGCTGGATAGTATAAAGCGTTTACCCTTGAAAATGAAGAAGAGAGAAGTTGGGGAACTGTGTGTATCCTAGGTTTAAATAAAACTTGATTTTTCATGGTAATTTAATCAAAACTTGCAAAATGTCCTCATTTTTATTTATTAGAATGAATTTTTACCATATAAGTATGTGCATGCCTTTATTAAGCATGGACCAATGAGATTTTTACACCTATTTAATTAATAATTAATTATTTAAACAACCAATCATAATTAAAAACACGGGTTTAGTTTTAATTTCAAATAAGCATCTTTATCGTTAAAATCTTGATTTGGCAATAACTTTTAGTCTCATGGTCTGATTAAAGCACATGATATGTCGTTTGATCGTTGTGATGTCTAGATTTGATTTGAATTATGAAAATGACAATTTAATGGTCAAAATTACGTTTTGGCTCACATCATGAAAAGATGGATTTGCCCTAGGGCTAAGAAAATGGGGTTTCAATAGTCTGAGATATTTAATTGGGACATTCAATTACACTTTTTTTTTCCCCGCATCATCGTTGTGGTTAGGTTTAAGAAAAAATCACCCAACCACGCAAGCCAACTTGCCCCACCCGACCCTAGTCAATTTTGCTCACCCGAGTAGTTGGATGCAACTCATAGGGTTATTAAGCTCTGGGGTGGTTCTTGGGTTTAGAGAATACCCACCTAATGAAATCAGCCCAACCAATTAAACTAATATATATAACCCACATGGAGATGTGTTATTGGTTCATTTATAGATGATTAAAGTATACATACACCTGTTAAGTGCTCAAGTGA
This sequence comes from Fagus sylvatica, assembly GCA_907173295.1. NCBI lineage: Eukaryota > Viridiplantae > Streptophyta > Magnoliopsida > Fagales > Fagaceae > Fagus > Fagus sylvatica. The sequence goes on from OU015767.1 coordinate 16,409,098, forward strand.
AGTAATAAGATTGCTTTGCACAGGGCCGTAAATTTTGAAGTCTTAGAAATTTCAATTGGTCAAATTATTTAACACAAAATTAAATTAATATTTATGAAATAAGTTACTGAAATTTCATTCTTCATGGAAAAATTAAACCACAAGAAATTTAGTACTCTAATTACAAATACGCATATTTCTTTATTTTACATAAATAATACTCTATATTTATAATAAAATTCATTATTTATGTGACTAGAAAAAATATGTATTTATTATATATATATATATATATTTTTGATGAAAACGTATTTATTATATATATATTTAGACATGTGATTATTTATTCTGATTTAAAGTATACACACCTTTGGTAAGTGAATAAAAGAACTAAAGGAGAAAAATAAAGCTTGGAAAGAAACACACGCCACCTTATATCAGAATTGACACTTTGGTAATAAAAGGGTCACATTGAATTTAATTGTTTGTGGAATCAGATGTGTGGAGATTGAGGTGGGTGGCACCGAACTGGTGGGACTGCTGCAATCAAATGGCCCGTGTCTGGCTCCTGCTGGCAGCCTTGTGGATGATATTGCTTCTTGGAAAGACTGTTTTTAATTCCCCAGTTTTTCTTTTGTAAAAAATGTTTGTATCAAAGTTGATCTAGCTTTGGTTACAGAGTTTGTGTCCTCAATTTCAAATTAGGTCTGGTTGGAAGATTGCTGTGTTAGTTTTATTTCTATTGTACAATCTAAGTTTTGTCATTAAATAAAAAGCTATCGTTTCAGTTAAAAAAAAAAAAAAAGAAAAGTAGAAAAATTATTTAATAGTCTCAAACTACAAATAAATACGTAGACTCTATTTTACAGAGTGATAGGTCTTATCATGAATTTAATTAGTGACACCCACCATTTATGTGATAGAACTCACCATTCATGTGAGAGGAGGATTACGCATTTATTTGTGATCTTAAGACTACTTAGTAAAGTTACAGAATGAGTTCGAGTTAGCTCAACTGAAAAGATCTCTTGTTGTGGAGTAGGGGACCTGGATTCAAATCTCACCTACACCAAAAACCAATTGGTGTATTGACTTAATGGTAAGAGTAACCATTATGAGCGGACGTCATAAATTTAAATACTATTGTACCTTAAAAAAAAAAAAAAAAAAAAAAAATAAAGTTACAGAAGTGACTATGGCATCATGCGATCAGCTGAGAGAAGAAAAAAATGACGAAGCCCATGTTGCCACCACACAAGCTACCTGTCTGGGGCTTTTTTGGTTCAACGAAGCCCATTCTAAAAATCAGCCCAAAACTCATCTCGAGCATAGCTTTTTCGACCCAAATCTGTCCAGCCCGAAAAAAATGCAGTCCGATAAAGCCCACTTTTGCCAATTACTTTCTCTTTCTCTCTCTCCCAATAAAACTTAAACCCTATACCCTGATAATTTTGGTTGATGCTGTCCTGCCCTGCGTTTTGAATTTATTTGGGCATTGGATTAGTAATTTAGTATTATAGCACTTGTTTTGGTTTAAGGTTGTCGTGGCATGGAAGCAGAGAGAATAGATGGGCGTACAGCAAACCAGTTGAGACCACTGGCTTGCTCTCACAACATCCTCAACCGTGCTCATGGCTCTGCCAGTTGGTCTCAGGGTATTTTGTTTTTTTTTTTGTTTTTTTGTTCAATACTTATTTATTATTTATCATCCTCTCTATTTATTTGTTTATTTATTTAGGAGACACTAAAGTCCTTGCTGCTGTTTATGGACCAAAAGCTGGAACAAAGAAGAACGAAAACCCTGAGAAGGCTTGCATTGAAATTATTTGGAAGCCTAAGACAGGCCAAATTGGTCATTTCTCTATCCTTTTCTTTTTATACTTGTTTTCTATTGCAACACTTAAAGATTTTTCTGTCTATTCTTACTTGGGTTGTTCATCAAATCTTACAATCATTGTTTCAAAATGTGCCATTTATGGTTATTTTCTCAACATCTACAAATTTGATGAGTTTTGAGCTAGGGCAAAACTTAAGTACATTTCCTTTGGTGCTGTATATTAGGTTCGTAACTAAATTCAAACATATGGTTGCATTGACCAATGAAACACAAACATAGTTGTATTTTTCCAAAAACAATTAAATTCAATGCAACTATGTGTTTGAATTTAATTGGGGAACCTAATGTATTGCAGCTAAGGAATTTTGAAATTTTAATTTGGTAATTTACTTTATTGAAGTGGTAAATAATATCTTGCTTGAACCCAGTTAAGCCACATGAAACCAATTTTTTATTTTTTATCACAATTGTTGTGTTTCTACTTATGAGATAGAATCCATAATTTTTTCATTGAATGATGGGTTCCATATGAATAATTCTTTCAAAGTGTCACTTGTTCGACTCATGCCGTTTAACTTTAAACTTGCTTAAAAAATTTTGTCTGTGGTTCAGGAAAATTGGAAAAGGAGTATGAGATGATACTGAAGAGGACTTTGCAAAGCATCTGCGTTTTGACTATCAATCCAAATACCACAACATCAGTTATAGTTCAGGTGACTTGGTTTCGTTCATGTGGACATTTTTTCTGTCTTTATCTTAGACTTCTTGTTGCTTTAGTTGATCCCCTATTAATCATGGCCACTTCATGATTCTAGTTTTGAATAGGTGAGTTTGATGCTTTTGGTCTTGTTTTTTTTTTTTTGATAAGTAATAAATTTTAATGAAAAGAACCAAGTACACTAGATGTATACTAGGTCAAAGAATACAAACACTCAAAAGGAACAAGAATCTATAAGATCAAGCACATTTGAAAATCTAAATAATCCTGTGGCTGACATCTAGTCAAGTAGAGTGGTAGAATTGGGTCTTCAACTCAACATCTAGTCAAGTAGCTCACATCCCTCAAAAGTCCTCGGATTGCATTCCCTCCAAACGCACCACATCACGCAATGCGGAATGGCCTTCCAAATCACAATATTCTGATGGTGCCCCAAACTCCCTTGCCAACAAGCTAACATCTCAACCACATGCCTAGGCATCACCCATTGAATCCCGAACAAAGCGAAGATCATATCCCATAACTCTTCTGGTCTTGTATATTCTATATTGTTTGTTTTTAATATTAATTTTAAATGTTCCCACTCTCCGGTGTGTGTGAATGTGTGTTCTCAGTAGCATGAGACTGAGTTTTAGCAATTAACTGAGTTTTAGCAATTAACAATATGACTTGTTAAAAACTAGTACTATAGGTCTACACCTAGTAAATGTTTGGGGGAACTAAGTATAAAGAGAGAGTTTGTTGTGGTAAATTTTAATCTGTCCAATGTGCCATCCACTGTTATACAGGTCAAATTTTAATCTTTCCTCTTTTTTTTTGGGAGGGGGGGGGGGGAAGTTATGATATGCAATATTTCTTGCTTTTGACAATCAGTAAATAAGAATTTTATATTAGAAGTAGGATGAGGGCAGAAATGCGATATAGGATGGGGTGAATTAGCAATTGTAGGGATCATAGTGGTGGACTTGTAGATGAAATCTTTGAACACATATGAAATTGGCGAGGAAAGAGGAATTAGGATGATGATTTGCCAATAAAAATTAATTTTACCATTCAATTTCTTGGGACAAGGACAATTTGCACCATAAAGGCAAGCTTAGGACTTTGTGAAGCCTGGTGGTAGTAAATGAATTCCTAATAAAGGAATGGGTTCTAACAGTGTCCCAAATGCATACATGTATGTGTATGTCGCATGTCAAAGTGCTTACTTTGATATGGCTCTGTTACGTAGCATAGATTGTTGGAATTCTAAGTTGCACAAAGGTGGAAATATATTCAAGCTTTTAGGGACTGTGTGCCAATTTGTCTGCAAAAGTGCAAATCTATATGAATTGTAAGAAAGTTCAATTCAAGAGCTGATCCAACATGTATGACTTTGTGCATTAAAGTTATTTAGGCAGATAGGGAGTTCTGATGTAGAAAATAACGGATGATGGGAGATAAATAATTTATATGGTTCATTACTTGTAAGCTTTATGGGTACATATAAACTGTAGGCCAATTTATAATATAGGATATTGTGCATCAATTGTTGTCAAAGGCAAGCCTGACGCTCACCTAGGTGCTCAGGTGAGGTGGCACCTCTGAAGCCTAAAGGCAGGGTGCCTTTTCTACTTGAGTTCATCTCTAGCAAAACTCCCAGGTGCTAAAGGCAAGGCCTTGCATAAAGTCCAGGCGCTTGAGGTGAGTGCCTCTGTAAAATTCGCTTAATTTTATAGATGGCCAAATTCATCCATTAAAGAAAGGATTTTATAGTTTAATAGGACAATTCTATCGGTTTGACTACTTTATTTTGTTTGGATAATAATAATATATAACAAAAAAAGGAAAAAGAAAGAAAGGGCATCAAAATCAAGTACCAAAAGCCTTCTTCCTCTCTTCTTTTTGTGCTTTTCTTGGGACCAGAACCAGTTATATCGCCCCTACCCCCTCCCTTTTCTCTTGCAATGTATCTTTTTCTTTTCTCTCTCTCTCTCTCTCTCTCTCTCAATCTCCATAGATAACTTTTCTTAGCATGTAATTCATAAACCCCCTCCCCCTTTTTTTTATTTTACTCTATCAAACATAGATAAATTATAATGTAGCTTTTTTTTAAAAAAAAAAAAAAGAAGAAGAAAACTTATATCAAATTAAAATTAATTTTTTTTACCTTAAAAGTTTGTCGTCTGTTTTATTTTAAAAGCTGCTTTATTTCAGCGAAAATCTCTCAACACATTTTTTTTTTTTTTTTTTTTTTTTAACAAAATCATGTCACAAAATACCAGCTGTCATCTGCATTTCAATTTGTAAAACATTTATAAGTTACAAATAAATATTGGATTGAATTAGATTGAACTTTATTACTTTAGGTTATAATTTGAGTCCATAATATGTATTGGTGCCGTACTCCACTCAGGCAAGTGCCTTTTTAGCACATCACACCTCCGGTGATATAAGAACTTGGCACCTTAAGGTTACCTTTTTCCTTTGATAACATTTCATGCATCTGCATCTCTTAAAATTTTCTTTTGTAGTGATAACTGTATCAGAGGGCGCATTTTTATCCATTTACCTTAGATGTTGATGTGTATTGTTTTGAAGCTATTTAATTGTTTTGATCTAATATTAGCTTCATAAATCACTGTATTTTGAATTTGTTATGTTTCTATTGCAGGTTGTCAATGATGATGGCGCTGTATCCTTCATGGTTAAGAATCTTTCACATAATTCAGTAGTCTCTGGAGGGTTTGGTCTCCTTTATAAGGATAACCAGGGTTCAAATCCCTCCACTCCCAATTTTAAAAAAGATGGAGGGTTCATATTGCCTCCACGTAACTCTTCACTTAGTATTTGATTTTATGCTTTAAAATCCTTAATATACATCTATAAGCCATTTCTTTTTGGTTTTATCTTTTTATTTTATTATATTTTTGTCCTACATTGAAGACATTTAGACATCCTGTGGAAAGGGTTAAATGAGTTAATACAGCTTTTCTTATAACTTTTTAAAATTTGTGTCCTGTTATCTCTGGAAATCCATACTTAAGAACTTTACTAGTGAAGGAAATGTAATTGTTCAACCTCCTTTTTCATGACTTAAATTTCAAATTTTTTTTCCCTGGAAGAGATTATCTTTCTTATGTGTTTTTGGTAATGAGCCCAGTCCTTTACAACTGGTACAGAGAAAATGCAATTTGTTGACTCTTTTCAAAGGGTCATCTTGTGCCATTTTAGTGCTGTGTGGAGGAACAAAAGGGATTAACTTTAATACCATGAGACATCAACTATCCTGTTGATCTTGGCACTTATCAAAGGAAAATAATAGAAAAGAAAAGGAAAATTAAAAGACCTATGCATTGTCTTTACTTTAATCTTATTCTTTGTCTTTCTTTGATATAATGTGATGAAAAACTCCTTGACTAATTTTTTTGTGTAGCTTCTCCCATGTGCCATCAATGCAGCATGTGCTGCCCTTGTAGATGCTGGAATTCCTCTAAAGCATCTTGCTGGTAATCAAGAATTATGTTTATCTTCCTTGTTCCTATTTTATGGATGTGTGCTGACTGTTTTAAACTGCTCTTGCAGTTGCAATATGTTGTTGTTTGACAGAGAGTGAATATGTTATGCTGGACCCCACCAAGCTAGAAGAGCAGGTCACTGAAATTTTATTGTTTCACATTATAGTATTTCTTATGGTCATGCATAAGGTTGTGTGAAATAATTAAAATACAGTATTTATATTTTAAATAATATTGTACATATTACTTATAAAAAGATATATTGTACATATTACTCTGACAACTCTTGTTACAGTCTGGTTCATATGCAATATGTTTGCACCGCTTTAGTTTTTCCACTATGATAATAAATGTACCTATTCTTTATGCTCTGAGGCTTAGAGGTGATATTTTTGAGGACGTAAACGTTGGGCTTCTTTGGTTTATATATAATAAAGTGTCATCCTTAACATGTTTGTCTTATGTTATTGCAGAAAATGAAAGCATTTGCATATTTGGTCTTTCCAAACTCTATTCTGTCAGTCCTCCCTGAAGGAGCATTAAAAGTTAAAGGTGAACCAATGGAACATGGGATTATCACATCTGTTACCCAGGGTGCAATGTCAGGTATCTGTCATGGTTACAGGCATTCTTGTTTCGTCTCTTTATGTTTCACATTTATTCTTCCATCAGTGTATTCAAAGTTTCCTTGGCATCCTTCATAGCAATGAGCTTAGTGTTTCTTTACTCTTAATTTTTAGTGAGCTTCTTAATTACCCTAAATAATTCTTGTTCGAGGATAGTGGATACTTGGTCCAGTTGTCACCAGCTCTAGTTCAAACAGCACTTTCTCCTCTTATAAGAAAGGGTGGAGAGTGAGGTTGTGGGTTCAAAAGACACCAGGTGCGAGTGTAACTTACCAATTAAAAAAAAAAAAAACACTTGGTCCAGTTGTCTGGTGAAACCAATTTTTCCAGGGGTTATAATTTGAAGGGCATGTGCAATTTCCCAATCTTAACAATCAATTCAACCCTTGATTTCTTCGATGGAGTGCCCCATTCTGAATACCCAACAGCTTTTTCAGGGTTTTGTCATTGCTGTCCTCTCGTTGACCATATAAATGGTTTTCCTGGGAAAGGCAAGTCCATTTGGAAATTGGCATTACTGCTATGATACTTCTAATCCGGGAACAATTTCTTAATAATATTATCCTCTTAGTTTAACAGAGGTTGGCATATTTCTGAGACTATGTGAAGTGCAATGTAGGTCACCTGAATTACCAACAGTCTCTTCAATTGGCAGGCTCTTCATTTTAGGCTGTTCTGTATGACATGCAAGCCGAAATTTATCTGACTAGGGTTAGAGAATGCTTTCATATGTGACAAAAGTTTACATGTGTATCTGTCTCTATATGGGTTCAAAAGTTTTGATTCTTGATCTAATTTGGTTCTTGCTTAAAAACTGTTCCAGTGGACAATTATCTTAACTGTCTTGAACGAGGGCGTGCTGCAAGTACTAAGATGTCTGCTTTCCTAAGGAGGAGCTTGCAACCACAAATCCCTGGTGACTCATCTAAAGCTGAGTGATTTTGAATGTTATCGGAAGTAGTCTACATACAATCTTAATAGTGGAGGGTTTACTGGTGCCATATTTTAAACCCACCCTTGCTAACTATTGCAACTGACCTGATGAAAATGAAGCCCATGTGAAAGATCTTCATGTTATATTTAGCTAGTACTATAACCCACATGTAATAGTCTGCCTGATGAAATTGTATTGGGACCTCTTTTTCAATTTTATGTGAAGAATTAATATCTGGCCCTGGTTCTTGTTGCTATATTATGTTCCCCTTTTCTCTGTCGAATGTGTTTGAATTGTTGCTTGGCGGATATGCTTATAAAACATTAACTCTAAAAAGCAGTCCTTGTTTTGAGAGTATACAACACTAATTACTTTCTGAAAGCTGTATAGCTTCATTTGCTTGGAGATCACAAAAGCCTTCCTTTTAAAGAACTTTGTATTGTGCAGCCAAAAATAGGACTTATCTATCAATAGATGTGTATGGAACTGCAAGTTAAAGATTTAAAACCTATAGAATAGCCTTAAGGTATGTCATGTGTGTTTGTTTGTTTTTTTTTTAATAAAAAAATTTATTTATATTATAATAATCATTAATTGAATATATATATATATATATATATATATATATATATATATATATTATATTTTTTTTTTCTTTGTTATTTTTTTTATTTTTTTGTTTTTTGTTCTGTGCTACAACACATAAGCTTTGACATTAATGAGACACGAAATTACATAAATCTACCCTGGCTTTTGAAGCCTTTGGGGAAGAGAACAAGAATCAAAACTACCAAACACATTCAATTTTAAAGACTCCTTGCCAAGCCCGTGGGCAACACTATTAGCGGATCTATTCTAGATGCCCAGACTAAGATACAAAAATCAGTCCAAAGAGATAGTTTTAATGTTCTCCACAATAGTCTCTATCTCCCAAGGGGGGGCTCACTTGACCATTTAGGGCTCTCATGCAAGTCTTGGAATCAGATTCTATTACAACCTTCTTCAGTTGGTTTTCCCTTGCTAATTAAATTCCCCAACAAATTGCACTTGCTTCTGTTCAGTCCAGTCCCAAAAAGTCTAATGGGTTCGATTCCCGGGATCCCAAATATATGTGTGTGAGTTGAGAAATATAACAAAGTGAACTTCATGGGCTCCCATATATATCTCATGTACACATGTGCTATAGTATATATCCTCAATTAAGGTTATAAATGACTTCGACTCATATGCCTTGGCTAGAAATCTATTTGAGCGCCGAATATGATTAGTGCCATCAAGCTCAAATGGTTTCCTAATAAGGTGTGCTGGAATCAATCTATATAATATCAAAGGCTCGAAGTAGTTTGACTTTTGGTTGAGCTCATAATATTGTATCATATAAATTTTTGAGTTCTCAAAATTTTACATGTCATTATTATAATATATATATTTTAATTGAATTTAAATTATATATATATTTTTTGATCTATTTATTATATTTTATATTCTTTAAAAGGTATGTAGAATTAATAGTTTCATATATAAAAACAAGGGTTCGGCTCCCCTCCCATTCCATTTCCTCCCGTTCTCTCCCGTTTTTAAGTGGATGGAGGACACGTGGCTAGTTAGAAATCCAAAGGTTCCCAAAAAGCCACGTCTTTATCTCTCTCAAGTCCCACCTCTCTCATTTTCAGAACCTCTTCTTTGGCCCTCTCAATCTCTCTCTCTCTCATTAAAAAAACCACCGTCCAAATTCCAAACACCAACGCTGATGTTGTACGTCACCAAGACCGCAATATTTTCTCCAGCAATCTGAAGTTGGAATAAGAGCTCATCGCTGATCTGTTCGTGGATGTGAACTTCGTTGGAGTCGTAGGTGTTGGGGTTGATGATAAAACCCAATTCTAGAAGTTTCTCACTTTCTCTTGTTTGAGCCATGAAAGAAGTATCCATGGAAGCTCTGAAAGCTTCCTTGTTCCTTCACTTCATATTTGAACCACACTGAATGAAACCCAATTTAGAAAGCCCATGTTCTTGAATTTTAATCCAATACCCAGATCATCTTTCTCATTAGTCTACAAAAACAATCAAAATTAAAGGTTTTTACCACCATCTACCGATATACGAAACCCACAAACCCACCTGAGCCAACACTAGAAACTCACAATTAAGGTGAGAAATAGATAGCCATGGGGTTTTGATTTTTTGTTTGTTTAAAGAATGGGTTTGCAAAGACTTGTTCTTGGACTCTTGTAACTTAGCTTTTGTTTTTGTTGAGATTTTCTAAGTAGTTTCTGGTATTTTGATGAAGATTTTTCAATAAAGGGTTGGTGTTAATGGAGTTTACAGGTTTGCTCAAGAAGAAGGATGGTGATGAGAGAGAGTAGAGGTTGCCGAAAGGTGGGTGTTGAGGGAGATAAAGCGTGGGTTTTTTTGGACCTTTGGATTTTTAATGAGCCACGTGTCCTTCATCAACTTAAAAATGGGAGGGAATGAGAGGAATTGTAATGGGAGGGGAGCCGAACCCTAAAAACAATCATAATAAATGCCTAATTCTATAAGATATAATTCTATATATAAATACAATCATAATAAATACCTAATGCTAGAATATATAATTTCCCATAGTTTTATATACAAACATAATAATAAAAAATGCTTATTAATAATTGTCACAATGATCAAATTTCATTACAATGCATTCATTATTTTTAACCCTTTAAAACATTTAATAATGTTTGATTAAAGTATGTACTAGATTCATTATTTCTAAAGCCAACTGGAGTCTTATAATTCAGTAGCATTGAGTGCTCCTCTTCATAAAGAGAATCAAGGTTCAAATCCCACCCTCATAATTGTAACCATTGATTTATCAAATAAATGATAAAAAGATTCATCATTTCTAAAGAAATATTTACATATTTTATCATCTAAATGAAACCTATCCAATAGTTAAATCTAATAATTACTTTACTTATTAACAAGCCGAAGAACATTATCAAAGTCTTATCCATTCTTAAAATAAGCCCAATTTTTTTGGGACTGAAACACAATTGAACATATCCCATCGCAAGGATTCTGGGACTTAAAAAAATTTCCTGTAAATGCAGCTGATTTGGAGATCCCCTTTGATTAAAATTTAAAAACACAACATTAATTCAACATTAAAGGTTCAAATCAGCATTTGGGAACCTCAATTTCAATTTAGGGGTGTGCATCCAACCCATAAACTCTCTTAACACAATCTTATTCCCAAATATTTGAGCATCAGCTCTATCCAAAAAAAAAAAAAAACGTTTAAATACCTTGATTTTATCAACATCAGATAATCATCCAACGGAAAATCGGAGGAACTTACGATTCAAGGCAGAAGCAATTGAACGACCTATGCTCGCTTTACCAACTACTTGGCTGTTCTCCAACTGCAAATAGTTCACAATTGACAATTAAGGAGTTAATAAAGAACTCATAGGAATATGAAAACATAGTATCAAACTCATCAAATTATTTTATTGAACCTTGTCCGTACCATATCTCCTAATGGAACATTTGGAGCTTTCTTTGAATTTTTGCAATAAGGGGTAGGGAATCTAGTGATCTACTAAACGAAAACTGAAGATTCGACACGGTGAGGATACGATCATTAATTAATTGGTTAATATATATTTATAAATATATTTTATTTATTTATAGGTTTATTTTAAGTTGTTAACTTAATATAAATAATAATTATCAAAATCCTTAAAAACACATTTTAAATCAAAGGAAGCTTTTTAAATAAATATATATTTTTTTTCCTTACAAAACAATGAGGACACGCATGTAGAAATGTCCTTAATGTGTCAAACACAGACACACCAGGAGTTTTGAAGTGTCTGTACTTCTTAATTTCACATATACGAGCATTTCAATGATTTACCTTCTTGAACCAGCCCAAAGAGTGTATAAATAATAATTTGTGTCCTGGTGATAATGAGAAACCATTTGTGTGATTGTGAACACAAGCTCGCTTCTCAACACTGAAGGGATAATAGCTCTAAATACGGGGGTTATCACATGTGATTTTGTATATGATTTACATCAAAACTTTGTAAAAGAACATTATAGTTAAAATTTACATCAAAACTTTGTAAAGGAACATTATGGTTAAAACTTTTTTTTTTTTTTTTGCTGAATAACATTATAGTTAAAACTTACAAGTGAAAATTAGCAAAGAAAAAAAAAACTTACAAGTGGAAAATAATGAAGTCCAGAGTGATTATAAGAAGATCTGGTCTATAGACTGCATCTACAATTCAATGTGCTACTCCAATGCATCACTAACTTGCTTAATAGAAGCCCACCAAAAAATGACTAATTAAAAATTGGAACCACAGTAACTATGAAGCTCTGTTATTTGTACAAGGCTCTTTGCACTTTCAGATATCTGAGGCCAAGGTTTACTCTTAAAATCAAGTACCCCTCTTAAAATTTGCAAGAGCTGCAATACCCTGTTCTCTCTGCCACAAACAAACAATTAAAAAGACCAGCTTCACAATCCAATTCAATATTTCATCAAAACTGGCCTACTGTTATTTTTCTTTTTTAGAAGGACACAAAATAAAATAAAATACATGCCCAAAATGGAGGAACCCCACATAACAAAATATAAAGAATCATGCATGCCGCATGCGCTCCATATATCAACGTCTGCATTCTGGTCCATGGTTCTGCTTCTGTTAAGGAATAGAATCTCACATTGTTTAGAAGTGTTTTATTATTATATTATTGTTTTATAAATTCACAACATATTGTAAAATACACTTAATATACAGGTTTTTTTTTTTTGGGTAATGAGGCAGCATATCACTCCAGATTTGATTTTTATTTATTCATTTATTTGTTTGGGTCTTATCATTTTGCGCCTTTACTATCAGCTATGTCATATATAATATACACATGAGTTATTAAAATTTGGAGGTTTTCTCATATATGTCATGTATGAGTCATTAAAATTTGGGAGCCTCATGGCTTAGTTGGCGTAAGGCTTGGACCGGCCTTGACATTGTTGTACACTTTGAGTGGTCTTGCCAAGGCCACTAATGTCGACCACCGAAATCACCATGCTTTTAGATGGTCGTTTTACCAACAACTCTATCAATTCATCCTTGGGAGACTCAATGCCCACAAGCTCATTTTCCTTTAATGAAAAGGGATGCCTCTAGAGGGTTGTGCCACCGATCACGTCTAGCGTCATTGTTCTATGCTCCTTGCTCCATGTTGTTTAGCCATATCTTTCACCTCTCTCTTTGATTCTAACTATTGATTTATCAAAGAATTAATTGTAACCATTGATTGAAACTATTGATTTATGAAAAAAAATAATCAAAAGATTCATTATTTCTAAGGAAATATTTATATATTTCATCTTTTAGATGACATCTATTTAATAGCAAAGTCCAATAACTACTTATTAACAAATTTAAGAACATTATCAAAGTCTTATTTATTCTGAAATTAAGCCAAATTTTTATGTGATTGAAACAAACATGTCCGAGCCCGCTGGGATTCTGGGACTTAATAATTTCCTGTAGATGTAGTCATGTAGCTGATTTGGAAATCCCATTTGATTAAAATTTAAAAGCCCAACATTCAACTAATTATTATCTGATCTGCTCACGCAATGAAAGGTTCAAACCAACATTTGGGAACCTCAATTTCAATTTAGGAGTGTGCATCCAACCTACAAACACGACAAAATCAACCCAACCTGACGCCTAGGATTTGTGGGTTGGGTTGGGTTGAAACTCTTTTTAAGCTTTGGGTTGAGTTGTGTTCGGGTTGATAGTTTTTTCAACCCGTTTGACATTACCCAACCTGACATATATATATAATTTCTTTTATTATAATTATTTTAATTTTTTAGTTTGATTTATATTGGTATTTTGAGAATTTTTTGATGAATTTGAAAATTTGGAATATAATTTAGCATATTATGTGAATTGTAAAATTAGGTATATTTAAAGTTTAATAATATGATAAATTTATTTTCAATTTTTTTTTTTTTTTTTTTAAAGACATAAAACATTTAAGCTCAACCAACTGACTCGACCTAACCCATGTGGGTTAGGTTGGTTACTATACATATGATGTGTTATTGGATTTAATTGGAAATTTCTCAACCCAATCGTATTGGGTTGGGTTGAAAAAACCCTTCAACTTTACTTATGCACACCCTTAAAATTCATATATGCACATTTACTTTCATAGAAATATAGCAGGGATTGAAAAGAGCCAGATTTGGCAAAGCCAAAATTAAAGCTTAACGGTTTTGATTCTTTAATTATTTTTCGATTTGTTGGAATCTAACCAATTTCAGTCATCCAATTCTAATTGGTTGTGCAAAATTCATATGATTTGAACGAATCAATGTATAATGAAATCCTTCCCGGAGTTAAAAGCCCCTAAAGCATGATTATATATATATAGAGTAATTCCTAACAGCACCCATTCACCATATGACTATGATCTAGTCATGATCTTAGCAAACTGGAGCTTAAACCTTTATTGACTTGATTTTATATGTGAGTGTTCAATTTAATGAAACAGTTGCCAGAAGATCTAGAACATAAAAAGTCTTGAATTGAGTACGAAAATCAAACCCTAAAGTTTTCCTCTTTAATAAATCATTACAAAATCATAATCTGATTCAATTGATACATATTCAACAAGGATCTTAATTATAAGACTGAAATATCAATTTGAGGACATATTAACATATTATAAAAATCCTCAAAGCCATCCAACAACCTAAACTAATTATGTAACATCTTTATTTTAGATTAATGCATTAGTTCAATAATATAAATGTACTACACCATGAATATAAATTAGCATTTAAAATTTAAAACACAATACTAATTTTTTAATTCGAATATATATATAGTCTCTTAATTGGAATAGAATCCTTTATTGTTTTTTTTTTTTACCGATAATAATTACCAAGAAGAATACAATATTAATAAATCATGTGATATTTTGCTACCAAAAATATTACATACGTATAAAAATGTACTATCTATGGGCTCGTTTGGTACGCTGTAATGGTTATTACATTGTAATAGGAATCAGTATTACAAGGAATAGAATAAGCTATAATGGAATAGCTATTACTATTCATCAGTTTGGTAACAACACATGAATAGAATCCTGAATCTCTATTCCATAGTTTGGTACAGTAAAAAAACGTGGTGGAATGATATTATATTTTAGTCAAATTCCTAAACTACCCTTTTTGAAAATTTACACTTTATGTGAGTCTTGCTTAATATTCTATTATGTATAAATTGAAAAAATAATAATAATTTTTTTTTTTTTGTTCAGTATTCAATTTTTTTTTTGATATTTCAAAGTCATATTGATATCTCCTTTTTTTTTTTTTTTTTTTTTTTTTTTTTTTTTTTTTTTTTTTGATAATATGAAAATATATTAAGAGAGAAAAGAAGACTATACAAATTACAAAAGATTGATACTAGCTAAATCTTTAGCACAGGCATCAACAAAACACTGGGGACCTGCACAAAAATTAAAGGAACCCCAAATAAAATTTTTCAAAGCCCAACCTGCCAACTGATGTGGAGCTTCATTTGCAGCTCTACTAATCCACCTAAACTTCCAGGAAGAATGGTTCACTGTAAGCTCAGCTAACACTGCAAGGCAGCTCTGAATTCTCCACGGAGCAGACTCTAAACCATTACAAATAACATCCATGCACTGTTTGCAATCACTCTCAAAATAAACAAAGCTTAATTCATGATCAGCAACAATTTGGGCAGCCTAATATATAGCAGCAGCTTCTGCTTGGAGAGGGGAGATGGTATCCACCTTCTTGGATTGAGCAAATACCACCAACCCTCTCTAGTCTCTCATAACTACAGCAATACTGGAAAACTTTCTCCCAATTGCTGCATCACAATTGACCTTATACCAACCTTGCTCTGGAACTTCCCATTTGACAGATTGCTCCTTCATGGGTGGATCCGGCATTGTATTTCTGCTATTCCAATGCTCCCTGCTGCGAGATCTCAGCTCAACAACTAATTGGGACATGTTCACCTTGAATTGATCATGCACCACCATATTTCGAGTTCGCCATATCAAATCCATAATTATAGCCCCTGTGAGGAGGAGTTTCACACTGTCTTCCTTGCTGAAATTCCAGGTTGCTGGAGGGGAGATGAGAAGCTCTATTACTTGGGTTATGTCATTAAATTGAAACATGTCCACTCTAATGCACCATTCAGTATAATACCAAAGGGCCTTAGCCATAGAGCATTGCCAGAACAAATAAAGAGAAGTTTCTTGAAATTAAGCACACAATGGACAAGAAGTATCTGCAGAAGGATTAATTTTTGCTAGAGCTACCTTTGTAGGCAATAAGTTAGAGGCAATTCGCCAAAGATGCATCTTCAGTCTCTCATGGACGCTAGTCTTCCAGATTTTCCCAATCTCAGGATTACTTTGGCTAGACTCTTCTCTTTTTCTAATCTCCTTATATGCCGAACTAACTGATAACTCTCCAGTAGATGTTCTCAACCAAATCCATCTATCTTTTTTATTTTTAGACCATTGTGGAATGTTGAGAATTGCAGATACTGAATCCTCATCAAATAGCATTTTGAGTTTATCCTTATCCCAACCCATCTTATCTTGCCTTAATAGCTGAGCAACTACTAGACATTGTGGGATTCCAGAGCTAACCCGAGGTTGAGGCTTGAAATTTGGAAGATCTGGGATCCAGGTTGCTCCCAGACTAAAATGTTCTCACCTGACCCAACTAATCTGCAGGCAGCTTGGGCCAAAAGATTTCAAGATCTTTCAATACCTCTCCATGAAAAAGAAGCAGATGAAGCAGGATTGTCATGCAGCCAATGATTTCCCACTTTACTAGTCGCAGACCCGCGCGATGCACGAAATAATTTGACATGATTTTTTATTTTTGGGTTAAGCAAAAAAAGAGATAAAAAAGATGAGACTTACAAGTTTTAGTGCTAATCTCACTTCAAAATGATGTATTTTTTTTTTTTTTAACGGAGTATAATTGATATAGAGTAATAAATTTTTTGCAAGTTAAGTGGTTTATTATATACAAAAGTATAAAGAGAGAGTATTAACCTTTTGTACGTTTGAGGGGGGTGAGCAGAAGAGGGAAGCAACCAAGGGGAGGAGAAGTGAGTAAGAGATGTAAAGGAAGGTTTGAAGAAGTCTTAAATGGCTTAGGAGAAAATTAAAAGGGAATAAATATTGAATGGAAATTTCACATATATAAGCTTTAAGAAGCATTTTGACATAACATATCTTGCCATACAATATATTTGACATGATCACCAGTTAGAAAATCACTTATGACAGGTTGCTTGAAATTAAATTCAAATAGCACTTGAAATATCATTAACATTGAAGCATGAGTAGATGAAAAAGTAACAAAGTTACAACAAAAAATAAATACATATATATAATCCAATCTGAAGCAACCTTATAAATTACAATTCTTAATAATCCTCCAAGGTTGTAGTCAATCCAATAGAAGACCAAAAAGAGAGAAAAAAAAAACAAAAAAAACACTTGTCTTCAAATAGAGCATTGGACAACACTACTGTAAAAATTTTTTTATCCCTTATACAACCATCGAAAGAGGCATCAACACATTAATGCAACTGGTAAATTCTACAGCTAATAACTTGGTGTCTTTTATTATACCAAACACTTGTTATAAGAATCAACACCTTGATGCCCAACTGGACTGCAAGTTTGGACTAATATTGAAACTGACATCATTGGGTCAACCTATAAAATAGAGATTTCATTGTCATAGCCGCAACAACTTACCCATCTACTATTTCTAACATTACAAACTTAAACATCTCAGGCATCAAATGTACCAGTAAACACCACAACTTCACAACTTTGCATGTAATTTTTGTAGAAAACACAATGCACCTCAATTATTCCATCACTATAAACAATACAACAAACTGTGCCTATAGAAAACCTTGGTAACACCAATCTAATAAAGTAAAAAAATATTTTACAGTAACAAATCATCATTTATTTGAGAAAACAAAAATCCCGGTCAGTAGTCAAGCCCCTTAATGAATCAAATTCCTATTCATCTCATTGCAAATGTGTTTAGGTTCAGCCTATAAAATCATTCAGTCAAAAAATATTCTTAATAACATATAGACAGAATATTTAAAGTAGGCATGTGTTTAATTTAATTCAACTTTCATAGATCTAATGTGCAATTTATGATAAGTAATATGAAAACTATTCCTATTTCTTTTTCCAAAACAATTAATATAAAAACATCATGTTCATATTACAAATATTGATGAAATTAAAAACATGAGAAG
Source organism: Fagus sylvatica (assembly GCA_907173295.1). Lineage (NCBI taxonomy): Eukaryota > Viridiplantae > Streptophyta > Magnoliopsida > Fagales > Fagaceae > Fagus > Fagus sylvatica. The sequence continues at coordinate 16,427,059 of OU015767.1, forward strand.
TTCTTACCAAAGAATCAGCAAGTTTTGAAGGCCGTAAACAATAATATCCTGGGAAAAAAAAAAGTCATAACTGCAACAACTTTGATGACCCCTAGCAATCAATTAGGGAGGGGAGCTATAGCCTCTGGCAAGAACTTCAAGTCAGGTCAAGCCAACTAAAAAAAAAAAGTCAGCTTAGCTAGTAATGATGAAAAAGGAACTAAGGCATCTTTTCTATGTTTAGTGCTATCATTTGTCTAAGTTGTCCACTAACTATAGCCTGAAATATTGTCTCAATGCTTGATAAATTGGTGATTATCCTAAACTAATTACTTACAGAAGAAAATGAAAGAATGATTAATTGGTTGTAAGCGTTGATTGTAGACATAGAACTATCTAATAAAAAGGTTTAACCTTTAGACATGTGCTTTTCTCAAAACTTGAAAATACCCTTGAGGTATTAGATTGCAAGTAGGTGTTGAAAAATTTCTGGTGGCCTACAACTCATCTGGTTACATATATTCTGAATACCTTTAAAAAAAAAAAAAAAAAAAAACATACTTTTCCTCTTTCGTGTCATTTTTCTTCGACTTAACTCTAGCTACAGATTTCCAGAACTGCCTGGTCAACACGAACAGATAAAGAAAATGCAATTCAGTGAGAGTTTCATGCTAACAAATTCAAAAGTGCACAGAGAGATAAGATCTAGATAATCCAACTACTTAAGAGCATGAAATCAAAAATAATAATCACAATAATGCAAATGAGATAAACAATATCTTTGCCAGCATAACTTAGCATATCATTCATTATGACCGGAGAAGTATTTGATTGGAAACAAAAATTTGAATAAAATCATAGTAAAAAATCGTTATGATCGAGATCTTAACAAACCGTTCATCATGTCAGGATTTTCAATTTAATCATTTAAACAATGCAACTCAATAGCTTAATTGAAGTTGTTAAGCTTTTATAGTAATAATTTAGTCCTTATAAATTTCTAAAGAATATTGTGCCAGCCAAACCAACCTGCTGCTCAGCTACACTGTTGTTGAAGCTTCCAGCATCAGCCACTGCCAATAACAAATTCATAAATTGAAAATTGAAACTCAAAAGCAATTCGAACCTAGCTAAATAATTACAGGTTTTTCAAACTGGTTCAAATATAGAGCCCTAATTAGAGTGAGAAGCACAAAGGGAGAGAAAAAGAGAGATTGGATCTAACGAACCTTCGGGTTGATCGTTCCTGGGGAAGCATTGTAGATGTGTAACAATCACAATTGATATCTTATAAATTTCCTAATTGATTTGTTTTCAATAAAATGTATCTGAAAATTGAAAATCTATCTGAAAATTAGAATTGAGCACCATTCTCTCCATTGCTCTTGATTGTACCAGTGCACACATGGAGGTCCAAACTTAATATGAAGTAAACAGAACATGTTGGCAGGACAAATGTCATTGCTGCTTGTTGGATGTAAATTTAGCTCTTTGGAAGTTTCAATTGTAGAAGGTCAAATTTGGTTGGTCAACCCCACCTTAGATCTTAAAACCAAGCCTATAATTATTGCATTCATCAATAGGATGATGTTAAGCTTGTCAGGTACATTATTGTTGGAAGCCGCAACATGTTGCATACATTGTGCCTGAAAACCATACATAAGCACAAGTTCTTAAAACATGTTCATGCTTCCATGCTTTTTTGGTCTCAAATAATTTTTGTACGTAACAATAAAATCGAAGACACAGAATCCAATGGGGGGCCATAGAGCTTTTTGAAATGCCAACTATTCATTGGAATGCAGCTGAACCCTCTAAACAAACACCACAAACCCCCTACAAATTTACGAACACCCTTCTAAAATTAACTCAGACAAACAGCACAAACCCCCTACAAATTTACTAATACCCTTCTAAAATTGACAGTTACAAATGAATGGTAGTATTGAGAATCAAAGCTAATATATATATATATATATATTAGATATGTATTGAGAATCAAAGCTATTATATATATATATATATTAGATACATATTGAAATTATCTCAACACATGTTTCAATGGAATTTCACCAAACACATGGCATGCGGCTATAACCAAAATAATAAAATAAATATGCCCAGATTTGAACAATCTGCCACTAAAAAAAAACTTAAAGAACAGAGAAAACGATAGATTAAGAACTCACCTTGGGTTATTTAAAACAATTGAAACTGAATTTGATAGCTTCATACTTGAACAATCTGCAATAAAAAAAACAGGGGAAAAGATAAGTAAGAACACTGCAACATTGATATATTGCAAAGGCTCTTGGTAGACCATCCTTTTAGACAATATATCAAACACATCAAAGGCATACCAAGGGTGCACCTCAAACCAAAGAGAAGGAAAGCTAACCACATGAGCCACAAACAATCACAAATCCACAGAAAAGAAAAATCACAGATCCACTGGAAAGAACAAACAAAATCAGGGAAAAAATTATAGAAGAAACTCACATTGGAGAGCTGGTTTCGGCAAACAGGCAGCCAAAGGAGATGGACATGACCAAAAGAATAGAAATAACACTTGGGAAAGCTGTTCCATTGAAGGCCATACCGATCAATCAGTGGTTTGGTGGAGGGAGAGAAATTGAAAATTTATATTAAAAATAAAAAAAATGAGAGAGAACTAAAGGGTCTGAAGGAGTTATGTTTGAAGAAGAGAAAAGGTCTCAATAAATGCCCACTGATTCAGTTTCACTCCAAACTGTAACCACCATATGTGCCTTTTCAGGTTCGAGACTGGTTGTGGTTGAATGAAGGAAGGAGAATGGTTGTAGAGAGTTGATCTTTTTGGACATTTTGGTAAAAAAATGAAAGGTCAGAATTTTCTTACGTTTTGGTTGGGATAAATTCATTAATGTAATAGCTTAAAAATGAAGTTGGAACTTTGAGAAACTCTTGACTGTTAACTCCACAACGTGGGGTACAATTTAAGGAGAAAAAAATTTAAGAGAGAGAAAGAGTGGGAGTAAATGTGAGAGAGAGAGAGTGAATGAATAATAAAAGCCCAGCCCAAAAAAAAAAAGAGTGGGCTGGATCTGGAATGTTATGAGAGAGCTGAGAGGCATGAGATTTGGATTGATGTGGGAAAAGTAAATCTGACGTGGCAGGTTTGGAAGAAGACAAAAAAAAATCTCTCAGCTTCACCTATTAGTTTATATAATAGATATTTGGCTCTAAGAACTTTAACACAAAAACTATCTCTCTCAGATAGAACCCACCAAGCAAGCTTGGCAATCATCGTTTCATTAAAGCTTTCAAATTTTCTGAAACCTAGCCCACCCTCAGAAAGAGGAGAGCAAAGATCAGCCCATGCCTTTGGTGTAAAATACTTGTTACCTTCTATGCGAGGATTCCACCAGAATTTTCTGACTATAGCATCCATTTCTTCACAAAGCCTTTTAGGGAATTTGAATGCTGACATCCCATATATAGGCGTGGCTTGGGCAACGGATTTGATTAAGGTGGCTCGGCCCATCCAAGAGAGAGATTTGCATTTCCAGCCACTAACATGAGCTTCCAACTTTTCTTTGACAAATGAAAAATCCTTAGATTTATTTGGAGAGAGGAACAGGGGTAAACCCAAGTATTTCACATCTTTTGCCAACTTCTTGAACCCCCACTGATTACGGATTTGAAGAGAAAATTGGCCATGAACACCTTTGGACACAAAAAAGCCTGATTTCTCCATACTAATTGCTTGGCCAGACCATTTGCAATATTAATCAACACATCCCATAAGAACACCAACTTCCCATACTCGAGCTCCACAAAAAAGCAACACATCATCTGCATATAATAGTTTAGAAATAGGTGGGGCTCTTGGAGCAATCTTAACTCCCTTGAGATTACCAGATTCAACTTCTCTATTTATGAGTCTTGAAAGAACTTCATTACAGAGGATAAAAAGATATGGGGATAAGGGATCACCTTATCTAATCCCCCTAGATGGATTGATAGATCTGCTAATACTTCCATTTAACAGCAAGGTATACTTTACTGTAGATATGCATTGGAATATCAGGTCCGTTACCTTTTGGTTAAACCCCAAAGATTTCAGCACCATTACAATGAAGCTCCACTCTAATCTATCATATGCCTTTTGGAAGTCTAATTTAAATCCCATAAATCCCTTTTTTCTTTTGCTCTTCTTAAAGCTATGGACCACTTCTTGAGCTAGAACAATATTCTCTGCAATCCATCTCTGAGAAACAAAAGCACCTTGAGCAGGATCAATTATTTTGGAGAGTAGAGGCCGAAGTCTGTTCACAAGGATTTTAGCAATGACCTTATAATAGAAGTTGCAAAGGCTTATTGGTCTAAAGTGATTAAAATTACAAGCTCCAGCCTTTTTTGGGATTAGAGTAATGAAGGTGTGATTAAACTGCTAAAGCATCCAACCCTCTTGAAAGAAGCTTTGAATAGTAGAGACAATCTAGTCACCTACAATATTTCAGTATTTTTTAAAGAAAATACCAGGAAAGCCATCCGGACCTGAAGCTTTGAGAGGATGCATTGCCCAAATAACTGCCTTGATTTCTTGGGGGCTAGGAATACAAGCCAATTCCATATTTTCGGCATCAGATATACAAGGGCTCATAAGTCCTTCTAGGTCTTGTGGAATTTGGGGATGAGCTGTCTGATAGACTTCTTGGAAATGAGCGGCAAAATATTATTCTATGTCTTCTCTTAAATGAATCCATTGCCCGTTATTGAGCTGAATTTCTTCAATAAAATTTCTCCTTCTGCGCACCAGTGTGGATGCATGAAAGAACTTTGAATTACGATCCCCTTCTTTTAGCCATAAGTCTCGGGACTTCTGCTTCCACTTCAGCTCCTCTCTTTCCAGCCATTCATTCAGTTCCAAATGAAGAGCAACTTCTATCTTTATATTTTCCTGAGTAGAGGCTAACTCTTGAAGAGCTTTGAGCTTGTTTTCTAATTCCTTGATCCTAGTTGATGCAATCCCAAAACAAGACTTATTCCAAGCGATGAACTCTTTGCGAGTATTCTGACATTTCTTTAGCAGCTTGAAATTCTGAGATCCTTCCACATCCAGCCACCAAGCCCTTTCCACAACATCAATACTACACTCATCCCTAGCCCACATTGCCTCAAACCGAAAAGGCCTTCTTCCTCTGCTATTTTCCAAGTGTGTATCCAACAGGATAGGCTTATGGTCTGAATTGGATGCAACCAAGTGCCTAATTCCAGCTTTAGGAAACATATTTTGCCAATCTACATTATAGAGCCCACGATCCAATCTCTCTCTAATGTTTGCCCATCCAGCTCGATTATTTGACCATGTGAATTTCGATCCATTAAACCCCAGATCTATAGCACCAACCTCTGAAATAAAATTTTGAAAGCTCCTAGAAGAACTCTCTCCATTTTGCCTTCCCCCACTTTTATCTGAATTTGAGACTGTACTGTTAAGATCACCAATTAAAAGCCAATGTCCTGAAAAGCCAGAGATGATCTTAGCCATGAGGGCCCAAATTTTTTTTCTTTTAGCTATATACGGAGGTCCATGCACTGAGATTAACAGCCACAGAGTATCAGGGGGATCCGAATAAATAAGAGATGCAATGACATTGTTATTTGAAAAGATGACTTCTAATTCCACCCCCAACTTCCAGAAAAGAGCCAGACCTCCAGCTTTCCCCACATTATTTACACAAAAGCAATTTGCATAACCCATACTTAATTTAAGCCTGTCAATTTTTGGAGATTTTACTTTAGTTTCAGCCACAAAAAACACATCAGGCTCTTCAGAACGAGATAGGGCCTTCAGTGATCTAACTGTCGGGGCTCTACCAGCACCCCGACAGTTCCAAGATAAGAGCCTCATGGAGGAGGAGGGGGCATGATAAGGCCTGCCTCCTCGGCCATTTGGACTGACACAGATGGAAGAAACATACCTTCATCAGCTTCCAATCCCTGAACATATACATCATTCGGAATCTCCCTTCCAACTTCCTTTCTTATCTTTTCTCCCAATTTAGCTTGAGCTTGAGTCTTGATCAATAGGGCTTTACCTTTCCCTTTGCTTTTTACTGGTGAATGAGGTTTTTTAGGGGCTGGACTAATGTTTTGTATGTGTGGCAAACAACTGGGCTCCTCCTTGGCTCTTTTACTTTGATGGTCATCCGCAAAGTCTTCTACAGCCTTCTTTTTATAATTATCTCGGCCCACATAAGTATCTGCAATAATTGTGGCCCCTGAGAGCGTTAAGTGATTATTTTTGGGCTCTTGATAGTCAACATTAATAGGCCCAATCTCTATTTTTGCTCCAACTTCATTATGAGTATTTTTATTGGGTCCCACCTGACCTCCTAGTTGAGACTGAACTGGATTCTCCAAAGTTACTCTACCAGACACGTTTCCCAATTGTGCCGTAGGTTCAGCATTTTCGAGGTTTATCGACTGCACCAATCCCCCAATCAGTCTAGTAGGTTCTCTACATCCCATCACTACCTCACCTACTTCTCCTTCCTTATCATCCTTTGCTGTCTCCACCCAAGACTTCGATTGATCCATCGGAATTTGTTGTTCAATTTCCTTCCATGTGTCTTTTGCAAGTTGAGTAACTTTACCCCAGGTTAGCTGACGTTGTTTTCTCATACTCTCTTGTCTCTCCTGTTCTGTCTGGGTTCCTTGGATTGATATTCGACTGCATTCTGCCATATCTGAACTCATCAACCCATCCAAATCAATCCCTGGTTGATATTCACTACTTTCAGCCCGCAACCAGCTGCCATAAACTCCCATAGATTTTCCTTCTTTCCAAAGCTGTTGTAGTTCAACATCTGAACAACTTCTGATTTCGTGGCCTAAGAGACCACACCCATAACAAAAGCTTCCCAATCGTTCATATTTGAAGGGAATCCATAGAACCGGCAATTGTTCTCTACCAAGCGGGAACCCTGTGATGAGTGGCGTATTAACATCAATGCTAGCCCGAACTCTCACATATTTGGTCCCCAAACCATTCCTAGACCCAGCTATGTCCACCTCCAACACAGATCCTAACATTTTTCCTATTTTCTTCACATTTTGCTCATTTTGCCTATTCAGTGGAAGTCCATGAATCTGAACCCAAAAATCAGAGACCGAGAAGTCCACTTCATGCAAGCTCCCCTCAGGGTCATATTGTTTTAGAATTACATGTTCCCCTTCGAAAGACCATGGACGTCTGTCCCAAATTCGGCGAACATCAACTTCATGTTGAAAGGTAAATAGGAAGACATTCCTATCTACAGCTGAAACTTCAACCTCATGAACAGTATTCCAAGCTTTCGCAACTATTTCTTTGACAACCATTCGTGAAAAAGATTTGGGAGATAGAACCTTACCCAATAATAGCAGTTCAGATCGTTCAGTTGCCGCTAGATCTACTTCTAAACGCACTAGCTCCTTTGACCATCCAAGCTTTTTCTTCTTCTCCACAAGCTTCTCCATAGTCAGAATACTAGAACAATCCCAATGTTAAGCACCAGAGAAAAGGTTGAACTAGTCAACGGAAATAATCCCAAGCAGGGAAATAATAGGACACGCAGGTCCCGTTAGGATATCTCTGTTCAGTATTCAATATATATATATATATATATATATATATATATATATATATATATATTGAAAGGCATTATATATCTACACTTTTGTGAGTCTTGCTTAGTATTCTCTTATGTATAAATTGAAAAATAATAATGATTTTTTTTTTCTTTATTAAAAGTTAAAATATCCACACACACACACATATATATATATATATAAGATCTCCGTTGAACTTGGGAAAAATTTCACAAGTATGAATATCTTATAACCATTTAAAACAAGCTCATAATTGCAATATAATAAACAATAATAAAAAAAACATATACCTAAAAAGAAATAAAAATCATCCACATCAATTACTCATTGATTATTAAAAAGAAAATAGATGTTCACATGAAGAAAAAAAAAAAAATTAAAAATTACATAATCCAATTTATCAAATACTCAAAAGTCACCATTAATAAGTCCTTTAACCCATTCTTCGTTCTCTTCATTTGGCACGCTGAAGAAAACATCTATTAGTTCATGTTGACAAACAATCAATTTTGTTGCCTTGTGACGTTCCTTGATGGTAAGGCCAACTACTTTCGACAACTCCTGATTGATTCTTGACCTATTTTCAGACGCTATTGTTCCAATAACTGCCTTACTAAGGTTATCTGATGCATCCTTTAATTGAGAGCCAAGCATACTTGCAACTTCTTTCATCACTTGCATCATATTATCTTCATTATTTTGACCTTTTTTCTTCCTTTTCCGAGCAGAAATTCCCTCCACCCTACCACCAGTTGTGGGTATTTGTGTGCATGACACATCCTCGTGAATCCCATCTAGTCCGTTTCCCACATTATGATTTGTATCATCAATATCTATTTCTAGTTCTTCAATAATATCAGCAGGTGTCTGAGCATCTTTACCAGTAGCATGGTTTTTGGCATACACAATGCAAAGCTCCTCATAAAGTGGAAATGATTTGTTCCTAAAGGAACCTGCTCCCTTATGACCCTACAAAAAAATTAAGCAAAACAAGATGTTGAGTATATTATGTAAAAAATAAGAAAAAATAAAGTATAATAATACACAATATAGTGAACTCTAACCTGCACGTATGCGTCCCATACATCATTTTCAACAGTAACACACTTCCTCACATTGTCCCATCCAAATCCAATTGTGTTTGGCCCAGTCAGCATGTCATGAAGAATTTGAAATTCTCTTTTCAAAGTCCTCAATCTTGATTCAACATGTGGTTTTGCTCGTAACCCACAATTAGGTAATTTGGTTGAAAGCTTTCCTTCCAATACTTTCAAATATCCAGATTTAAACTTATTCTCTGGGCTACCTTCTATTTCTTGGTGATACTCTACCAAAGCCTCAACAGGCTTAATATCTTCAGCAGGAGTCCACTTTCGTTTACTAGGATCTTGAGAATCCAATGCAATTGATTCCATATCTAAAAAAAAAAAACTAATAATGCAACAAAGATACTAACACTCAATTGACAAGAAAACAAAATTAAATGTACGACATTTAAAAAAAAAAAAAAATGAATGGCTCATACAAAATGTATTTATTGGGCATAGGCAACCATACATGAAAAGTTCAAAATTCAAATTATAAAGGTGATAGTATATTATATCATAATTATCAAGTGCTTCACCTATTTCTCCTCCACAAATTAAACATTTCATTTGCCAAATTGGTTCTCCACCCACTCCATTCATTTGAAATCTCAATTTGTGTTATTGGGTCACCATTAGTTTCTGAAAGCAACTGCTCATGCTAGTCCAATTCAATGGGTCTACAGCCATCTCTTTCCTTATGAAGTTATGTAGAAGACAACACGCCATAATGATCCGATTTTGTGTCGTAATTTGATAGAATGAAGGACTCCTCAGAATTGCCCATCGGAATTTAAGCAACCCAAAACATCTCTCTATAACATTTCTAGCTGAAGAATGTTTCATATTAAAAAAATCTTCTGGGGTTCTCGGTTGGTGTCCATCTCTCCAATCATTTAGGTGATATCGTTGTGCTCTATATGGGGCAAGAAATCCTTCGCAATTTGTATAGCCAGCATCAACAAAATAATAATAACCTATATTTTGTAATAGTTTTAGTACAATGAGTATATATAAAAAATGCATAATTTTTTTATTAGACAACCCATTTCTCTTACCATGTGGAACTCTCAATCAATTTCTCCTACTTATTGCATTTCGAAGCACTCTACCATCAGCAGCAGAGCCTTCCTAACCAGGTAAAACATAGATAAATTGCATGTCCTGTGAGCAAACTGCTAGTACATTTGTGGCAATCTCCCTTTTTTGGTTTCGATACCTAGGTTTGTCTTCTAAAGGCACTCTCACTCTAATATATGTTCCGTCTAATGCACCTCAACAATTCTGTAGTTATATATATACATATAAAAAAAAAAATTAGTTTATGGTCTAATTATATAGTTTTGACATAAATTAAAAAGAAAATTCTTGTTGTTAAATACCTTAAACCATTTCCACTTGTCATCAGTAGAGTTTTCTACAATTGGCTCTGGTTTCTTAAGTAACTCTCCTTGTAGTCATATGAAGGCATGTAATACATCATGGAAATGTCTACTAATCGTCTCTCCTGAGTGCCTAAATTGGTATTTTATAACTCGATTTTTTTATGATGAGCTAGTATATATAGAAACATGGCAACTTGCTCATCCACCAACATGTGTTTTGTATCTTTTAAGCCGGCCATTGTTTCAAGCATATTACATAAAGTCTTGAATGCATATCTACTCATCCTAAGTTGCTCGATGCAAGTTGTGTCACTCTCATAGCATAAACGATGAAGCTCCCCTCTCCTTAAATGAAAATCATGACCATATTTTGCTCTTAACGATTTTTTTCGAAAACGATTCTCTACCACAAAACATGATAATTGGAAAAACATACTAACAACATGTAATATATCCAACCAAAACCAACTTCCTCTTCCTTATCATGTTCCTTGTGGCCAAACTCAAACGGGCCACAACTACAAACAATAGTTTTGAACAAATTCACACTTCAATTGACAAAATTTGTTGCACATTTCTTTAAAAAATAACTAAAGACAAAATTTGGCATACTCTAAAGCATTAAAAAAAAAAAAACAAAAACAAAACAAAAATTGAAGAACAAAAGTTACAATGGACATGCTTTTGTCTAGTTATTGTTACAATGGAAATTCTAACCTGAATCCTGGAGATATAGGTTGCTGAATCTTTTTATCAATCTTGGACCAACTTTACGTGCCAAAGGAAAACCATATAAAAAAAAAAGTCGTCAGTAAACATAGCAAAAAATACCAATAGAGTATAGATTTAATAATAAAAATAATGTTGGTATATGCTGTAAACACAAAACCAAAAGCAAAAAAAATTATATAACTAGTTATTTTTTCCATGAGCAGTACTGTACAAATGTACAACAATGGTTATATAGAAAGAAAAAAAATAACCAGTACTGTACAGATTAAAAACACCAACCAGTAAACACAAAAACCAAAAGCAAAAAAAATTATATAACTGATTATTTTTTTTCATGAGCAGTATCGTACAATTGTACAACAATGGTTATATAGAAAGAAAAAAATAACCAGTACTATACAGATTAAAAACACTAATCAGTAAACACAAAAACCAAAAACAAAAAAATAAACAATACTGTATATATTGTAAATCCAATAAACACAAAAAAGTAAACATAAAAATATATACTGCACATATTGGAAATAGGACCATCAGTGGATATTCTTTTGTCTTATACAAAAGTCATTGATCGGCTGTATCACTTTCCCTAAAAAATATCTCTTTTTTTTTTTTTTTTTTATGAAACCCTCAAAAATATCTCATAACCCTTAACCAATACTTCAAAGTCATTATTGACCTGTTGTACTTTTTATTTTTAAAGTTGTTTCTATCTTCTTATAATAAAAATGAAGAAAACTGAACCAGTACGTTACAGCAAAAAAAGAAGAAGAAAACTGAATCAGTACGTTACAGCAAAAAAATGGAAGAAAACTGAACAACCAGTATTTACAGCAAACAACGCAAAGCTAACCAGTATTGAAAAAAAAAGGCAAGAGGTGAGAGTACTTTTTATTCTCAATCAATAAAGTTATTTCTGAAGAAGAAAACTGAACTACTAGTAAACAATACAGCAAACAATGCAAAGCTAACCGTGAAAAAAAAAAAAAAAAAAAAAAGGCAAGAGGTGAGAGAGAGAACCTGATGAGGAAGATGAAGCGGCAAAGAGAGAAAGAGGTGAGATGGAGGGGATGTAGAAGTCGTATGTTTTGATTGGGTTTTTGGGCATTTTATATTTTTTAGTTATTACGTAGGGTAAAGGAATAGCTATTACACTTCTTTTTTAAAGGAATAGCTATTCTTCATTTTAAGGAATAACTATTACTACGGAATGGCTATTCCTCGTAATAAAAACCTAACCAAACAACTGAATAGCTATTCCTACGTAATAGCTATTACATTACAGGGTCTATTACAGCGTACCAAACGAGCCCTATATGTATAAAATTTATGTATGTATAAACATGTTCTACTTAAATAAGGATCATGATCCAAAAAGGGGGGAAAATATTTTATTTAAAATTTTATTTTGACATTTGAATATGCAAGTTAGCTTTACTATTGAAGTTACATACCAATGAAAGTTACTTACCAATGGAACTAGGGAAATTTGTGTTGTTAAAAATTATATATAAGTTTTAATACAAAATGGAATATGTACATTATCAATAAATTATAAATAGTAATTTGAAATGTTATAAACTTATTTACAAACTTTCACGTTCCAATATCAAGTCTATATAAATATATTGTTATACATGCATATACATAAACATATAAAATTATATATACTTCTGTGACAAATGACATTCGCATAAGTCCAACTGCACCAAAAAATGAGTTTGCAGTGATTTTACAATTGCATTATGTGAATATGCAAGTTAGCTATACTGTTGAAGTTACATACCAAGGAAAGTTACTTACCAATGGAACTAGGGAAATTTGTGTTGTTAAAAATTATGTATAGGTTTTAATACAAAATGGAATATGTACATTGTCAATAAATTATAAATAGTAATTTGAAATTGTTAATCATATGTCATATAATTGGGTTTAAGATACTTACTCGTTGCGGAAGACCCGGATCGATTTGATTGGCTTGTTACATTGCTTTTCTTTTTGAATTATGAATCCCTCTTTACTCTCGTGTTCATCCTCGTTTTCATGGGTTAAGGTTGGCTACTAGAGTTGTCCTTTCTTCCACGAACTAAATTCTAAGAGATTGTTGAGAGTGTCACACTAGTGAATTAGAGAGCTGTCTCTCTGTATAAAGTATAAACTGTTATCTCCCTTTTTGGTCTTTTCTACGTATATTAATTATATTCACAGAGAATATAATATATTAGGTAGAAGCACATCCCTTCTTTTAAGGGATTTGATAACCCACTATCCCATGATTTGATCCAATTCAAATCATGAATAGTTATCCTTATCACATGACCAAATGAGACCTGTAACCCATAGTGGGCAGATCATGAGCTTGGGTCCATCCTGATCCATTAAATTATAATAGCTCCCACTTGCTCACACAGGGTGAGGCGTCCACCCACATAAGGTGCACTAATCTCTCAATCTTCACAATAATCTCCTCATACTAGAAAATAGTTCGTGCGACCTCATGAGAAGATCGTACAGCTTTAAAAGCAATAATTATCAAATCATCTCTTGACCAATAAAAGTGCATCATTTGAGAGCATCTCGATTATACCCTAGACATTTGACTATACCAGATTAAGCACTCCATCCCTCATGGTAAGTAGTGCTTTACCCCAAATATGTGATGTACTCATGTCCTGTATTGCAAACACATTACAACATAGACGCTGACTAGCAATGAGTTACATAACATGGTATATTATCAAACAGTCTTCCCTAAGTCCTCATGTCAATTAAATTGGGCTTAACCGCTTTCCCAGACATATCCCGTCAGACCGAATCACTCATGGTCCTCAGTTTGCATGCTAAAGTAGCGACATTAAGCTTCCTCTTCATGACATAGTCTTAGGTCGACAAAGGGTAAAGCAAGGATCATTGATCCTTGTGGCTCACACAGTGATGAAGCAGAGATCATTCATCATTCCCACTGTCAATCGGCATAAAGCATATACAGTATGAATTGTATGCTATGGCGTTATCTTATAAAAATGAGCATGTCACTATGAATGGGTAGAAATGCCATACGAATCTGAGTCTAGTTGCTATGCAAGCGCCTAACCTGAGTTTTCAGCTAGTCACTCTCCAAGTGCCTGCCTAAAAAACTCACATTCGGCTATAATTCAGGCTACATAGAGTCTTGGCATCATTCTATGTTCGATCTATCATGAGGTCTCATCTTAGCTCCATCTAAGGCGACATGTCACTAATAAGTATATATATCTTGCTCACCTTCTAGGCGCCAAAGATATAAATGTCTTAATTCGCTATCTTAGCGCCATAAATGTCCCATCTTGCTCGCTATCTAAGCGCCAAGGTGAATCACCTATGTGAGAGGGTCGATTCTTGCCTGGTGACATATTTTAAAGATGTGCTATCAACAATATTTCACATAAGAATAAAGCTAATTAAATGAATACTCATATCATAAAACAATAACAATAACGTCGATACAAAACAAAGTATCTAAGCATATCATATCCTATGGAGTCCAATACTCTTAGTATGAGAAAAGAACAAATCTCTAGCAATAGGCTTGGTCAAAGGATCAACTCCCATACTACTAGTAGATATATGCTGTAAGATCACTTCCCCTTGTGAAACCATATCTCGAATGTAGTGGTACCGAAGCTCAATGTGTTTGGCCTTCCCATAGTACTTAGGGTCTTTTGCATACACTAGAGCTGATGTACTATCAAAATATAGTAATACAACATCCTCTGCATGAGCTGTAACACCTAAACGTTGCAAAAATCTCCTTAGCCAAATAACTTCCTCGACAGCTACTGAACAAACCACATATTCTAACTCCATGGTAGAGAGTGCAATGCATAACTGTTTCTTACTATACCAAGAAACAGCTCCACCTCCTAATATGAATGCATAACCTGAGGTGGACTTGCGCTTATCCTTGTCACTAGCCTAATCAGCATCGCTATAACCTGTCAATCACAGGTCCTCGCCATGATAAAATAGAGCATGATCAATGGTTCCACGAAGATACCGTAGAATCCTCTTCACCGCTCTCCAATGAGCAGGTCCAGGATTGCTCTGATAGCGACTAGTCATGCCAACTGCAAAACATATGTCTGGATGTATACACAACATCGCATACATTAGACTCCCAATTGCAGATGCATATGGCACTTTGGACATTTGATTCTTTCCTCATCATTCTTAGGACACTGGTCTAGGCTGAGAGTGCATCCTTTTTCCATTGGAGTGTCAATGGGTTTGGAGTTATGCATATGAAAACGTTCAAGAATCTTTTTGATGTAAGTCCCTTGGGATAAACTAAGAAGTTTCTTTGAACGGTCTCTAGTAATCTTAACTCCCAGCACAAAATTTGCTTCATCCATGTCCTTCATCTCAAAAGTAGAGAACAACCACTTCTTAGTGGTGACAATGGAATCCATATCATTTCCAGCTAGCAAGATGTCATCAACATATAATGACAAGATTAGAATGCTTCTCTTGGATCGTTTAAGATACACACAATGGTCCTCTTCAATCATCTCAAAACCAAAAGAGGTAATGGAATCATGAATCTTAAATACCATTACCTAGATGACTGTTTGAGACTATAGATGAAACGTTTGAGATGACACACTTTGCGCTCATGTCCTTGGACTTCAAAACCCGTTGGTTGAGCCATATAGATCTTCTCATCTAGTTCTCCATTGAGAAATGCAGTCTTAACATCCATTTGGAAAAGCTCTAAATCCTATTTTGTTACAATGGATAGGATCAGGCGTATAGAGGCAAATCTCACCAATGGGGAGAATGTATCCTCATAGTCAATACACTCTCATTGGGTATAGCCTTTTGCCACAAGGCGCGCCTTGTACCTGTCAATTGAACCATTTGCCTTGTGTTTGACCTTTAGAACCCATTTGTTTACAATGGTTTTGCACCTAGGCAGAAGATCAACTAACTCCCAGATATTATTCTTGTCCATGGAACTCATCTCTTCCTGCATAGCAGTCATCCACTCATCTCCATTTGGTGAATGGAGCGCTTCACTGAAAGAAGCAGGCTCATCCACATCTTTAACATTGCATAGGAGAACATTCCCCTCAATCTCAAAATGATGACGAGGAATGTGGCCTCTGCTGTTAACTCGGTGGGCTTGAGAATCTTGATCTAGTGTAATACTCCCACTAGGTTGAAGACCACTCCCATTATCTTCAGCGATTACAGGACGAGGAACTAATCCTCCACCCTCGCTTGAAGATGGTAAGGTGCCTTCATCTTCCTCTAACTCATAGAGGTCAAGATCTCTGTTAGCTTCGCCAATGTTAGGGAAATTAGTCTCGATGAAATCGATATCGCGCGACTCTATTTTAGTCATTCCTCCATTGGGATGTTCACCATACATGACATATCCTTTCGAGCTATCAGAATATTTTATGAAGATATGCTTCCTAGCTCTAAGGCCCAATTTTCCATACTTATGGGCGGTGCTGTGTATAAAACCAGCAGATCCTCAAGGGCGTAAATGCTCCAAATTGGACTTTTCTCCTTTCCAAAGTTCGTATGGGGTGGAGGAAATTGACTAAGAAGGCACACGGTTAAGTATGTAAGTAGTAGTCAAAAGTGCATCCCCCCAAAAAGATATTGGGAGGTTAGCTTGCGCTATCATAGATCTAACCATGTCTAACAGTGTTCTATTCCTTCTCTCCGCTACACCATTTTGTTGTGGAGTGTTTGAAATAGTAAGTTGTCTGCATATCCCCTTTTCTTCACATAGATCCTTAAATTGATCAGACAAGTATTCGCGCCCACGGTCAGTTCAAAGAGCTTTTAGGCTCTTTTCATGTTGATTCTCAACCTCTGCTACAAAGTGTTTGAAACAATCCAAAACTTCATAGCGGTGAGCAATCAACTGAACGTAACCATATCGCGTGTAGTCATCAATAAATGTGAGAAAATATGAGGCGCCTTGACATGCCTTTACATTCATAGGTCTGCAAATATCTGAGTGGATTAACTCAAGTGGTTGAGTAGCTCTCACAGCCTTACCAAAAAGGCTTTCTACATGCCTTACCCGCCAAACAAGGCTCACATATAGGTAGGTCAACCTTAGCGAGTGGGCCTAAAAGACCTTCTTTAGCTAACCTGGTCATCTTATCTTTCCTTATGTGCCCCAGTCGGGCATGCCTTGTAGATGAACTGATAGTCATATTACAATCAATTATAAAAGTAGATGAAGTAGAAGATTCAAATAAGTCAATTTTAAATAAACTTTCACAAATTAACTCATGTCTAAAAATGACATCATCCAACAAAATATCCAAACCATTCCAACTTAAATGAAAATCATATCCTAACTAAAACAATGTAAAAACAGATAAAAGATTATAAAGGACTCCAAGCACATAAAGGACGTCATGGAGAAGTAGTATGCGCCTTGTGCGCAAGTGAAGTTGGTACGAACCCACTCCTAATGCTTCTTCATAACTTCCATTTCTCATGTACACAACATGGGTCCCAGCTGAAATTTTTCTATAATCTACGAACCCTGCTTGATCTCGAGCTACATGTCTTGTTGCTCCTGTATCTATAATCCAATCAGAAATAGATTTAGCAACAAATACATGTAAGCATACAAAAATGCTACTTGGATAGCATAGATAAATGCTACTAAAATCGAGTGAAAGGGATACCTTTTTCGGCTCAGTGCAATCACGAGCGAAGTGTCCCAATTTGTTGCAGTTATAGCACTTCATTTTGGATATATTTTTCTTTGCACTGCGTTTGCTTTGCTTGTGCTGATTTGCACCCTTGTTGACTTTGGGAGCACTAGTGCTAGGCCCACCCTGCCTTGCTGCCTTGCCCTTGTCTTTGCGCTTAAATCCATTTGGTTTGCGCTGCCCACCATGAGCGATAAAGGCTGCAGATTTGGTCGCCTCTTGGCGCTCCGCTTCTAATTCCACATGACGAGATATATCAGCAAAGTTTTTGATATTCTCATTATGGGTCATGATTTATTTCATGCTAATCCATGAATCAGGTAGGGATTGTATTACAGCTTGCACTTGTTGCTCATCAGTAAGGACATTTCCAGCAGCCTTTAAGTCACGAATCATCCCAGACATCATTTTAAGATGTTTAGTCATCATATGTTTTGGATCTTTACGGCACACCTCAAACTTGAGGACTAGGTTCCTTAGCCTAGTGGTAGATATACCACTGAAGTCAAACTTGAGTTGGTCTCATATGTCCTTGACATTTTGGAAAGTCTCATACTCTCCAATCAGATCATTGTGCATGCTGCTTAGCATAGTAAAGCACGAGCTTCGATTTTTTTAAACCAAGACTAGTAGGCTTCCAAATCACGTCTATGTTGGGCCGTATTCCCATCTTCAAGTCTAGTCATTTTACTGGACAAAGTTTCCAGGAGTTTTTACTCATTAAGAAGATACTGAATCTTCTTATGCCAGATGTCATAATTGTTGCCAGTTAATTTATTGCCCCTAGTTAGATCAGCTACTACATTTTTGGCTGCCATAATTTCTACATTCATTCACAAAAGGGTCGACTTATTAGTTATTTTGCACATCTTTCTCTTATTTAATCGAAAATCCAATTAATAAATATTATCTTTCTACACATTTGAGATCGAAACTCTGCTAGGTTCGGAATCATCTCCCAAAATATGTGGAATGAGAATATATTTATTAATCAATTTTCGAGTAAATTTATATATTAGGGGGCATAAGGGCCTCGCCTAATATTTTCCATTTTATTATATTAACAAATAATATAATCATACATAACATTGTATATTAACAGATAATATATAGTCATGCATCATTGGTTTGAACCATACAACATTCATTGCGCAAGAATCCCATGTGGATTCCTAAATTAACAATTTAGCTTATGTTAAGAATATTCCACGTATAATGTTGGCGTGAAACACATCCCCTTACAAGTTTTTCCCTTAAAATAATACAACCTTATAATTTAAATTACATTTCCAAAAATTAATCCCTACTACAAAAAGATCTAATTTACATTAAATTAAATGGGAAAATGGAGATGTCACGTTTCACATTATATCTCATGGAATATTCTTAAGCCATACACGCATACAAGAACATAAGCTTAAATAAATTGTCAATTTTGCCCATCCATTAATCCTAGAACTAATATGCTTGCACATCAACAAAAATATTGGTCTTTTAATGGATGAGACGGTCCAAAAAATTCTTTAGGGCAGCAAGCAAAAGACAACATATATCATGCTTTCAATCTATACAAAAAGATAATAATTGCTATACTAAAATTTCCAAATCTTAATCAATTTTTCATGATTTTTAATCACAATAAATTTTATAGAAAATTCTAGATTATAATATACTGTCACAAAGACAATTAATTTGAGCAATTCAAATTTTTATCATTTTGTAAAATCTTTCTAAAAGAATAAAAATTGGAGTAACTGATTGATTAGAACATAGGTATTATTAACTTACAAAGTTACACTTACACCTACATTATTCTCCGTATATATTTTTCAAGTCAAAACCCAATGGGTTCCTCGGCCAAACCATAACAATACATATATTGCTAATTAATGGCCACACGGCCTATTTAGAAAAGTTAGCAGCAGTTTCAATGTAAATCTACATATAGGCCGTAGACCACTTCACATGCTTTCAACAGTTTGTTTTTTTTATTGAAATACTTTCAATATATTAAAACATGCCCAGATGTGATGTTCATTCAATTGTTTATTATATGTAGATTTTATAACCATTGTTTGTCACCGCAAGTAACTTTATAAGACCATCAGTATAAGCCTTATTTAACATATGGCAATTGTTTAATATGGCAAATATATAAGCAGTAGTTTTACAAGATAATACTTGGACTCCTATAGTTCAAATATTCAAGCAGATTTTTTTTTCGATTCCTTAGTCTCTTACATACTAGTATCCATAATTTTGTTATCTTCACATGTTTAAATAAGCATTTCATGAAATCTTAATAAAACATATAATAAAATAACATCAAAGCAGCGTAGCCACGTTAAGCCTTGACTGAGCTATAGCCTAGTCAAGTTTTTTTTTTTTATTATTATTTTTTTTTTTTTGCAATTAACCCACCCTAAAAAATTTTTCTGCCTCCGCCCCTAGCATCACATAATAGTGAATCAAGCCAAACTATAGCTCTGATACCAATGTTAATCATATATCATATAACTGGATTTGAGATACTTACTCATTGCGGAAGACCTAGATCGATTTGGTTGGCTTGTTACACTGCTTTTCTTTTTGAATTATGAATCCCTCTTTGCTCTTGGGTTCATCCTTGTTCTCGTGGGTTGAGGTTGGCTACTAGAGTTGCCCTTTCTTTCACGAACTAAATTCTAAGAGATTGTTGAGAGTCTCACACTAGTGAATTAGAGAGCTTTCTCTCTGTATAAAGTATAAATCGTTATCTCCTTTTTTGGTCTTCTCTACGTATATTAATTATATTCACATAGAATATAATATATTAGGTAGAAACACATCTCTTCTTTTAAGGGATTTGATAACCCACTATCCCATGATTTGATCCAATTCAAATCATGGATAGTTATCCTTATCACATGACCAAATGGGACCCGTAACCCATAGTGGGCGGATCATGGGCTCGGGTCCATCCCGACCCATTAAATTATAACATAAATGTTATAAACTTATTTACAAACTTTCACGTTCCAATATCAAGTCTATATAAATATATTGTTATACATGTATACACATAAACATATAAAATTATATATACTTCTGTGACAAATGACATTTGCATAAGTCCAACTACACCAAAAAATGAGTTTGCACTGATTTTACAATTGCATTATGTTCTTGATTCGTAAGAACATAATTTTATTATAATATTGTTTAAGCAACATCCCCTTGGATTTCTTGAAACGTTTTCCTTCTAGTCAATTGCTTCTCTCCAATTTCTTCAAGTGTCAGGCCAACTGTTTTTTTGCACTATTTGAATGAGTACTTTAAAGACTGCAAATCAAGTATACAGTAGCATTATGCTCCGTAACTGTAGTGGCTTGACCGTTATAACAAGAGTTTTGCTCGTCAAAATGTTGATCTTCCAATAGATTATTGCATCCACGCCACCTCCTAGTCTCCAATACTGGATGGGTATGCTTCTGCTGACACTTTGCCTCCTAACCCTTGATACTGGACGGGGTATATCTCTACTAACACAAATTTCCCCATAGCTCCCAAGATTAAACGGGTATATATTCACTGACACAATTGAGAGGATTGTTTCCATACCTAATTAGCAGCTGAGTATATGGCCATACTAAATGAATATGAGGAAATCAAGAGAAATTTGCTTAAACAAGCCATTTGAAAATAAAAAATGAAAAATGAAAACAAAACTGAAAAGAATTGATGTTATTATTAGGATTTTCTTCCTATCTAATGCATTGATGGGCATTATACCTAATAGTATTTCTAAGTAGCCTAATCAATGTGTTAGAATCGTGTGGCTTAATGCCATTACCTTGGGTTGATTCCCAAGAAGCTATGGATCATAGTAGACAACTTCCTTGAATCCAACTAACTGTTATGTCATAATAAGAATAATAAAAACTGTGAGCTCCTCGGAATCGTGAGGGGTGCAAAACTATCAATTTCAAATAGAGTAGCCACTCAAATAATGAATCGCAGTGAGGCAGGGATTGGATTGCTCGATGTGGGCCCATTCTAAACACATTAGCTCGAGAGTAGGCCGTTAAAGGTGGAGAAAAATTAGTTGCCACCTATTTATATGTCCAAGAACCACTTTGGACCCCATCAAAGCTAAGGTACATTTTGGGAAGATGTTAGGCACCTAAGTCCGCTTAGCCTTGCGACTGGCCTTCATTCGTAACACATACTTTCATATGGGTCAACCACTAACATATAGATGCATGGATAAAACTTAGATACAACTTCTTAGATTTTATACATTTTAAAAAAAAATCTTTCTATACATATATAATGTTTATACATCTAAAAGAGTACATGTTTATACATATATAATGTTATTGGTAGCAAAATATCACATGTTAATATTGTATTCTTTATTTTACAAAGAGTTTGTCGTCCAAGTCATATTTGTCATAGGTTAGAAGTCAGAAATTTGGGTTTGATTTCTCAAACTCTAGATTTTCGTATGCTATTTGTTTGTGATGATTTTTTTTAATCTTTTCAATTTAAAGATTTTGCTTGAAATCTATGGCTATGCTTGTGATGAGTATAAATATGTATTACTTGACTATTCTTGGATGCAGTGGCGGAACCAGAAATTTTATTCAATGGGGCACCAGTAAACTAAATATATCAATAAATTTTAAATTCACAAAAAGGTTTGGGAATTCTAGACTTACTCTCCTTAAATGCAAAATGAAAAAGAGTTTTTTTTTTTTTTAATAAATAGATTTAATTATATATTTTTATGAATATATTTTTAAATGTTCAAATATTTCTAAAACTAATGAGCTGTCAAATAAGTGATATTAAAGGAAAAACGAAATGAGACATTAAATACATCATATGTGTACTAAAAAATGAGCGGGGCAATTACATAAAATTTAACTTAACTTTTAAATAGTAAGGATAAATATACTTTACCCACCTATAATTTAATCTATTTATATATTATCTACTTTTAGTTTGAAAATTAACACCTTACCTCTTTTTAATTCACTCCTTTAACAAAAGCAACCCACCTCAATTATTTTCCGTTAAAACTAAAAGTAAACATGTCTTTTAACTTATTCTTATTTCTCATTTATTTCTCTCTCCTTCCCTCTTCTCTCGTCTCATGCCTCCCCCCTCCCTAGCCAAAACTTGAGGGAGTTGATCCTATGGCCGACGTTTTCTTCATCTGCATCCCCATTGCCATGAAGTCCACTAGCTCGAGGCCCTCTCCGATCTCTCTCTCTCTCTCTCTCTCTCTCTCTCTCCCCCTCTCCCTCTTCTTATTTATCTTTTCTCTATTAAATTTTGGTTTGTTTGCTGAGAAACTGTGGGGAAAAGTGTGTCAAACTCAACTTTTGAATCAGGCTCATCCAGCTCGGCCTCACCTTCTCCGATGAGCACGTGTTTCCTTTTCGAGGAGGATTCTAGTCTTCACCGTCGCCCAGATCCGCCGTCCCTCTGGTAGATTCTACGGTGTCTTGAGCATCGAGGCCGCGGTCATCGACGGCTCTGATTTGCCGGCATGGGAGAGGGGTCAACCATTGGATTCCGCGAGCAAGTGGGGGAGAGTGCACGAATTGATCAAGATACGTTTCAAATGTTGATTTTACTCTCTTTCAATGTATCATTTTCTCCCTCTTAAGACTTATGTTCTGTTTATATCTAGTTTGTTGGTTGTATGACACAGTAGTGTTTATAAATTTAGTGCCCTCTAACTATTTGATAAAATTCCCAAATGATCCATATCATGTTGAGACAATTGTCCTATTTTTATTTCCCTAGCTTGTTGGCTTGTTTGATTGTTATCCACTGTCATATTCTGATTGGCATTATAATTTTCCATGCTTGGTTTTGTAGGTTAATCATCCTAACTAGTAGCAAAGAGCTGAAGCGATTGTGTGCAGGCCAAATGACTATGACTTGTTCTCTATTGCTGCTGTTAGAACATGTATAGGCCTGCCACATCAAGGCTTATAGTTTTGTGAATTTTGATTGCTGGATTCATTTTTTTTGTAAATGTTCAATTTTCATCCAAAACATTTGAGAAAATCAATAAATAAGTTGTAAAAAGCAAATTCCTATCCTAGCATTACTTCAAGACTTTCAAATTTCTCATCCTATGGCTATTGTCTTGTTTTGTGATAATCAGGTTGCTCTGCATATTGCAGCAAACCCTGTATTCCATGAACATACTAAAAACATTGAGGTAGATTGCCATTTCCTTCGTGAAAAAATTCAAGCTGGTGTACTCAAAACTCTCCATGTGGCTTCTGCTCACTAACTTGCAGGTATTTTTACAAAGCCTCTTGGATTTGTTCTTTTCTCTTCCCTCTTGTCCAAGCTTGGTGTTCTGAATATTCATGCTCTAGCTTAAGGGGGCGTATTACTAGTTAATTTCTTGATCTTCACAGCCTCTGTCTTAAGTAACTCAAGACTGAAACCTTGAGTTCAGTTTCATCCCCAGTTGGTTCGTGTTTTTTGATGAAAAGAGATGATGACTGTAATTCACTGTTTCACTAATTGAAACTCATCGTTTCACTTATGTTGGCTAAAGCTTTAATACACACCGTTTCAGTAAAACAAGCTTCTCCCTCACACCTTGGACCAAAACGCATCGTTTCATTTAAGCTTATTTCTTAGCAATATTGTACATGTGCTAGAGCTCAATTGGTTGCTTATGTATCAGATGGTGGGAGTTGTTAGACAGTGGAGGTTGTTAACAAAGTGTTAGTTATTTAACTAAAGATGTTAGATGGTTAACTTTCCTGTTTTAGTTTATAAACTAATTGCTACAGTGTAAATGATTAGTACAGTGAATGGAGGTGTTGATTTTTCCACGTAAGAAACGCTAACTAATATGGAGAGATCCTCTTTAGATGACACGATCAATAAATTCTATGTTGTTAACTTCCAATCTGAAAACACAAATTAAATGCCTCAGATTCTTGGACAACCCAGTGGGGGTTGGCCTATAATCCTCCGATGCTTTTATTAGTTATGAACTGGAACAAAAACTCATGTATCCAGAAAGACCAGTTTTTGAGGAATATATTTGCGTACCTCTTCAATAGGGTCTGTTCCACTATTTATATCCCCTGCAATGTTAGATATTATTTTGGATATTTATCCACCTCCTTTTGATCTCCTGAATCTCCTTTCTGCCAACATTTATGGTTTTTTGGACAGTAGCACACAATAACCTGCTCCTGGCATCAATCCAAGAGCAGCATTTAATGTCGTCTCTTAGAGATATTTCTAGCATTGAATGCAGCATCTTAGAAAGATCCCAGATCGTTTTGATATTGGCCGAACAAGATCTCTATGGGCTATCTCGGACAACTGTTTTATTCGGCATGGACTGAACACTATGGACCAGCTCGGTCTTGGCCGAACAAAGTACACAGATTGGTCTGCACGGTTTTTCTATTCCAACGAACGACTCGTTCCTTTCCAATTTTATCACCTCCAGTGAATAAAGAAAATTTTCTCATCAATTCTCTCTTTCTCTATAATCTTCCTCTGGAAGATATTCTTACTGTATGCTAGTTCTTAAAACGCTGCCCATAGAGCAGTTTTCGTTGGCCATTCTCCTTGCACCGTTCATGGCATTCGCAACCACTGGTGATGGCCTTGGTCCAGACCCCAGTGCAACCAAACTGCACCGTGAATAATTGTGCGTCAAGGCCACAAGTGAGTTTCACATGATCACGGCCCTACTTCCATCATCCATGAATCATTAACTCAAACCCACCATGAACCGAATCATTCATGCATGAACAATGAAAAGCCATCCATTCCAGGTGGATCATTATCGCATGTGACGCCTCTATGATCTTTGTCCTTTTTGGAGTGGTGACAACCTGTGCATGCAGGTTTCTCTTCTCATTGCCACACCGTACGACGGCGCTGCTCATGTAGCTGTTAAAAAAGAGTACCACAAGCGATGGTTTACATCTCTTTACGAGCAATCTTTTTCCTTTGAACAGAAAGGATTCTAGCCAATAAATCATATAGAGAATTTCGCCCGATTAGAACGTACATAAACCAACCAGTTATTCCAACACCATTATCAATTCATTAGTTTTGAACTTTTCATGAATATCTATGTGGACCGTGGATGTCAGTTGAGAAGTTTTTCTCAAATGATGTTTGTTCTATGGCATACATCTTTTCTAGATGAAGAATCAAAATAGTTTCATCCATGTGCCTCATTTCTATCATTGGCTACACCATCTACCAACACATGGCTATTATCAATTTTATGGTCAATTATTTGTCAAGAATATCCTTATAGTTTCTTTTGAAGTACTAGATGGCAATGACACAATATTCATCAACATCCACACGTTATCAAGATCTTCAATACCCACATTGCCTTAGTCTCCGACTACAACCACGGTGCCTTGATCCATCCCTTGAAACTCGTCATTTTAAATTTTTATCTCATTGAAATTATCACCTTAAAATTATTGGGAAATTTCTTGTGATCAGAAAATAAATGCGACTTTGAGGCGTGAATATCACTTCTTTAAAGTGATAATTGCCCCCACTTGAAAAAGTTTTGCTATAGGATTATGGCAATTCACCTCCAAATACAACAAAGTCACCAATTATAGAAAACAAATTTCTCTAAATATTTCCTTAAAGAGTTTCTTAAAAAATTGTGTATTTGACTATAATTCAAACTCTTTACTATATAGACAGCACCATTCTAGAACATGTTTTTTAAGAATAATTTATAATCTTTTAGAAAAATAATTTCCTTGGGTTAGTTATTTTCTACATTAGAATAACTTCTATGAATTAGTTATTTTCTACATAAAAAATAACTTCCATGAGATAACTTCCATGGTTTATGATCTAATGTTTCTCATCTTATTTTAATAAACTAAACATTACCATTCGATCTAAATCACACTTGTCACACGTGAAAACCCACTTCTATATCATAATTTATAATAAATTTAGATCGGCACCTCCTTCAGCTATAGGCAAGATCCAATTTGAAGTCCTTGTTTTGAGAGTATACACAACTAATTACTCTCTTAGAGCTGTATAGCTTTGTTTGCTTGGAGATCTCAAAAGCTGTCCTTTTATAGAATTTTGTAATAAGGATATGCATAAATCGCTATTGAGCAGCCAAACCTGAAGATGAAAAAAATATAAAATATAAAATGAAATAGGATATTTGCATGGCCTTCGAAGCTCTAAATGCAGCCAAAAATAGATGTGTATGAAGCTACAAGCTCAGATTTAAAACCTCTAAGATTTCCTAAGTGTGTGTTATTTTCAATCCGTCTCCCAACCCAACTCGACATATATATAAATTTTCTTTTATTACCCTTATTTTAATTTTTAAGTTTGTTTTATATTGGTATCTTGAGAATGTTTTTGATGAAAAATTCAATATAATTTAGGTATATTATGTGAATTGTAATAATTTATTAAAAAAAAAAAAAAGTAGTTTATGGAGTTCATCAAAACCCATTTTATTTTACAAGACATAAAACATCTAAGCCCAACCAACTCAACTTGACCCATGTGGGTTGAGTTGGTGTTTACATATGTGACGGGTTGGGTAGTAAAAACCCTCCAATTGAACCCATGCATATACCCCTAAAATTCAAATACGCACATTTACTTTCATGGAAATACAACGGGATTGAAAAGAGCCCTGATTTGCCAAAGCCAAAACCTTAACTGTTTTGATCATTCTTTAAATATTTTCCAATTTGTTGGAATCTAACCACTTTCAATCATGGAACCCAAATTGGTTGTGCCAATTTCATATAATTTAATCAATATATAATGAAATCCTCCAGGAGTTAAAATCCCCTAAAACATTATTACAAAGTTATTCCCTCTAGGGGTCCGTTTGGCCATGTGATTTTGCTGGGAAAAGGCGCGTTTCTATCCAAAAACGTGAAAAGCAATATCGTTTGGTATTGCGATTTTTAAGGAATTGCATTTTTTAAAATGCCAAAAACCACGTTTTGGATTCGCAGGCGTGAGCAACTTTTTGGAAAACGATAGTTTTAACATTTTCGCACAGCATATCTTTTAGGATGTCATTATCCAAAATACCCTTCATTATCCAAAATACCCTTTATCATACAACTCCTCCCTTTCTCTAAGATTTATTTCCCCTGTTCTCTCTCATCACTTTCTCCTCCAACATGCTGCTACCCTCACTACTACAGATCCTAAATTTCGTATATCACATTTACTTTCATGGAAATAAGACAGGATTGAAAAGAGCCTTAATTTGGCAAAGCCAAAACCTTAACTGTTTTCATAATTATTTAATTATTTTTTGATTTGTTGGAATTTGACCAATTTCAGTCATATTGGTTGTGCCAATTTCATATAGTTTTTTTTTTTTTTTTTTTTTTTTTTTGTGTCCGGGCCAGCGTTCTGTAAATACGCACACTTTGACTAATCTTAGGGGGACACACAACTAGTATGTATACCACGATAAGCGCAAGACTTTGCCTTGGGAAAATGACCCTGAGTGGACTCGAATTAGTGACCATTGGAGAGCACACCCAAGATCGGATCAGATAAGCTACTACTCAGGGTTCCAATTTCATATAAATTAATCAATGTATAATGAAATCCTTCCCAGAGTTAAAAGCCCTAAAACATTATTATAGAGTTATTCCCAATAGAATCCATTCATTATAATTTATATTACTATGATCTGGTCATTATCTTACCAAACTGGAGCTTAAACCTTTAATGACTCGATTTTATATGAGTGTTCAATTTAATGAAACAATGGGAAGAAGACCCATACCATAAAAATTCCCAAATTCAGTATGAAAATCAAACCTTAAAGTTTTTCCTCTTTAAATAAGCATCACAAAATCATATCCTTATTCAATTGAAGGTATATATTTTCAATTAAGGCTTTTAATTATAAGACTGAATTATTAAATTGAGGTAATTATAAACCTATTATAAAAATCCTCAAAGCCATCCTAAAACCTAAAACTAATTATGTAACATCTTTATTTTCGATCAAAGTAGGCAAGAACATAATCGATTACAATCAGAATATATATATATATATATATAATTCAATTAAGTAAAGAGTCAAGAGAATTAAATGTAGTGGACTGCAGTCTACATATGGCATTATTATTCTAGAGAGATTTGGGGGACGGTGACCAAGATTCTTGGGGTGGCTAGATTAGCTCTAAGATATGTGCTTACATAACCATCAGAAACAATATAATCAAAGAATATAGTGTATTAGAAATTTTAAATCTTTCCAAATCATCTCTTCTATAATAGCTAGCCATGCATTAATTAATTCATTATGTTAATAGTTGCTTGCATAGAAACTTTCAGTTGCGCACATCAAACGTAGGACGAGGTGCAAAATTAATAGTTAATAATTAACACACGAGGACGAGGAGGAGAGGGTTTTAGTTATTTTTGTCTATAAATATTTATTTATTTATATATTTCTTTTCCTATAGTTTTTGGTGACTAAAGTTCTATATTTAAAAAATATATTAATTGCTTTTGATCCTTAAGAGGTTTTTGATTCTTCTCTTCCATATATATATCCAAGATAAAGAGAGTGCGTGTGTTACAGCTCAACATAGAGAAATATAATAGGCGGCTAGGGTATTACGTGTGTGTGTAGTGTATTTATAGGAAGACAATCAGAAACCCCTTCCTCTCTATTCAGACAGAAGAGAGAAACAAGAGTTTTCTTAGGGCTACGTCTTGGGTGGGGAGAGGACAAGGATGAAGGAAGGTTGTGTTAGAAAGTGTTCGACTTGTAAGCAAACCGGACATGACTCTAGGACATGCAAGACTCCGGTCATGCTCTTTGGAGTCGATATCAGAAACACAGGAGTTGGTCCTACTAATAATAAAAAAAAAGCACTACATGATCATAACAACTATAATGGAGGACTTGATCTTGATGTCGCCCATCATCAATCCCATGCCCATTCTCTAGACAGAATTAAGAGAGGAAAGGGTATACTTGTTTTTATCTTCAATTATGATTCTTTATTTATTTTTTATTTTTTTTGTTTTTCTTTACTTTACTTGTATGCATGCATATATTTATAAGAGTTTTGATTCAAAACGTGTTTTGCTTTGTGTACAACTGTACATGGGATATTTGCTTTGAATTCTCGTTAATGGTGGTGCGTTTTATTCATTTGATTATGCATTGCAATTTTTTTATCCTTCAATAAAGTTCTAGGTGCTTTATGATATATATCATGTAAGATGGGGAATTTTTTTTCTTTCTTGTTTGAGTTTAATGTGGTATTTGGTTGCATAAATAATATAGAAAAAAAGAAGCAAAAAACCGAAAGTGATCTCTTACATAAGTTAGTGTGTTTAGACTTTAGAGCCTACAAGCAGGTTTTTTTTTTTTTTTTTTTTTTTTCCTTGATGTTTTGTAGTGAATACTTAATGATATATTGGGTAATTTCTTCTAGTTTTATCTCCCTGCTAAGTGAATTTTTTGATCCAAACTGAAGTCCTTATAAGTTGTTGTGTTGTGCTCCTAAACCCTAATTCTTCCTAAAAAAAAAATTAAAATAAAACATCCTCATCATCGATTTTAGTGGAGAGAGGTAATCTCAAATCTGTTAGCAGAAGTCAGTGCATGATTTAACTTATGCTTAATTGACTTCTAACTTCAAAGATGAAACTTAAAGGTGCAAGTAAAAATCTAGATAGGTAGAACAAAGAAACAAAGACTTTTTAATTGTGTCACGTGGTGATCTTTGAGTGTAGCGATACTTAATTGATATTTGGGATTAGGTTTGGGTCAAATCTATTCAATTTTACGTTGTTTTTGTTTTTAGTGTCATTTCAGTGATATACAAACTCAAGTTGAAAGATATAACTTATACCATTAAAAATAGAATATCATATAGATGGAGAATTTCATTGTCTATTCTTTGGATTAATTAATATAAATTTTAGATTAGTTATTTTTTAGACTTTAGAGTCTACAAGTTTCCGTTTTTTTTTATTTTCTTGATTGATGTTTTGTACTGAATTCTAATTGATATGTGTATATTCTTCTAGTTTGTCTTTAATGTGAATATTGTGCCATGATCAACTTAGTTGTTTTATGATTTATGGATTGGAAAGTAAATTTGATTAGAATTTATTAAACCATTAACTAGTTAGAATTTATTATTTGGATTTCCCATAAATGTATTTTCACTTGGATCATGATGATCACCCCTATCAAATATTTGCCTCACCATATTTATTTTCCAAAATGATATTGAAGTTTTGGAAAAATCCTATATTTTTTAACATTGTAGAAAATTATGTCAATTTAATGTTTGATAAATAGACGTACATTGGTATGCATATTAGTACTTTGTAACGTACTTTCATCTTAATTTCTTCAGGAAAGCAATGGACTGAGGAAGAGCACAGGCGATTTCTAGTTGGTCTAAAGAAGTTTGGGAAAGGTAAATGGAAAAGAATTTCCGAGGAGTTTGTGACCACGAGGACCCCAACCCAGATTAGCAGTCATGCACAAAAATATTTTGTGAGACAATTTATAGCTGATAGAAAGAAATCTTTTGTGAGCGTGTTGGACATCTCTCTTACAGATGATGTAATCTCTCTCTCTCTCTCTCTCTCTCTCTCTCTCTCTCTCTCTCTCTCTCTCTCTCTCTCTCTCTCTCTCTCTCTCTCCTCTCTCTCTCTCTCTCTCTCTCTCTCTCTCTCTCTCTCTCTCTCTCTCTCTCTCTCTCTCTCTCTATATATATATATATATATATATATATATATAAAATGAAAAAATTTAAAGAGTTCAAAGTTCACACACAACAAAATCTTACAACATTTTCACAACAAAGTTGTTTTGAGTTTTGGTGGATATCTCATTGTAATTTCTTTCTATTGTATCTTGTTTTATTTTGAATTATGGTGGACTAATACCTCACTTGTTGTGACAATATTGTGACAAGTTGTAATGTCTATAAAAGGACTAGAAAGATAATAAAATATTTTATTTCATACATGTTAATTGATCATCAACTTACAGGAACTACCTTCTGAAAGTTCTCAAGTTCCACCAAGAAAACAACATACGGGTGAAACCTCATCAATGGTAATTACTCTATCCATTCTCGAGTTTATTACAAAATATTGTGTAAAATATATAGAATATAGTTCTATAATGCAATGGCTTTTACTCATACAGGTTAGTAGTACTATCTCCCAAGAGTTGGCATTGGTGAATATTGACGAAAACCCATCAACAGAGGTAAATGATCAATCAACACGCATACTTGTTAATCCAAATACATGGAATTTATTAGTTTTAATAATGGCTTCCTTTATTGTTTTAGGCTACAACCCTAGGTGAGAATGTGAATCCAATCCCACATGAGGGCTTGAATATTCCACCACTTGCTCAATTGCCATTGGGTCCTGGCCTAATTTATGGTGCTCCATACCAGGTAAGAATCTATTTGATTTTTCACTCTATTTAACTTGTTTAATTTACATTTAATTCGTTATTGAAGTAAAAGCATTAACTATTAAGTTGGTCAACTCTTTATCCAAATAGAATGAATTTATTAGTTTTAATAATGGTTTCCTATATTATTTTAGGCTACAACCCCATATCAGAATGTAGCCCATTTACCACATGACAACTTGAATATTCCACCATTTGCTCAATTGCCACCCCTTTATGGTGCTCCAGCTTATTGTGAAATTCCATACCAGGTAAGAGTTTAGTTGATTTTTCCCTCAATTTTATTAGTTGAATTGTTTACGTTTAATTCGATATTAAAATAAAAGCATTAAATATTAAGCTAAAGAACGTGGTTAACTCTTTATCCAAATAGTTGGAATTCATTAGTCTTAATAATGGCTTCCTTTATTGTTTAGGCTACAACGACCCGACATCAGATCGTTGACCAATTCCTACATGAGGGCTTGAATAATCAATCACTTGCTCAATTGCCACCGGGCCAGGGTCCAATTTATTGTGCTCCATACCAGGTTAAAATCTATTTTATTTTTCCCTTTATTTTACTTGTTGAATTTACATTTAATTCATTATTAAAAAAAAATCAACTATTAAGTTAAAGAACTTGGGTAACTTTTTTGATGCAATTTTTCAACCAATCAATGCATTGCCACTTGTGTGAGAAAGTACATCATCTTTTGCACAAAATTTACTATTTTTTTTTTTTTAATGTGTTGACTGTTGAAGTTAGGGGGGAAAATATTTATAACGTTTATAGATATTAACAGTGATTGCTTATGGCCACTAGAATGGTTTATGATGGGTAACTGTACCCTTTTTTTTTTTTTTGCAATCATTTTTTTCCTTGTCGTCGATCATCCAAAATGCATGGTGCCAATGTTTGATATATATATTTTTTATTTAAAGGAAAGGTTTCTGAGTAAATTACTTTTTTGGTAACATTTTTAATTAATGTATGTAATAAATTAATTACCCAGCATTCTATTAAATATTCATTGGTGGCATTTACACCAAATGAGAGTATCTATTTTCTCAATATCCTTTACCTTTGAGACTATAAAATTTATTTGATTTTTTTAAGCGTAATGTACATTACTTCTCATTGCTCACCAAATGAGAGTATGAGACTACGTACATGCATTTCTTAGGATATAATATAAATTTCCTTACGTTACTTCTCATTTTTCCATGAGTTTTTCCATGAGTTTTTGTTGTTGTTGTTGTTTTAATTTTCATTTGAATATTTCTCCTAGACAGAATGACAAACTAATTATAATGATATTGCTTGTCTAATAGATGGGACCTAACAACGTAATGCTTCCAATGATGCATTTTGGCTACCAGCTTGGAAGCCAAAGGAACTTTTTCCAACTTGTGCCAAGTTGCTTATCTTCCAACCAACTTTACAGCTTGCCTAACCAAGTCATTCTGAACAGCTTAATCAACTGAAGATCTTAACATTGGACAACCTCAGATCTCCGAAGTAGAAAACTTCTCATTTTTGCATACTGATTATCAACTGAAGGCTAGAATTAAAACGATATTTGAGTTAATCTAATGTTGACTTATTAACTTTGAGGTGTATTACATTATCTATTTATCTGGTTTCATATTTTTTGTTATTTATATTTTCTCAGCATTCAGCAACCAACCTTAAGTTAGCAAACTTGCTTGCAGTGCTAGTATACAATAATTTTTATGCACTACTATAGATAAATACAAAAGAGACAACGATATGCAGAAGGATAATATGCTCACTGGAAAAAGCATTTCTTCAAACAATATCAAATACTTTGAAGGAAAACGTAGATGCCATTGGAAAATAATGCATAAGTGGTCAACAAGTCACCAAACAAGGAAAATTATATCATATTCCGGGAGTACATTAAATGCGTACTCCCTCCTCTCACAGAAGTGGTGGGTCCTACCATGAATTTAATTAGCGGGACCCACCATTTCTGTGAGAGGAGGGAGTACGCATTTAATGTATTCCCGGAATATGATATAATTATCCACCAAACAAAAAACAAAATGGTAACCACCAAGTCAAAGTCTTGTTGACTTTGATACAAAATGAAGAATCACTATGGGGTTACGTGAAAGATGAGTATCAATAAAATGAACCTATAGATATGTGGCTCTAGTACATGCATATGGCGTATGAGCTAGAACTTATTATAGTCTGTCAACCTCTAGGAGTCGCAATGTAAAGTTAGGATTTCCTTCCAAATGGCAAGTATCAAGTTGTAAGATAATAAAGTCTTTTGGGGGAGACAATCATCATTAATTGAATCCAGCACTAAATGAGCCTGTGTTGAGTTTATTGATTAGAAGTTGACTAACGTTTTTATCATTATGGCAAAATTTTCTCTAGTATGTTTTTTAAAATGAATGAGCTAATTTATTGAAACAAGAAACACAACGCAAGAGATTTAAAAACATCCAGCAAAAGGTAAATGCAGAAGACTAACAGCACATGCCAAACATCAAAGCAGAACCTACATCAAACTCGGCAGCAACACTACAACAAAAAAAAAAAAAAAAATGACTACACTAGACTATATACAACATCTTAATCAGAACAAACAACCCGTTTCATAACAGTTTTCTAATTTGTTTTTTCTTTGGATGAATAAAGAAAACATATACTTATGGTTTACTCTCACATATTATAGACAAATGTCATTAAATAAAAATTTTAACTACATGAAAGCGATTACATGCGAGCATGCCAATGAAATATTTGACAGACTTAAACTTCTCTAAAGAAAATAAATACAATTTAGATCACTCTTTTACGTAGAAAGAGTTCAAGAGATTCATATGCTTGATACCGAGATGACAACACAATCACAGTAATACAAGAAAAAGGCAGCAATGTCAGGGCTAATCAACCGCTGAAGTTCTGGTTGATTGAGAAAAGAGAAGTGTCCTTTCTGATCTTATACTTCAAAATCCTTGAGATGATGGCATTTGAAACCTAATAGTTACAGCAATAGCAATATGATTAAAATAATTAAATGGTATAAAAAATGCAAAAAAAAAAAGAAGTTCTATTATATTTGTGAAATGCGGACTTACAAAATGTGATTCACAACAACAAAAACTTGAGCACTCAGACATCTTACCTATCGCACAATGAACAAACTAGGTAATGTGAATAATAGCGTTAGAAAAAGAATTGTCAGCAAATTATAAATTTTAAGTTTTTATTGCAACAACTAAAAATGATTTACCGAAAATATAACCCGTAATGGCTGTTGTCCAAATTGATGTTATTATTAAACTTCTTCCTATCTAATGCATTGATGAGCATCATACCTAATGTAAGAAAGTAGCCTAATCAATGTGTTAGAGTCGTGTGGCTTAATGCCATTACCTTGGGTTGATTCCAAGAAGCTATGGATCATAGTAGACAACTTCTTTGAATCCAACTAACTGCTATGTCACAGTAAGAATAATAAAAACTATGAGCTCCTTGGAATCTCGAGGCCTGCAAAACTATCGATTTTCAAATAGAGTAGCATCAGATTGCCTGTTGTGGGCCCATTCTGAACACATGAGCCTGAGAGTACGCCATTAAAGGTGGAGAAGAATTAGTTTCCACCTGTTTATATGTCCAAGAATCACTTTGAACCCCATCGGAGCTAAGATACATTTTTAGGATGATGTTAGGCACATAAGACCATTTAGCCTTACGACTGGCCTTCATTCGTAACACATACTTTCATATGGGTCAACCACTAACACATAGATGCATTGATAAAACTTAGATACAATTTCTTAGATTTTATACATTTAAAAAAAAAAAAATTATAAATATATAATGTTTATACATCTAAAATAGTACATGTTTATACATATATAATGTTATTGGTAGCAAAATATCACATGTTAATATTGTATTCTTTATTTTACAAAGAGTTTGTCGTCCAAGGCATATTTGTCATAGGTTAGAAGTCGAAATTTGGGTTTGATTTCTCAAACTATAGATTTTCGTATGCTATTTGTTTGTGATGATTTTTTTTAATCTTTTCAATTTAAAGATTTTGCTTGAAATCTATGGCTATGCCTGTGATGAGTATAAATATGTATTACTGGACTATTCCTAGATGTAGTGGCGAAGCCTGAAATTTTATTCAAGGGGGCAGCAACAAACTAAATATATCAAGAAATTTTAAATCCGCAAAAAAAATGGGAATTCTAGAATTACTCTCCTTAAATGCAAAATGAAAAAGTGTCTCTTTTTTTTTAAAATTTTTTAATAAATAGATTTAATTATATATTTTTATGAATATATTCTTTAAATGTTCAAATATTTCTAAAACTAATGAGCTGTCAAATAAGTGATATTAAAGGAAAAATGAAATGAGACACTAAATACATTATATGTGTAATATATTATGGTGGTCAATATTATATATATAACACTATATAATAAAATTATTTTTGTGTGTAATTACATGCCCCCCCTCATCCATTTAGATGATGTTTAGGAATATCTAAGTGTACGATAGACAATTTGACGTAGAGGAATAGCAAGGAGAAGAACACATCGTTCTCGTTAGGGTGATAAAACCTTAGAATCCACTAAGGGTTCCTTGAATCCACAAAGAAGAAAGAACAATTGAGGAAAACCTCTTTTTTTGAAATATTATTAATGAAAAACTA
Source organism: Fagus sylvatica (assembly GCA_907173295.1). NCBI lineage: Eukaryota > Viridiplantae > Streptophyta > Magnoliopsida > Fagales > Fagaceae > Fagus > Fagus sylvatica. Next base: position 16,463,789 of record OU015767.1, read on the forward strand.
TATACTGCTTTGCCTTGACAGTTATAAGTAATATAAATACCAAAGAACGCCTAGGGTTAATAAGAAACCCTTAGGAAACCCTAGAAAATAGAAAAACTAAACAAAATTCGTTCGTCGACTTGGAGGCCACTTTTAGGGCTCCATAAAACCTAATTGACAAGTGAAAATATTCTAAAAGAGATCTTAATTAATACCCTACCATAATAGAACCTTAATTTGACTTTAAAAGTATTAAAAACACCTAAAATCAAGGAAATAACAACCCTAAACCTAAAATTCCGAAAATTGCATGAAAATATCAAAAGTAATAAATAACAAAAATTAAGCTGCCTATTTTGTCCTACATCACAATTTAACTTACAACAATATTTTGGCAAAAAATATTAAGACTATATAATCCTAATATTTGAGTTTGCCAAAAATAAGCTAAGCACTTCGTATAGCAAAGATTGGTACTATTTCGTTTTTGGTATTATCAAATTTTTTTAATTTGGTTAACCATTTCAACAAAATCTTCAAATTATGAGATCCACATATCCAAAATGGGTGCTCAATTCCAAAGACATTATTAGAAAATTGGTTTGTCATCCACTATTTTTCATATGCTTTGTCTGTTAGTACGAAATTTAAAATAAATGACTTGGCGTATGAGTTGGCAAAAGAACCAATAAAATGGTGACACATGGGCTAAACAATGGTTAATATGTAAGCCAAACAGAAGGGGACACGTAAACTAATAGAAGAGTAACGCGTGGATTTGAGTAGTGAGTGGATTATAACCAATCAAATGATGGCACGTAGACAGAATAAATGGCTAGGACCAAGGGCCAATTATAAAGAAGCACACAGATTAATCAAGGAGCAACACGTGTTTGATTTTTTCATAGCCATACAGATGACATCTAGCAAGTGAAAGGCACGCATGATGCACGTTTCTAGATTATCTAACAGAAAAAACCACGATCGAGGCAGTTAACAAGTAATAGGAGTTATTTTCATGGGATTTGAAGAGAAGACTAAGGTTTAATTAAGGCATGAAATGTAACTGTTGGAGTTGGTTTATAAATAGTAAACCCAATTACACCTAAAACACACACACCCCCAAACAAACCCAAATAGCACTTGTTAGAATAGTTAGAGAGCTTTCGATTGTAGCTTCTAGTATTTCTTTTACATGCTTGTAAGTACTCTTTCAGTTAATTAAGAATGTCTCGTTTATGGTAATGTTACTTTATTTGATACTTTAGTTACCTCTATTGTAATATATCTTACTTTAACCTAGGCATAGTTACCTCGATTAGCATTAGTTACTCTAGGATTAGTTTAATTAGTTTAGTTTAATTAATTAGTGACCTTAGCTTACTTAGATTAGCTTAATTAATTTAGATTAATTAATTAGTAACTTTAGCCTACCTCGATTAGCTTAATTAGTTAGTTTAATTAATCAATTAGTTACTTTAGCCTACTTAGAGTTAATTTAATCAATTAGATAATTCCTTAGCTTAGTTAGCTTAATTAATTGCTACTCTTCTGTTTACTTGTACTAACTTAATTACTTTCATTCTCTTTTCTTACTTACATTTTATTTTAAAGTCCTTTGAGCAAAGATAATCACCGAGCCTGTTAGCCTTTTAGATCGAAGTCAGATTGTGGTTCTAAGTTTGCTTTAAGGCACTAGACCCTCATTTGGCAACAAACATTGTCTTCGAATAAAAAACTCAATGATTCCTTAACACTTTCTTGTCATTCTCCAAAAATAAAATCATAGGACATTTGTTCCCACCCCTCAGGTTTTAATTCTTAAGTTAAATCATTGGTGAATTTTTCATCACTAAACTCTTCATCTTTGGCAAGTTAATCATTATTTTCCATAGAAAAATCATTTTTCTTAAGATTTAAATCATAAGGTACTTCATGCCCCCTAGTATTAATTCTTTAGTTAGAATAGATTTTTCCTTAATTAATGTTTCATCTTCGGAAAATTGATCGGTATTTTTCTTGGATTCCACGTTTGGTGCAAAAACGTTTTGTAGATCTTGCCCAATCATGGATTTTTCTCCATTCCATTCAAGATTAGATTCATTAGACATTTCATGCCCATTAAATTCTAACACTTGATCATTAATGGATTTGTCATTATTGATCATTTTCTATTAGATGATCATGGTCATATTGTTGTGGGAAGATATCTTTTGGTGAATTTCCATAAAGATCTTGATATGTCTCATGGTAATCTCTCCATAATTTAACATTTTTTTTCATATAAATATTGAAGAATAGGAATATGATACTAAGGAGTATTAATTTCTAGAAACAATTTGGCCTCATTTTCTTCAATTAGGCCATAAATTTCACCAAGTAACAATCTTCCACCCTTATAATACTTTGTTGGCATGAACTCCCCCACTGTGGTCGCAAATTTGTTTGATATTAAATCAAACTTTTTCAAAGTTTGTTACGAACTTTGAATTAAAATTGCTTATCTAACTTCTTACTTCAAAAGGGTGTGCTTGGTTCGGTAATGCCTTAATGACAATGACTTTTTTCATATGGCACCAAATAAAGTATGAAGGATAAATTAGAATTGTAGATCAAATAACATAAATATATAAAGATATTTTGTATTAAAACTTACAAAGTACAAGTACAATAAGAACAACTTACAAACACTATTGAATACACTTGAAGAACACTTGAATACACTTGAACACACTTTAAATCATAATGGATCTTTTGTACATGAGTTGTGGAAGTTGAAGAGTTGTAGAGAGACCTTTCTTTGAAAAATAAACCTTCTTATTAATAGTCAAAATGGTGGTTATTTCCATCAAATAATTACCCATCAATAACTACTTTGGGTGGTTTATTTTTAAGAAAATAACTATCCCCAATTGTTTTGAGATCATTACACATGTCATCCACATCATGGAAGTTATTGGTGGTTACATGCTTTCATTAACTTTCTTCATGAAAGTTGGAAATAATGACACATGTAAATGTAAATGGAAGTTACAAATAATTTTATTTCTATATAATTACACATATAATATAGCTAGCAATTTAATATATTATGGTGGTCAATATTATATATATAACACTAATAGTTTTGTAAGTTAATCATCCTAACTAATAGCAAAAAGTTGAAGCGATTGTGTGCGGACCAAATTCTTCTTAATCACTGTCTTACTAACATCATCACAAATATATGTGAGCAAAACAATAGCTAAAGCTTCATAACAAGAACATCAAAAATGGTGTTATTAGGGATGACAGGTGGCTCTGAGACAAGGCACCTCCTCCTCCAAGCCTATGTCAGGGCAAGACAAGAAAATCTACTGGAGAAAATCATGCTTTTTTGTTTTATATATATTTTTTATAAGTTCATTCTTTGTTGTTTAATAATCCAAATTTCAACTATTTGATCTGATTCTTAGAGAGGAACAAAGGAATCTTGTTTCATACTTGAAAGGTTTTTATAAATATTACTCTAGTAATTTTATCATCTCCAGTTATAAAGTGTTCCTGAGTTCTTTTAGTTCAACCAAGTCAAAAAGGTTTTTGAAGTAAAACAATTGAATGTATGTTGTTATTTAGAACAAGGTTTTTACTGGGATCACAATGAAGTCATATCAATATAAAGAAACACCCCAAAACTATACCTTGAAACTCTAGTGCCTTTTTTACTCATTGAAATTCTCTGAATCATTCTAGTTTACTGCTTTAAACACTTTTACATTGCCCTTTGAAAACAAAAACTCCTTGAGGATCGACAACCCCTTTCTCTGTACTGCAAAGTACCGTTTATCATTAAGCGACATCAGGGTGTCCCCTCATTCATTTTATTTATTTATTTATTTTAAGTTGCTTTGAGTTAGTTATTTCCTACAATTTTGAAAGTCTCATTTGCATAAGTCAAGAGAGAGAAAGAGACACCGGTTACATTTGTTGGGCATGGAGATTGTTTGTACTTGTTCTGTGTGTCGTTGATCATTATATCTTGGGAAACAGACGTCCAAAAGTCTTAAAGCACTAGTAAGATAATAGTGTGAGGGGCGAAATCTGTCTTAAGGACATAGTGTGATACACTAGCCTTGATCAGTTTTCATATTCATTCTACATTCACTATGAGTTTTTATTATTTATTAACTGTGACAAATTTCTTATTGTTATTGTTGTTTATTTTACAGAATTACGTGATATATACCCAACAATCTTAAGACAGGTTTCATTTAAATTTATTGTGTGATTTTAATTTATTGTGAAATTCGAATTGACAGATTTAATTATATTTTCTAGAATGTTTCTTGATGAAATAATGTTGAAAATAAATTATGTTTTGTGAATTTGCATTATCTATGCTTGAATATGGGTCTCATATGACAGACTCCTTATTTGGTTGAATTAGACCATGATATTTTCAGTATGTTGTACATTTATATGTCAGTAACTTGTCTTTAAAATTTCATAGTCATTGGATATGTAGTTTGAGAGAAAATTGAAAACCTATTTTTGTGGGCTGAATTTTGTGCCTATTGTAAAATAAAAGAGATAGCAAAAGAAATGAAGAAGAGAAACTCTTTTGAGAACTTTTTTATTAGGTGGTCATCCACACTAGAGAGGAATTTCTAGAATTCCCTATCTTACTAATCTCTTTACCTTTTCTCTATATCAAAAACTGAAGCATTACACTTCTATATATATATATATACACACACACACACACTTAGAGCATGATTATAATGATTCACACTTTAATCATGATTCATTTTTTAGCCATGATTCTCACTTAAGTCATGACTCACACATTAGCACATGGTTCATACATTAGCCATGACTCACATATTAGCATATGGTTTACACATTAGTCATGACTCACACATTAGAACATTGTTTACACATTAGTCATGACTCACACATTAGCACATTGGCAACATCAATAATTCACAACACTCCCCCTTAAATGACCACTCACAAAGAATATGCCTCGTTAAAACCTTGCCAAGGAAAAACCCTGTGGGATAAAAATTAATGGTGAAGGAAAAAAAGTACAGTATTCTTTTGAACCTTTAAATGCCTTTGGATTGCCTCATTAAAACCTTGCAAAGGAAAACCCAGTGGGAAAAAACCTTAGCGAAAGAAAAAGAGTACAATCAGCACATATCCTTTAAAGTATTTACTCCCCCTCATGAGTATGTAGATCTTTAAGTCGACGTATGCCAATGTTGTACACGATCTTTTTGAATGTCGCAATCGGTAACAACTTAGTGAATAGGTCGGCTAAATTGTCAGTTGAGCGTATCTGCTTGACATCGATATCACCGCTTTTTTGGAGCTCATGTGTATAAAAGAATTTTGGTGAAATGTGTTTAGTTCTATCACCTTTGATATATCCTCCTCTAATTTGAGTGATACAAGCAGCATTGTCTTCATATAATATTGTCGGACTTCCTTTAATTGAAGACAATCCACATTTTTTTTTAATATGTTGAATTACCGATCTTAGCCAGACACATTCACGACTCGCTTCATGAATTGCGATGATCTCTAAATGATTTGAGGAAGTAGCAAATATTGTTTGCTTGACAGATCTCCATGAAATAGCAGAATTTCCATAAGTGAACAAATACCCTGTATATGATCAGCCTTTGTGCGAATCTGGAAGATAACCTACATCTGCATATCCAACTAACTGTGGATTTGAGTAGTGTGGATAAAATAATCCCATGTCAATCGTTCTACAAAGGTAATGCAATACGTGCTTGACACCATTCCAATGTCTTCGAGTTGGTGCAGAACTATATCTTGCTAGTAAGTTGACTGGAAATGCAATATTAGGCCGTGTGCAATTCGTAAGATACATCAGAGCACCCATTGCACTAAGATATGGTACTTCAGGACCAAGAGTTTCTTTATCATCTTCTTTAGGACGAAAAGGATCATTTTTGACATCAAGTGACCTAACAACCATTGGAGAGCTTAAAGGATGAACTTTATCCATGTGAAAGTGCTTCAGGACTTTCTCTGTGTAGGCTGACTGATGAATAAGAATTCCACTCGAAATATGTTCAATTTGTAGGCCTAAACAAAATTTTTTTTTGCCGAGATCTTTCATCTCAAACTCATTCTTTAAATAATTGGCGGTTCTTGTGAGCTCTTCTGGAGTACCCATAAAATTTAAATCATCTACATATACCACCACAATAGCAAATCCTGATTCTAATCTTTTGATAAAAACGCATGGATAAATTGGATCATTCTTAAATCCTTCTTTCAATAGATATTCGCTAAGGCAATTGTATCACATGCGTCCGGATTGCTTTAACCCATACAAAGATCTTTGTAATTTGATAGAATGCATGCTTCTAGCTTTTGAATTGTATGCTTCAGGCATTTTATATCCTTCATGGATTTTCATGTATATATCATTATCTAATGATCCATATAGATATGGTGTAACCATATCCATTAAGCACATATCCAAATTTTCTGTAATTATCAAGCTAATCAGAAATCTAAATGTATTTGCATTCATAACAGGAGCATATGTTTCTTCATAATCTATACCAGGTCTCTGTGAGAAACCTTGTGCCACTAGTCGCGCTTTGTACCTCATAATTTCGTTTTTCTTATTACGTTTACGTACAAATACCCATTTGTATCCAACAGGCATTACACAATTCAGGTGTTTGGACTACAGGTCCAAATACTTCACGTTTTACTAGTGAGTTTAGCTATGTTTGAATTGCTTCTTTCCACATTAGCCAATCATTTCTATGTCGACATTCTACAATAGTTTGTGGTTCAATTTCATCATCATTACTTCTGGTAATGTCAAGAGCAACTTTAAATGAAAATATGTTGTTGACAACAATTTTATTTCGATCCAATATTTCTCCTGTACTTACATAATGTATTGAGATCTCGTTGTTTTCAGGTACCTGTTCCTTTTCAGGTAATAACTCTTCAGGAGGCACCTCTTTAGGAGGTCTATTTTCAGGGGAATTTTGTGCACAAGTTTTGGATAAATCAACTATTTCATTTACTTGTTTAATGGGTATAGCCTCTTCAAGGGCTACGACTTGATTTTCTCGTGTTTTCCTCTTCCGGGGAATCTTATCCTTAGCACCAACAGGTCTTCCACGCTTCAGGCGTGCTTTAGATTCATTAGTTGTTATATTAATTAATTTTCCTTCAGGGACTTCAATCCGAGCTAGAATATTAGCAGCTGGAATATGAGATTTCACTATTTTCTTACTGTTAGTGAATACATCTGGTGATTGGTTTGCAATACCTTGCAAATGAATAATCCTCTGAACTTTCAGTTCACATTGATTTGCACAAGGATCAAAATTAGATAACGTCGAAACATTCTAGTTAATCCCTTGTCTTGCTTCTGGCAACGACTTTTCTCCCCCTAATGGTGGGAAGACTGTTTCATTGAAGTGACAATCTTCAAAACGTGCTTTAAAAACATCACCAGTTAGAGGTTCAAGATATCTAATGATGAATGAAGAATCAAAACCAATATAAATTCCAAGTCTACATTGCGGACCCATTTTAGTGCGTTGTGGCGGTGCAATAGGAACATATACAGCACAACCAAAAATGCGGAAATGAGAAATATTTGGTTGTTGACCAAGGACAAGTTGCAATGGTGAGTATTTATGGTAAGCAGTTGGCTTGATGCGAACTAATGATGCAGCATGTAATATAGCATGTCCCCAATCAGAAACAGGTAATTTTGTTTTCATAAGTAAGGGGCGAGCAATCGTTTGAATTCTTTTAATAAAAGACTTAGCTAAACCATTTTGAGTATGAGTATGAGCAATAGGATGTTCTACATCAATTCCGATTGACATGCAATAATCATCAAATACTTTAGATGAAAATTCACTTGCATTATCTAAACGAATTTTCTTAATTGGGTAATCAGGAAATTGTGCTCGCAACCTAATTATTTGAGCAAGGAGTCTAGCAAATGCAACATTTTGAATAGAAAGTAGGCAAACATGTGACTATCTTGTTGATGCATTTATTAATACCATAAAATACCTGAATGGTTCAGATGGTGGGTGTATAGGTCCACAAATGTCCCCTTGGATTCTTTCTAAGAAAGATGGAGATTCAATAAAATTCTTTAAAGGAGATGGTTTGATAATTAGTTTACCTTGAGAACAAGCACTACATGGATAGTCACTTGGTAAAAGAATCTTCTGGTTCTTTAAGGGATGCCCATGAGAGTTCTCAATAATTCGACGTATTATTACAGATCCTGGATGTCCAAGGAGATCATGCCAAAGTGTAAATATAATTGGGTTAGAACACTTCTGGTATACTGCAACATTTGCTTCAATTGTTCTCATGGTGGTATAATATAACCCAGAAGAGAAAATATGCAGTTTTTTTTAATACGAGCTTCTGGCTCGAAATCATTGAAGTAATATAGAGATATTCTTCATTGCCTTCATTATTGGTTTTGATATGATAACCATTACCACGTATATCTTTAAAGCTAAGTAAATTTCTTCTAGATTTACAAGAGTACAAAGCATCATCAATACAAATTTTTGTTCCCTTTGATAACATAATATTTACTCTTCTGAAGCCTTCAATTAGGTTTGATGAACCTGAAATGGTATTGATTTTAGCTTTGCTTGAGGTTAATTGTTGGAAATATTTCTTATCTTTAAGGATTGTGTGTGTTATTGCACCGTCTGCCAAACAAAAATCTTCACCCATCGTCTTTGAATTCATCAATAAAACATGGATTAAAATTCATTATTTTAATAGGAAATAAAATCATAGCAATAATAACATACTAAATACATTGTGATAATAAAAGAAAATATGTAATTGGCATGGATATTTCCATCACCAATCAAATGGTCTTTCTGTTGGGATTCTCAAAGAAATCAAAAATATCAAGATGGGTGATGTCCACTCCCATGTGATCTTCTGGATCACTGTGACCAGCAAAATTCATTTCAATTTCTTTTTCTTTTCCCTTGGAGGCTTGATACAGGTCCACCAGATGTTTAGCCGTACGACATGTACGTGATCAATGCCCATCCATACCACACCTATAACACAGTTCTTCATGGGCTTTTAAAGGTTTATTCAGTAAACCTTTTTCCCTTTTTTTGTTGCTGTGTTTCATTATGATTCCACTTCTGGTGGTAAGGTGTGGTATTTCTTTTTGGGGAATTGTAAGTACATCCCCCTCGATATTGATTATTTTTACCACGTCCACGCCTTTGACCATTATTTCCACTATTATTAAAAGAGGTTCTATTCACTTCAGGGAATGGCGCGGAGCCAGTCGGGTGAGACTGGTGGATTTTTAACAGAAGTTCATTGTTCTGTTCCGCAACCAATAGACAAGATATTAATTCAGAATATCTTTTGAAGTTGCGTTCTCGATATTGCTGCTACAAGAGCATATTCGAGGGATGAAACCTAGAGAATGTTCTCTCTAACATGTCTTCATCAGTAATATTTTCCCCACATAATTTTAATTTTGAGCTGATTTTAACAAGTGTAGAATTATATTTAGCTACACTTTTAAAATCTTGTAGTCTCAAATTAATCCATTCATATCTGGCTTTAGGGAGGGTTACAGACTTCTGGTGCTCGTATCTTTCCCTTAGATTATTCCACAGAATTAATGGATCTTTTATTGTGAGGTATTTTGTTTTTAACTCCTCATGGAGATAATGGCGAATAAAAATCATTAATTTAGCACGATCCTGTTGGGATTCGGCGTTGCCATCTCTTATAGTTTTTCCAAGGTTCATTGCCTCTAAATGGATCTCAGTATCTAGGATCCATGATAAATAATTCTTGCCAGAAATATCAAGGGCAACAAATTGAAGTTTTGTGAGATTTGACATTATTTATATTAAAGATATCAGTATATTAGTTAGTATTTAGATCAAGCAAATTTTAACTAAGATAAAATTACTTGATAACAAAGATATTAATTCTTTAAAGAAAAACTTATAGCGGATTGAAGATAAGGTGAGAGCAACTCCTTTCTTAGGATTTGGTTAGAGCTTTGAGCTGATAACGTGTTGTAAAATAAAAGAGATAGCAAGAGAAATGAAGAAGAGAAACTCTTTTGAGAACTTTCTTATTAGGTGGCCATCCACACCAGAGAGGAATTTGTAGAATTCCTTATCTCACTGATCTCTCTACCTCTTCTTTATATCAAAAACTTAAAGCATTACACTTCTATATATATATATATATATATATATATATATATATATATATATACACTTGGAAGTATGATTATAATGATTCACACTTTAATCATGATTCATACTTTAGCCATGATTCTCACTTAAGTCATTACTCACACATTAGCACATGTTCATACATTAGCCATGATTCTCACTTAAGCCATGACTCACACATTAGCACATGGTTCAAACATTAGCCATGATTCACACATTAGCATATGGTTTACACATTAGTCATAACTCACACATTAGCACATTGTTTACACATTAGTCATGACTCACACATTAGCACATTGGCAACATCAATAATTCACAATAGTGCCTTGTTTTTCGTGTAATAATTGGGTTATTTCAAAAAACCAAAGGCATGGTTGGATTCTATATCTCATAAGCTTTCCATCCATATGTGGTTTGCTTAATTCAGATAAGAATTGATAGAGATATGAGTTATAAAAGTGTTTATTGTTTTTCTGAAAATTTCAGAAAATTATGGTATTGGAGGTTGAAGATGACTCTCCAGAATGATGTCCACTCTCGGTTGTGAGAGAGTGTGATCCACCTATTAGCTATTTGATTAAATGGTTGGTAAATTTTGATTTATAGGCTATTACTTGACTTTAATAATATATTTCTATAATTTTGTAATAAATAATAATTTTGAAATGAATTTATTTTTCTTTATTTATTAATTAATGGGATAGTGAGGAAATATGAAATATGTAAAAATTATTATCTTTGCATGGAAAATTTAAATTTTGTATTTTACAGATTTGTTATGTGGGGGTGTCATAATGGGACATCATATTCACTTCGTTTTAAGTTTTTGAAGTAAAAATTTATGGAAATTTAATTTCTTGGTTTTGCCCACTCTCAATGAGGGAGAGTGCAATTCACCCCTTAAGCCAGAGTTTGTATTTTGCAATGATATTTTTAAGATATTCATATAATTATGTGTTTAACATGTTTCATATGTTAAATAATATATTTGTGCTAACATGATATTTATTTGATTTTGAGGAGAGTGAACATATTTTACTTTATGTAAATATATGCATGATAATTGAGAAAATTCTAATGTGAGTAATTTGAGTTGTTATTATTGAAAGTGTGGGACTGTTATAGTTTAACAAATAGTTTTGAAATAATTGAACATGTTTTTAAGTAAATAATTTGTATGTTTAGTAATTTCTTGAAGAATTATTTGGATTTAAATTATATGTAAATCCAATATTCATTTTATGGATAAATAATTCTTGTATTGATATGTATGATACATGGTTGATTGTGTATGAGTTGTTAAATTTAATTAAGAATGAGTAGTCTTGTATGATAACATGTATGTATGTGTGTGTATATATATATATATACATGTTGGACATGTGTATTATTAATTCGATATTAATATGTGTTACATGTAATTGTTGATTTGCTTGAGTTATCTAATACTGTTATGTGTTATTGCTAAGGAGCAAGGATGCGGCATAAGAAATTTTTATTCATTATAAGAAAGAAGTTGAGAATCAACTTAATAAAAAGATCAAGGTTTTAAGAAGTGATAAAGGTGGGGAATATGAATCACCTACGAGTGAGTTTTGTTCTTAACATGATATTATTCGTCAAACCAGTGCACCTTATTCACCTCAGCAAAATGGAGTTGTTGAACAGAAAAATAGAACCTTGAAGGAAATGATAAATGTGATGTTAATAAGTTTTGGTTTACCTCAGAACTTGTGGGGTGAAGCTATACTTTCTGCCAATTATATTCTCAATAAATTGTCTCAAAAGAAAATCAATGAGATACCCTATAAATCTTGGAAATGTCGTATGCTTTCCTATTATGGAATCAACTGCGCTATTATCCAAGTCTGTTGCTAACAAACAATCTTTCTAGAAGAAGGAATGACCATTGTGCACTCACTGTGGATTGCTTGGTCACACAATGGATCAATGTTGCAAACTACATGGATTCCCTCTAGGGTACAACACTCGAGGCAAAAGTCCTACAGCTAACCAAGTTTCTCTGTCAAATATTGAAATCAATGTTGCTTCTACCATAAATAAACTGTCACCTTTGCAACTTACCCAAATTCAGGCTCAATATGAACAGATTCTCACTTTACTAAACACCAAGACTATGACTACTCCTATGTCTGATGCTATTCTATCAAGTACTCATCACCAGGCTTTTGCTAATGTTGCATCTTCATTTTCACTACCTGCACACTTAGGTGGTGTTTGGATCCTTTACTCAAAATAGCTATTTCGGATTTCTATTCATAGAATGCATACTCAAAAAAAGTTGAGGAGTTTAGTTTGAAAATTCTCATTTCTAGAGCAGAAGTCAGAATTCACATTTTTTTGGATTTTGATTTTAGCTTCTAATTCTTATTTTTGCTAAAGTAAGACCCACTGACAGGAGCATTAATTACTCCAACAACTATTAAATATCAATTAATTTGATTGGTTTGCTATATAAAAAAAAAAAAAAATTCCAAATTTGCTCATGCAAGTGTATATATTTTTTTAAGGATAATTATATCTTACCCAAACCACAAGTGGATAAAGTGTAATTATTCCTATTTTTTATATTAGACATTACTTTAAAGCATAATGTATTTTTGTGTGTGTGTTATGTGTCTTGATAATTATTTTCAAAAAATAACAAATTGCAAAATATATAATCGAAAAAATATTCTCAAGTGTTTAATTACATAATATATAATATTGAAAATGCATTCTACACTTTGTTTAACCAAACACAATTTCATTAAGCATAATCACTTTTTAGCAAAAGTTTCAGTATTTTACCAAACACACTATTTTTAGCAAAATGCATTCTAAATAATGCATTCCATTCCCAAAGTAGAAGATCCAAACGTAGCCTTAATGTTAGGTACCATTCTGTTCTTCAGTTAAATATGGTGCGGAAAACCCCAAATCTCTGGCAACTATACCCCTAACATGTCTCATTCAGTATTTGCATCACATACTAAGTCTAAATCCATTCTTAAAACCAATTCTTGGATATTAGACACTGGGGCAATAGATCGCATGGTTCATTCTCTTTCATGCCTCACTACCATTACATCCACCATTCATGCCACTGTTGAGTTGCCAAATGAAGATTTTGTTCCTGTCACAAACATAGGCACTGTCAAGTTCTCTTCTTCATTAATCTTGACAAATGTTTTATGTGTTCCTTTTTTTTCCATTTTAATCTGATTTCTGTGAGTAAATTGCTTCATTCATCCTTCCGTTGTCGCATTTTTCTGTCCAATTATTGTTTCATTCAGGCCTTCACCCCTTGGAGGATGATTGGACTAGGTGAGATTCACAATGGTATCTACATATTACAAACACCAGTGGTGGAACATACTACTATATTACCATCTCTTTTCCATTCTGTTAATAACGTAGCTGCATCTGTTAGCACTCCTACTTCAATGCAAATATGGCACTGTCGTTTAGGACATCCATCTTTAGAGAAGTTGACTTCCTTACATGAAAAATGTATATGATTTTCCTCATATCAATAAAACTTCAAATTTTGTGATATTTGTCCTTTAGCTAAGCAAAAGAGACTTCCATTTCCTAATGCAGGCAACCTGAGCACTCAGATTTTTTTATCTCATTCATTGTGACATCAGGGGTCCTTATTTGATTCCTACTCATGATGGTTTTAAGTATTTTCTTACCATAGTTGATGATTGTTCCCGTAGCACATGCATTTATCTCATGTCTTCTAAAGCTAGCACTAGACCTCTTCTCACTTCATTTTTCAAAATGATTGAAACATAGTTTAATATTAACATTAAAGATGTTAGAAGTGATAATGGTTTAGAGTTTGCTATATCAAATTTCTTTAGTTCTAAGAGAGTGATTCATCAAACTTCTTGTGTTGACAAACCTCAACAGAACTCTATTCTAGAAAGAAAACATCAACATTTGCTAAATGTAGTTAGAGCCATTAGATTTTAATCTAACCTATGTCATAACCCCATTTTAACCTTCAGGATTTTTTTTTTTTTTTTTGGGATATTTAGCACGCAAACTGAGACGACCCGATCGACCCGAGAACCAGCCAAAATCACCCAAACATGTTAAATCCGCCAATCCAAGACCGCGTCTCAAGAATGAAGGGATTTTATCAAGTTAACCAAGTTTGACCAAAGTTTGACTAGAGCCATGGCTGAGCTCTATCAAGAATTGGTCAACTAATTTGTCATCATTTGAAGGAGCATATGAAGACCTTCATATCGATAGTTTACGGGCTCAAACCAGACTTGAAACGAAGAAATTATGGCCGAAACCGTGAAAAACGGCTCAACACTTTAGAAAGTATTTTAGACAACAAACATTTTGAAGCCGCCTTTGCTTGCAAAATCTTCCTGGTCTATACTGTGGTGGTCCAAAAAGCAAGTAACTTTTCAAACTACGCAAGATTGCCTAAAATTTGTTCATTTCAGTTCATCAAGAGCATCTCCAAGTTGCCTGGAATCTTCACCAAAAAATGGACGCCCAATAAGGAAATCACTCTGGTAGCCCTTATTTTGAATTGCCCGCAGTTTCGTGATCGGAACTCAAATGACCACAAACTCTATGCCATTGGAAAGTAGGCGTCACAAGATTTCCAAAATACCAAAATCTCCTAATCCAACATGAGGACCTAAGTCAACCAGAAGCAGGAAAAACTGCGAAAACAAGTCCAAATGCTGAAAATTCGCCAACAACAACTAAACGACACACCACATTTGTGCGCAGAATCTTCCTAAAGGTGAAGGAGACCAAGTGGACTTGAGAAAAGTCTTCATCAACTGAAGGATTTTGACATATGAGTGTCTTCTAAAGAATCCTCAAGCCGAGCAAATGAGGTCTTTATCTAAACAAATTTCCCCAACAAATAAGGTGTCATTTAAAAGCTTAATGAGTCTTTTTTTGCGAGGGGTCAAACAACATTTAATTTGGAGCTCCCTATAGAAAGTGACAACCATTTATGTTCCAATTGTCATGGCTGACAAATCTTAATTTTGTCTCTGGTTTTTATGAATCTCTTTATTATGTTTCTAGTTTTGACTTTGGTCTTGAAAATATGTCTTGAAACTATAATTTTTGTTCTCCTATGCTTAGAGGATTGTTCTACGCGAGTGTTTAAGCTATTTGGTATAAATGAAAGACATATGGTGTGTTACACAGAAACTTGGCTTCTAAACTTGGCCTCTAGCTTCTGGGAAGATTGATTTCTTCTTCTTTACTCTTATACCTTGGGTGGTGGCGAGTTTTGCTCTTATCTCCTGGATTCCATTAGAGTTACGAGCTTATCTATCCTTTGAGTGTGTTTTCGATTCTCCTCAACATTCATCTCTTTTCCGGTATCAGAGTGCTTGGTCCTATGAATTTTGGAAAAAACATAGATTGCAAGACCGGAAATCACAAGGGGGCATATAGAAGTTTCACAATAAAACTTGAAACGGAGGCAATTACATGCCAATGTCTTATTAGAAGAAACATTGATAAATGAATGTCTATTTCCTTCTATATCTACAAGTAAATAAACTAATAACAATTAACAAACTTTTCTCTCCATATCCAAAAGAAAGAAGAGAATCATTTGAAAAGGAAAAAGAAAAAAATTTCATTGTCTCTCTTTGCTCTTACCCTTCTTTTCCATACATATTCACGTATCCTTCTTGGTACTTAAGGATCAAGTTCACAATGAAAAATTGGTGAATCAAATGAGTTTAAATCCCCAAAAATAATGTCATCACCCTCAGCATAGCTCCCGGAATCCTGGCAATCAAAGTACGTTTGAATGTCATCCGGGAAACTTCGACGTGGTGGGTCGGACTCTTGAGAAGTTGATGGATTATCAGTCACTGATGTCCTCTCCATCATTTCCTTAAACTTGGAGGATTGCAATAAAAGCCCAAGCGCAGACGAAGCTGAGGCACCATGGCCACCAACAGGCCTTATCGGTGGAGTTTGGGTTGTGTCACTAGCACTTGAGCTGGCCTGCTGGGCTATGAAGCTTAATTCAAGCTCAGGGTTAGGGTTTGGTATTGGATCAAGGTCATTGATAGGGTTTGGTTCATGATTGTTAGGGTTATTTGGGTTACTAGGACGTAACCACTTAATGTAACGGCTAAGGTCAAAGTTTGTAACGGCGTTAAGTCCACGGTACTCTATGGCTGCCATGTCATATGCTGTGGCTGCTTCTTCTTGAGTAGCTGCACCCAAAAAAATAGGTAATAAATAAACGAAAACGAAGCAGGGGTAATATAGTAATAAAAAAAAGACATAATTAATTGAGGGAATTTAATTTGTGTACAAAATTTGGTGGAGCGTTCGAAAATTTAATTTTAAAGGGTTTGAATGAATCTTTAAATAGCTGGCTGGATAAGCAGTTGAGGTTTGGTGATCTATATCCCAACCAACTTGATTTGATTACGTAGATTCACCTTTTTCTTTATCCCACCATCTTGTTGACCCATTTGTGATTTGTCTATATTCAAATACCAACTTATTTTTCTTCGGGAAATGTCTTACTTATTTTATTAAAAAAAAAAAATTAATTTTGAGTCTCCCATTTTAACTCTTTTTATTTGGTGTTAATGGTTGTACAACATCAACTTTCGTGACATGTTGGACGTGTTGTTTCTTGACACGTGGTATAGATGGGAACTTTCTATGCAATCATTTCAAAGGACCTTGTTCGTAATTTGGTGACAGTGATAGAGATGCTTTGTTAGGTTCTTTTGGCCACCCAAGTATACAAATTTAATACTTTTAATTTTTAACATCACTTTTAGGAAAAAAACATCACTTTATTTCCTTGGACCCTCAATAAAATAAAGAATGATACTATTTGTAATTTTTATTCTTATGTTTTTATGTGTCTATTATTTTAGCCATATAGCAGAACCAGCATAAAATAAAAAATAAAATAAAAGTAGCTTACTTAACTCATCGTTTGAAGTTTTTTTTTTTTGTCAGGCAGTATAAAATTATTGTATATGCAGATAATAAAGTATGTTAATGAGTTTAAATGTCCGCTTATATCAAAAGGCACTAGTACGTCTTATGATATGAGGAAAACGCACTTCAAAATATAATTTGGGTCAAATTAAAATGAGTTCCCTTCTCAATCCCCTCTTTAACATGTCACAGAGCCTTATTAACTTGCTGCTTTCATTTTATTAATGAAAAAACTTGCTGCTTTCATTTTATTAAGGAAAAAAAAAATTGAGCACAAAAAGAGGGTAAAAGACAAATTGATGGGCCTTAAATATAATGTTTTTTTTTTCTTTCTAATAAGTATATAAAGAAATAAGTGGATGAAGCTTATAACTATAAATATTAAATCAACCTAAGAAAGAGAAAACCATCAAATATAAGCTACATTTTTATATGACATTAAAGTATGAAATTACCATAAGTTCCGAGGTAAAGATATTTATTGCCAAATACTCTGCCAATGCGAGCTTCCCATCTTCCATTATGATGGTGTCTGCACGTTTAGAAATACAGAAAATTAGTGACTAGCACATGGATATCTCGTAATGGGTATGCATATAATTTTGCCAATTTGAACAGAATTTTATGGTACACGCTTTTTTTCTCTGTATATACTTACTATATTTGCCTAATTTTAAGTATTAACATAAGATATTACCTTTATTTAATATATATTTTATAATAATAGATTAATAGTATGGTACATAACAAAAACAAAAAGTGTGTACCATAAAATAACCGACAATTTGACATCTTAATGGTCCGACGTGAAGTCAAATTCATTAATTTTATCAGCAATAGCTTGTGGCTGTGGGAAGTGAACTAAAAGGATATGCTAGCAGGAAAGTGACAATAAACGTTATGGCCTATGGGTGAAAACTTCTAATTGATGAAGTCCACAAAAGTACTGGCAGGAAAAAAACTACATAAATGCACGTTTTCGTGTCCCATAGAAATTGAATGATCAGAAAGGTCAAAACATGAAATTTTTTAATACCTTGCTACTCCTCTATACTTTGAGACGCCACGGGAAAACCCACTACTTTTTCTGTACATTGAATCACATAATTTAGACAAACAAAAAAAAAAAAATCAATTCAACATTTATGATATCTTCAAGTAAAGACTGTATTGTATTCATGATTTGAGCTCTGTAGAAATTTGAGAATTACCTCCTCAAAGACCCAATATATTCTTCTTTTGACTGACCCTCCATTTCTTTGAGTTCATCTTCATAGGTTGATAGCTACAATTATCATAGTAAATTCTAAATTATTACTATTATTATTTTCAGAATTCTTGATTAAAATATTTTGAAAAGAAAATTAACGAAATTGATAGGTATGTGAACCCAAATTAAGAAATCATAATGATTAATCTAGCTAATTGAGATGAGAAAAAAATGTACGGGAAAATTGAGGATGGTGTCATGTCCCCAGTACTTCAATGCTGCCAAGTCATATGCATGTGCTGCAGCTTCTTCATCATCATATGCCCCTAACAAATCCAATATCTCAAATTAAAAATTGAAAGGGAAATAATTAAGAATAAATCTTTCTCTCAAACTTTTCGTTTCCTTGAATAGTTAGTATTTGACAAGGAAAGGATTAAAAGAAAAATACTTCAAAGATATACCAAACATACCTAGATATACTGCATTTAAGTTGGAAACAATCACCGCCACCATCAAATCCCAATCAGAGTATTAGAAAACAAATAAACTGTTAATCATCAATAATTCAATTGAAGAACTGTAGAAAAAAATTAAGTAAATAAATTATAAAAAAAAAACAATTCTAGAAAAGATAGAGAAGAAGAAGAACCTTGTCTTCCTTTCTTGTTCTGTGACTCATTCCAGCAATTCTTATCCCACAAATGAGCTTCATAACGACCCGTCCACCGATGCCTAGATCCATTCATTTATGAACATACATGGATTAAACATAAGAAAACACATATATACATATATGTATATATATGTGTGTGAAATATAAAAGAAAGCATTCATTTCATTATGAACTCAGTAATCCAACCTGGTGACACCCCGGTGAACGGAGCTACGCTGTGGAGGAGATTCACGTGGGACGCTTTTACGGGTCCGCTTCGCCTTTGACGTTGCAGGGTTGTTTGTATTGTTATTGACATTTGCAGAGTTCTTCACTGACCTTTTAGCCATTAAAATTCTTCACAACAAAGAATGCAAAATGTTGAAAGTATGATCGATGTGGGAAAGAGAGAGAGAGAGAGAGAGAGAGTAAGACTAGGTCATCCAATAATCAAAAGGGGTTTTAAGGGAATGATATTTGTAGGGAGTGAAAAGCCGGCTGAGGAGAATGGTTTTTGTGGCCGTCTCTAAGCGGCTTGTGTAGTCTCTTTCTCTTTGTACTCACTTGTTCTCGTGTTTTGTGTTACGGTGACGTGTTAGCTGTTCCTTCTAAATCGTACTAACAAGTTTTCATATATAATCTGCTTTAATATGTACTAGAACCCATTTTATAACCTAACCCCATTTTTGTTAATTAAATCTTTAGCTGTTCCTTCTAAAGGGCTTTAATTAAATATTTTATTCATTCCTAATTTATAACCTAACCCCATTTTTGTTCCCTCTCTCTTGTTTGGTGTGTCATTATCTTGATATTTTTATTTTTATAACTATTTTTTATTTGCCATGTGGAAATTTGATGTTTGGCTTCTCCAATTTTCACGGGCGAAATGACTCTGCCCCTTTTTTTTTTTTTTTTTTTTTTTTTTACGGTCTGTAATTTATTAGGAACTTAACCCATATCCTTTTATCCAGCTCAAAAAAAAAAAAAAAAAAAAACATACCTTTTAAAAAAATTATTTGTCATTATTTCCTTAGTTATACATGATTCTAGAAGAACAAAATTTCCAACATAAATATAAAGTGACTTTTACGTCATAAGTTATCTCAAAATTATATGAACTAGTTGCAAACCTGTACAATACACAGAAAAATTACTTAAAATGAAATCTAAAGAATTATTGGTCTAAATATGATTTTTTATCTTTTATTTTTTGTCTAAATATGAAAATTGATAATTATTAAAAGAAATTTATTATTATTGTGTTTATATATAAAATATATTATAGTATTAGGCATTTATTATGATTGTGTTTATATATATGGAACAATATATTATTTCTATTAAAGAAAATATAATGTGTCAAGATTCTAATGAGATGTTTAATTATAGAATAAAATTTAAATTCAATTAAAATATATATATATATATATATATATATATATATATATATATATATATATATATATATATATATATATATATATATAATTAAATAATTAGGTGTAAAATTGTGGGATCAAAAGTTTATGTGACGCAATATTATGAAGTCAACCAAAAATAAAGAAAGTTTCGGTTTTACATTATAGTATAGATAGGTTATAGGTATAAGTAATTTTAAATTATACGAATAGGTTAAATCTTCATTAGTACTTTTTGTAATTTGAAATCACACTCATTATAATAGTTATTAATTAAATCCAAACCAACCTAGTCATTCACATCGAAGAACCAATGATCCAATGTTTAGACCAACTCAAGGCATTTTGGGGTTTAAGGAGATAATTTCAAATGAGATATTTTTTAATTTTAAACGAGATTTTCACCTAAATTTTATATTATATTTTGTTTATTACTAGTCACAAATTTATCTAGAGATCAGTCTAGAGATTCAATTACCTTTTCTTTTCTTTTTTAATGTTTTTCATATACATGTGCATATTTTCTAGTTGACATTTACATTTAAAATAAAATAATATTTAAAGTGTAGAACAATAGAACCTGAGTATGAAAAGATATACACAATACAAGCTTTACTTAAAAATAAGATCACCTACTTGCCTCAACATGCACAAGTACTTAGTACTAACCAAATTTATATTAGTAAATAATAATATACCCAAAAAAAAAAAATCAAATCAAATCAAATGTTTATCATAGATATAGACTCAAATTTATCCCTTTTAAAAAATATAAAAATAATTAAATAAGATTTATGGAATGAAACCAAATAGAATGAATACTTAAAGTCTCTTGTCGTCGAGCAAGGGACCTGGGTTCAAATCCCGCCTACACCAAAAATCAATTGGTGTCTTGGCTTGATGGTAAGAGCAACCATTATGAGCGGACGCCATAGGTTTAAATTCTATCATAATTATCAAAAAAGAATGAATACTTAAAGAAAAATAAAGAGAAAAGAAAAGAAACTAGCCAAAATAAGCTCCTCTGTTTCACTATGTAGTGGGAGGAGTTGCAGCGGGCAAGAAATCGTTGACTACTTAGAATAGTACATCTAATAACAATTCTGGCTTATTAAGGGAAACTAATTCAAGTATTCAATTTTTTTAGAGAGAGATCTTGTTCTTTTTTTTTTAGTGTGGATGAGAGACTCAGAGATTAAGTCTCACACGCATAAGGAAGAATCTCAACAATCTAAAATAAAGATTCAGACAGAGTGCACACAACCTACTAAGATAGAGATTTTCATCTATTAGCTTAAATTTTGGGGCTTAATTATTACTATTACAAATTTTCCATCTATAATTAATTATCTAGATTTTTCTAATACATGCTTTTTTCTTTAAAAAAAAAAAGATTTTATTAGTTTATAATTTTTAAATTTTTTAAGATTCTATTGGATTTTTTATTTTTTAGTTTTTAAGATTTTTTAGATTTTATTAACTAATACTCGAGGGGCTTCAACCACTTGGGGGCCTTAGGTCATGCCAAATGGCCTATGGGTTGAGCCGACACTAGTTTAGACTAATCTGAGTTTTTACTTAAATCATTTAAGCATTTGGTCAAACTTAAGCAAAATTAAATATATTGTTTAATTGGAGGTTTTTTAGTTGTAGTTGGTGGAGTATATAGTGGTACACAAAAAGTGGGATAGAAAATTTGTATTCGAATTCCAAACTCTTTTTCTACCAAACTAAATATATTTTCTATAAATAGTTGACATGCTTGAAAGAGGAAAAATTCGATATTAAGAAATGAAATCCATAAATACAATATATATATTCCATAAGGTTTTAACTCAAAAAGTCAACAATCATATATTACGGGAATAAGCATCAATATTTTAAAATGAGTATGGCTAAATCTTTTAGCAAAAAAGAAAAAAAAAAAAAAGAAAAAAATTGAAAAGGCTAAGGGCTTGTTTGGTACACACTTTTGCAAAACTGTTTTGATGTTTGTAAAATAGAATTCGTGGGCCCCACCAAAAAAAATTTCTGTTTGGTACATCGGTTTCAATTTTGTTCTTGAAATTTTTTTTTTTGGTGAGTCCCATGCCCTTTTTCAAAACAACCATAAGTTGTTTTCATTATTTGTTTTTTATCTCATTTTAGTTTTTACACATAAAATAAATATAATAATATTTTTTTAATATAATAATAATAGGATAATAATAAAAGGATAATACATAACTGTATTGAATTTAAATATTCTTGAAAAGATAACATTGTTTGTGTTTCATTGGTTAATGCAACCATGTGTTTGAATTCAATTATTGAACCTAATGTACTAACCTAAGAAACTGTACCTAAGTTTTACCCATAATAAAAATTATATATATATAATATATATATATATATTTTTTATATATATTATTATATATTATATATATATATATATATAAAAGCAGAGACCTTCAACTGAGGTTCTGCCAAGTGTCTCTCTTTTCACAGTGTGAAATTCTCCCAAGTGGCATGTTTATCTATTGTTTAATTTTGTCAAGTGATACGTTGTTTAAATAAGTCATATCTATCTATCATTTAAATTTTCAAAGTGATACGTTGTTTAAATAAATTGACTTAATGCATTTTATTTATCAAACAGTATTAATCAATTCCAGTCAAACACTTTTAAATAAAAATATTTAAAATAAGTCTCCTACTGCTAACAAACATCTTAATAAAATATATTTCTCTAAGATTAGTTTTTATATTCTTAATAAAATTAACTGTTTCGCATAAATTTTTCAAGTGATGCGCTGTTTAAATTTCTTAAGTGGTATAATTAATAACGTTCAAATTATAATACTAACAATAACAACGGATAATAACAAAATTTTATTAAAAAAATCCAAAATATTTCTCCTACTACTAAAAGACATCTTAACAAAATATACTTCTTCAAGATAAATGAAAAACAGTTAATTTAAAATATACCTCCCAAGCAGCATGACTAATAGCGTTAAAATTAAACGATCTCTTCATTCTCCTACTACTAAAAATTACACGTCTCTTCATTCTATCTTCTTCAAAGTTCAACCTCATTCACAGTCAAAAGAATCTCTCTCAATGATCATTAATTTCAAAGAGTGCCGAGAACACTCTGTTGCTTCTCTCACTAAAATTGGTGTTGTATTTCCATCCCTTATTGTTGTGGTCTTCAACAACATTAAAGGATCCATAATTTCGGTGTGAGTACCTCAATTAATTCTTTGTTCTATGGTTCTTTTTTTGTCTTTCCATATCTTTTTCAATAGAAGGCCTATATCCATTGCCAAAAAAACAAAAGGGTAAGCAAGCCAAACTCATTCGGGTTCTGTTCAACAGATTGTTAGGCTTCACCCATGGTTTGTTGAATTTATCATATTTTTACTTTATAAATATTGTTTGCATTTACCTTCATTGTAGAATTGGTATTACCATATAAAATAAAAAAAATAAAAAATCAAATTGATAATTTGGTATAAATTAGTTGCACAACATCTTCGAATCATTTTGCACTAAAACCCTATAGTGTCTCACATTGTTTTTTGATAAAACTAAATAAATAAAAAGAAAACCGAATTCAGTGGTTGTATGTATGAAACTCAATTGATGTGCCTATTCAAGGTAAATGCACCCTTCAATGAAATTCTTTGGAAGAGTTCTGTTGGCTTCTTATATAATTATAGACGTATGTTTGTTATGATTTTTTTTCTGTTGGACATTTGCTTCTACTTTTACAGCATAATTTGCTTAAGCAACATCTAAATAATAGTAATTTGGTACATCTTCTGTTCCTTTTATTTTCTATCAGGATCCTTATTTTTTTGTTGTGTTTTTGTACGTCATATATAATTTTTGTATAGATAAAAGGCTGTGAGGGTTTTTTTTTTCTCTGTAACAAACACTTTCACTTCTACTTCCACAGCCCCGTGCATAATCTGCTAGCTTATGCAATTGCTACATCTTTCTTGAGATTCATTCCAAGAATGATAGATTCGGCTTCCTTCTAATTGAAATTAGATCTGACATGATATGGTAGTAATTGATTTTCCTTTCAAAGTTTTTTTTTTTTCCTGGTCATATTAATAAATTAATTCAGATGCTCTTACTATTTTATTTGATTGTAGCATGTTGCATTTCTTCAAGGATTTAGAGGCAATTGAACTAAGGTAATTTTTTTATTTCTTGCTTGAGACTAACTTATTTCATGTTTTATCATTTAAAGAGAACCATTTATTCTCAATTATTATATAATATCCATTTCCTTTTATTTTTCTGTTGTTTGGTGCAGTTTCAAGAACAACTAAAGTGTGCAAGCACAAGTGTCATATTAACAAAACATTGTAAGCAAGGGTAATTTTCTAGGAATAGTGATACAAGTTCTGATATTTTTTTGTTTTTCTATCATAATTTTTTCCCTTCTTGCTTTTGTATGTTTGTTTGTATTCTTATAGACAACAATATATTTTACAAAAATATATATTAATGATATTATACTTGATGGAATATATATCAACAATCATCTTTTACTTCTGGAGCTATCTTAGAATTTTTATCATATCATGTTTATTTTATTAGAGTTATAGTGGAACATTTGAACACTCAATGAAAATAGTAATATCCACTACCATTTTATGTTGAATTTTAAATACTTCACATACAAATTATCCCCCGCTTTGCGTGGGTTATACGCTAGTTAAAATAAAAACAAGACTGAAAATATGTGAAAAAATAGGGTGCCAAACAAAAAAAAAAAAATTCAAACAAGTTTCAAATTTCAATTTGAAAAGTTGAAAAAAGTCAAAAAATGAAAATGAAAATGAAAACATATACCAAACAAGCCCTAAATCTTTTATTAAATGATTTCCAAACTTAAGTTTGATGTTCATTTGATAAAATTTGGAGTTTAAAAATCATTTGATAATCCTGCGCGTTTAGAGTTAAATCCTCTAAATTATTTTTGAATTTTGAGTTGAGAATTTCAAGGTTACATTATATATGGTGTTACAATTCAGGGGAAATTCGTAAGTCCCGCTTTAGGACCGTCCTGCCTAATGTGTTAAAAATTATAATATTTGTTTGTGTTTTGATAAAATGTTGTGTATGTTTTGATAAAATATATGCTAGATGTTGTAAAATGTGTGTAGTTTGTAGTAAAATTAACTTTATCACAAATATCACTAATTCTACCAGAATTCACATATTTTATTTTTACAACAATAAACACACATTTATCAATACGGACACAACATTTACTACAAAATACACAAATTTTATCAAAATCAACACTGGTCCCGTGGCGGGACCTAAGTGTTCCCCTACAACTGAGATAATTCAAGTTGTTCTACTAACCGAAAAAGGAATTCCATAATAGAATATTGTGATTGGGTGGTATTTAAGGGCATCTCCAAAATGAGATGTCAATTTGGAGGTGTCAAAAAAGAATTGGTGGTTGATGTAGCAAATTAAAAGTTCAAATTTAAAAGAAAAGAATCATCTCTATTTGAAATGAAATGAAGAAAGTCCATTTCATGGTTGAGATTAGATATTACAGACCTAATAGTATACAAACTGCCATATTATTTAAAATATTATATGACGTGGCAGACTGTATACTGTTAGATCCAAGAAATAAAATTTAAACCATGAAATGGACAAATTGAGATATTTTCAAATAAAGAAAGTAGGCACTCCAACTAATATCTCAAATTTAAATTGAAATCTACAAATTTGAAATTTGACTACTCTTTGAGTAGATGTCAAATTTGACGCCTCCAACTATAATGTCAAATGACACGTTAGATTTAACATTTCCCTTAAAGAAAATCAGAGCTTTTTTTTGCTATTGGGTGGAGCCATGTGGATTTGGCAGCACATTAATTCGGAGATGCTCTACGAGGCTACTTGTAAATGGTAGACAATAGGAAAAAACTTATATGCAGTTGTTTACATTAGGTACATTTTGTTCCCTTGTTAAAAATCAAACACGTGCCTATTTAACGCAACCAACAAACAGAAGTTAAATAAACATTTTTTTACCCCCAAGAACGCAAGAGAGAGAGAGAGAAGAAAAGAAAAAAAAATTATTAAAAAATAAATAAAATATAAAACATAGAGAAAGAGAGAGAGATGAGGGAGTCGAGAAAGAGCCATTTTCCTCTCTCTCATCTCAGCTACTCTCTTTGTCTCTTACAAACCAATAACAACTTGGCATCTAAATAATATTGTAAAAATGTTATGTTTTTAATATTATTGATAAATAAAATAAAAAATATAGTGAGGGAGTCAAGAAAGAGTTTATCTCACATTATTGATTATTAA